>JAJHSJ010000005.1:39286437-39484908 GCA_021015155.1 Magnolia officinalis | reverse complement strand
GAGCTCATATTAAGGCTTGAGACGAAAAATAAGATAGATCTAACTATCAAGTGGACCACACTCCAAAATACAGTGGGGAATTAAATGTCTACCATTGAAAACCTTTTAGGGTTACAGAAGTTTTGGATCATTATGAAATTTGTTTTCCTCTTCATCCAGGTCTTTGTGACCCTATGAATGAACTTAGATGGGGCGGGAGAATTTCTCACAAACATCACAGTGGGCCCCAAAAAAGTTTTTAATGGTTGATGCTCATTCAACACTATTTCCTGTAATGTGGTACACTTGAAATTTGCATATACCTTATTTTTTTTGTCTCATACCATAAAATGATGTGGAAAAATATATGGACGGCATGGATGAAAAGCATACATCATGGTGGGGCTCACAGACCACCGAACATCCACCATTGCGTGGTGGCGGGGGGAGTACCCAATCCGTTTCCGTGAAAGGAGGGTATTTTCGTCCAAGAAATTCTGTCCCCGCACATGGAGGTCTAAGTTGCAAAAGAAGGTTGTCTTCTTTCATAAAACCAGCTGGCTAAAAGGTGGGGTCCAAGTCCTAATTCTCTCTCTCTCTCTCTCTTCTCTCTCTCTCTCTCTCTCTCTCTCTCTATCTCTCTCTCTCTATAATAGATATATATATATATATATATATTATTTATTTATTGTGCCCACGCAAGTATTTTGAATGTGGATTTCTAGTGGGCGGTTTGTCTTAACCTTCCCTTCTTTTGTAAAAAGTAAGCCAGCCAAGTGAATGTACGAGCCTGAATTTTATACAGGGAATACATGCATGAGTCCACATAATGAGCGGATTAGATCCCGCAAGTTCGCACGTGTGTAGTGAAAAGCACAAACATTAGGATTAGCCCGGCGGAAAGGTATGGTAGAAAGAAGTCCAGACGCGTGCATAAAGGAAAGCTTATTCACGAGAAAAATCCAATCGGAAATGATCAATGAAGATGCGTTCATAAATTTCGATTTTTCTTTTTAAATTTGGATCATCACGAGTGGCTAGTAGTCATAAACGAGGCCATAAATATTATAATTTTTTGTCTCCACGGCACGAGCGAACCCCAAGAAAGCTACGTGACATGACTTGGTCGAGCACATACTCGACTTTACAACTTTCAAAATGCTTTGTCTGGCCAACTCTTACTCCGACGCCTGCCCAATCAAATCCCACCAGAAGGGTAACGATGGACGCTGGCAGGGTAACCACGCCGCCTCCTTCGCAAGCAGGAAGTTTCTGTTGGCGGAAGCTATACGGACCGTCACCCTTCCATCTGGCATCCACTCCGTCCATCTTACCAGCTCATGTCGAGACATATGCCCAAAAATAAGCTGATCCAAACTCAAGCAGGAAATAGTGAGGGTTATATCCTATTAATTGAAACCTCTGCGGCCATAGAAGTTTCGGATCAGGCTAATATTTGTGATCTCAATTCATCTATGTAAATAACCCTATGAACTGTTGGGATAACAAATAAAGATCACGGTGTAATAAGGATTGGAAGATTCGTACAATTACACAACCACAAGACGGTGTAATAAGGATGATAGTAAAGGATGAAGAGGGGAGATTTCGATTGTGGGCAATGAAAAAGATCCCACAAATACAAGGGGCCATCCACTACAACGATCCCGACTAACAAGGTGAGTACGATTTCCCACCAGTTTCTGTTTTCCTTTCTCTGTAATCGATACCCCTTTCTGGAAATAAATACAAGAAGAGAGAGAGCTTCATTGAAATGGAAGCGAATGGGATGGGTGGAGGAATGATGCCAGGCATGCCATCAGGAATGCTGGGTCTAGACATGCCTCTTCATCAACATCAGCAGCACCAGCACCAGATTGTGTCGTTCGCGACGGAACATCAATCCGAGACTCAGCAGCAGCAGCAAGCAAAGCACCCTTCTGTGTACAATCCCAAAGGAAAACAACAGCAGCAGCAGCAGATGACGGTATTGAGCGATGAGGACGACCAGGACGGCGACACCCAATCCGGTGGAGCCAGTAAGCGGGTCGGGGCCTCCCCGTGGCAGCGAATGAAGTGGACAGACAGCATGGTTAGGCTTCTGATCATGATGGTGTACTATGTTGGTGATGATGGAGGTGGGGCAGCAACCGAAAATGACCCGGTTGGAAAGAAGAAAGGCGTTACTGGTGGTGGGCTGCTGCAGAAGAAGGGAAAATGGAAATCAGTGTCGCGGGCGATGATGGAGAAGGGATTCTACGTATCGCCGCAGCAGTGCGAGGACAAGTTCAATGACCTGAACAAACGGTATAAGCGGGTGAATGACATCTTGGGGAAGGGGACGGCATGTCGGGTGGTGGAGAATCAGAGTCTCCTCGACACCATGGATCAGCTCTCTCCCAAGATGAAGGACGAGGTACGGAAGCTCCTCAATTCCAAACATCTCTTCTTTCGTGAGATGTGTGCCTATCACAGCAGTAGCAGTGGAGCAAATGCCGGTGGCGTCACCTCTGCTGTTGGGCTAGATCAGTCGTCTCAACAGCAGCTCCAGCAGCAGAGATGCTTCCATTCTTCGGAAAGCATTGTTGCGTCTGCTGGGAGGAGAGAGAGAGGGGGTAGAGAAGAGGAAGAGGAGGAGAGAGATGCGGAAGAGGAGGAAGAAGAAGATGATTACGATGATGACGATGACGAAGAAGATGAGGATGAAATTGGAGGAGATGGGGGTGTCCTTGGCAATGAACAGAGAGGGTGTCATGGGCACGAAGATGAAAAGGGGCTGCTATCGACACCACCCTCTAACAAGAGACAGAGGCCTTGGTCGACATCGTCATCGTCGATGCAGCAACTGAGCTGTGAGTTGATGGGGATGATGCAGGACGGAACGAAAAGCCCATGGGAACAGCGGCAGTGGCTGAGGAACCGGGCGGCGCAGCTGGAGGAGCAGCGGGTGGGGTACCAGTGCCAGGCGTTCGAGCTGGAGAAACAGAGGTTAAAGTGGCTGAAATTCAGTGGGAAGAAGGAGAGGGAGCTGGAGAGGATGAGGCTGGAGAACGAGAGGATGAGGCTGGAGAACGAGAGGATGGTGCTGCTGCTCAGACACAAGGAGCTGGAACTGGACCTTCACTCCAGGAGAACCGACCACCCTTCTTCTATCACTACTGGATAATATTACAACTAGGAGAATAGATTTCCATCCCATTTGCTTTTTTTTTTTTTTTTATGTCACTGGCTCTTATAGATATTTCAGGCATTCATTTCATTTTGCTGTAGTTCTTCTGTCTTCCTGTGTGTGTGTGTGTGTATATATATATATATATATATAGATAGATAGATAGATAGATAGATATAAGAAAAAAAAAAAAAAAGAATGGGAATGTGCTGGTTGTGAAAAAAAAAAAAAAAAAACAAAAAACAAAAGAAGAAGATCACGGTTGAATTCAGAGAGGTTTTAACGGTGAGTGTTTCCATCCCCAATGGTGTGGCCCACTGGAGTTTTTGGATCTGACAAAGTTTTGGACTCATGCAAGTGGATGAACAGCATATGCAGGGATGAACGTGATGAGGTAGATCACCGTCTTCCTCAAGGATAACTATGAATCCACGGAGCTTCTCTTGATTAGTCAGGGAGACTTCTCATATCCATAAGAAAGAAAGGAAAGAAAGTGGGAACAATAGAAATAAATTCTAATAAATTCATAATTTGATTGACCGATAATAAAAGCGAATCTACAACCCTTTAAATAGAGATATCAAGACTAGGAAGAAGTTTAAAAATTAAACTATAACTAAAATTTTTTAAAATTTGTAACTTACTATAAATAATAAATTTACTATTTATACAACCCTTTAAATAGGGATATCAACACTAGGAAGAAGTTTAAAAATTAAACTATAACTAAAATTTTTTAAAATTTGTAACTTACTATAAATAATAAATTTACTATTTATACTAAGTGTTATATGTGGCTTAACCACGTTATTTTCTTAATTTTTCTAAACACTTTTCATGTTAGGCGCAACTCCTAAAGCCTAATGGATGAATAGTTATAATCAAATTTAAACTTACTATTTATAATAAAAACGGAATTAAATATGGAAATCAGTCATTAATATGATGGAATCTTGCAAATTCGGCGTGAGTAACCCGACATAGCCGGGTTGGTTGGGTAACTCATTCTGGTTTCTGAGATATGCCTGTTTTAAGGTTCTAACAGTCTTGATGACTTCTGCCTCTGATCGGGCCTTCTTTGATCCATCTTGGACATAAAAGTATATGCAACCTGCTCTACATCAGTCTCCTCTACTTTAAAAGAACTCGTCCTTGAGTTCTCATGCTTCTTTGTTTCATGATACTCAGTCTGGTGCGTCGTACAAAGTTATGATCAATTTACGTCCATCTTTTGATCCAATCATACTAGGAATTTATCTGTGACACGTTCTACATCAACAGCCGTAAAGAGAAATACAAGACTCCACAATATTCAATCAAAATGGCCAAAGATTTATAATCAGGATATGATTTGGTAGATGGTCCATCCATGAGGGGCCCAACAAACCAACTGAGTCAACTATGTATGGGCACACTTATGCAACATAACAACGAGAGCAGATTAGGTGAGACTGCCGCCTCACTGAAGATGGTGCGGCCCCTACCGTTGGGTTACTGTGGGGCCCGTCTATGTATTATGTATCCATTCTCTTCATCCATTTTTTCATATTATTTTATGGCATTATCCCAAAAATGTAGTTCCAATTATTAGGTAGACCATACCATAAGAAAAAGTAGTGATTAACTGCCCTACCATTAAAAACTTGAGGGCGTACCTTAATGTTTCTATAGCGTTTATTTACCATCCAATCAATCGATAAGGTCACATAAGCCTATATGAAGGAAAAATCAAAAACAAATATCAGCTTGATCTAAAACTTTTGTGATACATTAATGGTCAATCAACAATGATTCCTATGGTATGGTACATCTGAAAATTGGATTTGTTTCATTTTTCGGATGGTCCAGGAAAGCAGATGGATGGCATGGATACATAATATACACATCAAAGTGGACCCCCATGATAAGGACTGCACTGTCTTGGGTGAGGCAAGGGTCCGACGAAACCCACCCTCCAATATAACAGTCTTATTGGGCATGTCCTCAGGATCCAGATCAATTCTGTAATATCTCTTTCCAACTGGACCGATTAGTCATCTCTGGACAATTCCTTCGTAAAACACCTTAGCTTTATGGGTCCCACCATGCTTTATATATAAATCCACACCACCTGTCAAGTAAGAACCATTATTTGAACAGTATGTAATAAAGATCAAACTGAAAAAAAAAAAAATCCAACGGCCAGACCATTGGGACAAATGTAAAGCTACTTCTGAAACCTTTTAGTTCACATAATGTGATCAGCCTGATATTTAAGTCGGGCTAATTTTTGTATTTTCACTTCATTCCTGTGATTTAGACTTGATTAATGGGTTTGACGAAAGATACGTACCATGATGGCCCCACACAATCTATGGTTGGCATACCATCTTATTGTTGGCAGTTGTGTGGTTCACTTGGTTGTTTATATTATTGAGTCTTTGCTCCCAAGTTCTAGAATCCAAGATAAACCCTAAGATGGAGTGGATTTTACATAATACAAGATGGTCGGTTCAACAAGCTTAGCGTTGCGTAAGACAGGTGTAGATTCACGTTCTTTCCAATCAACCTTCAGTCATTCGGTGGTCCATACAATAGTTACGTCCAATATGGGCCGCTCACAAACTTTTTCTAACCCATTCTCTCTTTTTCTTTTCTTTTTTTCATATAATGCGTGGCAACCTGATGATCGGACATGCATATTTGAGCCCAGTGCCCACACCTGGGCACCTGATAAAGGGCTTGGATCATGCAATTTGCCATGTGTCATGAGATGGTTTATCCGTAGGATGGAAAAAATGGTATACCCTATCCATTTCCTTTATAAAATATTTCTTGACCTGACCTGTCGGTGTTGATGTTGATTCATTGACTTTGACTTTCTTATCAGACGTCTGATGAAGGGAAGCGTATTATGTCCAGCCCTCGCCTCATAGCAACAGATCGAAGCAGGGGTTATATGATAATTCTCATAAGTTGCGTCAGTCCGCGTTGTGTGTATGAAGATGTTTGATAGGATGAAGTGTATCTTGACTGAAGTCAAGCATATTCCTGATATGAAGAGGAGTTCAATTTCTCTCGGTGCACTCGAGTTGGATCTTTAGAGCTGTCTGCTCCTCCCTAGATTTCTCCAAGGTAAGTCGAAGCCCATTGGTTTCGGCAGTCTTGGCTTGGAGTTGCGCCTCTGCCTCTTCGCGTTCCTCCCCCACATGTATCATTGCCCACCGAGCAGATAAAATGACAGGAGTGAACTGAGGAAAAATATGAAGAAATGCATTAGACGACAACAAACTAGAAGAACAAGTACAATACAAGGAAAGAGCTCTACCTTATAAAAAGTCATGGCCACCTCGCCTAGGAAGGTGACCAGATGAGTCCTGATTAAGGCTGTGATGTCGGCCTTATGAACGTGTCGAGCCGTCCAAGTGGCAAGGCCTTGCATATAGTACCCTGGTGGAAGAGGGGCCAACTCCTGGGCTTCACCCGCTTGTTGACTCTTGAGCCTAGCTCGACTGCTTTACCATGGACTGACAAGTGCCTGATTCCCACCGTCATTCCCCAGTTGTGGAAGAACTCGCCCTCTTGGTAGGAGGTATGACCTCCCTCCTCTTCACGGTTGATTTTTTTTAAGCCATCTCGGCTTCAGAAGGGATGTGACGTGAGGAAGGCCAGCCATTCATGCACAACGACAAATGCCGATACAAAAAAAAAAAAAAAAAAAAGCTACATGAGCTCGACAGAAATCACTTAATTTGTTAACTACCTCCTGAGATGGATAGGGCGAGATCGGATTGGTAAAGAAGCCATGGAATAATCAGCTACTTCCAAGACCTTTTAGAAGCCTCCACCAGCCTTGCGCAGTCGATTCGACAATGCACTGACTCGGATATAAGAGCAGGCTTCTTAGGCAAAACTGTAGAATAATACTTCTACCATTAGTAAGTAAGAGAGCAGAACGAATACTAAATTACGAGCTGAATAGTTCGGGTATATCCGACTTAGGTTGGCAAACCGGGTGGGTACCCAAGGTCGTAGCTTAGCCACATTAGCTATTGGAGCTTCCCAATTTCTAGATGCCCAAAACCATTTATCCTTCCAATTTTTGTTGGATGACAGGTTATTTGTGATAAGGGCCTAACCCTTATTCGGCCAAGTTGAGAAATAATACTAACTCATATGCTTAGGGTTGGCCTTCGTCTGCTAAAGGTGGAGGAATTCGTCAGCGATCAACTCAGTATTTCTTAGTTGAAATCATAAAACGTAGGCTCCCAGCAGAGCCCTCCATGCATTCAGAATTATTTGGCCAGGGGCTAGCCTCAAGTGATATATCACCTCCCTGACGATGCGGTGGATAGGGAGTCTGAGGCCACACTGCAAGGCGACCGGATACAAGGCCACATCGCCCCTGCGAGAATCTCTTGGAATCTCACAAAGTCCAGGAGCTCAAAGTACCAGGTCAGATTCCTTAAGCCTCGACCCAGTGGGCCTACATCCGCGGGTTGCTCTGTGAAAGATCGACATGTCGCTCTTGTTATGCCCCAAACTCGGAAACAGGGCTCACAAAATTCCCGATCGCCGAATCTGGCGCCAACAGCCTCCGTAGAACCCCATTCTCGGTTCCCAGTGCTCATTTTCCAGGTTTCGATCCTGGGATGCTACAAGGAGGATTTCAACATCAGTTTGATTCGTACTAAGCATAACCAAAGGCATAACCCACAAACAACAACCAAAAACTCTATCACATTTTCACTATGATAAAAAACTTTACAAGTACAATGAGCATAAAGGGAAATACAATGAAATGGACAAAAAGCTCCAAAATGATCTGCTCTGCGCTCCTCCCTCAGCGCTACTGTATCCCAACGTCACCTGCACGCAACGATCATACATAAGCTTATAGAAAGCTTAGAGGGTGGTGAAAGTGTGTGTGCAAGGTAGTAATGCAGATATGCAGTATCAGAGTAATGTGGAACATGCTGGTGAATCCATGAATACCGTTAGCTGTACCGAGGCTATGCGATGCAAGACATGAATGATGTCGGCCATACCAAGGCCATGCGATGCGAGATGCAACTCAAGCATACAAATCCTCATTTATATCCATATATCAATACAACTCAAATCTAGAATATCACCGGAGTCTAGTACACTCTAAACTAGATTGTCATCCCATCGCGCGCAATAAGGTAAGTGGAAGAGACCTCACTACCCGCCTGCCAATATCGGGCTCGGCTCGTCAATAGCAGACCCATTCCTCGAGCTGGTCAAACTCAGCCTACCTTTGCCCCCTCCTCTTGGGCGGGTAAGGCCGCACCCCCTTCCAACCAACCACGACACAGTGGAAAGCGCAACCATCTGGTAATCGGCACTCGGTGCTCATGCACCCACTCGGTCTAGACGTTAGAGCAACCTCTTGGTACCATAAGGGTTTAGGGACTTTCACCTAGGGATATCTATAACACCCTATGTAGAACAAAATTTTCGGTATCCAATCCTGTCAACCACGATACGCCTGTGGAGGCTACGACCCTGATGTCGCTAGGGCGTATGGTAATCATATCACACAATGTGAATGCATGAATCACACTATTCAGTCATGCAGCAATCCTCCGCTTATCGGGCGCTCATGTAGGGCAACACTGCCTAACCAGGAGCCCCTAAACAATCTGCCCGAAGGCATATGCTATGATCAGTCATTTCTCATATCAAGCATACATATGATGCATATAATCATGAATCATGGAACTATACTAAACATGTTATATGGGATAGATGCTGTTCATAAGGAGATAGGCCTAGATGGCCTAAAAGTATGGGCCTAACAATGGGCCCTAGGCCCTAGGGAGAATCATAATGTGGACATTTAACCAATATTATTCTACAATGTGGACGTCAAACTAACATTGCTCCCAAGACATGACTGTCATAACATCATTACACAAACCATGGTAGAGTCATATATCTTTAATGGACTTGTATACATCCAATTGGGCCTCGGCCCATGGGCCTTAGTTACATCAAATGGGCCTCCTAACATGGCTTCATATATATCAAGGTGGGCCTCAATAGATGGGCCATAGCTACATCAAGATGGGCCTAAACATATGGGCCGATCAAATGGATCGAGTCAAATGGGCCGAATCAATCGGGCCAAGTCAAATGGGCCGAGTCAAATGGGCCTCAGGTATTTCAAATCGGGCCCGCCCTCATATATTTTTGAGGTCTGACCTATTCATAGGTTAACATAGAAATAAATGAAATGAAAACAAATAGAAATTACCGTGGCCCTTAGGAGTTTGAACAGTGGATGACACGGTCTACTTATTTAAATGGTGGGGTCCACTTGCACTTTAGATCTGTTTCACCCATTTTTTCATGCCATGAAATGATCTCATAAATGGTGGACGGCATGGATGTAACACATGCATCATGGTGGGCGCCGTTGTTCAAATAATGGACGGTGTCGATAGAGCACATACATAGGGAGTGGGTCCCACCGTCGGATGGACGGCGTGTGTAAAACACCTACATCATGTGGGACCTAAATGCGCTGACGTTCAAAAAGAAAGAGACAGAGAGAGAAAAAGAGAGAGAGATAGAGAGACAGAGAGAGAGAGAGAGAGCACGTGAGATGAGAGAGAGAGGAGATATAGAGAGAGAGCACGTGAGATAGAGAGAGAGTGAGATATAGAGATATATATAGATATATATATATATATATATATATATAGCGAGAGAGAGAGAGAGAGAGAGAGAGAGAGAGAACGTGAGATAGAGAGAGAGATATAGAGAGAGTGAGATAGGGAGAGTGCAGCACGTGGCTGCACCTCATCCATATTTTTTTTTCTTTCTTTCTTCCTCCTGACACAACAGAGGTGGGTCCCATGTAGGGCCCACCATATATATATATATATATGGGAGAACGTACAACGCTCGGGCTGACGTTAAGCTCCCATGAGGTCGATCGGTGTGGGCTCCACCGTTGATGTTTGCCAGCATCTAACCCATCAGTCAGATGCACCATTCCAGCGTGGGCCTAGGTCTCAAAAATCAAGTCAGGTCATGACTTGTGTGGGCCACGCCAGGTACAATAGTTGAGAGGGCTACCCTCCATTTAAAACATTCATAATCGTTTATTAGGCCCACCGAGATGGTGTCCACAAATCCAGCCCACCCATCATGGGTGTCCCACTTGAATGAAGGGTCTGACCAAGTTTCAGCCGCACCAAACTTAGGTGGGCCCCACGCACGGGCCACCCTCACTAGGAGACGGTGCCAAGACCTCACGTGTTGCAATGAGGTATCTCCACTCATCCGCCAATTGAGCTATGGATCAGGGTGTCAGGGAGGCCCCCACACGGACGTGGGTCCCACCGTCTAGAATGGTGGATGGTCTGGATAAAGCACACCATGGTGGGCCCATCAAAAGGGATGTACGGTGTGGATGGGTCCCGTGGACCCCATGCCCGTCCACACCCATTGTTAGTGCACACTCCATGTTAGCCACCACCATAGGGAATCGGTGCCAAGACCGCTGTGTTGAAACGAGGCATCTTTCACTCGTCTACCACTGGACCCATGGGGTTGGGTGGGCCCACGTCGGATCACACTTCATAAGTGGCCACCCCCACCATTAGCCACCTCAAGGTGGGCCCCCAATGGATGGTTGGGATGACATAAAAACATCACGATGTATCCCACATAGATGGGGTCCACCGGTAGGTAGCATGGATAAAATACATACACTATAGGTGGGCCATGATCATGGAAAGAGAGAGAAAGGAGGAAATCACCGGCAAAGATGGAGGGGCCCCGCCACTATGGGTCCCTCTTTGATACAAAATTTACATTAAGGTGGGTCCCACTACATGTGGCCCTTAAATCAAACAAATGAATGAAAACACAACTCCAAAAAAAATCACCCACCGGCTCTTCTTGCACCCTAGGCCTCCCTAGCTCCTTAGCTTCAATTCCAACGGAGGAGATGAGGTTTGGATGGTGGAGATGGGAGATGAGAGGGTGGGCCACACTTGAGGTTTTTGGGAGAGATGGGGAAGCTTGGACGTATGGGGGTTTTCTCTTGCTTGGGAAGTGTTTGAAAATGAGAGAGAGAGAAGGTTGTAAAGGGAGAGAGAGATGGGTGATGGATGGGTTGATGGTTGTAAGAGACTTTTTTGACTTTTGTGGCAATTTGTGTAAGAAAGGCATGGGTGTACAAGAGCCGTTTTGACTTTGGGGTTGCTTGGGGAAGGGTGAGAGGTGATGGATTGATGGGATTGATTGTTGATTGATTGATGTGACACATCGTAGAGATTCTCTTGGGTTTTGCAACGCGCGACATTTTCCTCGCACCGAACGGTGGCCCACATCTCTTGACCAGAGTATTGCCTCGGCGCGCGAGTTGTGGCATCGGAACCGCGGCGACGGCGCGGTCGCTAAAGTATAAGTCTCGGATTGAGTCGACTCGGGTTGACGGCGTATGAATCAGGGTCGCGCGCAAATGTAGGTTAAGGGTCGAAGGTTGCCGAAATTCGACCGGGAAGATCTTGGAAGTCTATGGAATGGTACGGACTAAGACACGGGGCTTACAACTCTCTCTGCCAAGGCGGACCCTGCCTCGACATCTACAAGTCTCTCCGTAGTGGATCAGCCTATCGCCTTATTTGTTGGGGTATATATAGTCTCGCTATCACACCGTAGCAGAATCGGTGGATTTTAGGGGGCCCCCACCCGTGAATCCCCACTTTTTGACCTCGAATCACTTGAAAGGCTGCAGGTTTAGCCCATTCATCTAAAGTATCAGACATTTGTGGCCGGAAAATCGAAACAAAGAAGAAAATTGGAGAGAGGAAGGGAAAAAAGAAGAAAATCTAAAAGAAAAAAGCTCGCTGGAGAAGAAGACTTCCGACTTACGAAAATCGCAAAGTCCGGAAAGTCTGGGAAAGTCAGCAGAGGCAAATGGTCGGGACTACTAGGTTCCCCCCCTTTTTATAAGGAACCTTAATTGCATGTATTAATTACCTACATTTAATGTTGTAGTTGAGGAGATGCCACCTCGAGCACACCGTCATTATTATTGTAGATCCCCCTCGATCTCCGCGCCTTCCATCCTTCTCAACAATAATGACAAAATACCATGAGTCAGTACACTCTACATTGACCTACTTCCCGCGCTTACGTAGTGAGCTCGGAAATAGGGGTCTACTTTTTTTTTTTTTGTAAAATTGGTAATCATATATATCATTCTAAACAAAAACTTACATTTTCGGGTCTTCCCAGGAAAAAAGGACCTGAAGAAGACCTATCGTAACAACATCCAGGCCATTCGGATCTGAAAACCAAAAAAATTAGGCACACAATTAAAAGGAAACATGAAAATCACTACCTCTCCCTAATGTTTCCTAGACCCACCCTGTCTAAGAATATAAGCCCACGCACCTGCTCGGGAAGCTCGGCCCATGAACTGCTACAAAACCGAGCTTGGGACATACTTCCGTCACGGGCTAACGCATCGGCCGGGGCGTTGCCTTCCCTGAAGATGTGCTGAAACTTTATCTATCCATGAAGGCGAAGCTTCTCCGTCCTTGTCGTCCACCCTCTCCATTTCCAACCAAGGCTGAAATTCTCTTTAAACACCTTGATCACCAATTCAGAATTCGATTCTACTACCACCTTAAAAAAATCTTTCTTTATACACATTGCTAGGCCGTCATGAGCCGCGCGCACCTCATCCCCAATGTTAGACATCACCCCATATCCGAGAGAGAAAGCGAATATGAATTGACCTTTGTCGTTTCTACAGACTCCGCCACCCCCTGCCAGGCCCAGGTTACCTCTAGAAGAGCCATCCACATTCACTTTGACCTATCCCATAGGTGGTCTATGCCAGGTAACTATAAAGTGACATCCCTTTCTTGCACCGCCCAAGCCAATTGCTAGCGGAGGATAACTGATAGAGACTGAACCTGACCGATTGCCCACTTCTTTGTTTCCCACTCTGGATAACCACCAAGAGACTCGAGCTATCACTGGACCTGCTGTAGGGGGTTTGCTCTCGAAAATAAGGGGCTACTGTTATTGGTGAAAATGGATTGACCAGAGACAAAGAGTATGATAGAATACAAAAGGACCCAAGGAAAGCAACTCGGCTCTAATGCTTAGGCACATCCTCTGCATGAAGATCGATGACCTGACCATAAGCTGAGAAGTTGACAAATTACTGATATTGGAAGAAGATCCGATCACAGCCTACCAAACACTCGGCTAGGATGATTGTCCGACCTCGGGCTTTAGATCCTGAGATTGGTTCAGACAATCGACCCCAGGCTTTAGATCCTGAGGTCAGTTCGGATGGTCGACCTCGGACACCAATCCCTTATGTTTCCAGGTCACAACCACCCGACCTTATCACTAAAGATCATTCCTGAGGATCTCAGGAAATGGCTGAGAAATGATCGCAATGCACGCCTATGATTCAGGGAGCATTTCTATCTACGTAACCAACTCTAGGTTCTATAAATAGAGGCCCCACTTACAGAGAAAGGTACGCACTAGTTACACTTAAATCGACTAAACCCAAATTCGTCAAAGGTTCTAACTTACGCATCGAAGGGTCCCTGTCATAGCCAGGGTCTTCTTTGCCATCTTTGTGTTGCAGGTACCTAGAGATTTTGTAAGGGCTAACCGGATTTTAACATCAACATACGTGTTTTCTCTATGGCGAGCGCACTTCAATTTTTCTAGTTCATTTTAGTGCATGAGCCTAGAATGAGGTAGATCCAAATCTCATTTGGACCACACCATAAGAAATAGTGGGGATGGCAACCATTGAAACCTTCCTGAGGCCCACATAAAGTTTATTTGTCATCCAACTTGTTCATAAGGTCAGAAGAAACCTGGATGAAGGGAAAATACAAACATCAGCTTGATCCAAAACACCTGTGGCCCTAATGAGTTTTTAAAATATAAGCATTCAATCTCTACTGTTTTATGTGTACAGTGCACTTGAGCTTCTTTTCTTTTCTTTTTCTTTTGTTCAAAAGGAGGGATCACACCCCTATATCTTTGATAATATGAACCGAGGATGTACAGCCAAACTTTTAGGTGGGCTCCACAGAAACAACAGGCCTCACCTATCATATCGCCTAAATAGAAACCACAAAATGGAAAAGAAGGAATGCTCCCAACTAGCCTCTCCATATTGCCTGGAGACATACCCTACTCCAGATATAGGGGAGCATTCAGAAGCACAGGAAGGAACCATCCCTCCTCCGTAGATCCAGGTACATTCAAAATTACTGCTAGCTGCTGAAACCTTGCCTGTAAAACAATGGCAAGAACTTATTAGAGTTCAAAGAAATCCCTGTATCTTTGAACACCCTCAGCCTGAGTGCTATGCCTGTAGGAACATGATAGCAAACAGAATGTCTATTACCCCAAAACTCCAACAAGAACATGATGCGGTGCATGAGCTTTGTATCTGCCTTGCTCATGCCCTAAAATGAGTTGAGAAATGAATGGACGGCCTAGATAAATCACATACATCATGGTGGGGACCACAAAGCTTTGACATCAGCTACCTGGCTGGTGTTGGGGTCATCAGCCAAACCGCGCCCAAGAGGAAGAGGCTGGATCGAAAATGAGCCCACTTAGCTTTGTGATTGGTTTGGGCTGATCTTCGTGGCTTGTTGGTTGGATGCGGGCCTGAGGGTTATGCATGGCCTGGTGCGACTAGCTTGGCATTGGTGACTGAGATTCGTAGTTCCTAGCTTGAGCGTGACTTGGGTCATGCAGGGCATGGACCTTGATTCATGGGCTAGACTTGGACATGATATAGGCTAGCCCATTTTAGATGTCAGCACATGGGCTGCTCGAACCATGGTTTTAAGACTTGGACGAGCCCGATGAGATTCATCTGAGTCATCTCAAACTTGGTCCGACTTGATCCAGTAAGCCAGGCCTGGTCCGAGTCGACTCAGGTCATGCAGGAAATGACACGGGTTAATGGTTCATGGGGTGATGGACTTGGACAAGCTATAGGTTGGCCCATTTGCGATGCCAGCTTATGGGCTAGGCTTGACCAATGGTTTAAGATTTGGCCGAGTCTGATGTGACTTGTCAGAGTCAACTCAGATTTGGTTAGACGTGATCTAACTCTATGGATTTCTTAAAGGGAGCCCTCCTTATAATATGCCCTTTTGTGTTGCTTGCAGCTTCGAATCTAAGGTATGGTCAAACCATGGTTTCAAGATTAGCAGTCGGATGTTAATTGGATGCCTTCAATTTATGTAGAAGACATTGATCAATTGATAGTAATACTCGATCGATTAACTACAAGAAAACCCACTTTTACTGACGAAAATTTTCGTCGGTAAAAGTCCAACGACAAAGGTATTTACCGACGAAAAAAAATTTCGTCGGCAAAGGTAAGACTTTTACCGACGAATATTTTCGTCGGTAAAAACTAATTTAAAAACTTTTACCGAGGATTTTTTTTTTCGTAGCTAAAAATAATTACAAAACATTTACCGATGAAAATATTCGTCAGTAAAAAATCAACAAAAAAAACGTTTACTGACGAAAACTTTCATAGGTAAAAATAATTAGAAACCTTTTACCGACGAATATATTCGTCGGTAAATATAAGAAAAAAACCTCCCTAAAATTAGATAGATTGCTCTCTTGACACTTTGGACATGTTCATTGATGATCGGGTCGATTGATCAATAATAATTCAAAAAATATCTCATATTCTTTGAAATGTTTTTGGCATGTTCAATTGATCGACATGCGTGTTTGATCGAATCAATGATTGCTTGATTGATGTCAATAAATTGATGGCACATGCGAAGCTGTATAAGTGAGCAATTTATTTTCAATTCAAATTGTGATAATATATATATGGGCACAATTGGGACTTAAGAGTATTTAAGTGAATGTTAAAATGTTCTTAATGATTATATAGAGCAATAGTTAGGGTTTTGAGTGATTTGAAGGGAGTTCTCATTGTTGTAAGTTCTCTAGCTCTTGTAATATCGTTTCACGGTTGATCGTTTGTCACTTTGTACTGTGATTTTTTCTTAAGAAGGCTTTTCCACATAAAAATTATGTGTTCTCAACATGTTTTTGTTTGCGTTTGATTTTGTCTTGGTTGATTGAATCGAGTTTGCTTCTGCAGTATTCCCAACATTTGATACATTTCTATCACATTAGATCAGCTAAACCTGCTACCTCATGTATTGAATTAGCCACCTCATGTACTAAAATGATTGTTGAAGCCTAATTCAGGTCTTTTTGGGCATTTACACAGATATATGGATAATGGGCTAGATCTGGACATGTTTCAGTAGGCCATTTACTACTCTAGCTAGTTCATAGGCCAGACTTGAGCTCATGACCTCAATGTTGAAACACAAGTTGTATGCCATTGAGCTACGGGTTCAAACCCATTGAGTTAGTTCATAAATAGGGTTCTCCTATCACGAATGTTCCCTGGACCGAAAATACGGCAAGGGCAAGTGGGAATGGGCAGAGTCTCCATCAATGCCCGTTCTTTGATCAAACCGGAAATTTAGCCCAGATTTGGCCCAATGGGTATATGAAAAGCTCAAGCCCAATGCAAATCAAAGTTTCAAATCCCACAAAAGTAGGCTAGGCCCAAAACAGCTTGGATACTATGGGTTGTTGGTATTATTTCTTTCAATATCCACCTCTTTCATGCGTGCACACACCTTCCAGATCAACAGGCAAAGCCATTGATGAATACTTGGTAAGATTATAGTGGTATTTTTGGAATAAGTTATATAAAATTTTGTGAGGATTTAGTATCTTAGTACCCAATATTCTCTTTATTCTGATAAGCATTTTCTCTTATTATATTTCTAATACAAGCACCCTTTGTTTAAAACAAGATATATAAAAGAAAGAAAGAAAAAAAGAAGAAGAAGAAGAAAACATCTTCCCCTTAGATTTAAACACTAAACAATATATATCTAGAGCTTCTTAAGAAAAATATCAAACAGTTTTATTTTATGTCAGAATCTTCTTCAATGTAACTACTAATCCAATATTAGTAGTTACTGAGGTAAGATGAACCCTTACCTAACAATAGGGGCCTATTTTGTCTCTGTCGGTGAATCCCAACCTCCAGATATAAGTCTCTAATTGCATGCATTTCCATGATAACGTCTCTCATCTTCATTCGTTCCTTTGGCGATTTTGCAGAACATGATACACCAACGCTGACCAATGAAACCAAGCAATTATGCATTCTATTTCTCAAATTGTTATGATTTTCACTGTCTTGAATAGCTTCAGTATCTTCAAAGAGAAATCTTGGATCTATAATCTCCATTACTTGTTCTGGAAAAGACGAGTTTGCAAAGTGATGAAGGCCCTGATTGTCCTTAAACATGTCATCAGTCGGTTGCTTTCTAGTGATCATCTCGAGTAGAGGGATCCCATAACTGTATACATCTCCATGTGTGGATGCCTTATCACCCATCCCGTACTCTACGATTTACAAATATCACATATTTGAAGGTTATGCATCCATTTAAAGAAAGATAAAAATAGTGGTTATATATTGAGAGGGAGAAAGGGAATATTTCATTTAAATAATTAACATTTCTGCCTTTTCCAAAATTTAGAATATCTGAGAATAAGGAATTCTGCTAAACATATATATATTTCTTCAATCTTTATATTATTATTATTATTTTTAGGAAAAGATGGGATCATCCCACCAATATATTATAGACTAAATGGATTTACAACCAAAGAGGCGGGCCCCAACAAAAAAGGATCTGGGCCGCCAAACAAAGAAAAGTTGCACAAAGAAAGAAAACCACAAAAAAAAAAAAAAAAAAAAAAGAAAACAGAGTAGTAACTGCTCCATCAATCCCCATGACTACGCCAGATGGCCCCGAGGCCAGTTTTATCAAGGAGAATCGAACCCTGCACGGAGTGAGGGAGAGCAACGACAGTGGAGAAAACCGAGTGGGCCTGAGTGGAGCTCGCCAGTTTTGCCAGGCCATCCGCTACACCATTCACTTCAATCTTTGTATTATGAGTGTATGGTTTGTATAACAAATAGTCCTAAGAAAATATCCTATAAATAGATTTAAAAAAAATCCACTATTTTCACACACATATACACAAACGATGTATCACGGCTAGAGAAATAATCTAGTAACAATTGTTGTTACCTTATTATAGTGTAAATCCATGTGGGGTCCATTCTACCCAACATTTAACCATCGTGTACCCTTGGATATAAGAGGGTCTGCCATGAATTGTTGAGGCCCATCAAATCACCTTGACCAGATGATCACCACCATTCACAAAAGTGCATGCTGTCAATCACATGCTCACCTGTGCACATATACACCATTACACACGTATAATGGGCCCAAAATCCGAACAGTCCATGAGATGCAGCACCCCATCAAACCCCTAAGGACCAATTTTCACCCTGATTCAAAACTTTGGTGGGCCATAGCAAAGAGAGATGTAAATCAAGAGAGGAAACTATTTTCTTTTGCCATGGCCTGCCAAAATTTTGGATCAGGGTAAAAGTTGCGCGCTGGGAGTTTCGTGGGGTGTTACATCACATGGACCATTCAGATTTTGAACTCACATCAAGCACACAAAGAGAAATTTAACAAGATAATCATGATTGTACAAACATATTCAATCATAAAGAAATCCAAATTTAAGTGGGGAAAAAACTACGACACAAACCAATAATGCACTATAAAAATACGAAGTTACAGGATATGAAATCTTAGCAATCAAAGCTCCAAGAAAAAATGCTCAAACCTTTTTTCTTAAAAATCCTCTCAAAACCTTAAGCATGTTTAAAGAACCCTAATTTATACCCCAAAGCTATAACCTTAACCTAAACCTACACCTAATCCTAAACCTAAACTTGAAAACCCAAACCTAAACGCGATCTCGAACCCGAACCCGAACCCGAACCCGATTTCCTAAACCTATACCTTAACCTATTCTCAATTCCCTAAACCTATAGCTTATAACCTAAACCTAAATCTTAACCTAAACCTAAACCTATAACCTTAACCAAAACCAAAACCTATGACCTAAAACCTAAATGTATTCTTAAATCCCTAAACCTACACCTACTCCTAATCCTAATCTTAACTCCCTAACCTACACCTAAACCTAAACTTGAAAACCCAAACCTAAACCCGATCCCGCACCCGAACCTGATTTCCTAAACCTAAACCTTAACCTATTCTCTATTCCCTAAACCTATAGCTTATAACCTAAACCTTAACCTAAACCTAAACCTATACCTTAACCTATTCTCAAATTCCTAAACCTACACCTACACCTAATCTTAATCTCAACTCCCTAACCTAAACCTAAACCTAAACTTGAAAACCCAAACCTAAACCCGAACCCGAACCCGAACCCGAACCCGAACCCGATTTCCTAAACCTAAACCTAAACCTAAACTTGAAAACTCAAACCTAAACCCGATCCCGAACCCGAACCTGATTCCCTAAACCTAAACCTTAAGCTATTCTCAATTCCCTAAACCTATAGCTTATAACCTAAACCTATGGCTTATAACCTAAACCTAAACCTAAACCTTAACCTAAACCTATAACCTTAACCTAAACCAAAACCTATGACCTAAAACCTAAATGTATTTTCAAATCTCTAAACCTAAACCTACACCTAATCCTAATCTCAACTCCCTAACCTAAACCTAAACGTAAACTTGAAAACCCTATCCTGAACCCGAACCCGATTTCCTAAACCTAAACCTTAACCTATTCTCAAATCCCTAAACCTAAACCTACACCTAATCCTAATCTAAACTCCCTAACCTAAACCTAAACCTAAACTTGAAAACCCAAACCTAAACCCAATCCCGAACCCGAACCCAAATTCTTAAACCTAAACCTTAACCTATTTTCAAATCCCTAAACCTAAACCTAGACCTACACCTAATCCTAATCTCAACTCCCTAACCTAAACTTAGACCTAAACTTGAAAACCCAAACCTAAACCCGAACCCGATTTCCTAAACCTAAACCTTAACCTATTCTCAATTCCCTAAACCTATAGCTTATAACCTAAACCTAAACCTTAACCTTAACCTAAACATAAACCTGAACCTATAACCTATAACCTAAATATATTCTCAAATCCCTAACTTAAACCTAAACCTAAACTTGAAAACCCAAACCTAAACCCGATCCCGAACCCAAACCCGATTTCCTAAACCTAAACCTTAACCTATTCTCAAATCTCTAAACCTAAACCTAATCCTAATCTAAACTTCCTAACCTAAACTTAAACCTAAACCTTAACTTGAAAACTCAAACCTAAACCCAATCCCGAACCCGAACCCGAATTCTTAAACCTAAACCTTAACCTATTCTCAAATCCCTAAACCTACACCTACACCTAATCCGAATCTCAACTCCCTAACCTAAACCTAAACCTAAACTTAAAAACCCAAACCTGAACCCGATCCCGAACCCGAACCCGATTTCCTAAACCTAAACCTTAACCTATTTTCAATTCCTTAAACCTATAACTTATAACCTAACCTAAACCTAAACTTATTTATATGTATTATGCGTGGATGAATGTAATGTGAATAAGATTGTTTGTGTTTGGATGGATTTACGTAGTTTGGGTTTAGATGGATGTGAATGTGATGAAATGTGGATAAGATTGTTTTTTTACTTATGAAGTTAAACTTATATGTATTATGCGTGGATGAATGTAATGTGGATAAGATTGTGTTTGGATGGATTTACGTAGTTTGGGTTTAGATGGATGTGAATGTGAATGTGAATGTGAATGTGATTAAATATATTGTATAACAGGTATCAGGAAGATTGTGTGTTTGGATGGATTTACGTAGTTTGGGTTTAGATGAATGTGAATGTGAATGTGATGAAATATATTGTATAACAGGTGTATATCAGGAAGAAGACTGTAATAGGTCAAATTTAAAGTCCTTTAAGGGTCATAAGAGACGGCCCATAGCAGTCCTTTTAAAGGACAGTACATGACCGTCCTTTTAAAGGACGGTCTATAACCGTCCTTTAAAGGCTCATACGAGACGGTCCATGACAGTCCTTTTAAAGGATGGTCTATGACCGTCCATTTAAAGGACGGTCTATCGCCGTCCTTTGAAGGCCGATAAGAGATGGTTCATGAAAGTCATTT
This sequence comes from Magnolia officinalis, assembly GCA_021015155.1. Taxonomy (NCBI): domain Eukaryota; kingdom Viridiplantae; phylum Streptophyta; class Magnoliopsida; order Magnoliales; family Magnoliaceae; genus Magnolia; species Magnolia officinalis. The sequence continues at coordinate 39,463,568 of JAJHSJ010000005.1, read as the reverse complement.
TTAAGGACGGTCCATAACAGTCCTTTTAAAGGACGGTCCATGGCCGTCCTTTTTGGGCTCATAAGAGACGTCTATGACAGTCCATTTTAAGGACGGTCCATGACCATCCTTTTTTAGGACGGTCCATGACCGTCTTTTTTCTGTTAATAAGAATAACAGTTTTCAACCGTCCTTTAAGTAATAGGACACGTCAAAATTTGACTGCCTATGCGACGGTCCATGACCGTCCTTTTTGGTCATTTGAGACGGTTTTGGACCGTCCTTTTTTCGCTGTTTTGGCGTAGTACTTTTGGATCTGATTCATTCTTTGGCTCATGCCCTAAAATGATCTCTCCAAATAGATAGACAGTGTGGATACAAAAGATACATCATGATGAGACCCACATAATTAGGTGACATCATTTTAGTAGTGATTCTGGCTGCTCAAACCGTACGCTGAATCCCCAAATTGAAGGGAAACGAGTAATGAGTAACTCACTAGGTTAGCGTGCTAAGTAAACTCTGTGGTTCCACCATGATTTATGTATTTTACGTCCATCAATTTTACTAGATAATTTTAAGGCTTGAGTCTAAAAATGAAACATATACAATGTTCAAATGGACCACACCATAGGAAACAATTGAATTGAACATTTACCATCTAAAATTTCTTAGTGGCTACAAAAGTTTTGGATCAAGCTTATATATGTGTTTTCTCTTCATCCATGCCTGTATGATCTTATGAACAGGTTGGTTGACAAAGAAACATCACTGTGGGACCTAACAAGGTTTCAACGGTGGAAATCATTATCCCCACTGTTTACTGTGGTATGATCCACTTTATACTTGGATATACTTCAATTTTGGGATCAACCCCTTAAATTAGATGGAAAAACGGATGGATGGCCTGGATAGACTACGTACATACAAGGTGGGCCCAACTGAGTTTACTCGGTACTGTAAGAGCAAGAGCCTACTGTAATCGGTATGCAATCCGATTTTCAAACAAAATCGTCTAACAGCGTTAGACTTCTCATTAAATGTAATTATTTTTAATATATTACAAAAAAAAAAAAAAACTGGTGATGTGGCACTTAAAGTGACGTGGACCAATAATAATATTAGATTCAGCTACTCGCTGTTTCCGGGATGCAGAGGATTCACACTCCTCTATTTATAGTGGGAATGCGCAACCTCACGTGGATGCAGATTGCGTCCTACCCCCGCCTGGACGGTAATCTGTCCGGGCAGGGCTATGTGGGGCCCACCATGTTGTAAGTGTTTTATCCACGCCGTTAAATGCTTTTTTCCAATAATTTAAATATGCGAGCTAAAAAATGAAGCAGGTCCAAGGCTTAATTGGACCACAACGTGGAGATTGAACGTCCACCAATAAAAACTTCTCGGGAGCTGGGGAAGTTTCGGATCAAGCCGATATTTGTGTTTTCACTACATCCACGTCTAAATGACCTTATGAATACATGGTATGGTAAAAAAACATCATGTTGGCCCTTAGAAAGGTTGCAACGGTGGGTGTCATTATTAGTGCAGCTTCCTTTGGTGTGGTCCACTTAAGCTTGGACATGCCTCATTTTTTGGCTCACATATTAAAATTATTGAAAAAAAGTGTTTAACGGTGTGGATAAAACGCTTACAACACAGTGGACCCCACAGAGCCCTCCTCACATTGGGTCTCATGTGATTCCTCATCACAGGAAACGGATTGGCTACTCCACCTGCCACCAGCCAATGGCTGATGGTCGGTGTGGGCCGCACCATAATGTATATGCTTCATCCATGCCGTCCATCTATTTTTATAGATCATTTTATGATATATGACCAAAAATGGGGTAAATCTCAATCTCAAATGGGCTGCATCACAGGAAACAATGTTGAATGAACGTTGGACCATTAAAAACTTTTTGGGGGACCATAAAAGTTTTGGATCAAGCTGATGTTTGTTTTTTCCCTTCATCTGTGTCTGTATGACCTAATCAACAGATTGGATGTCAAATAAACAGTACAGTAGGCCTTTGGAGGATTTAAATGGTGGATATCCAATCACTATTGTTTTCCCGTGGTATGGTCCACCTAAGATTTAGATCCCTCATTTTTGGGATAAAGCCTTAAAATAATCTGTAAAAATGGATGAAGCACAAAAATCATGTGGGCCCACACAGAGAGTAGCCAATCCGTCATCAAAGTACATTTGCTATCAGAGAAATGCCAAGTGCACTTGCTACACGGTCAGCCACACGTGCCAAGGTGAGAAATCCAAGCCGCTCATCAAGCTTTCCCTAGCAAGAAGATTCGGTGATCTGAAAATGAGTTTGGTGTAATTTATCTTGTGGGCCACACAAGTACTTTGAATGTGGACCTCTAGTGGACGGTATGTTTTAACCTTCCCTTCTTTTGTACACAGTAAGCCAGCCAAGCTAATGTACTAGCTTGAATTTTATAACAGGGAATACATGCAGGGTCCGTCTGATGAGCAGATTATATCTCGCAGGTTATCACGTGTGAAGTGGAAAGCGCAAACATTAGGATTGGCCTCAGGAAAGGTGGTAGAAAGACCTCAAGACCACTTGGAGGGGACTTTCTTTTTTTTTTTCTTTTCTTTCTTTTTTTTTCCCTTGTAAGTGAAAGCTCATTCACGAGAAGATTGTCCATAAATTTCGATTTTTTTATTTTAAATAGGGATCATCACGACGTTTAATAGTCATAAGGACAGAAATATTATAGTTTTTGCTTCCACGACACGAGCAAACGACAAGAAAACTACATGGCAACACTTGGTCGAGCACATACTCGACCTTACATCTTTCAAAATGCTGTACAGCCATCTCTTACTCCGGCACCTGTCCAATCAAATCCCACCGGGTGGCTCAAGCAGAACGCTGGCAGGGTAACCACGCCGCCTCCTTCCAATCGGCGGAAGCTATACGGGAACTGCGGACGCGGATTTCCTGCGAAAGCCTTTAGCAGGAAGTTCCTGCGCACGGATTTTGGATGGGGTCTACTGTGATGTTTTCTAGAAATCCAACCCGTCAATCCGTTTTTTGAGCTCATTTTAGGACATGAGACCGAAAATTATTTAGATCCAAAACTCAAGTGGGCCATACTAGATGAAACAGCGGGGAAAGGAATTCCTACCGTTGAAACCTTCCCAGAATCCATCTTGATGTTTATATTCCATCCAAACCGTTTATAAGGTCATTTTCACTGAGATGAAGTGAAAAAGCCAAGATGCAAAACTTTTGTGGCCATATAAATGTTTCAACGGTAGTCACTAAATCCTCACTGTTTCCATCTATCACTAATTCCACGTGGCATCTACTCCGTCCTTCTTAGCAGCTCATGTCGAGACACACGCCCAGAAATAAGCTGATCAAACTTAAGTCGGAGCACACATCGGGAAATAGTGAAGATCTTACCTTATCAATGAAACCTTTGGGGCTATATATAGAAGTTTTGAATCAGGCTAATATTTGTAATCTGAGTTCATCTATGTGTAAATAACCCTCCAAACGGTGAGTGTTTCCATCCCCAATGGTCTAGCCCACTAAAATTTTTGGATCCGCCAGTATTTAAACTCATATGTGTGGTTGAACAGCCGTGAAGAGAAACGGAACAATTGTCTACATTCAACCAAAATGGCCAAAGATTCACGACGGTGACCAGATTTGGTAGATGTTCCATTCATGAGAGGCCAACAAACCGAGTCAGCGAGGTATGGACACCCTTATACAACATAATAACGAGAGCGGGCCAGGTGAGACTGCGGCCTCACTGAAGACGGTGCGGCCAATACTAGGGGTTACCATGGGCCCACCTTGATATATGTATTATGTATCTACGCCGTTCAGTCATTTTTTTTCATATCATTTTATGGCAGTCCCAAAAATGAAGTAGATCCAATTATCAGGTAGACCATGCCGTAAGAAAAGTCGTGATCATTGACATCCCTATCGTTAGAAACTTCTCAAAGCGCACCTTAATGTTTTTGTAGTGTTTATTTACTGTGTAATCTGTTGATAAGGATATATAAGCCTAGATGAAAGGAGAAAGGAAAAAAATAAAAAAAAAACAAATATTAGCATCAGCGTGATCTAAAATTTTTGTGGCACATTAATGTTCAATCAACACTGTTTCTTATGTATGATCCACCTTATAACTGGATCAGCTTGATTTTTAAGATAATGTTATAAACTAATGTGGAAAAACGGATGGACAGCATGGATACGTAATACACACATAAAGGCCGTGAGGCCGGAGTCTCACGTATTCCGCTCTCTATAATAACACGGTCTTTCCAGCTGGCCTGGAGTAGTCATCGGTGGACAACACCTTCGTAGAACACCCTACTTTTATGAGTCTCAACATACTTTATATATAAATCCACTCCATCCTTTAACTGACAACCATTATTTGAACCGTATATACTAAATATCTGACTATAAAAAATATCCACCGGCCAGATCATTGGAACAAATGTAAAGCTACTACTAAAATCTTTTAGTTCACATAATGTTGCCCGCCTGATATTTGAGTCGGGCTAATTGTCGTATATTTTTTTTTTTTGAAAAAATAAAAAATTAAAAATTAAAATTAAAATTAAAAAAAAAAAAAAACACTCACACACACCCCCACACACTCACGCTAGTGGAATTTCACTGCCCATGGATACTCGAACCCTCGACCGGGTGTTGAAACTCCCGGGAGTCTACCACCCGAGCAAGAGTCCATAGACTCCATGCAATAGTTACGTTCAATATGAGCCGCTCACAAACCTATCTTTTAAACCATTCATTTTATGTTTTTCATATAATACGTGGCTAACCTGAAGAGGGGACATGGATATTTGGGCCCAGTGCCCATACGTGGGGCACCTGTGTCAGGAGATGGTTTTTTCAGTAGGACTGAAATAATGGTACGTCTTTGTAAAATATTTCTTGAACCGACCTGTCCTTGTTAATTTACGTTTATTTATTGACTTTGACTTTTTATCTCAAACGTGTGACGAAGGGATGCTCGGCTTGCAAAGTTTTACAGGTTTGTAAGGGTATATTTTAGTCCAAAGGAAAAAAGGTATTTTAATTAAAAAAAAATAAAATATTAACCACTAAAAGTTCAATTTGAATTTTGAGCTAATGCAAGGACCGGAGAGCAGACTAGGTGAGACGACGGATCCACCGAGACACCTGGGACCCTGACTGTGGGGCTCACAGTGATGTATGTGCCTTAAATGGAAGCTGATTGGCTAGTGTACCTCATACTTGCTATATATCTGCTGTATCGACGTCCGGCAAGTTCTACGGTATGATGACAAGGTATGTGTTATATCCAAACCGTCCACCCATTTGGCGAGCTCGGCTTAAGGTTTGAGATGAAAAATAAGACAAATCTAACTATCAAGTGGACCACACTGCAAAAATCAATGGGGGAATGAACGTCTACCATTGAAACCCTTTTTGGGGTCATAGAAGTTTTGGATCAATATGAATTTTGTTTTTCCTCTTAATTCAGGTCTTTGTGACCTTATGAACAGATTGGATGAAAAATAAACGTTATGGTGGGCCCTACGAATTGTTTAACGGTGAAAATCATGATCTCCGCTGCTATTATTTGGTGTGGTTCAGATGATCTTGGGATATGATTCATTTTTTGGATAATGCTCTAAAATGATCTCTAAAAATAGATGAACGGTGTAGATATAATAAATACATCACAATGGGGTCCATGTAACATTGATCTCCTTTGAACCGTTCGTACAACTCGGAGCTGGAGGAGCGTCAGAGTGCACGTCTTCGCACGACACGTACCTACAACATCTATATAGTTGGTGTGTGGTACACCAGCCAATCTGCTTCCGCCTTAAATCCACATCCTTTTCAACTTTGGAAATTAATTGCGTGGTGTGCCACATTTTGCGAGCCAACATGATGTATGTATTTTATCCAAATCGTCTGTCTATTTGACGAGATCATTTTAAGGCTTTAGCCGAAAAATGAGATAGATCCAAAGCTCAAGTGGACCACACTGTAGAAAGAAGTTGGTGAAAGTGTCCTGGTTTGTCAATTAGCATGAGTGTTGAGTTAGCTAGATTGTAGAGCCTTATAGGAAGATCGATCAAAGCGTCTACCTCAACCGGATGTGTGTACGAACTTGCCACAAGTAAATCTAAGTCTCACATCCTATGTCTCAAAACACCAGGTATATAAAACCCTTAAAATTGGTTAGAACATCATAGGGTTTTTGAGTTAGAAAACTTTTTCAAAATTCAGAAAATCTTTAAGTTTTTTAACTCTATCGATTTTATCGATATACTGATCGATATTATCGACATGCACTGTCGATGTCCTCGACGCTCAATTGATATCATCGAAATGAGGACCAAAGATGTCCAGTAACCACATATTCATCTGGACGGAATTATCGATGTATCGATAACCCTATCAATATCATCGATATTTGAATATTGAATTTATCGAAGTAGACTCAATATAATCGACAACAAAGTATTTGTGTCCCTGTTTTTTTATAAAAAAATCATATAGACCTTCGATATATCGATGTACCCCTTGATATCCTCGAAATTCAAAAACCGATGATATCGGTCTTGGACACAGCCTTTCCAGCAACATTTTTTTTCCAGGTGGTTTTTATTTCAGATCGAGGGTCACTCAATAGAATCGATATTCAAATATCGATGATATCGAGGTCGGATCGATTGCATTAAGAAAGGACACAAACTGTCCAGCAAGCTCACTGATAAAATCCTTGAATTTATCGATGCATCGACACGACTTTCGATATCATCGATATTCAAATTCTGATGATATCGAGTGTACCTCGATCATATCTTTTGACCTGAAAAATTTCAAAGCAAGTCTCTCTCATTTTTCAAATGTCGAGGAATCGATCCTCGTATCGATAATGTCAGAGTTTGAAATTCGATGGCATCGACGCGTTTTTCGATGCCTTCGACCAACTGCCAAAAAGTTTCAAAAACGTATGACATTTGAGTTTGTGTCATCGAGCGACCAGTCGATGCCAATCAAGAGTATACGCTCAATGATATCGACCCGGCTCGATGATATCGAACTCTGTCATAAATGCAACTGTTTTATATCCGTTGGAACTTTTTGCCTATATATAGTGATCTTGTCTTTAGTTGCTATTAGAGAAAGAAGAAAGTGCTTTTGAGTGTTTAACCTTAGATCATTTACCCAAAGCCCTTTCTCTCAAGGAAGTCCATCCTCCAATCCACCCTCATCATTGATATTCAATAAAGTGGATTGGGGAATGAACTTCCATATTCAAGGATCCTCCAGCTACCACCTTAATGAAAAATCATTAAGATGGGATTCCTTGAATGCATAGATAATTGGAATCACTCCATCTCCTTTATAGGAAAATATTTGAGAGTAGGATTCCATCATAACCTTGACCCAACCCGTCGCCATGCATCGGTATATCTTCTGAGTTGCGGTTCAAGGAAGTAGAAGACTCTTCATCAACAAAGGAAGAGATCTTCAACAACGAGCTAAAAAGGGACTCATCTGCTTATCTGTAAGTTATCAGAGTCCAGAGGACCCTTGAGATCATTCCTTTGTAGGATTGGGTCTAAGGTGTTTCTCACCCTTGCAAGTCCTCTAGAAGGCCTCTGGCGAGAGTGTACGTGGTGGGTACATAGTGTTGACCCTTGTTCTGTGGAGAGCATAAACTTCCGATTAAAGGTGAACCTGTTTAAAACCTTGGGTTAGAGGTAAACCGTGTGAAACCTCCGTTAGGGTCTTGTGTAAAATCCTTAGCCAGTGTGCCTAAAAGTGGGTGCGATGTGTTGACCCTTACTCGTGAGAGCACAAACAGTCAGCCTAGGTGTAGGTTGTAAAGGTTAAAGGTGAACCTTATTTAAAACCTTAGGTTTGAGGTGAACCGTGTGAAACCTCCTTAATGAAATCAGGTACACTCAAGGGTTGAGTGCAGTTCCCGGGAGTGGAGTAGACAAGTAGTTGAACTACTATAAAAATAATTGTGTTTGAAATTGTTATTCATTTATTTGTGTGATTTCCTTCTATATTTTCATATCTGATTATCTGAGATCACACCTTACACACACAATCATATCCATCATAAACTAGTTTGCATATTATTCATCTCTCAAATAGTTTGTGATTGGATCCTTTACCGAGCTTGGAAGCCAGTAGAGTTATTTTTTAGTAATCATAATCTATGCTTGTTGTTAGGATTAATGTGATAGGATTTTAAATTGACATAAAATTATTAAAAAGTCCTATTCACCCCCCTCTAGGACATATTGATATATTCCTACTTCAACTAAAGCGGTCTTTACCGCAACTTCAATTGGTATTAGAGCGGGTCTCTCTTTAAGGGCTTTACCGACTAGAGAGTAATCTTGACTAAAGTTGAAATATGGCCAAAGGAGAGGGCTCATAGGTCTCTAAACCTCCAGTATTTGATGGATCAAATTATGCATACTAGAAGGCTAGAATGCACTACTTCTTGAGATCTTTGGATCATGATGTTTGGGATATAGTTGAAAGAGGATATGTGCCACCATCTGAACAAATTGTACTTAAAAATGGCACAACAATTACCAAACCAAAATCCAAAGAAAGTGGACAACATTCGATAAAGAAAACCAAACTGCTGAGGCTAAAGCTATGAATGCTATCTACTGTGCGGTGTCCCAAGATATTTTCTATCAAATCAGTATGTGTGGGACATCCAAAGAAGCATGGGATTTGTTGAAAACAACCCATGAAGGAACAAGCACTATGAAAAGATCCAAACTACGACTTCTAACATCATAGTTCGATAGTCTCAGAATGGAAGAGCATGAGAACTTTATGGAGTTTTTCACAAAACTGAATATCATTTGCAACTCCATGGGTGGATTAGGAGAGAAAGTTCCGTTACCAAAAATCTGTAGGAAAATTCTAAGATCACTACCGGAACGGTTTAATCCTAAAGTAACAACTATTGAAAAATGTAGGAACATAGACGAAATAAAAGTAGAAGAACTGGTAGGTTCCCTACAAACTTTTGAACTAAACTTCAAACAAACCCCTAAATCCAAAACTACTGTCCTCAAAACCTCAAAGAAAACAACAATGAGGTCAGTGAAAGTGAAAGAGAAGATGATGATGAGGAAGTGGCTTTGTTGGCTCAACAATTCAGAACGTTCTTTCAGAGAAATCGTGGCTGTCCATTTAAAGGAAGAAAGTTGGACAATAGACCTTCTGCAGGTAAATCTGGTAAAAAAACCAAAGAACCACAATGTTACGTGTAAGACCCGTTACCTAAACCGTACCGTTCAGTCAGCTCCCGCGATCCTACCGGTCGAATTCCGGTAACCTTCGACCTGTATTCAACGTTGCGCATGCACCTAAGCCGAGTCCTGCATATAAGAGTCGGCTCGACCTGAAACTTGTACCTTGGCGACCGCGTCGTCGCCGCGGTTCTAACGCCGCGACTCGCACAGCGACCCGATACCCAGGCTAGAAGATGTCGGCTTGCGTTCGATTCGATGAAAACACCGCGCGTTGCGAATTACGAGGGAATCTCTACGAGATGTCCCATCAATCAATCAATCACTCATGTCAAGTACAAGTCAAGTCACCCCATACCCAAGTACAACAACCCATCCCTCTCCCTTATATAAGCAATCCTAAAGTCAACTCTCTCTCCCATTTTTCAATGTTACCCTTACCCATGACATCATCACACCACTCCCTCCATCCCTTATTCCTTTAATTTATTTCTTTCTCTCTCTCATTCTCTCATTCCCTCCCTCTCACACGTCCAAGCCTCTCTAAGCAACCCAATCTCCCAAGAAATTTCTAAGTGTGGCCCACCTCCTCAACTTCCATCTCAACCGTCCGATCATCATCCGCACCGTTAAAATCCGATCGACGTCCATAAGAACCGTAGGTGAGGAGTTTTCAAGCCAAGGGAGCAAGGAGGATCACAACAAGGTGGGTGATCCACCGTTAAATTTCTTTTCTTAGGGCCACTTGTTGGTGGACCCGATTTTTTTATATGTATGAATTGTATCATGTGGGGCCCATAGTGGCGGGCCCCACCATCACCGCCTTTTATCTCTTGTCTTTTTGTCTATCTCTCTTTTCTTTCTTTTCCCCTTAATGTTGTGGACCCCACCAAATTATGTTAAATCCACTCCATCCATTAGATGGTGTGGTCCACCGCATTTTAGGTGAAATCCACCCTTTATATATGCATGAATATGTAGTAACATGTTATATTATATTATTATAATATATATATATATATATATAAATATGTATGGTGGGCCACGTACATGTGGGACCCACCACGTGCATGGTGGGCCACGTGCATGAGGGACCCACCATGAGGCCCATGTATACACCGTCCAGCGTCCAGAGACACTGGACGTGAAGGTGGACTGTGTACTGGCTTGGGCGTGTACTTCCAAGCTAACGTTTTAAAAAAAAAATTCTTTTGAAATAGGCCACCCATACAGGCCTCACTTTGATGTTTGTACATGATCCGAACCATCCATATTGATCCTTGCATCATTTTAGGCGTCGAACCAAAGCCTTAATGTGATCTGATCATCAGGTGGGCCATACCATCTAAAATCATGTAAAGACATGCCAAACATATAAAAGTACTTGGTGGGACCCACTTAAAGTTTGGATGCAGTTGAAAACCGGTCTGGACGGTCTGAAAAGTGGAACACACATAATGGACGGGTTGGATTGTGAATCACACACGGTGGGGCCCCAAACAAAAAAAAAGAGCAGCAGCACGCTGCGCTAACGCCGCAGGCGTGCTGCCTGCGTCCGCTGGCGGACGAGCGTGCAGGACCCACGGCTCCTGCCGTGGGCCCCACCATGATGTATGCGTGTAATCCACGCCGTCCATCCATTTTGTCAGATCATTTCAAGGCACGAGCCCAAAAATGAGGTGAATTCCAATCTCAAGTGGACCACGTTACAGGAAGAAGTGTTCATGGGGCTGGCCCCCATGAACAGTTTGGACATCAAATAAATATTACGGTGGGACCCACCTGAAATGTTGGTGCGGCTGAAACTTGGTCTGAACCCTCTTTCAAGTGGGACACACATAATGGCTGGGCTGGATTTGCAAGCCACATCTCGGTGGGCCCTACCCCAGGTCACGTGTGACCTTATGAACAGGTTGGTGGCAAACAAACATTACAGTGGCCCTTGGTCTCCTGACCATGTGACCTTATCAACAGGTCGGATGGCAAATAAATATTGCGGTGGGATCTAGGCCCACCCCAGGTCACGTGTGACCTTATAAACAGGTTTGATGGCATATAAATTTCACGGTGGGCCCAAGGTCCACTTGACCTTATGAATAGATTGGATGAAAAGTAAACATTATGGTGGGCCTTGGTCCATATGACCACATAAACATATTGGATAGGAAAATAAACATTATGGTAAGCCCGCTATTGAGGCCCACTTAGACTCATATGGGCTAGTGTGCTTAGGCCCAATTGATGTAATTGTGGGCCCCCCCTCAGTAAGGCCCACTTTGGTGTACATTGGCCCATGGATGTAGGACATCTTGTTGTGTTCATAGGCTCGTTGTTGAGGCCTACCTTGATATATATATAGGCCCACATTATGAGGCCCATTTGATGTATTTGTGGCCCGTTGTTGAGGCCCACTTGGGTTTGTATAAGGCCCATGTTGTGAGGCCCATTGTGATGAATGTAAGGCCCATGGGTGATGGCCCATTGCAATGTACCTAAGGCCCATTGGTGAGGCTTGTTGAGGTAGTCCACTTGATGAATATAAGGCCTATGAGATACGGCCCATTTGATGTATTTAAAGCCCAATGGGATGTACCTAAGGCATATTGCAATGTGTGATTCCACCAGGATTTATTTAATGGTATTTAAGGCGAGCCGAGCCTTGGGGACAATGATGGTTTGACGTCCACATTGTACGAGTAATGTTGGTTAGATGTCCACAGTATAACTCTCCCTAAGGCCCCTGATAGGCCGTATCTGTTTCATGTTGGCCATTTAGGCCCATCTTCATTGAGAGGATAATTTATTGCTTTATAACAGTTTAACACAGCCCATGATTCATGACCATACGCATCATATGTATGCTTGAGATGAGGAGTGTCTGATCATAGCATATGCCTTCGGGCAAACTCTTTACGGGCTCCCTGATAGGCGGAGTTGCCCTACATGAGTGCGTGCTTCACGCAGGATGGTTGCATGATTGGTAGTGTGGTTCATGCACTTGCATCTGTATGATTGAGATATGCCCTAGCGACATCAGGGCCATAGCCTCCACAGATATATCGTGGGTGGCTGGTTGGATACCGGAAAATCTTGTTCCAAGCAATTGGGGCGCCATAGATGTCCCTGGGTGAGAGTCCCTGAACCCGATGGTACCAGAGGATGACTCCAACGTCGAGACCGAGTGGATATATGAGCGCACGAGGGCCGAATACCATGAGGCCGCGTCTCCCACTGTGTCGTGGTCGGTTGGAAAGGGGTGTGGCCTTACTCGCCCGAGAGTAGGGGGCATTACTAGGCTGAGTTTGACCAGCTCGAAAATAGGTTCGCTATCGACGTGCCGGATAGGTATTGGTTGACTATTGGCCAGGCGGATAGTGAGGTTTCTTACGCTCACTTGGACTGTGCTGCTTGGAGAGAGACAGTGCCATTTGGAGTGTACTGAACCCCGGTGATTATCCAGACTGAGAACTGTATTGACATAAGGATTTGGATGAGGATTGGCATGCTTGACTTACATATTGCATTGCATAGCCTTGGTACGGCTGGTTGCATTTACGTACTCATCAGCATGAATCTGCATTACTCCGGCATTGCATTCTGAGCACGTTCGCACACACTTACACCACCCTCTAAGCTTTCTATAAGCTTATGCACGATTGATGCGTGCAGGTGACGCCAGGACGCAGCCGTAGTCTCGCCGCAGTTGGAGCGTGCAGCCGAGCTTTCGGAGTTTTGTCATTTTCAGTATCTTGTATTTCCTTTTATACATCTTGTACTCAAAGTTTTTTATCATAGTGGATTTTGTGATGGTGTTCTTGTGGTTATTGTTCGTGGGTTATGCTTGGTTATGCTCATTACGAATCAAATTGATATAAGAAATCCTCCTTGTAGTATCCCAGGATCGGAACCTGGTATATGGGTGCCGGGAGCCGAGAATGGGGTACTACGGAGGCTGTCGGCGTTGGATTCGGCGATCGGAAATTTTGTGAGCCCGGTCTCCGAGTTCGGGGCGTGACATTACGCCTGTTAGAAGTTTGGACATCTTCCTATTGAATGCCCAAACAGAAAAACTAAGGGCAAGGCAATGACTGCCACATGGGATGATACAGAAGAGTCAAACTCAGAATCTAGCGACTTAGAGAGCGATGGAGATAAAAAATCTTTGAAAATCCTTATGGTCTCCACTACTCCAATCATTCCCAGTGAAATTGAGAACGAGAACCAAGCCACTGAATCATTTCTATCTGATAATGAGGAATCTGAAAAGGAACAAGAAGAAGAACAGAATAAACTATAAGATGCTTATAATCAACTTTACATTCATAGCATCAACATTGTTAGAAAACTTGGAATATCCAAAAACAAAAAGGAATTGCTGCAAAAAGATCTGGATAAAACTCTAGAAATTAATACACATCTAATAAATGATTTACAGTAATATCATTCAGATAATGATAGATTCGAGAGAATCAACACCTTCCTTAAATTTGAGTCTGTAAAACTAAATAAACAGGTTGAGATATTAGAAGACAAAAACATGCTCCTTCAAAATGAAAATCATACTCCTGTTTGATTTAGAAGAATCTACAAAGATCGCTAAGCTAAACTATAAGTTTTCCCAGAGTGGTGAGAAGTTAGAAAAACTTTTAGGTATAGGAAGACCTAGAAAGGACAAGAGCAGCTTAGGATATGAAAAATCTAAAACAAGATCTGGAAAGGCAGGACAAATGACTGAAAAATCTATCACTTAAGGAAGTAACACTAGAATTGCTCTTGTTTGTTATTTATGTGGTGATTCAGGTCATTACAAGTTTGAATGCTTATCTCAACATAGCCCTAGTCAGAATCATATTGGAAAATTCAAACCAACCAGAGAAATGTAAAATGTCTGGAGTCCACCTAGGAATATGGATAAAAGAGATTCACATTCATCACCACCTAAAATGTCTAACAAGGAGCTATTGAATCAAGTGGTCGAATTAAACAAGAACACAAAATCTACCACTATCAAAAATTCTGTCACAAAATGGGTTCCGAAAGAAAAGAAGAATTGTCTGGTTACTCATTCAAACCATATACTAGGCAATGAAACAAAGTGGTACCTGGATAGCGGATGTTCAAGACATGTCATAGGTGACAAATCCCTTCTTTTAAACTATTCAGATCTTAATGGTGGGATAGTCACCTATGGAGACGGAAGCACCACTAAGGTAATTGGACAAGGAATCATCAAAAGAATTAATTCGATCAAAAATGAGAATGCTTTCTGCATAAAAGGATTGACACATAATCTACTGAGCATATCTCAAATCTATGACAATAAGCATGTGGTTACATCCAACAAGGACGAATGTGAAATCTCAGACTTATCAAGAAAAACAGTAATGAGGGGTTCTCGCACAAATGATCACTGCTATGTCATCAAAGGTAAAGGAAAGAATGATCCCTATGCCCAAAATTATTGAGCATAGAAAAACAAGTCTAGGTCATGCATCGAGATCTAGATATTTGCTGAAATGATGCAATTTTGTTGAACTCTTAATGTCATATCTTAGGTCACTCTCCTCGTCTTTTGTTCATAAACATCTTGATGTTTATAATTTTGATTTGTACAAATCTTGTACAAAATTTTGCTGTGTATATGGTTAATTCAAAGATAGTTTATACTATACACAAAAGTTTGTCGATCTGTGGAAAAATGAAAAATACTCACCTTCAATATGTCTGTCGATAACTCATATGCTTTCTCGATCAAATCGATCAACAGTCGATATCATTGACACCTCTTCAGAATTTGGAAAGTCACTTGATTGAGACTATTATCGAAGCCATTATCGATAACATTGAATGAGGATCATCGACATAATCGACACTAAGTTCGATGAAATCGATGAATGCAGCCCAATAAAAGGCGGTCGAGCGGGAAAATTTTTATTTCTTTCGAAAAAGCATTTCACTCTTTCTCTGCTCAGCCGGAAGTTCATCGTGGGTCCTAGAAGCTCCACAAATATGGTAATACCCCTCTATACATCAAGATTCCATCTTCTTTTTGGGTTATCTCCTTTTTAAGTTGGGTTTTGTCCGTCTTTCCCAAAACTTTCAAATCCTCTTTTTGTTCACATGGAAAAAGACAAAGGAAAAGTATCCAGTGCAGGAGAGTCTTCTAGAACCTCTCGACAAAAAGTGCTTGGCTCTAAAGAAAAAGGAAGAGGCTCGGAACGTGGGACCCCTACAAGACAATGCACTAGATTGCATGGTGGGTCCCAGTTCGAGGCACCGGCACCTCCACCGGTTAAAGTAAATTCGGTCTTAGCAAAGTTCACTGGGAGAAAAGTTATTCATGAGAGAAAAGTCGATAGGAGTTGTCTAATTCCATATAACCTGGAATCTCTACTTGTTGTCATAGATTGGTTGCTCGTTCTTGATTTTGGCAGACCTTGTCATCTTGAATGAACATATAGTTTCTTCGCCGCCTGTCATTCTCTAGTTCCGATCCACCATCCATCATTGTAACCGTCGATGGTGATGATTTGCAGATCACTCCTGAGTCTATCATAGGAATTTTTAATCTTACTCTATCGCCTATTGGATTAACGGATCTGGATCTAGAAAATATTGAGACTCGGTCCATGGTCACCAAGTTTCTCTGTCATAATCATGACATCCCATGGCACTAAGGTAATGCTCTAAAAGTCAAATTCATGGAATCTCGATTTCGGATTCTGCATGGTATCTTTGCCTCGAACATCTATTCTAGAGGTTCCAACAGGGTCGATCTTACGGGGTTCATGACTGCGATAATTCATTCAGTAGCCTTTGGAGTCAAGGTCTGCTTGCCTACTCTTATCGTGCACCAATTGGTCTATGCCTTTCATACGACAAGGGATGTCCACCAGCCCTACCCCTGGATCATACACACAGTGTGCGCCATTGGTTTTCCGACTACGAGTGATCCGGAACTTCCACTTCAAGTCTTCAATAAAAACAACATTCAAAGAATGGATTTGAAGTTCCATAGGTATCCTGAGGATCTTTCAGAGGAAGGCATTCAAGCAGAAGGAGAAGGAGGTTTAGGTGATGCTCCCACTAAAGGGACTGAGACAGCTGGAGATGAAGCTCCTGGACCCCATCAAGCACCGTCGACATTAACTCCCGGGCATGCTAAACGATTTGAGCTCCATCAAGATCGGATTGGAGTGATTCAGTGAGATGTCTCCCAGTTCAGGGAATTGATGAACGAGCGGTTTACCATCTTGGAACGGCTGGTCCAAGGAGTGCAGCAAACTATACAACAATTGATTGATCTAATGACTTGCTGTCGAGATGACACGACTCCATCTGCCTCTGCTCCTCTGCCGTAGTACAGGTCTCTGAACGCTATCACATTCACCCTCTCTTATCTCTTCGTATGAGCATAAGTATCTTTTTGAATGCTCTATGCCCTCATGAGTGAATGTGATAGCTTCCTAACAGTTTGACATGTTTTTTTTGATATGTTGTATATGCCCATGAGTGGGTTTGCTACTGATGGTTACTTCTAGGTGCCCATAAATGGGCTTGGTAATGTTGTTGGGATAATTGTTGATCTTCTGCCAATCTTGGGCAGTATAGATATGTTTTTGGATATTCAGAATATGGTTGGGTATAATTCACATATTTAATGCCATACTTATGCTTTAAGATCCCCCGGTTTATTTAGTTTATATGTAGAATGCATGTGATGGTTTGATCATTAGCCTATCTACTTATATCACTACTTTACTTGGTCTACTCTGCATACATAGAATCCACACATGAGATGTCTAATTCATTGCTTTCATTATTATGCATCTATTTGTTATATATGTATGCTCTCTGAATTTTTAGCTCTCCCTAAAGCTTCAAACTTCAGTCAATATCAACTGTTATACCTTTGCCAATGACTGACAAAAAGGGAGAGAACATATCACACACCCCAATGAAAAATTGTATATCTACTTGAATGGTGATGCGGGTGTTAAGGGGAGCAGCTGTACCAAGATAGGAGGAGAATGTTATTAGGGGGAGCAGCTACTGGTTATGTGTGCTTATCACTAGACTAGATTGTAAAATTGTGTAAAATACATGTACACACAATTTAGTATGTGTCCATCTAGATGTTGTTCTAGGGTGTTTTGGTATTTTATCATGTAATTGACAAATGGGGAGATTGAAAGTGCCCTGGTTTGTCAATTGGCGTGAGTGTTGAATCCGCTAGACTGCAAAGCCTTATAGGAAGATTAATCAAAGCATCTACGTCAACCGGATGTGTGCACGAACTCGCTACAGGTAAATCTAAGCCTCACATCTCATGTCCAAAAACACCAGGTATATAAAACCCTTAAAATTGGTTAGAACATCATAGGGTTTTTGAGTTAAAAAACTTTTTCAAAATTCAGAAAATCTCTAAGTTTTTTAACTCTATCGATTTTATCGATATACTGATCGATATTATCGACATGCATTGTCGATGTCCTCGACGCTCAATCGATATCATCGAAATGAGGACCAAAGATGTCCAATAACCACATATTCATCTGGACAGAATTATCGATATATCGATACCCCTATCGATATCATCAATATTTGAATCTCGAGTTTATCGAAGTAGAATCGATATAATCGACAACAGAGTATTTGTGTCCCTGTTTTTTATAAGAAAATCATATAGACCTTCGATATATCAATGTACCCCTCGATATCCTCGGAATTCAAAAACTGATGATATCGGAAGGCTATCGATGATATTATTCTTGGACACAGCCTTTCCAGCGACATTCCTTTTCAGGTGATTTTTATTTTAGATCGAGGGTCACTCGATAGAATCGCTATTCAAATATCGATGATATTTAGGCCGGATCAATTGCATCGAGAAAGGACACAAACTGTCCAGCAAGCTCACTGATAAAATCCTTGGATTTATCGATGCATCGACACGACCTTCGATATCATCGGTATTTAAATTCCGATGATATCGAGTGTACCTCGATCATATCTTTTGACCTGAAAATTTTCAAAGCAAGTCTCTTTCATTTTTCAAATGTCAAGGAATCGATCCTCGTATCGATAATATCGGAGTTCGAAATCCGATGACATCGATGCGTGTTTTGATGCCCTCGACCAGCTGGCAAAAAGTTTTAAAAGCATATGACATTTGAGTTTGTGTCATCGAGCGGCCAGTCGATGCAATCGAGAGTATATGCTCAATGATATCGACCCTGTTCAATGATATCGAACTCTGTCATAAATGTGACCATTTTATATAAGACCCGTATCCTAGTCCATACTATTCTATCGACTCCCGCGATCCTTCCTGGCGAATTTCGGTAACCGCAACCTATAATCGATGTTTGCGCACGACCCTAAGTCGTATCCTGTAGATTTAAGTCAGTTTCATCCGAGATTTGTATCATTGCGACCGTACCGTCGCCACGGTTCCAGCGCCGTGTCTTGCGCACCGATCCAATACCTTGGCTGCGCGTTTGCAATCCTAAGAGAATCTCTACAACATGTCTCATTAATCAATCACTCAAATCAATCAATCAATCACCTCATGTCAAGTACAAGAGCACCCATGCTTTCTTTCTCCACAAGTTAAGCAACCACTAAAGTCAACCCATCACTCACCTCACCCATCACTCACCTCACATCCATCACTCCATCACCCATCACTCTCTCTCCTTACAACTTCTCTCTCTCCCTCTCTCTCTTTCTCTTCACAAATTTTAAGCAAGAGAAGAGGCTCACGTCCAAGGTCTTTCATGAGAGAAAAGTGAGTTTGTGCGGCCCACTTCCTCTCCCTAGATCTATCATCTTAGCCATTCAAACCTCATCACCCTCCATCAAAGTGAAGCACAAGGAGATCGGCTTTCCAACGGACCAAGAAGATTGAACGGTGGGTGCTTTTATAGGCTAGTTTTCATATTTTTGTGATGGGTCAAGTGAGGCCTACCGATCGATGGTATGGATCTCACTTTGGACCCTAAGATGTGATCGATGGCCCACCTTGATCTTCATGATCATTCCATGATGGAGCCATTCTCCATGGACCCCATCATGATGTTTATTTTCCTTGCATGAAAAGAGGTCATCTAGACCATCCATTTTGGGTGGAGAAGGAATCTCCACCGTTGATCTTTGATTTGGTGGGCCCACATATATTGGGACCCACTTGATGTATGATTGAATGCAAGGGAGGGCTCATAGTGGCGAAGCCCTCCATCACACGTGTCCCTCTCTTTCTCTTTCTCTCTCCCTCTCTCTTTCTTTTTTGGTGAAGATGTGGCCGTGTGGCCCACCCGGATGGACCCCACCATGAAGCATATATTTTATCCAAGCCATCTGTAGGTGGGGCCCACTTCACATATGTGTTGTATCCACATCATACCTCATTTGGTGGCCCACCTGAGCAGGGCCCACCGTCCATATATGTGTCTTGCCAAGCCATCCAGCGTCCAGAGACGCTGGACGTGAATTGTAAACAAAAAAAGAAAAGAAGGATTTCTTTTGGTTTTGGGGTGGACCGCTCACACAGGCCCCACCTTGTTATATATTTTTAATCCAAGCCGTCCACCCTTTCTCTAGCTCATTTTAGGCGTTGAGCTGAAAAATGGAGTCAATCCGAGGTTCCAGCAGGCCATAGCATAGAAAACAGTTTTTTTACTGTTGAAAACCACCTTGCTGCTTTTGTACCCCATAACATGCCCAATATTAGGCTCGCTGCATTTGTTATGGGCTGTAGGGACAAATGGGTGGAGTGGATTTTATTGATGTGGGCCCCACCCGTGGAAAACCTCAGAAAGACAGGTTTTTAAAAAAAAAATATATATATATATATATATATATATATATATATATATATATATATATATATATATATATATATATATATATATATACAAAAAATATAGGCAGCGCCTGCTGCAGCAGGACACTGCTGCATTTTGAGGCAGGATGGGGTCCCAGCGGTGGGCCCCACCATGTTGTGTGTTGAACATTAACACCGGGCATTTGATGGGTCCCCTTTGTATATGAGGCATCCTCGAAAATCAGCCATATACGAAGCTTCGGTGGCCCACATCATAGGAAACAGTGGGATGGAACGGTTGCCATTGAAATCTTTTTGGGCGTCCAGAAGTTTTGGACCACTATGAAAGTTGTTTTGCCTCTGCATCCAGGGTTTGTGGGACCTTATCAATGGCTTGGATGACAAATACGCATTATGGTGGGCCACACGTGTGGACCCCACCATGAAGTAAGTGTTTTATCTACTCCTGCCCGCCCCTGTACATGCCTGTGTCCGTGCAGCATGGGGTGCAGTGCAGGGCCCAATGATGTATGTATCCACAACACCGTCCACTATTTGGACGGTGGGGCACACCATGATGCATGTGTTGCATCCAAGCCGTCCAACCCTTTTGAAAGCCCATTTTAAGGCTTGAGACTAAAAATAAGGCAGATCTATTTATCAAGTGGACCACACCACACTGTGAGCATTGAACATCTACCATTGAAATCCCCTTGGTATCATAGAAATTTTGGATCAACATGAAATTTGTTTTCCCTCTTAATTTAGGTCCGTGTGACCTTATGATCAGAGTAGACGAGAAATGAATGTTATGGTGGGCCTTGGAAATTTTAATGGTGGAAATCATTGTCACCACTTATAGTTTGGTGTAGCCCACTTGATGTACATATAGCCCATATGATGAGGCCCATCTTGATTCATTTATGGCCGTCCATTGAGGCCCACCTTGGTATATGTATGAGGCCCTTCTTGCTTCATTTGTGGCCGTCCATTGAGGCCCACCTTGGTATATGTATGAGGCCCATCTTGATTCATTTGTGGCCATCTATTGAGGCCCACCTTGGTATATGTATGAGGCCGTTGTTGAGGCCCACCTTGATGTGAATGTAAGGCCCATATTATGAGGCCCATTGTGATGTATTTGGGGCCCATGGGTTAAGGCCCATTGTGATATATTTGGAGCCCATGGGTAGATGCCATTGTGATATATTTCTGGCCCATTTGGTAAGGCCCATTGTGATATATTTGGGGCCCATGGGTTGAGGCCCATTGTGATGTATGAGGCCCATTATTGAGGCCTACCTTGATGTGTATAAGACCCGTTATTGAGGCCCACCATGATGTGTATGAGGACCAAATGATGAGGCTCATTTGATGTATTTGAGGCCCATGGGTCGAGGCCCAATGATATGTATACATGGTCTATTGCATTGCGTGATTCCACCATGGGTTATGTAATGACATTTATGGTGGGCCATGCCTTGGGAGCAATGTTGGTTTGACGTCTACATTGTAAGAATAATGTTGGTTAAATGTCCGCATTATAACTCTCCCTAGGGCCCATTGATAAGCCCATACTTGTTGTGTGTAGGCCATCAAGGCCCATCTTCGTTATGAGGATAGTTCATCACCATATAACATGCTTAGTATAACTCCATGATTCATACCCATACGCATCATATGCATGCCTGATATGAGGAATGTTTGATCATAGCATACGCCATTGGGTAGACCATTTACGAGACTACTTATAAGACGGAGTGCCCCACATTATCACCCAGTACGCGTAGGATTGCTGTATGACTGGGCAGTGTGACTCATGCATCTCGCATATGTGTGACTTGATCATTGTACGCCCTAATGACATCAGGGCCAAGGCCTCCACAGGCACATCGTGGATGGTTAGATAGGACATCGGAAATATTTGGTTCTAGCACTATGGGCACTTAGGATGTTCTTAGGTGAAAATTTCAGAACCTCCGAGGCCATGAGTAGCCCTAACGTCTAAACCGAGTGGAACATGAGCGCCCGAATGCCGAATACCAGTAGGCCGCGTCTCCCACTGTGTCGTGGTCGGTTGAGAGGGGGTATGGCCTTATCCACCCGAGTGAGGGGGTTATAAGCTAGGCTGAGTATGACCAGCTCGTAAATGGGTCCGCTATCGACGAGTCGACTAGGTATTGGCAGACTGCTAGCTAGGCGGATAGTGAGGTCTCTTTCACTCGCTGGACTGTGCAGCTAGGGAGGAGGCAGTCGATGTCGAGTGTAATAGACCTCGGTGATTTTCCCCAGAGAGCAACTGTACTGATATATGAATTTATTGAGCAAGAATTGCATATCCATTCATTCACTATACACTCGGGCTGGTGGTGTGTAACTATTTGTTACGTGTACCTTCGCATGGCCAGGATTTCTGTTGGGCGCGCGACTAACCTGAGATCAGGAGTTTACCACATTGAGTCGGACTATCTAAATTTAGGTATGAGACTGGTTTGGATAGAAGTCCCTTGTGGTGGACCCTGTAGCCTGCGATACTACGTACTATCATCCCGACTTCACATTCCAGCATGGTCATTTCATTCGCACCGCATATTACATTGCATCCACAGTACTTAGCATTTTAGGTTACTATGTTTTTGCACTTATATGGCCTAGATGAGGTTGATGGTATTCGTGGCTCGTCAGGATTTGCATATTGTATTGCATCCTCAGTATTGTTATTGTCTTATTATGTTTTGCATCACATAGCTTTGGTACGACTGATAACACTCTTGTACTTACCAGTATATTTCCGCTTACTCTGATATCATATAATTCATGATCTTGTCAATATTTCTGCTTATTCCGATGATGTATGATTTATGAACTTTATGATATACTTAACACTTATCTTGTGCACACACTTTCACCACCCTCTAAGCTTTTGTAAGCTTATGCATGAAAGATATGTACAGGTGGTGTTGGGTTGCAGCAACGTTGAGCTTGGAGTGTGCAGGTGTCCTCTAGAGCTTTGATTTCGATATATGTATTTCCCGTTTAGCATTGTATTCAAATGATTATATTAGTGGATATGTGATGATAATGTCGTTTTGTGACTTAGTTATGCTTGTGGTTATGTTCCATTACAAAAAAAAAAAAAAAAAATCATACTTAAAATCCTCCTTGTATGATCCTAGGATCGGAATATGGCGTATGGGCGCTGGGAGCCGAGAATGGGGTACTACGGGGGCCGTTGGCACCAGATTCGGTGATCAGGAATTTTGTGAGCCCGTTTTCCGAGTTTGGGGCGTGACATTTTACATCCATTGGAACTTTTTGCCTATATATAGAGATCTTGTCTTTAGTTGCTGTTAGAGAAAGAAGAGAATGCTTTTGAGTGTTTAACCTTAGATCATTTACCCAAAACCCTTTCTTTCAAGGAAGTTCATCCTCCAATCCACCCTCATCATTGAAATTCAATAGAGTGGATTAGGGAATGAACTTCTGCATTCAAGGATCCTCTAACTATCACCTTAATGGCAAATCATTAAGCTAAGATGCCTTAAACGCATAAATTATTGGAATCACTCTATCTCCTTTTATAGGAAAATATTTGAGAGTAGGATTCCATCATAACCTTGACCCAACCTGTCACCATGCATCGGTATATCTTCTGAGTTGCGGTTTAAGGAAGCAGAAGACTCTTCATCAACAAAGGAAGAGATCTTCAACAACGAGCTAAAAAGGGACTCATCTGTTTATCTATAAGTTATCAGAGTCAAGAGGACCCTTGAGATCATTCTTTTGTAAGATTGGGTCTAAGATGTTTCTCAGCCTTGCAAGTCCTCTAGGAGGCCTCCGGCGGGAGTGTACGTGGTGGGTACGTAGTGTTGACCCATACTCTGTGGAGAACATAAACTTTCGGTTAAAGGTGAACCTGTCTAAAACCTTGGGTTAGAGGTGAACCGTGTAAAACCTCCGTTAGGGTCTTGTGGAAGATCCTTGGCCAGTGTGCCTAAAAGTGGGTGTGATGTGTTGACCCTTGCTCGTGAGAGCATAAACAGTCAGCCTAGGTGTAGGTTGTAAAGGTTAAAGGTGAACCTGATTTAAAACCTTAGGTTCGAGGTGAACCGTGTGAAACCTCCTTAGTGAAATCCGGCACACTCAAGGGTTAAGTGCGGTTACCAGGAGTGGAGTAGACAAGTAGTCGAACCACTATAAAAATGACTATATTTGAGATTGCTATTCATTTGTTTGTGTGATTTCCTTCTATATTTTTATATCTGATTATCTGAGATCACACCTCACACACACACACAGTCATATCCATCATAAATTAGTTTGCATATTATTCATCTCTCAAATAGTTTGTGATTGGATCCTCTACCGGGCTTAGAAGCTAGTAGAGTTATTTTTTAGTAATCCTAATCTATGCTTGTTGTTAGGATTAATGTGATAAGATTTTAAATTGGCATAAAATTATTAAAAAGTCATATTCACCCCCCTCTAAGACATATTGGTATATTTCTACTTCAACTAAAGCGGTCTTTACCGCAACTTCAATTGGTGTCAGAGTAGGTCTCTCTTTAAGAGTTTCACTGCCTAGAGAGTGACCTTGACTGAAGTTGAAATATGGCCAAAGGAGAGGGCTCATCAGTCTCTAAACCTCCAGTATTTGATAAATCAAATTATGCATACTGGAAGACTAGAATGCACTGCTTCTCGAGATCTTTGGATCATGATGTTTGAAATATATTTGAAAGAAAATATGTGCCATCGTCTGAACAAATAGTACTTGAAAATGAATTTCAATGAAAAGCAATGGGACTGGTATACGCACTCATGACCGGAATGCCGCATGGAAATTCCATTCTTTACCGACAGATTTGGAGAGAATAAAACGCTTGGTGTGGCTATGATGACCGCATTCATCCAACCCTCCCTATTTGTAGTGGGAATGCACGTCCTCGCGTCGAGTATCATATGATTCCTCATCACAGTACATTTGCTATCAGAGAAATGCCATGCGCACTTGCTGCACCGGGCGGTACACAATCCAAGGTGAGAAATCCAAGCCTGTCATCCAGCTTGCCCAGGGGAGCAGACTACGTGGTCCTAAATTGAATTTGGTGAATTTATATTGTGGGCTATGCAAGTACTTTGAATGTGGACTTTTAGTGGACGGTTTGTTTTAACTTTCCCTTCTTTTGTACAGAGTAAGCCAGCCAAGTGAATGTACGAGCCTGAATTTTATACAGGGAATACATGCAGGGGTCCGTCTGATGAGCGGATTAGATCTCGCAAGTTCACACGTGTGTGCGGAAAGCGCAAATATTAGAATTAGTCCCGAGGAAAGGTACGGTAGAAAGACGTCGAGACGACTGGGAGGAGTTTTTTATTTTATTTTTTTCATTTCTTCCTCCCTTTATTTATTTTTCTTCCCTCGCAAGTGAAAGCTTATTCACGAAAAATATCCAATAAGAAATGATCAATGAAGATGCGTCCATACATTTCGTTTTTTTCTTTTTAAATATGGATCATCACGACCGCCTAATCATAAAGAGGGCCATAAATATTATAATTTTTGTCACCACGGCACGAGTGAACCCCAAGAAAGCTACGTGACATGACTTGGTCGAGCACATACTCGACTTTACAACTTTCAAAATGCTGTGTCTGGCCAACTCTTACTCCGACGCCTGCCCAATCAAATCCCACCAGATGGGTAACGATGGACGCTGGCAGGGTAACCACGCCGCCTCCTTCGCAAGCAGGAAGTTCCTGTTGGCGGAAGCTATACGGACCGTCACCCTTCCATCTGGCATCCACTCGGTCCATCTTACCAGCTCATGTCGAGGCATATGCCAACGCCCATTCGTTAATGCGGCTGCATTCCTGGGCTGAGCCCAACCATACACTAATCAGACCAGGAACTTAGCCCAGATTTGGCCCAATGAGTATATTAAAAGCCCAAGCTCAGACCAAATCAAAGTTTCAAAGCCCACAAAAGTAGGCCAGGCCCAAAACAGCTTGGACGCTGTGGGCTGTTGGTACTGTTTCTTTCAATATCCACCTCTTTCATGCGTGCCTGGCCCACCTACTATAAAGTGGACCTGCCTGGCGATACCTACTGTCCAGAGATAACTTTGCAGGCATCCAATTCGAGTTCCTTCTCGTAGGAGTTGATTGGATGGTTGGAACTGCGTGATGGGCCATGACTAGAAATTTACATTGACTTGATGATCTGTGATCAAAGGTTTAATCTTCTCGTTTTCATTAGGTGTGGCCCAAAATAAACAGTGCTGTCTGCATGTCTGATGATCAACTGTCTATTGGGTTTTGATAAAATGCGGCCTGGATCATAGCTACCATGCAGTGGCACCGTTGGATGGTACAATTTGGTAGAGAACACTGAGAACATGCTATCATTGTAATATCTTTCTTTTTCTTACAAGTGGGGCCCATGGGATATTGATCCAGACTGTTGATCATGACAGGAAATATACCAGCCCAAAGATATCTGTCCTCGTTTTCAGTCCGTTGACGTATTTTCTATTAACCGTCTCTTTAGAGGATACTGATAAAAAGTCTAGGAATCTCTATTTCTAATGATTTTCCTAATTCCCACTTCCATAGTAGGCCCAATAAGATCAAACGGTCTGGATCACCAAACCATGGGCTTATTTATACCGCTGCATCAATTTGTTGATCATGACATCAGGTGTTCTGCAATGATCCGGAGAATGTTTGTAGTCTTAACGGTTTTCAGTTCCTTTTAGTGGCCCATGGCACGATAATTGATGTAGAGTGGGTCGCGGACAGTTTCATGACTAAGATGGATCAAAAAGGCCTGGTCGACGACAAAAGTGATCCGGACCGTCAGACCTTAGATCGGGCGTATCTCGCAATCCGGAATGAGTTACTTGACGTAAAATATATGATTTTGGGGGTAGAACGAGCTACTTTAACCAAGTAACCTGGCTATCCCGGGTTGTGCAACCTGAAATTGCGAAAAACCCCTGCATCGATGATCGTTTCCCTATTTTAATTTCATTTTTACTATAAATAGTAAGTTTTAGTTTGATTATAACTCTTCATCCGTCGGGCTTTAGGAGTTGTTCCCAATGTGAAAAGATCTTACAATAATTAGGAGAACGGTTTGGTGAAGCCAAATAGGGCACTATTTTGGCCGAAAACCTTGCGCACTAGTAGACATCACGACCGTCTATAAATAGTAAGTTTACTATTTATAGTAAGTCACAGATTCTAGGAATTTTAGTTGTAGTTTGATTCTGATTTCTTTCCCATTGCTTGGTACCCCTATTTAAAGGGTTGTGATCTCATTTTTAGTCATTAATTAATCAATTTCGAATTTCTTAGAATTTATTTATATTTTCTGCTTTCTTTCCTCGTGGATTTGAGAAGTCTCTGTGAGGAGTCCAGAGAAGCTCCGTGGATTCGGAGTAGTTATCCTCATCACGTTCATCCCTGCGTCAATTGGTATCAGAGCGAGGATTCCCCTTGGGCCGATGGCAAACAATGAAGGTATGAATCAAAATCTTCTAGATGGTGATTTAGGGATTCGTTATCTTTTTGAAAGAATGGAAGCTTTCCACCGCAGAGTCAGTTGACCATGCAAGGGCTGCAGGCAACCCTCAACCGTCTTGCGGATGCGCTATTTCCTCCTCGAGCCCTAGGCAGTGCTCTACCACCTATGGCTACTCCACCACCCATGGTGGCTCCACCACCCATGATTGATGTACGATGCAACCCCGATTTTTGTAGAGCACTACCAGTGGCAAACCGTAGGGCTACACTAGATGATTCAAGTTCTAGCGACGATGACCTTAATGAGGGTTTTGCCCGATGACCAATTCATGGAGGTAATCATCTAGATCGTGCTGAAAGAGACTATCGAGATAAGGCTGAACTTCCTAGTTTTAACGGTTTATTACGTATAGAAGATTTTCTCGATTGGCTAACCGAAGTAGAGAGATATTTTGATTATATGGTCGTGCCAGATCATAAAAGGGTAAAATTGGTAGCGTTTAAATTAAAATCTGGTGCTTCTGTATAGTGGGAACAATTACAACTATCACGAGCCTGCCAGAACAAGGCGCCCATCTCATCATGGCCATGGATGAGACGCCTTCTTCGATCACGATTTCTCCCCAGTGATTATGAGCAGATATTATTCCAACAATATCAAAATTGCCGACAAGGAAATCGAACCGTCACAGATTACACTGAAGAATTCCAGCGGTTGTCTACACGAAATGGTCTGTCAGAATCTGAGTCACAAAAGGTGACACGATTTGTCACGCCCTAAACTCAGAAACCGGGCTCACAAAATTTCCGATCGCTAAATCCGGCGCCGACTGCCTCCGTAGTACCCCATTCTCGGCTCTCAGCGCCCATTCGCCAGGTTCCAATCCTGGGATACTATGAGGAGAATTTTCAACATCAGTTTGATTCGTAGTAAGCATAACCAAAGGCATAACCCACAAAAAATAACCAAAAACTCCATCACATTTTTACTATGATAAAAAACTTTATAAGTACAATGAGCATAAAGGGAAATACAATGATAAAGGATAAAAAGCTCCAAAATGATCTGCTCTACACTCCTGCCTCAGTGCTGCTGCGCCCCAACGTCACCTGCAACGGTCGTGCATAAGCTTATGAAAAGCTTAGAGGGCGGTGAAAGTGTGTGCGCAAGGTAGTAATACAATTATGAAGTATTAGAGTAATGCAGAACGTGCTGGTGAATCCATGAATACCATTAATCGTACCAAGGCTATGCGATGCAAGGCGTGAATGATATCGGTCGTACCAAGGCCATGCAATGCGAGATGCAACTCAAGCATACGAATCCTCATCTAAGTCTACATATCAATACAACTCAAATCTGGAATATCACTGTTCACTCCCCAAGTATAGGGTTGTGATGTAGTAATAAAACTCGGTAAGACCGAGGTCGAATCCACAGGGACTGAAACCTGTACGTTATCTGAAACTAACTAGAACTAGAACTAGAATAAGATGAAATCTAAATCGAGTGTGATTTGAGGAATAATGGTGAAATATTTATCTAAAATTTAGAGAATTAATTTAAAGGGAAACTAGGGATTCAGAGGATCCACTTGTAGAGATCAGGGAGATCTTATGCCTTCTTCACGAATCATGAAAATTAACTGAACTACCATTGATATAGTTTTCAAGAGTGAAAGGTATATGAATTAGAATGGATTCCATCACCAAACTATGCCCAGGAGACAAAGTAAACAACAGAATTAAACTAATTACCAACCAATCAATATGCCATGAAGGTTAGGAAGGGTACCGACATCCAACCATGCCCAGGAGACGATGGTGAACAACAGGACTTCCTGACGTCATAAAACATAAAAGGAGAAAAATATGCTCAAAGCCATCGCAGACCCATTGTAATTTTAGTCACAACAGACCATTAAAGACTGAAAGCATTCTCATAATCAAACTAAAATCAAAAGAAATCTGTTCAATGAATCAGAGCCATAGGATTGTTCCCATCACACCACAAGCTTCACCTCTTAGCCCTAGCTAAGAGGTTTAGCCCGTCATAGATGGACCATCTCTCAAACAGATAAAAAATAAATAAATAAATAAAAGAAAAAGAAAAGAAAACAAGACTCCTCCCTGTCTTGCTCTCCTCCTCCACGTCCCAAGCCAAGATCCTTCTTCATAACTCTCTCTCTTTCTTTTTATAGCCACAGGAAAGTCGGTTGCTGCGTCGTGCGTAAGTCTTACGTAGTGAAAAGAAAAACGCAACTCCCTTGCGTTTAGAACAGGTTTTTCGGATGCTGATTGCTTGGTGGGGCCCCTAATCGACGCTGTGTTGGAAATCCAGTCCATCCATTGTCTTCTCCTCGAAATTTCGACCAGAGATGGAGCATTTTGGTCGTTCGTTGATGCAGCCCAAGGAAGCACTCCTTGTTGTAAAGGCAGCAGATGGTCATCTGTTGATTGTTGTAGCGGGCACGTTTGCGTATATGATCACAAACTGTCGACTAGGGTTTGACCTTCTCAAGCTCATCTTCATGACAGATGGTCCAGATCATTGATCTGATCATCAATGGTGGGCCACCACTTCCCGGAACGTCCGGTTGTTCTGAACGCAAAAACAGAGCCAACGCTTCTTGCGTTGGCTGTCGGTGGGGGCCATGATCAGGTTTTTCAGAGAAATCCACGCCGTCCATTGGTTTCTCCTCGAAAAACCAGTCGGGAACGGTCGGTTTTCGACTAATTTCGGTGTGGCCCACAGAATTTTCTCCCTACCGTCTGTTGTCTTTTTGAGCGGCTGGGATTTGATATTTGTTGTATTTTGGAATACCTCCACCTAGGACTGAATGAGAAGGACCTTGTGAGTCTCATGGACGGTCCAGATCGGACCGTTGATGCAGGGTGTTGGCCCACAAAGATCACAGCATAAATCCTTGTTATGCACGCTGTAAAGAAAACGGAGTTTCCGTTTTTAGGAAGATGAGACAGTATGATGCACGTCGAGTACTATTGTGCATGGTACGCACACCATCTCATGTGGGGTCCACTGTGATGCATGTGAGACCAAATTTGGGGCATATCCAGATATCAGGTGGGCCCCAAATCCAAGATTCATGGGCTGATCTGTTCGTTAGGCCACTTCCAGGGGGATCCAACGGCTGAAATTTGATGTGTACGGTTAATGTAGGGCGTTCAGGCCACGTATGAAATCTCGTGTCAATCGGATGACGAAAACCCTGTGATCTTACATTCTGGACGTCCTACGGGCCCTTTGAGCTTCAGTTTTTAATTTCCTTGGATCTCGAGCGTTAATCTTGGTTCACTGGGGTCCGTCCCTTGCCTTGGTACATTCAAAGCGTCAAATCTACGCTTTTACTATCAGTTTTCAGTCAACGCTCCTGATTGCATCTTGCAACAAACACAATTAAAATACTCTATTAAGCATTATTGTGTATGTAAAATCTGGCAAAATCAGGGTCTGATATGCAATATTTGACCCTCAACAATCACCGGGATCTAGTACACTCTAAACCAGATTGCCGCCCCATCGCACGCAATAGGGTAAGTGGAAGAGACCTTACTATCCGCCTGCCAATATCGGGCTCGGCTCGTCGATAGCGGACCCATTCCTCGAGCTGGTCAAACTCAGCCTAGCTTTGCCCGCTCCTCTCGGACGGGTAAGGCCGCACCCCCTTCCAACCGACCACGACACAGTGGAAAGTGCAGTCGTCTGGTAATCGACACTCGGCGCTCCTGCACCCACTCGGTCTAGACGTTGGAGCAACCTCTTGGTACTATAAGGGTTTAGGGACTTTTACCCAAGGATATCTATAGCACCCCATGTAGAACAAGATTTTCGGTATCCAATCTTGCCACCCACGATATGCCTGTGGAGGCTACGGCCCTGATGTCGCTAGGGCGTACAGTAACCATATCACACAATGCGAATGCATGAATCACACTATCCAGTTATGCAGCAATCCTGCGCGTATCGTGCACTCATGTAGGGCAACACTGCCTATGCGGGAGCCCCTAAACAATCTGCCTGAAGGCATATGCTATGATCAGTCATTTCTCATATCAAGCATACATATGATGCGTATGATCATGAGAACTATACTAAACATGTTATATGGGATATGTGTTGTTCATAATGAAGATGGGCCTAGACGGCCTACAAGTATGGGCCTAACAATGGGCTCTAGGGAGAATCATAATGCGGACATTTAACCAACATTATTCTACAATGTGGACGTCAAACCAACATTGCTCCCAAGGCACGATTGTTATAAACATCATTACTCAAACCATGGTAGGGTTACACATTGTAATGGGCTTGTGTACATCCTATTGGGCCTCGACCCATAGGCCTTAGTTACATCAAATGGGCCTCCTAACATGAGCTTCATATATATCAAGGTGGGCTTCCACGGATGGGCTATAACTACATCAAGATGGGCCTAAACATATGGGTCGATTAAATGGGCCGAGTCGAATGGACCGAATCAATCCGACCGAGCACTACCAAAAAATCGACTAAAGGCTACGGACTTTGTAAGTTTTTACCTACGGATATACACCGTAGCTATTTTGCTACGGATTTAATCCGTAGCTAAAGCCTACTTAATCTGTAGCTAAAGCCTACTTAATCTGTAGCTTAATCTCTCTCTCTCTCTCTCGAATATGCAGACGGTGTCGCCGTTAGGGTTTTCCAGTCATCCCTCTGTATCTGTCTCTCACCGGAATACGCAGACGGCCACCAGATTTTTCCAGTCATCCCTCTCGGCGTCGATCTCTGACGATCAACCACTACAGAGGTTGTTCCGGCCAATATACGAGGAGTTTCCCATCCCTCCTCCTTTCCTATTACGTATCCAGCTCCACTGCAGAAAACGAGGTATCATCTCCACTTTCAACCTTTAAAAAAAAAAAAAAAAAATTCAGGTGAGATCATGATGACAAGTGGGTTAGTGCGAAGAAAGAAAAAAGAAAAAAGAAAGAAAAAAAAAGAGAGAGAGAGAGAGAGAGAGAGAGAGAGAGAGAGAGAGAGAGAGAGAGAGAGAGAGAGAGAGAGAGTTTTCTTTAAAAGAAGGGTATCCTTTTGGTCATTCACAGACTCTCTCTCTTGAAACTTGTATGTGTTCTTTTATTATTTTATATTTTGAGTTCTGTTTGCTTTTTTTTTTTTTTTTTATGAATTTTTGTTTTCCTCTGTTTGTTTAGTAAGGAAGGTTACATTTATATATGATTCTTTTTTGAATTTTATGGAATTTTATCTACCACATTAAAAGATCACTTGGGGATTAGACATTTTTGGCTCTTTTTTTTTTTTAATTTATTTTTTTTTTAAAATGGGATTTTTCATTTCTTTGAAAAATAAACAAAAATACCCATTTTCCTGCTTGACACATTCAGTCATATATGCTGATGGTACTGTATTTTATTGTTGTTTTTTCATGAAATGGCATCTTAATGTATGACACATTTGGGTTATTTTTCTCTTCAAAGACTGAACTAAAATATCTATTTGCTTGCATCCATTGCATGTATGTATGTATGCATGAATCTGTGGATTTGGCACTTTAGGTGGTGTTGGACACATTTGGGTTATTTCTCCCTTCAAAGACTCGACCAATCCCTTTTTGTTACATACATGCATGCATGTGTTATAGTTGTGGCATTGTATTCTTTTTCCTTTTCATACAGTGATGTCCTAATGAAGGATATTTTGGGTTATTTCTTCCTTGAATGACTGAAGCAAATGCATTTAGCCAGCCCGCATGTATGCATGTTTGTATTGGTATCTTTTGCTTTTTCATACAATGGTGTTCTAATTTAGAATATTTTTGGGTTATTTCTACCTTGGGAAAGGCATTTTGTATGCTCTTTCACAGAGGGTTGCCCTTAATTTAGATAAGTCTGAAGAATCATGGATCTTCTTTTGGAGGGGCCTCTTTTTTCAACACCAATTTCATCTTCTTATATTTCACAAGATTTATAGATGTATGAAATTGTTATAGTTCTCTGATTTCAGATGAAAATGATGATCCATACGCTGAGCTTTGGCATGCATCACGGCGGGGCCCAACCTAATGTGTATATTAAAAATTTTCAATTATGGGAGGCAGAAGAATTGACAAATATCCATTGTGTGGCTTTTGAAGGTGTGTGGAAATTCCTTGTGTGGCCCAACCTAATGTTGAAGCATATCTAAGAGTAAGCCCAATGAAAGATAAGCCTAGTTTAATGTTTTTACCTTGTGCTAAAAAAACTGGAGATAGCTTGGTTAGGGAACTTAGATTATGGTTGAATGGCCTGAAAGATTCAAAGGAACTTGGATCTAAGTGGTGAGGAGGAGTATGATTATATGAAGACTTGTTCACTTCAACAAGGATTGGGGCTTAAGAAAGGGATCTGTAAAGCCCACCCAAAATAAGCTTGCTTGGGACAAGATGGCGGTGGTGATATATAAAAGTGGGCACTGCCATAGAGATGTTCTTTTCGTTGTTCATGGTTAGAGTAAAAACTTGTTTTTTGTTGATATTGTGTGAATGACAAAAAAGAGGAATAACTTATTGTAGTAAAAAAATACTTGTGCCATTTGAGTTTGAGAGACAGACTGTTGATTGATATTTTCTTAGTGCACTCCAAAAGTGTTTGTCATCTTACCTTTAAGGAAAAAAAAAGTGGTTTGTTGTTATTCGTTATGGAGTGTGGTTTCAATATTTTGACTCTGTTGATTAAATGTTTATTATTTTCTCCATTTCGCTGCATGCTCTTGCTTCATCTTTTCCTCTTGTTTTTTTCCCTACTTTGTGATTTTGACCATATCAATAAGGTCTTGTTTCTAATTCTGCTTTTGCTTCCTGTACTTTGAACATATGATCAGCGAACTGAGGAAAAGTATTTGTTTCTTTCAGTTTTGGTACTACACAGGGAAAGCCCAATTTTGTTCCATTTAATGAGGAATTGATGAAATTAACTTGAGGTATTTCGTATGTCCTATGCTTTCAGAAACAAGTAAATGAGATTTGAGACTCTTGTTTCAGTTTTAGAAAATTTCTTGCTTCAATTTGTTGATGGTGTGCTTCCTATAGATTTGGATCTCACAGTTGTTCTTTGGCTATTTCATCAATCAAAGATATGTTATCTCAGAAAAGATTTTGTAAAATAGTTTTTTCTATATGAGTCTGTTTTAATTAATTTATTGAAAAGATGAATTCCAATCTTTTCTATATGGGTTTCGTAAGGACCATGCAAACACAATTGGTTTTGAGAAAGGTGCATCGGTGATATTGGATGATTCATGGTTCTCTAAGGACATCTTTTTGGATTGTCTATGCAAGGTAGAATTCTTCTGCTGTTTGAACATATAGAAATGCTGGGAAGGTTCATAGTAAGGCTGATTGAAGAGGAGATTTGGGAGAAAAGTGCAAGCATTGCTCACATGTGCAAGATCCAGGTTAATGATTTGCCTTGGTTGGCAAACAGTACCAATCATCTATATCCAGCATGCACATGTGGCATACCTGATGAGTGAACCTGTCTTGTGACGCCTGGTGAATGGACATGATCTCTTACATGTGTACAGTGAATCTCCTCTTTCATATGCTTATCTTCAGCTGTATAGTTTTGCATACCAGTTTTAATCATTCGAAAAATCATAATCAAATCTGAAATCATACAGGTAGCGAGCCAATCAAGTTTTATGCATAAATTACTGTAGTTAAGCTTGCGTTTGGCTGCACCAAATATCATGAAATTTCATGATATTTTTCATCTAATTAGACTGATTAACCATGAAATTTCATGATATTTAGTGCAACTAAAAGCACCCTACTCTGGAAATATTGAAAATGGTTCAAAAGACGGGCGGATAAGATTCATTGACTTGGTTGAGTGCTTTAAAGCTTGCCCAGTTATCAAAACAACTATTTTTCTTTTCTAATGCACAATTAGATTTCATTTAATTTCAGGAGTTCTTTTCATTGGTCCTAGAAGCCCATGTCGTGGATGGTGATCTTTTGTCCTGGGTGTGTATAATGATGCCCTCTCTCGCTCTGTGTTTCCATCTTCTTGTTTTTGAGTGTCTTAATGGCTAGGATTGATTTTTATGGACACTATGTAAGTGAACCTTGCAAGGGGCTCATGACTTCTACATGCCAATCTGCCACACATTTGTGAGAACCAAGCTGCTCAACAATAGGGTCCCATTGTCTAAATGCAGTGGCCCAAAAGCCTTTCTGTTTTAGAAAGACAGATTAACTGAAGGATTTCTAAAGATTTTGCTGCTGCATTGTTGTTTAAAAGACTGATGTAATTTTTTGCTGATTTAATTGGATATTGGCGATGTGCAACTAATTCGCAAGAAGATACTAAAGACTGCAAAGGAAGGCATAAAACAGCAAGACAGCAACTCGGAAATCTATGGCAAGATGCAAGCAGTGTTCATAGAAATGGACAAAAGTCCCGCTGTAAGTTTTCTGCTCATGAAAGAACTAGTACTAATAATACACCTGAATGCTTCTGATTTCTGCATATTTAAGAAAATTACAGAAATTCTTACCTGTCATTACCAAGTACTTTGGGATTAGAATGGCTAGTTTTGTGGTTCAGCAAGAAGAAAGAGCGTATGCATAAATTCATCACTAGGTTTCTCTACCATCAATGAGCACACCCAATCTCTGGGTAGAATAGATTTGATTGCTCAATGGGGATGAAATAGCCACTTGTGAGAAACAAGTTTTTATTGGAAAATGGAAGGGTCATATACTTGTAGAAGGTTCAATCAATATCAATGATTTCATAAACATTGAAATAATTCCTAGTTATAAAGGTTGCCTAGAGCGTAATATAAATCATTAATTCACAAAGAATTATAAGCTTGCATCAGTCAAACGTACTTACAGTGGATGTTCTGGTATTGGAGTGAATGTCAGGACAGTTGGATGCTAATGAAAGGTGCCTTTTGTGGTCTGAAAGATCTTGTTTGTTACTTTTAGTTGAACTTGTGGAGCTTGTCCTATCAAGCAAGTTGGTTAAAAAAAACACTAGTAAATTTATGCTTTTACAAGTCAATTATTTTATGTTCTTTTGATTTTACAGAATTTCTGGTTGCAACCATGGTGTCTCTGAAGTTGCAAAATCTTAAATATATTGCTATTGTAGGTACCCTGGCCCAATGCTTAAGAATGTCTGATCAACTGGTGGGCCAAAGCTCAAGCTTGTCCCATCAACTGGTGAGCCATACATGTACATTGAGTGTGGATTTTACCCAAGTTCAGAGATCAAATCATACACAGTCAACTAAAGTTCTGCATTCAGCTTTATAAAAATTTAGACTATATTTAAATTTGAATTTGTTTATGGATTCTTTTCTAGCAAGAAGATATTTTTCTGTTGGTTGGCATCCCATTGGAAAAGAACTCCTTCTAGTGCCATGGCATACAATTCAATGGTTGTTTTTCCTTTTGGATCAGCCGTGAATGAATCTGTGACATGTGTTTGATGCCCTTGCATCATAACCACTGAGGCTTCAAGCTCAAAAAATACTTTTTATTTGTTTGCAATTTATGTATATTATCAAGGTTCATTACCTTTGATTCTCGAAAGCCTTATTTCGTATTTATAAACATTTTCTAATACACCCAAATGTTGGTTAGCATCTTTTGTTATGTTGCAATTTCATGTTTGCATCATTAGGCAATAGCAATTTGAAGCCATTTAAAACAATGTACTGAATGTAGATGAGAAATTTGTGCAACTGTTTGACATATGGGTCTACAATTGCAAATTTAGAGTCTTTTGAATAGTTGTGCATCATTGGTTTTTATGGTTAGCCTGATTTTTAAGGCATCACATTTTCATGTTAGAGTGACCTATGATGGAACTTCTCTAAGTCCCATTTTTCCTTTAAAGGACTGATAAGCTTTATCCTAAGATGATTTGAACTTTTTTTTCTTCCAAAAAAAAAAAAAAAACAAAACTAATGGGTGTTTTCTCTTGCATATAACATCCAATGAATGTATCAGTCACCGCTGTTAAATGCCTTTGCAAAAGGATTCACTAGCTGCTGAAACTAGACCTAACTGCTCACTTTTGTTGCATTTCCATACCTACCATCTTTGCCTTGCCTTTTGATTTCTCTCGTTTTGAGTATTGAGGGGCAGGAATGAAATTGATGGTTCTAATGCTCTATGGTTTTCAGCTATAGGTAACTAACCATGCGTTTTATTCCCAATGGATGCATTAAAAGCTGAAGTTGGACATGTCAATGCTCCTGAAAATCTTTCCTGTAAGAAAATGCATCACATTATTACACAAGATAACAATAGCAGGAGTTGGCTTGCAAACAAAATTGAAAATTTTCCAAAAATGAAGAACACAAACAAGATCTATGAGAATTAGAAACATAAAGCTCCACGATCAACAAATATTGTGGAGTAACATTAAACATACTAGTAGACATAGCACATACAATGCATGTGGAGCAAGGTATTCAGAAATGGTAACAGCCGGCTGTATGACAGATACCACGCAGGCCACCTTTAAAGGAAATAGAATGTATCAACCCTATATCAGTCCTTTGAAGGCCCTTTTTACAGGTCGGGTGTTACAGCACCTAATGATAAAAAGAGAGTGCAGGGGTAATAAATAGAGGGAGTGGAGTGTAAGAAAAGTGGGAATAGGTGGAGGGGCAGTTTTAAAATAGTAATAGTTCAAACTGCCAAGACCACCAAGTTGGATATATCCACTTCAAATAGCTCACCATAAACATCTATTTCTTGAATTTAGTGCCATTAATTGTTTTTATTTCAACTGTTCATTCAACATGCATCCACCAAACGGAAGTCAAATCAATGCAATCCTCTGTTTAAGAGATTCAAATGGACCCACGATTTGTATGGTTTATTTTGAGTTCATTACATGCCACTTGCACAAATTTATTAATGCCATTGTATCAACTATCATACTTTGCTGGATCATCAAAGCTTTTTTCATTGTAAAGAGAAAGGAAGCATCTTCTAACAGCCAAATAGCTTCTACAAATTACCCGCATGCCCATCGTTTCAGCCAAATAACAAGTATTTTTTATTTTTTCCCCTGATTTTTTCCTGAATACTGAATATATTATTCTTCAGTCGGATGTTTAAGAGATTTACTGCAGTCATTATTCACAGAGATTGTTACTTCTGTTCTTGACAAGAAGGGAACAGAAGAGGCTGTTAAGTTCATTAATATGTTGCAGCCGTTGCTGATGGAGATTCTCTTTTAGAAGGATTATAGAAGTATTCCTTTTTCCATGCTCTAAGACTGCTGATATAGTCAAGGTAATTCTAGGAGAAGTTGAACTATCATAAGACTTTAACCTCCATTGTCAGGTTACATTAATGATGAACAACCCAGGTTATTAGAAAGCATGATTGAATGGCTGCTAGTTTCTTTCCACTGCCTTATTCTTTTAACTCATTGTATGCTTATTTGTCATCATTTATTTGTAAAGTTTTGTTAATGCAAGTCATGGAAACATTGAAAATATCATATGGTACTGGTCTTGAGTATCTAGTTAGCTGTGAGACCACCCAACCCAGATTATGGAAAATAGGATAGACGTCTCTTTCTTTTGTGCATTTTTAGAAATTTCTAGCTCACCATATTACTTGTCCCAATCCCATTCGGATTCTAACTTTGAAGTATCGGTTTTTGCAACTAAATCACAAATCATGTTTATTTTTTTGATGTCCTACATTTATAAAATAAATCAAATAGATTGTTTGGATCATGGATAAAGACCCCATATTTGGTTAGCTAATTACAATCAAATCAGTTTCTTCGTGAAAACTGGTTAGATGTTTGTTGCCTTTGTTTGGTTAGTGTGCTTGTTGGACTTTTCCTTGCATGCTTTTGTGGTCCAGGGAACAAGTTGACTTTGTATCATTTATATGGTTAGCTCTTACCTGAAGTGAATTTTGTACATAGTTCAACGGGAAAGTGTAGTGTGCATTTTTGAACTAATTTTGAACGTGTAGTGTGCATTTTGAACTAATTTTAAACTAATTTAGCATTTGTTTTCTTTTTTTTTTTTTTTTTTTTTTTATAATATTGAATGAATTTTGTACTCTATATTTAAATGTATTTATAGTCTTAGGCTCCATTTGGTCATCACATTAGTATTTATGAAAACATTTTTTTTGAAAACCAAATGGAGCCTAAGTCCTTTTTTAACTCCGCCAATGCAACTCTTTGCATTGCCGGTCCCAAGCCCGGATAAAGGAGGAGGGAGAAAGGCTTTAGAATGAGATCGTAAACTATGGAGGAGATCCTGAAAATGCAGTGAGTATCTCTGGTTTTATGGTTTTATTTGTACATTCCTGTATTGATTACTCAAGCATGACGGTTATGTGCATTCTTTCAGGTGGATGTCGCATGTGGGAGGATTGGAGCTGCATATTTCAGATTCAAGCATATGGTACGTCTCTTGTTAAGAATGCACATGTGTAGTTAATCAAACAATACATTATGTGATATCGTGTGCATGATATCTATGTTGTAATTCCCCTCATGCATTTTGCGTAAAATCCATGTTTATGCATGATTCTCATGCATTGACATGGATTTGGGCAAAAAAAGATTGAACCCGAACCCGATTTCCTAAACCTAAACCTTAACCTATTCTCAAATCCCTAAACCTAAACCTATACCTAATCCTAATCTCAATTCCCTAACCTAAACCGAAACCTAAACTTGAAAACCCAAACCTAAACCTGATCCCGAACCCGAACCCGATTTCCTAAACCTAAACCTTAACCTATTCTCAAATCCCTAAACATAAACCTACAACTAATCCTAATCTTAACTCCCTAACCAAAACCTAAACCTAAACTTGAAAACCCAAACTTAAACCCGATCCCGAACCAGAACCTGATTTTCTAAACTAAACCTTAACCTATTCTCAATACCCTAAACCTTAACCTACAACCTAACCTAAACCTAAACCTAAACCTATAACCTACACTTAGAACCTAAACCTAAACCTATGACCTAAACTTAAGCCTAAAACCTAAACCTATGACCTAAAACCTAAATGTTTTCTCAAATCCCTAAACCAAAACCTACACCTAATCCTAATCTCAACTACCTAACCTAAACCTAAACCTAAACTTGAAAACCCAAACTTAAACCCGATCCCGAACCCGAACCCGATTTTCTAAACCTAAACCTTAACCTATTCTCAAATCCTTAAAACTATAACCTATAACATATAACCTATAACCTAAACCTAAATAAGAAAATGTAATGAGTATCTCTGGTTTTATGGTTTTAAATGTAGATTCTTGTATTGATTACTCAAGTATGACGGTTATGCGCATTCTTTCAGGTGGATGTTGCATGTGTGAGGATTGGAGCTGCGTATTTCAGATTCAAGCATCTGGTATGTCTCTTGTCAAGAATGCACATGATTGGAGTGGCCTGGCCATTTGGACAGGCCGTATTTATGTATTTGCTCGAAATTGATGGAGCAGACCCGGATGTGCGTCGGAGCTATCCAGAAGAGCGGGGGTCCCTGGAAGGTGGGAGCCGCTGTTATGACCATGATGAAGCTGTCCATTTCTTATGGACGACATTGGAGGGGCCTAGCCATTTGGACAGGCCGTGTTTATGTATTTGCTCGAGATTAATGGAGCAGACCCGGATGTGTGTCGGAGTTATCCGGAAGAGCGGAGGTCCCTGGAAGGTAGGAACCGCTGTTATGACCATGATAAAGTTATCCATTTCATATGGACGGCATTGGAGGGGCCTGGCCATTTGGATAGGCCGTGTTTATGTATTTGCTCGAGATTAATGGAGCAGACCCGGATGTGCGTCGGAGCTATCTGGAAGAGCGGGGGTCCCTGGAAGGTGAGAACCGCTGTTATGACCATAATGAAGCTGTCCATTTCCTATGGATGACATTGGAAGGGCCTGGCCATTCGGACAGGCCATGTTTATATTTGTATTTGCAGGGACCACACCCGAACCCATTCTCAAATCCTATAACCTATAACCAAAACCTCTAACCTATAACCTATAACCTAAATCAAAACCTCTAACCTAAACCAAAACCAAAACCTATAACCTAAACTCAATTCCCTAAAGCTAAACCTACACCTAATCCTAATCTCAACTCCCTAACCTAAACCTAAACCTCAACTTGAAAACCCAAACTTAAACCCAATCTTGAACCTGAACCCGATTTCCTAAACCTAAACCATAACCCATTCTCAAATCAAAAAATCTATAACCTAAACCAAAACTAAAACCAAAACCTATAACCTAAACCCGAGCCCATTCTCAAGTCCCAAAACCTATAACCTAAACCAAAACTAAAACCAAAACTTATAACCTAAACCCGAACCCATTCTCGAATCCCAAAACCTATAACATATAACCTAAACCAAAACCAAAACCTATAACCTAAACCAAAACCAAAACCAAAACCTATAACCTAAACTCAAATCCCTAAACCAAAACCTATAACCTCTATCCAAACCCATTCTCAAATCCAAAAACCTAAACCTTAACCTAAACCAAAACCTATAACCTAAACCGGAACCCATTCTCAAATCCCAAAACCTATAACCTCTACCCGAACACATTCTCAAATCCAAAAATCTAAACCTTAACCAAAACC
Organism: Magnolia officinalis; assembly: GCA_021015155.1. Taxonomy (NCBI): domain Eukaryota; kingdom Viridiplantae; phylum Streptophyta; class Magnoliopsida; order Magnoliales; family Magnoliaceae; genus Magnolia; species Magnolia officinalis. The sequence goes on along the minus strand of JAJHSJ010000005.1, from coordinate 39,421,277 downwards.
TATAACCTAAACCCGAACCCATTCTCAAATCCAAAAACCTAAACCTTAACCTAAACCAAAACTAATAACCTAAACCAAAACCTATAACCTAAACTCAAATCTCTAAAACCTTAACCTATAACCTAAACTCAAATACCTAAACCCGAACCCATTCTCAAATCCCATAACCTATAACCTAAACCAAAGCCAAAACCTATAACTTAAACGCGAACCCATTCTTAAATCCAAAAACCTAAACCTTAACCAAGACCTATAACCTAAACCAAAACCAAAACTTATAACCTAAACCCGAACCCATTCTCAAATCCAAAAACCTAAACCTTAACATAAACCAAAACCTATAACCTAAACTCAAATCCCTAAACCTTAACCTATAACCTAACCTAAACCTATACTTATAACCTAAAACTATTCCCAAATCCCAAAACCTATAACCTCAACCTAACCTTTCCCTAAACCTATAACCTAAACTCAATTCCCTAGAGCTAAACCTGCACCAAATCCTAATCTCAACTCTCTAACCTAAACCTAAACCTAAACTTGAAAACCAAGACTTAAACCCAATCTCGAGCATGAACCTGATTCTTAAACCTAAACCATAGCCCTTTCTCAAATCCAAAAACCTATAACCTAAACCTTAACCTAAACCTAAACCAAAATCTATAACCTAAACCAAAACCAAAACCTATAGCCTAAACCCGAACCCATTCTCAAATCCCAAAACCTATAACCTATAACCTTAACCAAAACCTATAACCAAACCAAAACCAAAACCAAAACCTTTAACTTAAACCAAAACCTATAACCTAAACTCAAATCCCTAAACCAAAACCTATAACCTAAACCCGAAAACCTAAACCTTAACCTAAACCAAAACCTAAACCCGAATCCATTCTCAAATCCAAAAACATAAACCTTAACCAAGACTTATAAACCTAAACCAAAACCAAAACCTATAACCTAAACCCGAACCCATTCTCAAATCCAAAAACCTAAACTTTAACTAAAACCTATAACCAAAACCAAAACCTATAACCTAAACCCGAACTCATTCTCAAATCCAAAAACCTAAACCTTAACCTAAAACCAAACCTAAACCAAAACCTATAACCTAAACCCGAACCCATTCTCAAATCCAAAAACCTAAACCTTAACCTAAACCAAAACCTATAACCTAAACCCGAACCCATTCTTAAATCCAAAAACCTAAACCTTAACCAAAACCTATAACCTAAACCCAAACCCATTCTCAAATCCAAAAACCTAAACCTTAACTTAAACCAAAACCTATAACCTAAACCCGAACCCATTCTCAAATCCAAAAACCTAAACCTTAACCAAAACCTATAACCTAAACCTTAACCAAAACCTATAACCAAAACCTATAACCTAATCCCGAACCCATTCTCAAATCCTAAAAAACCTAAGCCTAAGCCTAAACCAAAACCATAACCTATAACCTAAACCTGAACCCATTCTCAAATCCCAAAACCTATAACCTAAACCAAAACCAAAACCTATAACCTAAACCCAAACCCATTCTCAAATCCAAAAACCTATAACCTTAACCTAAACCAAAACCAAAACCTATAACCTAAACCCGAACCCGTTCTCAAATCCCATAACCTATAACCTAAACCAAAGCTAAAACCTATAACTTAAACGCGAACCCATTCTCAAATCCAAAAACCTAAACCTTAATCAAGACCTATAACCTAAACCAAAACCAAAACCTATAACCTAAACCCGAACCCATTCTCAAATCCAAAAACCTAAACTTTAACCAAAACCTATAACTAAAACCAAAACTTATAACCTAAACCCGAACCCATTCTTATGTCCAAAAACCTAAACCTTAACCAAAACCTATAACCTAAACCCGAACCCATTCTCAAATCCAAAAACCTAAACCAAAACCTATAACCTAAACTCAAATCCCTAAAGCTTAACCTATAACCTAACCTAAACCTATACTTATAACCTAAAACTATTCCCAAATCCCAAAACATATAACTTAAACCTAACCTTTCCCTAAACCTATAACCTAAACTCAATTCCCTAAAGCTAAACTTACACCTAATCCTAATCTCAACTCTCTAACCTAAACCTAAACCTAAACTTGAAAACCAAAACTTAAACCCAATCCCGAACATGAACCCGATTCCTAAACCTAAACCATAACCCATTCTCAAATCCAAAAACCTATAACCTAAACCTTAACCTAAACCTAAACCAAAACCTATAACCTAAACCAAAACCAAAACCTATAACCTAAACCCGAACCCATTCTCAAATCCCAAAACTTATAACATAAATCTAAACCTTAACCAAAACCTATAACCTAAACCTAAACCAAAACCTATAACCTAAACCCGAACCCATTCTCAAATCCAAAAACCTATAACCTAAACCTAAACCTTAACCTAAACCTAAACTAAAACCAATAACCTAAACCAAAACCTATAACTTAAACCCGAACCCATTCCCAAATCCCATAACCTATAACCTAAACCAAAGCTAAAACCTATAACTTAAACGCGAACCCATTTTCAAATCCAAAAACCTAAACCTTAACCAAGACCTATAACCTAAACCAAAACCAAAACCTATAACCTAAACCCGAACCCATTCTCAAATCCAAAAACCTAAACTTTAACCAAAACCTATAACCAAAACCAAAACCTATAACCTAAACCCGAACCCATTCTCAAATCCAAAAACTTAAACCTTAACCAAAACCTATAACCTAAACCAAAACCAAAACCAAAATCTATAACTTAAACCCGAACCCATTCTCAAATCCAAAAACCTTAACCTTAACCTAAGCCAAAACCTATAACCTAAACTCAAATCCCTAAACCTTAACCTATAACTTAAGCTAAACCTATACTTATAACCTAAAACTGTTCCCAAATCCCAAAACCTATAACCTAAACCTAACCTTTCCCTAAACCTATAACCTAAACTCAATTCCCTAGAGCTAAACCTACACCTAATCCTAATCTCAACTCTCTAACCTAAACCTAAACCTAAACTTGAAAACCAAAACTTAAACCCAATCCCGAGCATGAACCCGATTCCTAAACCTAAACCATAACCCATTCTCAAATATTTCAAAAACCTATAACCTAAACCTTAACCTAAACCTAAACCAAAACCTATAACCCAAACCCGAACCCATTCTCAATTCCCAAAACCAAAACCTATAACCTAAATCAAAACCAAAACCTATAACCTAAACCCGAACCCATTCTCAAATCCCAAAACCTATAACCAAAACCAAAACCTATAACCTAAACCCGAACCCATTCTCAAATCTAAAAACCTAAACCTTAACCAAAATCTATAACCTAAACCAAAACCTATAACCTAAACCCGAGCCCATTCTCAAATCCCAAAACCTATAACCAAAACCAAAACCAAAACCTATAACCTAAACCCAAACTCATTCTCAAATCCCAAAACCTATAACCTAAACCTAAACCTATAATCATATGGTGAGACCATTTCTTTTGTGTCAATTTCATTCCTCTTTTAATTTTTTTTTTAAAAATTCATTAAGAAAAAAATGGTTATACATGATGCACTTCTTTGACTTTGTCTTTCTTTTCTCCAATGGGTATTCTAATTTATGAGTGACATAACTATTTGTAGGATGATAAAATATACGAAGCTGTTGAAATTTCATGGTGAAGTCGAGCACATTAATTTATCTAATGAAGCCAAAGACTTGTATTTTCAGTATTATTGTAATTGTAATTGTAATTGATTGAATGAATTGGATTGTAATTGATTAAATGAAGAATTGTAATTGTAATTGATTGAATGAAGGATTATAATTGATTGTAATTGAATGAATGAATGATTGTACAGGTGGTAATTGAATGAACAAATGATTATATAAAAAATTTTAATGTCCAAAATAGCTACGGATTTTGACCGTAGCCACTAATCTGACAGGTGTAGCCTTAAATTTGGCATGTTGCTAAGAACTTTTAATATATTGCTACGGATTATAACCGTAGCTATTGGAATATATAGCTACGGATTAAATCCGTAGCCATAGGTTCCACCGCGCCTATGACTACGGTCGTGCTACGGACTACAACCGTAGCCATAGATCTATGGGTACAGATTTGGTCCGTAGCCTTTGTTTGTTTTCTGGTAGTTATTGCTACGGATCATATCCGTAGTTGTTGGAACATATAGCTACGGATTAAATCCGTAGCCATAGGTTCCAAACCTATTGTTATGGGACCTACGACTACGCTAGTACTACGGGCTAGATCCGTAGCCATAGACCTATGGCTACGGATTTTATCCGTAGCCTTTGCCCATTTTTCTGGTAGTGGAGTCGAATGGACCGAGTCAAATGGGCCTCAGGTATGTCAAATTGGGCCCACCCTCATATATTTTTGAGATCTGACCTATTCACAAGTTAACATAGAGATAGATGAAATGAAAACAAATATCAACTCAATTGGGAACTAATGCTGCCCGTAGAAGTTGAGCGGTGGATGCCACGGTCCACTATTTAAATGGTGGGGCCCATTTGAACTTTAGATCTGATTCCCTCATTTTCCCATATCTTAAAATGATCTCATAAATGTTTGGACGGCATGGATATAACACTTGCATCATGGTGGGCCCCGCCGTTCAAATAATGGACGGTGTCGATAGAGCACATACACATTGAGGCCATGCCAGGGGAATAAAACACATACATCTAGGGTGGGTCCCACCGTCAGATCACACGTGAGTCATGGTGGGACCCACATGTCTCTGACCATTAAGAGAGTGAGAGAGAGATAGAGAGAGATATAGAGAGAGAGAGATAGAGAGAGAGAGAGCAGCACGTGGCTGCCTCTTCTCTTTCCTTTTCCTTTTTCTTTTCTTTTTCTTTTTCCTTCTCTGACACAGGCAGAGATACAATAGAGGTGGGTCCCACGTAGGGCCCACCATATATATATATATATATATATATATATATATATATATATGGGAAAAGGTTCAGCGCTCATGTTGACGTTAAGCCCCATGAGGTCGATCGGTGTGGGCCCCACCATTGATGTTTGCCAAACATCTAACCCATCAGTCAGATGCACCATTCCAGCGTGGGCCTAGGTCTCAAAAATCACGTCAATCCGTGACTTGTGTGGGCCGCACCGGATACAACAGTTGAGAGGGCTACCTCCATTAAAACATTCAAAATCGTTTATTGGGCCCACTAAGATGGGGTTCACAAATCCATCCCACCCATCGTGGGTATCCCACTTGAATGAAGGGTAGGCCAAGTTTCAGCTGCACCAAAACTTAAGTGGGTCCCACATCGGGTGGCAGCCACCCGAACAAGGGAGTCGTACTAAGACCTCCCTGTTGCAGCGAGGTACCTCCACTCCGCCTGCCAGTTGAGCTATGGATCTGGCGTCAGGGAGGGCCCCACACGATGGGGTGGGTCCCACCATCCAAAGACGGTGGACACCACACGACATGGTGGTGTGGCCCACTCCAAATGAATGGACGGTGTGGATGGGTCCCATGGACCCCACACCCTCGTCAGTACACACACCATGTCAGCACACACCCCATCTCAGCACACAATCCATGTTAGTCACCACCACAGGGAATCGATTATAAGACCTTTGTGTTGAAACAAGGTATCTTTCACTCGGTCAGCCACTTGAGCTATGGGGTTGGGTGGGCCCACGTTAGATCACACTTCATTGGTGACCACCCCCACTATTAGCCACCTCGAGGTGGGCCCCCAATGGATGGTTGGGATGATACATAAACATCACGATGTGTCCCACATGGATGGGGTCCACCGGTAGATGGCATGGATAAAATACATACATCCTAGGTGGACTATGATCATAGCGAGAGAGAGAGATCGGCAAGGACGGAGGGGCCCTGCCACTATGGGCCCCTCTTACATACAACATACATCAAGGTGGGTCTCACATACATGGACCCTTAAATCAATAAAATGAATGAAAAAAAACAAAATCTAAGTTCACCCACCAGCTTCTACTTGCACCCTAGGCTTCCTTAGCTCCTTAGCTTCAATTCCAATGGAGGAGATGAGGTTTAGATGGTTGAGATGGGAGATGAAAGGGTAGGAAAGGTGGGCCACACTTGTAGCTTGGGAGAGATGGGAGTGGCTTGGACGTATGGAGGTTTCTCTTACTTGGGAATGTATTTTGAAAATGAGAGAGAGAGAGAGAGAGAGAGAGAGAGAGAGAGAGAGACTTGTAAAGGGAGAGAGAGATAGGTGATGGATGTTTGATGTGGTGGTGATGGATGTGTAAGAACTTTTGACTTTAGGGGAAAAAGGTGTAAGAAAAGTATGACTTGCATAAGAGCTTTTTGACTTTGGGGTTGCTTGGGAAAGGGTGAAAGGTGATGTATACTTGACATGTGCTTGACATGATGGGATTGATTGATTGATTGATTGATGTGACAAGCCATAGAGATTCTCTTGGGTTTCGCACGTGCGGCGTTTTCCTCACACCAAACGCTGACCCACATCTCCTGGCCAGAGTATCGCCTCGGCGCGCGAGTTATGGCATCGGAACCGCGGCAACGGTGCGATCGCAAGGGTACAAGTCTTAGGTTGAATCGATTCAGGTTGACGGCGCGTGACGCATGGTCACGCGTAAATGCCGGTTAAGGGTTGAACGTTGTCGAAATTCGACTGGGAAGACCGCGGGGACCTACGGAACAGTACGGTTTAGGATACGGGTCTTACATGATTTATAGGTGAGTTGCGGCTGATAATTTAGGACCCAGTTCAGATGTACCCAGTCGGGACCGTGGATGAAGTAGTTCAATTGGCGGGTAGCACAGAAACACAACTTGTAAGAGCTCCTGCTCATCCATATCCTTAAACTCGACCCCTCATAATGGGTCCCATGAAGGGTCCATTGTTGGCACGAGGAAAAGATCTAGTAGGAGAACATCCTCAACCTCCAACAACTACAAACCGTGATATGGGGAGCAACTCATCCAGACCTTAACGTGCAGCACCCACAACAGCGGGCCCGAGTAGGATTCCAAATCCTCATGCTCGACTAAGGTCAAACAATTGTTACCGCTGTGGTCAGCCAGGCCACTTATCAAGCACTTATCTTCAACGTCTAGCAGCACACTTGACTATAAACGAAGGGAGCACTGAAGATGAGGCCGTAGAAGAAAACCATGACTTTGATGAACATGAACAAACCACTGAAAAAATAGCAGGTGGTGATGAAGTGACGGGCGAGGATCGTGGCGAATTTCTAGTTGTGAGGCGATTACTGTATGCCCCACGAAAGGTATCACATCCAAAGCGACACAATATATTTCATACTAAATGCACTGTCAACGAAAATGTCTATGATGTGATCATAGACAGTGGTAGTAGCGAGAACATGGTCTCAAGAGTGATGGTGGACAAGTTGCAGCTACTGACGACGAAACATCCTTCCCTGTACTCAATTGGATGGATAAAAAAGGTGACTAAGACCAAGGTAACTGAACAATGCACTATCTCGTTTTCAATTAGTAAAAATTATAGGGATCAAATACTTTGTGATGTGGTCGACATGAAAGCTTGTCATAAGCTACTCGGTCGACCCTGACAGTCGGACCGTGATACGACCCATCGGGGACGAGATAATGTCTACATATTCGTCAAGGATAGTTGAAAAATAATCCTTACCCCTATGGCACTAGAGAACCACCCTGAAGCTTCTAAAGTGGAGGGGAGTTCCCTCTTGACCATTCGAGATTTCATGTAGGAATCCAAGGAAACCGGTGAGGTATACGCTATAGTGGTGAAGGGTGAGGAAGAGGAACCCTCAAACATCCCTCCAAGTATAAGACTGTTGCTAAACGAATTAAAAGAAGTCTGGCCTGAAGATTTACCTGATGAATTACCCCCATGAGGAACATCTAACATCACATAGACCTCGTCCCTAAGGTTAGCCTGCCCAACCGCCCTCATTATCGGATGAGTCCGAATGAGTGCGAGATACTTCTGGGGCAAGTGGAGAAATTGATCTGTAAGGGTCTCTTGAAAGAGAGCATGAGCCCATGTGGTGTACCAGCATTATTAACACCAAAAAAAGATGAAAGCTAGCGCATGTGTGTCAACAGCCGAGCAATCAACAAAATTACCATCAAATATCGGTTCCCAATACCACGGTTGGACGACATGCTCGATATACTAGAGGGGACGAAGGTATTCTCTAAACTAGATCTAAGGAGTGGGTACCATTAGATTCGTATCCGACCCGGTGACAAGTGGAAAATGGCATTCAAGACCAAGGAAGGGTTGTATGAGTGGCTGGTTATGCCCTTCGGCCTATCGAATGCACCAAGTACTTTTATGCGTTTGATGAATCAAGTTCTAAAACCGTTCACTGGCCGATTTATGGTTGTATATTTTGATGACATATTGACATATAGGCAGGATGAAGTGGAGCATAGGAAACATCTCAGGCAGGTGCTGCAGGTCCTACAAATTAGCAAGTTGTACCTTAACTTGAAGAAGTGTAGTTTTTTAACTGACAGCTTGTTGTTTATAGGATTTGTTGTAACGTTCACAGGCATTCATGTGTACGATGAAAATGTGTGAGTTATTAGGGAATGGCCGATCCCAATAAACATTCATGAGGTAAGGAGTTTTCATGGGTTGATGACTTTCTATCATCGATTTGTGCAAGATTTTTGCACCATAGTCGCGCCTATAACAAATTGCATGAAAAAAGGACCATTCCTGTGGACCGATAAAGCTGACAAGAGCTTTCATGAGATCAAGCATCGTTTGTCGACAACACCGGTCTTGGTGCTTCCTAATTTTGAAAAATTGTTTGAGGTTGAGTGTGACGCTTCATACGTCAGAATTGGGGGAGTATTATCACAAGAAGGCAGGCTAGTAGCCTTCAACAACAAGAAGCTCAGCGAAGCCCGAAAGAAGTGGTCGACTTATGATCTTGAGTTGTACGCAGTTGTTCAGGCGCTGTAACATTAGTGGCATTATCTGATTCAAAGAGAGTTTGTTCTGTACACTGACCATTAAGCATTAAAGTTTATTAATAGTCAGACTAACGTGAATCGTGTGCATGCTAGATGGTTTGCATTTTGACAGGAATTCACTTCGTTCTGAAGCACAAGTCAGGGCAGCAGAACAAGGTGGTTGATGCACTTAGCCATCGTGCATCACTACTTGTTATGATGAGCAACAAGGTGGTCGGCTTCGATTGTCTCAAGGAGCTGTATGCCGAGGATGATGACTTCAAAGATTCTTGGGTGAAGTGCCAAGAAGGTCACCCCAGTGACCTTTATATACAGGACAGTTTTCTCTTCAAAGGGAATTGATTGTTCATCCCTCAAAGTTCTCTGAGGGAATAGATTATTCAGAAGGTACATGGAGGTGGCCTCGGTGGACACTTGGGGCGAGACAAGACTCGAGCTCTTATGGAAGAGTGGTATTACTGGCTGCAAATAGTATGTGATGTGGGAAAAGTCATACAACGTTATCATATTTGTCAGACCTCCAAGGGGCAATCTCAGAATACGGGCCTCTACACCCCGTTACCTGTGCCTGACGGTCCTTGGGACGATTTATCAATGGACATCGTGCTTGGTCTCCCAAGAACACAACGCGGTGTGGATTTAGTGTTTGTAGTGGTAGATCATTTCTCCAAGATGACACACTTTTTCCTATGCAAGAAGACCCTTGATGCAACACACGTGGCTAATCTATTCTTCAGGGAGGTCGTATGGCTACACGGGGTTTCCAAGACCATTACTTCTGACCATGACACGAAGTTCATTAACCACTTTTGGTAGACTTTATGGACTCGATTCGATACACGACTTCAATTCAGCAGTGCTTACCACCCACAAACTGATGGGCAAACCGAAGTCGTGAATCGTACGTTGGGAAACTTGCTTCATTGTATTTCAGGAGAAAAACCGAAGTAGTGAGATTTGGCCTTGTCTCAAGTAGAGTTTGCATTCAACAGCATGGTGAACCACTCTATCGGGAAATCACCGTTCCAGATTATCTATGGACTAGTGCTTCACCATATGCTTGACTTGATCCCTCTGCCCAAACACCCAGGCATGAGCATTGCAGCAGAACATATGGCAGACAAGATCATGGGCATCCATGCGTAAGTGCAGACCAAGCTACATGCCTCGAATGAGTAGTACAAGGAACGAGCGGACAAGCACTAGCGACAAAAAGTGTTCGAGGTAGGCGATCACATTATGGTCCATCTGCGCAAAGAGAGATTTTTGACCGGGACGTACAACAAGTTGAAAAATAAGAAGATTAGACACGTCCTAATCATTCGAAAGATCAATGACAACACTTATGTTTTTGATCTTGCAGATGACATGGCGATCTCATGGACTTTCAAGGTCGCGGACCTGACCGAGTATCATGAACCAGTGCAGGATGAGAACTCGAGGATGAGTTTTTTTGAAGCGGAGGGGACTGATGTAGAGCGGGTCGCAGACAGTTTCATGACCAAGATGGATCAGAAAACGCCCGGTCAACAACAGAAGTGATCCGGACTGTCGGACCTTAGATCGAGCGTATCTCGCAATCCGGAATAAGTTACCTGACGAAAAATATATGATATTGGGGTAGAACGAGCTACTTTAGCCAACCAACCTGGTTATGCAGGGTTACGCATCCCAGAATAGCAAAAAACCCCTAGATCGACGATCATTTCCCTGTTTTAATTTCGTTTTTACTATAAATAATAAGTTTTAGATTGATTATAACTCTTCATCCGTCGGGGTTTAGGAGTTGTGCCCAACGTGAAAAGAGCTTAGAATAATTAGGAGAATAGTTTGGTGGAGCCAAATCGGACACTTACTATTTTTGGCCGAAAACCTTGCGCACTAGTAGACATCACGACCGTCTATAAATAGTAAGTTTACTATTTATAGTAAGTTGCGGATTCTAGGAGTTTTAGTTGTAGTTTGATTCTGATTTCTTTCCCATTGCTTCCTACCCCTATTTAAAGGGTTGTGAGCTCGTTTTTAGTCATCAATTAATCAATTTTGAATTTCTTAGAATTTATTTCTATTTTCTGCTTTCTTTCCTCGTGGATTCGAGAAGTCTCTGTGAGGAGTCCAGAGAAGCTCCGTGGATTCGGAGTAGTTATCCTCATCACGTTCATCCCTGCATCAATTGGTATCAGAGCAAGGATTCCCCTTGGGCCGGTGGCAAACAATGAAGGTATCAATCAAAATCCTGTGGACGGTGATCTAGGGATTCGTTATCTTTCGGAAAGAATGGAAGCTTTCCACCGGGAGAGTCAGTTGACCATGCAAGGGCTGCAGGCAACACTCGACCGTCTTGCGGATGCGTTACTTCCACCTCGAGCCCTAGGCGGTGCTCCACCACCTATGGCTGATCTGCCACCCATGGTGGCTCCACCTCTAATGGTTGCTATATGATGCAACCCCGATTTCCGTAGAGCACTACTAGTGGCAAACCGTAGGGCTACCCTAGATGATTTAAGTTCTAGCGACGAAGACCTTAATGAGGGTTTTGCCCGATGACCAATCCATGGAGGTAATCATCTAGATCGTGATGCAAGAGACTATCGAGGTAAGACTGAACTTCTTAGTTTTAACGGTTTATTACGTATAAAAGATTTTCCCAATTGGCTAGCCGAAGTAGAGAGATATTTTGATTATATAGACGTGTTAGATTATAAAAGGGTAAAATTTGTAGCGTTTAAATTAAAATCTGGTACTTCTGCATGGTGGGAACAATTACAACTCTCATGAACTTTCCAGAACAAGGCGCCCATCTTATCATGGCCATGGATGAGACGTCTTCTTTGATCACGATTTCTCCCTAGTGATTATGAGCAGATATTATTCCAGCAATATCAAAATTTTCAACAAGGAAATCGAACCGTCACAAATTACATTGAAGAATTCCAGTGGTTGGCTACACAAAACAATCTGTCAGAATCAGAGTCACAAAAGGTGACACGATTTATAAGTGGGTTGCGGCCGATAATTTAGGACCGAGTTCAGATGTACCCAATCGGGACCATAGATGAAGCAGTTTAATTGGTGGGTAGGGCAGAAATACAACTTGCAAGAGCTCCTGCTAGTCTATATCCTTCAATTCGACCCCCCATGACGGGTCCCACATAGGATCCAGTGCTGGTACGAGGAAAAGATCCAGTAGGAGAACATCCTCAACCTCATACAACCACAAACCGTGATACGGGAAGCAACTCATCCAGACCTTAATGTGCAGCACTCACCAACAACGGGCCCGAGTAGGATTCCAAATCCTTATGCTCGGCCAATGTCGAACAATTATTATCACTGTGGTCGGCTAGGCCACTTATCAAACACTTGTCTCAACGTCCCGCAAGCACACTTGATTATAAATAAAGGGGGCATTGAAGATGAGGCCGCAGAAGAAGACCATTGCTTTGATGAACATGAACAAACCACCGAAGAAATAGCAGGTGGTGATGAAGTGACGAGCGAGAATCGTGGTAAATTTCTAGTTATGAGGCGATTACTGTATGCCCCACGAAAAGAATTACATCCACAGCGACACAATATATTTTGTACTCGGTGCACTGTCAATGGAAAGGTCTATGATGTGATCATAGACAGTGGTAGTATCGAGAACATTGTCTCAACAGTGATGGTGGACAAATTGCAGCTACTGATGACGAAACATCCTTCCCCGTACTCAATTGGCTGGATAAAAAAGGTGACTGAGACCAAGGTAACTGAACAATGCACTATCTCATTTACAATTGACAAAAATTGTAGGGATCAAATAATTTGTGACGTGGTCGACATGGAAGCTTGTCATATGCTACTCGGTAGACCCTGACAGTCAGACAGTGATGCAACCCATCGGGGACGAGATAATGTCTATATATTCGTCAAGGATAGTCAAAAAATAATTCTTTTCCCTATGGCACCAGAGAACCACCCTGAAGCCTCTAAAGTGGAGGGGAGTTCCCTCTTGACCATCCGGGATTTCATGGATGAATCCAAGGAAACCGGCGAAGTATACGCCGTAGTGGTGAAGGGCGAGGAAAAGAAACCCTCAAACATCCCTCCATGTTTAAAACTGTTGCTAAACGAATTTAAAGAAGTATGGCTTGAGGATTTACCTAATGGATTGCCCCCCATGAGGGACATCCAATATCACATAGACCTCGTCCCTGGGACTAACCTGCCCAACTGCCCTCATTATCGGATAAGTCCGAAGGAGCGCGGGATACTTCAGGGGCAAGTGGAGGAATTAATTCATAAGGGTCTTTTGAGAGAGACCATGAGACCATGTGCCGTACCAGCATTATTAACACCAACAAAAAGATGGAAGATGGCGCATGTGTGTCGACAACCTGACAATCAACAAAATTAACATCAAATATCAGTTCCCAATACCACAGTTAGACGACATGCTCGATATGCTAGAATGGGCCAAAGTGTTCTCTAAACTAGATCTAAGAAGCAGGTACCATCAGATTCGTATCCGACCCGGTGATGAGTGGAAAATGAAATTCAAGACAAAGGAAGGGTTGTATGAGTGGTTGGTCATGCCCTTCGGCTTATCGAACGCACCAAGTACTTTTATGCATTTGATGAATCAAGTTCTAAAACCGTTCACTGGCCGATTTATGGCAGTATATTTGATGAGATATTGATATATAACCAGGATGAGGCGGAGCACAGGAAACATCTCAGGCAGGGGCTGCAGTCTTACAAATTAACAAGTTGTACCTCAACTTAAAGAAGTGTAGTTTTTTAACTGACAACCTGTTATTTTTAGGATTTGTTGTAACATCCACAGGCATTCGTGTGGACGATGAAAATGTGCGATCTATTAGGGAATGGCCGATCTTAACAAACACTCATGAGGTGAGGAGTTTTCATGGGTTGACGACTTTTTATCATTGATTTGTGTGAGATTTTAGCACCATAGTTGCGCCTATAACAGATTGCATGAAAAAAGGACCGTTCCGGTGGACCGATAAAGCTGACAAAGGCTTTTATGAAATCAAGCATCGTTTGTCTACAACACTGGTTTAGTGCTTCCTAATTTTGATAAATTGTTTGAGGTTGAGTGTGACGCTTCATACGTTGGAATTGGGGGAGTATTATCATAGGAAGGCAGGCCGGTAGCCTTCTACAGCAAGAGCTCAGCGAAGTCCGAAAGAAGTGGTCGACTTATGAGCTTGAGTTGTACGCAGTTGTTCAGGCGCTGCGACATTGGTCATTATTTGATTCAAATAGAGTTTGTTCTGCACACTGACCATCAAGCATTAAAGTTTATTAATAGTCAGACTAACGTGAATCGTGTGCATGTTATATGGGTTGCATTTTTATAGGAATTCACGTTCGTTCTGAAGCACAAGTTAGGGCAGCAGAATAAGGTGGCTGATGCACTTAGCCATCGTGCATCACTACTTGTTACAATGAGCAACAAGGTGGTCGGCTTCGACTGTCTCAAGGAGCTGTATGTCGAGGATGAGGACTTCAAAGATTCTTAGGTGAAGTGCCAAGAAAGTCACCCCAGTGACCTTCATATATAAGACGGTTTTCTCTTCAAAGGGAATCGATCGTGCATCCCTCAAAGTTCTCTGAGGGAACAAATTATTCAGGAGGTAGATGGAGGTGACCTTGGTGGACACCTGGGGTGAGACAAGACTCGAGCTCATGTGACAGAGCAGTATTACTGGCCGCAATTAATACGTGATGTGGGAAAAGCCATACAACATTGTCATGTTTGTTAGACCTCAACGGGAGAATCTCAGAATATGGGCCTTTACACCCCATTACCTGTATCTAACGGTCCTTGGGAGGATTTATCAATAGACTTCGTGCTTGGTCTCTCATGAACACAACGCGGTATGGATTCGGTGTTCGTTGTGGTAGATCATTTCTCCAAGATGACACACTTTATCCCATGCAAGAAGACCCTTGATGTAACACACGTGGAGAATATATTCTTCAGGGAGGTCGTACGGCTACATGGGGTTCCCAAGACCATTACTTCTGATCGTGACACGAGATTCATTAGCCACTTTTGGTGGACTTTGTGGACTTGATTCGATACATGACTTCAATTCATCAGTGCTTACCTCCCACAGATTGATGGGCAAATCGAAGTTGTGAATTGCACGTTGGGAAACCTCCTTCGTTATAGTTAAGGAGAAAAACCGAAGTAGTGGGATTTGACCTTGTCTCAAGCAGAGCTTGTAAGTGTTATGGTCTCATGCTCATTTAATTGTCAAATTCTGTGGTGCCAAAACTTCTTGTGTGTACGACAACTTCTATCTGTGTGTCTTGTGTTTGTATTTTGATATATATGTGATTCAAGATGACATCACAATGGTTCAAGACATGTACGGTGCTCGACTTCAAGAAATGCAAGGTTATGTTCTTTTCCGTATGCATTGATGTTCAAGTCTACATCAATAAGAAGAGTGTTTATTCAAGACTCAAGTACATTTCAAGACTCAAGTACAACTCAAGTTGAAGCTTATATTCATGCTGTAGAAGATCTCAATCTCAAGCCACATCAAGTAGAGGTCTCAAGCTTCAAAGGTTAACTATCATTTGAAAGAATGATGTTCAATGTTCATACTTCATGTTCCAGGTATGATAAACCTTAGTTTGACCTTAGGGTAGGTCATTTTGGATACATAAGTCATGATAAATATTTATACATGAAGTTAGTTTGTTCTAAGACTAGTCCTAGACCTTGTTCGACCAGTCCTAGACCTTGTTTGACCAGTCCTAGACCTGGTTTGACTAGTCCAAGAAATTTCACGACCAATCCTAAGTTGTTGAAGATTTTCAGATTTTTTTTGTTATTCTTCGACTAGTCCTGGAGATTGTTCGACTGGTCGTAGGGGTGTCACGACTCGTCCTTCGACCAGTCCTAGAACTACAACTAAAACTCCAACAACCAAATCTGGTTTCCTACGACCAGTCCTGGGTCAGCTTCGACCAGTCGTAGGTGGTCTACGACCAGTTGAAGGGTCCCTACGACCAATTATAGAACTGATTTTTCAGATCGCGCTTAAAATTTTAAAATGTCGTTAGAGCTACGACCAGTCGAAGATTCCTAAGGCCAGTCGTAGACGCGATCTTTGCTTCTATAAATTGAGCATGAATTTCAGAGTTTTACATCGATTAATTTGAGAAATTCAAGCCTCCACTCTGAGATAAGTTGTGTTCATTTTAAGCTAATTTGTTCATATTTAATATTCTTTTTGTTAGCTTTTCTTATTTGATTTTATTCCTAAATTCCAATCTTATTTGAAAAAGAGGAATTGTTATATTCCTTCTTCATTAGAATCAAAATCAAATAGAGCTACGCCCAATTTGATTTAATTTAAAATCAATTAGAAACTAGAACCATTTCTTAAGTGAGTATTGGACATTGAACGTTGATTCGAACTTCTACTCTCATTGGCTCTACCGGGCTGCTACAAAAGAAGAAATCCAAGTATTTTACATTTGTTGTAAATTCCTTTATTTTGGTTTTAGTTGAGATTCGCCAGAAAGATCTCATTGTGTGGTTATCTAAGGAGAGCCAGAAAACTCAGAAAGTGTGGGTTTTTGGATTGTGTAAGCCCAAGTTAAAAAGACACAATTGTGAAGGTTTTGGGTGAACCTGTAAAACCTGTTTAATAGTGAATGCTAATATCCTCTGTGTGAGTTTATTAGGAGTGGAGTAGCAAGCTATGTGGCTGTTATTTAACAGTTGGTGAACACACAGGCGAACCACTATATATCGGTGTGTTTTGTGATTTGAATGCTCTTTTAATTTTCATATATTTAATCATTTAGATTTGTGGAATGTATATGTGGTTGTGAATGTTGTAATCTTTACATTTCAAGCAAAGTGGAGAATGTTGTAATAGTTTAGAATTTATTTCTTTCTATTTCCTTTATTTTCTTTCTGTTTGAGTTTTGATATTCAACTTGTTCTAATAAGGTTGTCCTGCCATAAACCCTTGGTTTTTATGGTGCAAAGGTTGTCCTTAGAACAACGTTAGTATCAAGCTCTTTATTTAAGATTGCTTTACACTTCAGTCTTTGATTTATTTATAGTACTGTTCTTTATTTTTATAAGGCTATCGTATTTCAATTCCACTGTTAAATTTTAATTTGACACAGTCCTATTCATCCTCCCCCCCTAAGGACATATAGCTTGGCCTTGTATCAAAGCCTAATAGCTTGTTTTATTTGCTTTATTTTTGGGTTCATTTCCTAAACTAACGATCTAAGTTATATATAAGATGTCAAATTTTGATAGCCTTTCAGTCACTAGGCCTCCACCCTTTGATGGCTCCAACTATGCCTATTGGACAGCCAGGATGAGGATTTTCCTTAAATCAATTGATGAAAGTGTGTGGCTTGCTACAGTGACTGAATGGAGCCCTCCTACCATTGAAGTAACTGGTATCAATGGATCAAAATTAATGAGAATAACACCTTCTACTTCTTGGTCCACACTTCAGAAAAGTGAGAGTAGTGCCAATGCAAAAGCACTAAATGCAATCACTTACGCATTATCACTGGATGGGTTCAAAAGAATCATATCCTATGATACTACAAAGCAAGCTTGGGATATATTAGAAATGACTCACGAGGGTACTTCAACTGTAAAAAAATCTAAAGTCCAACTCCTCACAACCAAATTTGAAGAAATTGATATGGAGTAAAATGAAATGTTTATGGACTTCTACACTAGATTAAATGACATTGTAAACTCTATGTGGGGTCTTGGTGATAAAATCTCAGAAAGTAAAGTGTGTGCAAAGATACTACGCTCACTACCTGAACGGTTCAATTCTAAGGTAACCGCGATCCAGGAACTTCATGATACGGACAATATGAGGGTAGAAGAGTTGGTTGGGTCTTTACAAACCTACGAGTTAACTTTTAAAGCTCCTAAAGGTAAATCAATAGCCCTTAAGCCTTCCAAATGTATTTCTCAAGAAAAATCTAATTTTGAAAATTTCGAAGACGATATGGCTCTATTAGCGAAAAAGTTTTACAAGATTTTCAAAAGTTAAAAGAGGGTTGATTTTCAAAAAGTAAATGATAAGAAAAGATCTAAATCTTGAAAATCTTTGAAAGATAGTCAATGTTACAACTGCCAAGAATATGGGCATCTAGCAAACAAGTGTCCTAAAAAGGACAAACCTAAAAAGAAAGGATTGTTGGTTACTTGGGATGAATCTTCTGGTACTGAAGCCTCTTCTGAATCAGAAGATTCTGAAACCAAGTCGGCCAATGAAGTTAAGGCCCTTATGACTCTAGCCAAGTTTACTTTTTCAGATCATGATGATTCAACCAGTGAAGAAAATCTGAATTGTGATCATGATAATGAAGAAGATCTTCAAGATGCTTATAATGCCCTATACAAGGAAAGTTGTAAAATTGCCGTAAAACTAAAACTTCAAAAAGAAAGGTTTTCAGGAATTAGAGAAAGATTTGAGTCTCTTGTTTTAGAAAATTCTCATCTTTCAGATTGTTTTGAAAAATGCAAATGTGATCTTGATTTCAAAACTACCCTTATTGAAAATCTGAAATCTAAAAATGATAAACTTAAACTTGAAATCTCTTCCCTTTTGAGTTTAAGGGATACATGGAGGTATGCCCAAGGTGATCCAAAATTAGAAAAACTTTTAACTGGATCAAGAAAATGTGGCGATCGATCCGATTTGGGCTACAACAAAAATATTCTTCCTAAACAGAAAAATACTCCTCCCAATTTTGTAAAAGGAGAATCTTCTAACTCAAAAGAGAAAAGTTCAAGCCAAAAGTTTTATAAATATGTTAAACCTTTTCAATCTTTCAAAACCAGAAGTAACTATATCAATTACAAAAATAAAAACCAAAGCCCTTTAGCTGAAAAAATAGTTGATTTGCTTAAGGAGCTCTTAAAATCTAACTCAGTGGGTCACTCGTACAAAAATTACAAATACGAGAAGACCAACTATACTCCTAAACCCAAAACAGTAATGAAATGGGTTCCTAAAGTTACTTGCTTGGTTGCTCATACTACTTTCAAAGCTACAAGCCATTTGAAGTGGTACTTAGACAGTGGATGCTCAAGGCATATGACAGGCGACAAGGCTTTATTCACCGATCTTAAAGATATGACTGATGGGTCAGTGACATTCGGTGATGGTAGCAATTGCAAGATTATTGGCCAAGGTACGGTTCAACTCTATAACCTTCCTTTATTTAAGAATGTTTTATATGTTGAGGGGCTAAAACACAACCTGTTAAACATATCTCAAATATGCGATAACAATCATAGCGTGAAATTTTCTAATAAAGGTTGTGAAATCTTGAACAAAAAGGGTTCTGTAATATTAACTGGTCGCAGGACTTCTGAAAATTGCCATATTGTAAGTGATGGTAGCTCATCTAATCAATCATGCTACATTGTCCATACCAATGAAACTGAATTATGGCATAAACGCCTTGGACATGTACACTACCGTAATTTATACAGATTGAGCAAGGGAGAACTAATAAGAGGTCTACCTAATTTATAAAATGTAGACAAGATATGTGGTGAATGCCAGTATGGTAAGCAAACAAGGAGCTCTTACAAAAAGGTGAACTCCAATGCCACATCAAGACCACTCGAGCTTCTCCATATGGATCTTATAGGACCTACCAGGATGGAAAGTCGAGGTGGCAAAAAATACATCTTGGTAATCATGGATGATTTTTCTAGATTCACTTGGGTAGCCTTCTTAAGGGATAAATAAAAAACCCTTGATGAAGTTAAAACGATTCTCAAACGGATTCAAACTGAAAAAGGTTCTCAAGTTTGTAAGATCTGTAGTGATCATGGATCTGAGTTCGAGAATAGTAGTTTTGAGAAATTCTGTAATGATCAGGGAATATCGCATGAATTCTCTGCACCCAAAACTCCTCAACAAAATGAAATTGTGGAAAGGAAAAATAGAGTGCTTCAAGAAATGGGAACTGTAATGTTGAATAATATGAAGCTCCCTAAAAATCTTTGAGCTGAAGTAGTGAATGCTGCTTGCTATGTTATTAATCGGGTTTATATATGTAAATCTAATAATAAAATCGCTTATGAAATGTGGTTCGATAAAAAGCCTACTGTCAAATACTTTCGAGTTTTTGGTAGCAAGTGCTATATTTTGTGTGACCGTGAAAATCTGAGAAAGTTTGACACAAAGAGTGACAAATGAATCTTTTTAGGATATTCTTTAAACAGTTGTGTATATCGTGTACTGAACAAAAGGACCGGTGTTATTCAAGAATCAATTATTGTGGTCATAGACGATCATATGAATACACCTGCCCCAAGTTCAGATAATGATGAAGTTCTTCTATTTGATAAACCTGATACTTCATCAAGTCAAAATAATTCTGAATTAAGGACTGTTAAAGATCATCCAACCGCTCAAATTCTTGAAAACCCTCTCACTGGTGTGCGCACTAGTAGACAACTAGAAGACAAGCAATTACGTGTGCTTTACATCTCAGATTGAACCGGTAAACGTAAAAGAAGCTCTTTCTGATAAAAACTGGATAGTAGCTATGCAGAAAGAACTTAATCAGTTTGTTCGAAATGATGTCTGGTATCTTGTTCCTAGACCTAAATATAAACACATTATAGGAACTAAGTGGATTTTCAAAAATAAGTCTGATGAACTTGGGAATATAATTCGAAACAAGGCAAGACTGGTAGTACAAGGGTACACTCAAATAGAAGGCATTAATTATGATGAAACCTTTGCTCCAGTTGCTCACCTAGAATCAATTAGACTTTTTATATCCATTGCATGCTTTAGAAAATTTAAAATCTTTAAAATGGATGTAAAGAGTGCTTTTTTGAATGGTGATATACATGAAGAAGTATATGTTGAACAACCCACAGGGTTTGAAGACCCTAAGTCTACTGATCATGTATACCATCTTAAAAAAGCTCTATATGGTCTAAAACAATCTCCCAGGGCATGGTACAAAAAATTGACTAAGTTTTTACCAAGTCATAATTTTCAAATGGGTAGTGTCGATAAGACACTTTTTGTTAAGAAACATAACGATGATATCTTAATGGTATAGATCTATATTGATGATATTATTTATGGATCAACTTGTACTAACATGACGATTGAGTTTGCAGATTTGATGAAATCTAAGTTTGAAATGAGCATGGTTGGGGAATTAAATTATTTCCTTGGGTTGCAAGTAAAACAACAACCAGATGGCATATTCATTTCTCAAACAAAATATGCTCTGAACTTAATCAAAAAGTTTAGATTTGAGAATGATAAGAATTTTGATACTCCTATGAGTACAACTTTAAGACTCTCAAAGGACTCTACAGGTAAAATTATTGATCCTAAATTATATCGTAGTATGATTGGAAGTTCACTTTACTTAACTGTTAGTAGACCTGATATTGCTTTAAGTGTTGGGATTTGCACTAGATATCAGTCTGATCCTAAATAGTCACATCTTTCTGATATTAAGCGGATTATGCGATATGTCGCAAGTTTTGCTAAAATGGGTCTCTGGTATCCTTTTGATACTAGTGTTCAATTGACTGGGTATTCAGATGCTGATTGGGCTGAAAATATTGATGATAGAAAATCAACCAGTGGTGGTTATTTTTATATTGGAAACTGTTTGGTTCCTTGGTTTAGCAAAAGAAAAGTTCTATATCGCTCTCAACTACTGAGGCTGAATGCATTGCAGCAGGAAATGGATGTATTAAGCTTGTTTGGATGAAACGTATGTTGAGCGAATATGGAATTGCACAGGAATCAATGATATTATATTGTGATAATTCCAGTGCTATAAATATATCAAAAAATCCAATCTCGCATTCACGTACCAAGCACATTGACATTAGGTATCACTATATTCGTGAATTAGTGGAAGAGAAAATAATATCCTTGGAATATATACCTACCGAGACTCAACTTGCTGACATTTTCACTAAACCGCTCGACAAAAGCAGGTTTAATAAATTGAAATTTGATCTCGGAATGTGCATTCTAAATTGATTATTCATGCATATTTGTATCATAGTATATATATTTGATAATTTAATTGTTTAAATTTCAAATTTTTATGAAAAATGCATGTTTTTATGTTTTCACGACCAGTCGAGGACGTGCTCGACTAGTCGTGGTACGACCGGTCAAGAACGGTCCTCAACCAGTCGTGTAGCGCGTTGGAATCTTTTAAAATTGGAAAAAACCTTTATCTTCTTCATTTCTATTTCACTCTCCAACGAGCCGAGGCACGACTAGTCGTACCCACCTTCCTAGATCTTCAAGGTTAGTGCATCTTTTGTGTTTCTCTTGTAGATTCTAGTTCCTATTACTTCATTTTCTCTCCTGGAGTAATTTATTTTGAGATTCCTTAACATTTTGGGGCTTTTTCTTGAAAAATCTGATCTAGCAAAACCCATTATTTCAAATCTTTTGTCTCTACTAGATCTTTTGATTTTCATTCTGATTTTGGATGCTAGAGGAAAAAAGAAAACTTCCAGTGGTCCATCTTCTTCTAAATCAGCTCCTCTTGCTAGGCGCTATCTTCGTTCACCTAAGGATGATCCCTCTGATGCGCAATGTCATTGTTGAATAGTCTGTTTGTATTGAACATATTGCTCATTTTGGTATTTTACCTATACTCCAAGTTGTAGGATGGGATAACATTTTACATTGGGGTGGGCCTGCATACCAATCTATTGCACAGGCCATGTTTGCATATATCTCAGTATTCTCTTTTAAGGATTTAACTTTTAAAATTAATACTAGAGAAGGTCTATTTGAAATTGGTCGTCATTTGATTGAAGGGTTAATGGATATACCTATTAATGAGGAGGGTATTCCTATTCATACTTTAGCTGAGAAACCCTCATAATCTGAAAAACATATGTTAACCAGAGATTTATGTAATATGAATGTGCAATGGACTCATAAAGGGAATGCGCTCCCCGCAAAGTACTTGTTACCTAAATACAGGGTACTTCACAGGATTTTTACTTCTAACCTGTATCCTCGTTCTGGTAATAAGACAGAATTAACTGCCTTTATGGTTCGTGTTTTGCACTCTGTCATTTCTGGTACTAAAATTTATCTTCCTTCCTTGATATGTCATTCCATTATTCATTCTTGTCTCCATCCAGGTCATAGTGATATTCCTTTTGCCTATCTCTTGACTGTTTTAGCTACTCACATGCTCGTGGCTATGCCTGTTGGAGAAGCTCTCATCCATTATCTTATTTTTAACAATTCGAATATTAACAAAATGAAATTGGAATTGGCTCATGGCCAAGTGGATGTTGGTAGAGCTGAGGCTGGTGATGAAGAAGCCGGTGATCTTCCTCCTGATGATGTGGATATGGATGATATTTTCGATGAACTTGAATCTGATTCTGGAAATGATCCTGATTTTGAGCCTTCTGAGTTTGATGCTTGTCTTCATGCTTTAGAAGAGAAGGTTGAGAATATGAATATTGCTCATGATCTTCAGTTTAAATATATGCGCAAGTATCTTAGGTGCTTGAACAAGGGAATGCATAATCTTGATCCTACCATTCTTGCTCCTTCTTTAGGATCTGATTAAGTATTTTCATTCTTGGTCTGTAATAACTCTCTTACTTGTGATGGATTGTATACCCTATTTGGTTTGATGAGTTTTTAGTAACTGGATTGTGAACGTTTACTTTCATATATATTGTCAAGTTACTTCTTCTATTCCTCCAATAATTTTTCTTACCTTTGTTGCTTCCTTTGTCATATTGTGACAAAAAAGGGGAGAAGGTTTGATATGAGTGGTTATATTTTGGATATGTGATATGTGTTGTGCTACTCAGGGGGAGTAGTATGTAATGAGTTTGTAGTTTGTGCTACTTAATGACAACTGGTGCATGATTCGTTAGTATGCACGTTGTGCTTTTTATTATACTTGTTGTGTTTCTTTCAGTGCAGTATGTTTTGTCACAAATTTGACAAAGGGGGAGATTGTAAGTGTTATGGTCTCATGCTCCTTTGATTGTCAAATTCTGTGGTGCCAAAACTTCTTGTGTGTGCCACAACTTCTATCTATGTGTCTTGTGTTTGTATGTTGATATATATGTGATTCAAGACGACATCACAATGGTTCAAGACATGTACGATGCTCGACTTCAAGAAATACAAGGTTATGTACTGTGTTCTCTTTCGTATGCATCAATGTTCAAGTCTACATCAATAAGAAGAGTGTTTATTCAAGACTCAAGTACATTTCAAAACTCAAGTACAACTCAAGTTGAAGCTTATATTCAGTTGTAGAAGATCTCAATTTCAAGCTACATCAAGTAGACGTCTCAAGCTTCGAAGGTTAACTATCATTTGAAAGAATATGTTCAATGTTCATACTTCATGTTCCAGGTATGATAAACCTTAGTTTGACCTTAGGGTAGGTCATTTTGGATACATAAGTCATGATAATCTTTATACAAGAAGTTGGTCTGTTCTAAGACTAGTCCTAGACCTTGTTCGACTAGTCCAAGAAATTCCACGACCAGTCCTAAGTTGTTGAAGATTTTCAGAATTTTTTGGTTATTCTTCGACCAGTTCTAGAACTACGACTCAAACTCCAGCAACCAAATCTGGTTTCCTACGACCAGTCCTGGGTCTGCTTCGACCATTCGTAGGTGGTCTAAGACCAGTCGAAGGGTCCCTACAACCAGTTATAGAACTGATTTTTAAGATCGCGCTTAAATTTTTAAAATGTCGTTAGAGCTACGACCAGTCGAAGGTTCCTAAGACCAGTCGTAGACGCGATCTTTGCTTCTATAAATTGAACACGAATTTCAGAGTTTTACATTGATTAATTTGAGAAATTCAAGCCTCTACTCTGAGATAAGTTGTGTTCATTTAAGCTAATTTGTTCATATTTAATATTCTTTTTGTTAGCTTTTCTTATTTGATTTTATTCCTAAATTCCAATCTTATTTGAAAAAGAGGAATTGTTGTATTCCTTCTTCATTGGAATCAAAATCAAATAGAGCTATACCCAATTTAATTTAATTTAAAATCAATTAGAAACTAGAACCATTTCTTAAGTGAGTATTGGACATTGAACGTTGATTCGAACTTCTACTCTCATTGGTTCTACCGGGCTGCTACAAAAGAAGAAATCCAGGTATTTTACATTTGTTGTAAATTCCTTTATTTTGGATTTGTTTGAGATTCGCTAGAAAAATCTCATTGTGTGGTTATCTAAGGAGAGCCAGAAAACTCAGAAAGTGTAGGTTTTTGGATTGTGTAAGCCCAAGTTAAAAAGACACAATTGTGAAGGTTTTGGGTGAACCTGTAAAACCTGTTTAATAGTGAACGCTAATATCCCCTGTGTGAGGATATTAGGAGTGGAGTAGCAAGCTGTGTGGCTGTTGTTTAACAGTTGGTGAACACACAGGCGAACCACTATATATCGGTGTGTTTTGTGATTTGAATGTTCTATTAATTTTCATATATTTAATTATTCAGATTTGTGCAATGCATATGTGGTTGTAAATGTTGTAATCTTTACATTTCAAGCAAAGTGGGGAATGTTGTAATAGTTTAGAATTTATTTCTTGCTACTTCCTTTATTTTCTTTCTATTTGAGTTTTGATATTCAACTTGTTCTAGTAAGGTTGTCCTGCCATAAACCCTTGGTTTTTATGGTGCAAAGGTTGTCCTTAGAACAACGTTAGTATTAAGCTCTTTATTTAAGATTGCTTTACATTTCAGTCTTTGATTTATTTAAAGTACTATTCTTTATTTTTATAAGGCTATCGTATTTCAATTCCACTGTTAAATTTTAATTTGGCACAGTCCTATTCACCCCCCCCCCCCTCTAGGACATATAGCTTGGCTTTTTCAGAGTTTGTATTCAACAGCATGGTAAACCACTCTACAGGGAAATCACCGTTCCAGATTATCTATGGACGAGTGCCTCGCCACACGCTTGACTTGATCCCTCTGCTCAAGCACCCAAGCACGAGCATTGTAGCAGAACATATGGCAGACAAGATCATGGGCATCCATAAGGAAGTGCAGACGAAGCTACATGCCTCGAACAAGTAGTACAAGGAACAAGCGGACAAGCACTGGTGACAAAAAGTGTTCGAAGTAGGCGACCGCGTTATGGTCCATCTGCGCAAAGAGAGATTTCTGACTGGGACATACAACAAGTTAAAAAATAAGAAGATTGGACCCGTCCTAATCATTCGAAAGATCAATGACAACGCTTATGTTGTTGATATTCCAGATGACATGGCGATCTCATAGACTTTCAATGTCACAGACTTGACCGATTATCACGAACCAGCGCAGGATGAGAACTCGAGGACGAATTCTTTTGAAGTGGAGGAGACTAATGTAGAGTGGGTCGCGGAAGTTTCATGACCAAGATGGATCAGAAAAGGCCCGGTCAATGACAGAAGTGATCCGGACCGTCGGACCTTATATCGGGCGTATCTCGCAATCCGGAATGAGTTACCTAACGTAAAATATATGATTTTAGGGTAGAACGACCTACTTTAGCCAACCAACATGGCTATGCCGGGTTGTGCATCTCGGAATTGTAATAAAACCGTGGACCAATGATCATTTCCCTGTTTCAATTTCATTTTTACTATAAATAGTAAGTTTAAGTTTGATTATAACTCTTCATCCGCCGGGCTTTAGGAGTTGTGCCCAACAAGAAAAGATCTTAGAATAACTATGAGAACGGTTTGGTGGATCCAAATAGGATGCTTACTATTTTTGACCAAAAACCTTGCACACTAGTAGACATCACGACCGTCTATAAATAGTAAGTTTACTATTTATAGTAAGTTGCGGATTCTAGGAGTTTTAGTTGTAGTTTGATTCTGATTTCTTTCCCATTGCTTGGTACCGCTATTTAAAGGCTTGTGAACTCATTTTTAGTCATCAATTAATCAATTTCAAATTTCTTAGAATTATTTCTATTTTCTGCTTTCTTTCCTTGGATTCGAGAAGTCTCTGTGAGGAGTCCAGAGAAGCTCCGTGGATTCAGAGTAGTTATACTCATCACGTTCATCCCTGTGTCAATTGGTATCAGAGCGAGGATTCTCCTCGGGCCGATGGCAAACTATGAAGGTATGAATTAAAATCCTGTGGACGGTGATCCAGGGATTCATTATCTTTCGGAAAGAATGGAAGCTTTCCACCGGGAGAGTCAGTTGACTATGCAAGGGTTGCAGGCAACACTCTACCGTCTTGCAGATGCGCTACTTCCACCTCAATCCCTAGGCGGTGCTCTACCACCTATGGCTGTTCCACCACTCATGGTTGCTGTACTACGCAACCCCGATTTTCGTAAAGTATACCAGTGGCAAACCATAGGGCTACACTAGATGATTCAAGTTCTAGCGATGAGGACCTTAATGAGGGTTTTGCCCGATGACCAATCCATGGAAGTGATCATCTAGATCGTGCTGAAAGAGCCTATTGAGGTAAGTATGAACTTCCTAGTTTTAATGGTTTATTACGTATAGAAGATTTTCTCGATTGGCTAGCCGAAGTAGAGAGATATTTTGATTATATGGACGTGCCATATCATAAAAGGGTAAAATTGGTAGCGTTTAAATTAAAATCTGGTGCTTCTACCTGGCGGGAACAGTTACAACTTTCACGAGCCTGCCAGAACAAGTCGCGCATCTCATTATGGCCACGGATGAGACGTCTTCTTTGATCATGATTTATCCCAGGTGATTATGAGCAGAAATTATTCTAGCAATATCAAAATTGCTGACAAGGAAATCGAACCGTCACAGATTACACTGAAGAATTCCAGCGGTTGCCTACACGAAACGATCTGTCAGAATCTGAGTCACAGAAGGTTGCACGATATATAGGTGGGTTGCGGCTGATAATTTAGGACCGAGTTCAGATGTACTTAGTCGGGACCGTGGATGAAGCAGTTCAATTGGCGGGTAGGGTAGAAACACAACTTGCAAGAGCTCTTGCTCGTCCATATCCTTCAACTTGACCCCCTATGACGGGTCCCTCGCAGGATCCAGTGTTGGCATGAGGAAACGATCTAGTAGGAGAACGTCCTCAGCCTCCTACAATCATAAATCGTGATACGAGGAGCAACTCATCCAGACTTCAACGTGTAGCCCCCACAACAGCGGGCCCGAGTAAGATTTCAAATCCTTATCCTCGGCCAAGGTCAGCTAGGCCACTTATCAAACACTTGTCCTCAACGTCCCGCAGCACACTTGATTATAAACGTAGGGGCACTTAAGATGAGGCCGTAGAAGAAGACCATGGCTTTGAGGAACATAAACAAACTATCGAAGAAATAGCAGGTGACAATGAAGTGACGGGCGAGGATCATGGTGAATTTCTAGTTGTGAGGCGATTACTGTATGCCCCACGAAAGGAATTACTTCCACAGCGACACAATATATTTCGTACTCGGTACACTATCAATGGAAAGGTCTGTGATGTGATCATAGACAGTGGTAGTAGCGAGAACATCGTCTCAAGAGTGATGGTGGACAAGTTCCAGCTACTGACGACAAAACATCCTTCCCCGTACTCAATTGGCTGGATAAAAAAAGTGACTGAGACCAAGGTAACTGAACAATACACTATCTCATTTTCAATTGGTAAAAATTATAGGGATCAAATACTTTGTGACGTGGTCGACATGGAAGCTTGTCATACACTACTCGGTCGACCCTGACAGTCGGACCGTGATGCAACCCATCGGGGACGAGATAATGTCTACATATTCGTCAAGGATAGTCAAAAAATAATCCTTGCCCCTATGGCACCAGAGAACTATCCTGAAGCCTCTAAAGTGGAGGGAGTTTCCTTTTGACCATTCAGAATTTCATGGTGGAATTCAAGGAAACCGGTGAGGTATACGCCGTAGTAGTGAAGGGCGAGGAAGAGGAACTCTCAAACATCCCTCTAAGTTTAAGACTGTTGCTAAACTAATTCAAATAAGTCTAGCCTGAGGATTTACCTGATGAATTATCTCCCATGAGGGACATCCAACATCACATAACCTCGTCCCTTGGGCTAGCCTGCCCAACTGCCCTCATTATCGGATGAGTCCGAAGGAGTGAAAGATACTTCAGGGGCAAGTGAAAAAATTGATCCGTAAGGGTCTCTTGAGAGAGAGCATGAGCCCATGTGTCGTACCAACATTATTAACGCCAAAAAAAGATGGAAGCTGGCGCATGTGTGTCGACAGCCTGACAATTAACAAAATTACCATCAAATATCGGTTCCCAATACCACGATTGGACGACATGTTCGATATGTTAGAATGGGCCAAGGTGTTCTTTAAACTAGATCTAAGGAGTGGGTACCATCAGATTCGTATCTGAGCCGATGATGAGTGGAAAACGGCATTCAAGACCAAGGAAGGGTTGTATGAGTGACTGGTCATGCCCTTCGGCCTATCGAACGCACCAAGTACTTTTATGCGTTTGATGAATCAAGTTCTAAAACGTTCACTGGCCGATTTGTGGTAGTATATTTTGATGACATATTGATATATAATCAGGATGAGGCGGAGCACAGGAAACATCTCTAGTAGGTGCTGGAGGTCCTACAAATTAACAAGTTGTACCTCAACTTGAAAAGTGTAGTTTTTTAACAGACAGCCTGTTGTTTATACGATTTGTTGTAACGTCCACAGGCATTCGTGTGGATGATGAAAAGGTGTGAGCTATTAGGGAATGGCGAATCCCGACAAATATTCATGAGGCGAGGAGTTTTCATGGGTTGACGACTTTCTATCGTTGATTTGTGAGAGATTTTAGTACCATAATCGCGCCTATAACAGATTACATGAAAAAAAGGACCGTTCCGGTGGACTGATAAAGTTGACAAGAGCTTTCATGAGATCAAGCATCATTTGTATACAACACCGGTCTTGGTGCTTCCTAATTTCGACAAATTATTTGAGGTTGAGTGTGACGCTTCATATGTCGGAATTGGTCAAGTATTATCACATGAAGGCAGGCCAATAGCCTTCTACAGCGAGAAGCTCAACGAAGCCCGAAAGAAGTGATCGACTTATGAGCTTGAGTTGTACGTAGTTGTTCAAGCGCTGCGACATTAGTGACATTATCTAATTCAAAGAGAGTTTGTTTGTACACTGACTATCAAGCATTAAAGTTTATTAATAGTCAGACTAACGTGAATCGTATGCATGCTAGATGGGTTATGTTTTTACAAGAATTCACGTTCATTCTGAAGGATAAGTCAGGGCAGCAGAACAAGGTGGCTGATGCACTTAGCCGTCGTGCATCACTACTTGTTACGATGAGTAACAAGGTGGTTGGTTTTGACTGTCTTAAGGAGCATATGCCGAGGATGAGGACTTCAAATATTCTTAGGTGAAGTGCTAAGAAGGTCACCCTAATGACCTTCACATACAGGACGATTTTCTCTTCAAAGGGAATCGATTGTGTATCCCCCAAAGTTCTCTGAGGGAACAGATTATTCAGGAGGTACATGGAGGTGGCCTCGGTGGACACCTAGAGCGAGACAAGACTCGAGCTCTTGTGGAAGAGCGGTATTACTAGCCGTAATTAGTACGTGATATGGGAAAAACCATACAACGTTGTCATATTT
Source organism: Magnolia officinalis (assembly GCA_021015155.1). Taxonomy (NCBI): domain Eukaryota; kingdom Viridiplantae; phylum Streptophyta; class Magnoliopsida; order Magnoliales; family Magnoliaceae; genus Magnolia; species Magnolia officinalis. Next base: position 39,390,600 of record JAJHSJ010000005.1, on the reverse strand, counting down.
GTTAGACCTCCAAGGGCCAATCTCAGAATACTAGCCTCTACACCTCGTTACCTATGTCTGACAGTCCTTGGGAGTTAGGATTTATCAATTAATGGACTTCGTGCTTGTCTCCCATGAACACAACACGGTATGGATTCGGTGTTCGTGATGGTAGATTATTTCTTAAAGATGACACACTTTATCCCATGCAAGAAGACCCTCGATGCAACATACGTGGCGAATCTATTCTTTAGGGAGGTCGTACGGTTACAAGAGGTTCCCAAGACCATTACTTTTGATCATGACACGAAGTTCATTAGCCACTTTTAGCGGAATTTGTGGACTCGATTCGGTACACGACTTTAATTCAGACTGCCACAGACTGATGGGCAGACTGAAGTTGTGAATCGCACGTTGGGAAACCTCCTTTACTGTATTTAAGGAGAATAACCGAAGCAGTGGGATTTGGTCTTATCTTAAGCAGAGTTTGCATTCAACAGCATGGTGAACCGCTCGATAGGAAAATTACCGTTCCAGATTATCTATGGACAAGTGCCTCGCCACACGCTTGACTTGATCCCTCTGCCCAAGCACCTAGGCACGAGCATTGCAGCAGAACATATGCCAGATAAGATCATGGGCATCCATGCAAAAGTACAGACCAAGTTACATGCCTCGAACGAGAAGTACAAAGGACAAGCGGACAAGCATCGGCAACAAAAAGTGTTCGAGGTAGGCGAATGCGTTATGGTCCATCTGCGCAAAGAGAAATTTCCGACCAGGACGTACAACAAGTTGAAAAATAAGAAGATTGGACCCATCCCAATAATTTGAAAGATCAATAACAACGCTTATGTTGTTGATCTTCTAGATAACATGGTGATCTCATGGACTTTCAACGTCACGAACCTGACCGAGTATCATGAACCAGCACAGGATGAGAACTCGAAGACGAGTTCTTTTGAAGTGGAGGGGATTGATGTAGAGCGGGTCGTGGATAGTTTCATGACCAAGATGGATCAGAAAAGGCCCGGTCGACGACAGAAGTGATCCGGACCATCGGACCTTAGATCGGGCGTATTTCACAATACGGAATGAGTTACCTGACGTAAAATATATGATTTTGGGGTAGAACGAGCTACTTTAGCTAGCCGGATTGGTTCCGCATCCCGAAATTGTGAAAAACCCCTGGATCAACTATCGTTTCCCTGTTTTAATTTTGTTTTTACTATAAATAGTAAGTTTTAGTTTAATTATAACTCTTCATCCGTCGGGCTTTAGGAGTTGCGCCCAACGTGAAAAGAGCTTTAGAATAATTAGGAGAACGGTTTGGTGAAGCCAAATAAGACACTTACTATTTTTGGCCGAAAACCTTGCGCACTAGTAGACATCACGACCGTCTATAAATAGTAAGTTTACTATTTATAGTTAGTCGCGGATTCTAGGAGTTTTAGTTGTAGTTTGATTCTGATTTCTTTCCCATTGCTTGGTACCCCTATTTAAAGGGTTGTGAACTCGTTTTTAGTCATCAATTAATCAATTTTGAATTTCTTAGAATTTATTTCTATTTTCTGCTTTCTTTCCTCGTGGATTCGAGAAGTCTCTGTGAGGAGTCCAGAGAAGCTCCGTGGATTCGGAGTAGTTATCCTCATTACGTTCATCCCTGCGTCAATAACCAAATCTAGTACTAATATTATGTGTTCCATTTTGAAAATGACAATGCACCGGTTAGGATCTGTGGGCCATTGGCCCCATTTGTTTAGATTGCACCTGCGAACGTAAGGTATAGAATCCGTTCATCCTCACTATCCATCGATGGACAACATCTCCTCAATGAGACAATGCTAACCTTTCAACTTGTGGCATGTGGATGAATGGCCAAATATTCATGGCTGGGATCAAATATGGGATATGTTCCATTCATGCTGGGGCCCAACAAGCCAATGGGTCTTATACAACATGATAACTTGATCTCACGGGGTATGTCGTCGGATCGAGAATCCTGTATCACTTTCCTACTGGACTGGAATCATCTATTGAAACACCCTAGCTTTGTGGTCCAATACGTTTTATATGTAAATCCACTCCGTCCATCAGGTGAGAACCATTATTTGAGACATACATACTTAAATATCAGTCCCGCAAAAAAAAAAAAAAAAAAAAACTTCAATGTCATACCGTTGGAAACAATGTAAAGCTGCTTCTAAAACCTCCTTAGTTATTACAGTCCGGTAAAATTTTTGTGTTTTCACTTCATCCTCTTGAGTTACACCTGATTAATGGGTTTGATGAAAGATACACAACATGGTAGCTCCATACAGATGCGCCATTCCATCGTGGGCCTAGGTCTAAAAAATCTAGACAATCCATGACTTGTGTGGGCCACACCACATACAAAAGTGGAGAGGGGCAGTGCACCATTAAAACATTTATGGGACGTTTTTGGGGCCCATCGAGATGTGGTTTGCAAATCCAGCCCATCCATTATGTGTGTCCCACTTGGATGAGGGTTTAGACCAAGTTTCAGCAGCATTCGAAACTCAGGTGGGCCCCACCAAGTGCTTTTATATGTTTTTGGCATGTCTTCACATGATTTTAGCTGGTATGGCCCACCTAAGTTCCGTATACGGCTGATTTTTGGGATATCCCATAATTTAAAGGGGACCCATCAAATGCACGGTGTTGATGGTCGACACGCATCACAGTCGGGCCCACACAGCTCGACCACACGGACCCTTATTAGGTTAGCGAGCGCCATAGTACCTAAACCCTATATATATATATATATATATGGACCCATAATGGGTGGTCCGCATCGAAGGTCAACCCCTACTGGTAAATAGCGGACATCCAAAATGGGCGAGTATGATAGATGACCCAATTCAAAGGTGGGGCCCACACGATGGACGGTCCACATCAAAGGCGAGCTCCACATGATGGGTAGTGAACATTGAAGTTGGGCTTCACATGATAGATTGCTCACATTGAGGTGCCCCTGCTTGATGGACGATCCACATCAAAGGTTAGGCCCAAATGATGAATGACGCACATCCAAGGTGAGCCCCTCATGATGGGCAACCCACATTAATGGTGGGGCCCACATGATGGACAATCCACCTCAAAGGTGGAATCCACATGATGGGTAATTAATAATTGTGGGCCCACATGATGGCAATTAATTATTGTGGGCCCCACATGATGGATGATCCACATCAAGGTGGGCTCCATATGATGGATGGTCCACATCAACGGTTAGCCTAATAATGAGTGACCGATATCCAAAGCAGGCCCCGCATGATGGAAGGCCCACAGGATGGACTTTCGACATCAAAGGTGGGCTTCGCATGATTGGTTGTGGATGTTGAAGATGGCTCGACAAGATGGACTACATTGATGGTGGACCCCACATGATGGATGACCAACATCAAAGGAGGGCCCTACCTAATGAATGGTGAACATTAAAGGTGGGCCCCTAATGATGAATGGGCCCACATCCAAGGTGGGCCCTCATGATGAATGGCCCGCATCAAAGGGGTGGCCAACACAATAAACAATCCACATCAAAGGCTCACCCCACATGATGGACAGAGGATGTGATGCGGACCAAGGAGACTTGAGGGATAATTACTTATGATGTTGGAAAATGATTTTTACTTTTTGGCTGATAAATATATGTTTGGTGTATATTGTTAATTACCAAATATACTTAACTATTGGAAACTAAGATATGCTAATTATGGCATAAATAACTTATCTGAAACAACTTATGATACAAATGCCTCCTCAGTAACTTTTTTTTTTTTTTTTTTTTTTTTTTTTTTTTTTTTGGGGGGGGGGTTGGGGGGTTAGCTTGTTAGTACACACCCATGTCAGTACACACACTCCATGTTAGCCACCCCCGCTAGGGATCGAGACCAAGACCTCAAGTGTTGAAACGAGGTATCTCCACTCAGTCTGCCAGTTGAGCTATGGATCTGGGTGTTAACATAATTTAAAAACTTATTTGGTGGTATCCAAATTCAGGCCCTTTTTGTCTTTGACCTGTTAGATCAGACGTGTGATGAAGGAACTTGAATTGCGTAATGTAGCATGGACATAATGTATGTGTTTCATATCAATGCCGTCCATCCATTTTTACAACTCATTTTATGGTATGAGCCCAATAATAAAGTATATCGAAATCTCAAGTGAACCACACCACATGAAACGAGGGTGATTGAGCAGCTACTGTTAAAAAAATCTTATGGACCATAAAAGTTTTGGATCAAGTTGATGTCTTTATTTTCCCTTCATCCAGGTTTGTGTAACCTTATCAACCGGTTGGATGAAAATTAAACATTACAGTGGCTGCGTGAAGTTTTTAATGGTGGGCATTCAATCACCACCATTTCTTGTGTTGTGGTCCACCTGAGATTTGGATCCGCTTCATTTTTTAGCTCATGCCATAACAAAAATGAGCTGGTAAAATGGATCTACAGCCGGGATATAAAACACATCCATCATGGTGGCCCACATTCATGGATCCAGCCAACTCGGGCATCACATAAAACAAGATAATTGTATTATTAGACAATGCCCACCTACGCAATTCTCATCCTGTTGGCCCCTCGGTGGATGGATGATCGACCAGGTCTGCATTGAACAATCATATCTGTCTGATCAGAGGTCATATGCCCATTGCATGCAGCAGATTGGTCCTTTTACTTCTTCCCGACAATATAAATTCACACATTCTAACAATCGTATCCGTAACAAAGAAACTTAATAAGATGGTTAGAATCTTTAAAACTTTATCTTTATTTTATTTTATATTTATTTTTACTGCGTCTGCGTGCACACCTTCTAGATCGATAGGCAAAGTCATTGATGCATACTTAGTAACATTATCATGATAATTTTGAAATAAGTTATATAAAATTTTGTGAGGATTCATTGTCTTAGTACCCAATATTCTCTTTATTCTGATAAGTAACTCTTATCATATTTATAATACAATCACACTATGTCTAAAACAAGATAAAAGAAAGAGAAAAAAAAAAAAGAAAAAAAAAAAAGAAAAAAAAAAAAAAAAAAGAAGAAGAAGAAGAAAACATCTTCCCTTAAATTCAACACTACAACAAAATATATCTAGAGCTTCTTAAGAAAAATATCGAGTAGTTTTATTTTATGTCAGAATCTTCTTCAATGTAACTACAAATGTAATGTTAGTAGTTACTGAGGTGAGATGAACCTTCACCTAACAATAAGAGCCTATTTTGTCTCTGCCGGTGAATTCCAACCTTGAGATATAAGTCTCTAATTGCATGCAATTCTATGACAATGTCTTTCATCTCCATTCGTTCCTTTGGCGATTCTGCAGAACACAATACACCAACGGTGACCAATGAAACCAAGCAATCATGCATTCTATTTCTCAAATTATTATGATTTTCATTGTCTTGAATAACTTCAGTATCTTCTAAGAGAAGTCTTGGATCTATAATCTCCATTACTTGTTCTGGAAAAGTCGACTTTGCTAAGTGATGAAGGCTCTGATTCTCCTTAAACATGTCATCAGTTGGCCGCTTTCCAGTGATTATCTCGAGTAGAAGGATCCCATAACTGTATACATCTCCAAGTGTGGACACCTTACTGCCCATCCCATACTCTACGATTTACAAATATCACATATTTGAATGTTAGAAATCTATTTAAAGAAAGATAAAAATAGTGATTAGATATTGAGAGAGAGAAAGGAAATATTTCATTTAAATAATTAACATTTCTGCCTTTTTTAAAGTTTAGAATATCTGAGAATAAGGAATTCTGCTAAACATATTTCTTCAATCTTTGTATTATGAGTGTATGGTTTGTCATAACAAATAGTTCTAAGAAAATATCCTATAAATAGATTTTGAAAATCCACTGTTTTCACACACATACACACAGATACAACCAATGTATCACGGATAGAGAAATATATCTAGTAACAATTGTTGGTACCTTATTACAGTGTGACTCCATGTGGGGTCCAATCTACCCAACATTTAACCATCTTGTAACCTTGGATAAGAGGGTCTACCAAGAATTGTTGAGGCCCATCAAATCACGTCCTTGACCAAATAATCACCACCATTCACAAAAGTGCATGCTGTCAATCATATGATCTCCTAATCATAGTTATTTTGGGGTCATGTACAATCAACGGGGATTCTTTTTATTTTGTTGACCACTTGGTCCCAAGAGAAAAACACCATACTTTCAATTCCGAACTGACTGCGCAGCTCATCATCACTAAATTAACTAGAATCACCTTTGCCAGATTGTTCCATCTTTTTGACTTTCTTTCCTACTAAGAGTTTAATTATGTTATTATTGTCTTTAGTCTTATATATATATATATATATATATATATATATATATATATATATATATATATATATATATATATATATATATATAGATTAGAGAGAGAGAGAGAGAGAGGCACGCTCACCTGCGCACATATTACACACGTATCATGGACCCAAAATCCAAACAGTCCATGTGATGTAGCACCCCATGAAACCCCGAAGGACCAATTTTTCCCTGTTTCAAAACTTTGGTGGGTCATAGCAAAGAGAGATATAAATCAAGGGAGAAAACTGTTTTCTTTTGCCATGGCCCACCAAAATTTTGGATCAGGGTAAAAGTTGTTCGCTGGTGGTTTCATGGGGTGCTACATCACATGGACCGTTCAGATTTGGGCTCACATCAAACACACAGAGAGAAATTTAATGGGATTATCACGATTGTACCAACATATTCAATTATAAAGCAATTCGAATTTATGTGGATATAAAACTACGGCACAAAGCGAAATGCACTATAAAAAAAACGAAGTTACAAGAGATGAAATCTTACCAAGCAAAGCTCCGAGATGAAATGCTCAAACCTTTTTTCTTAAAAATCCTCTCAATCCTTAGCACGTTTTAAGAACCTTAATTCTAATTACACCTTATAGATATATATATATAGATATATATATATATAGATATATATATATATATATATATATATAATATATATGCCGCAACTGAAATAGGAAACAAATTGCACACTTAAGCAATTCTGCACACCTCTTCGATAGGACCTTCGATGACATCAACAATCATCAATAACCAGTCTATGACATCGAAGAACCCTCAATACCAACGAGTAGCAACCTCTAAAACTGTCCAACAATCAACGAGAATTTTTTATGAAATTTCTTAATAAGATCCAGCATATGTTTTTAGCATCAACAAACTCTATTACAAAAAAAATTAAGACATTAGATAACTCTCTTCTCTCTCTTCTCTCTCTCTCTCTCTCTCTCTCTCTCTCTCTCTGTTCTCTCTATATATATATATATATATATATATATATATATATATATATACGTAAAAATATCCATCGATTAGATTATTTTATGCATATCGTTATTAACAAGCTTCACCAATATTATTATATGGAAATTACCAATCATTTTGCAAGATGAATGAATTTAAAATGGATTGAAAACCTTACCTGGAGCAATATACCCAATCGATCCCTTAATCCCAGATGTGGTAGTTTGATTTTGGGAGAAACCTTCTGCAGCTTCAGAGAGGAACCTTGTTAAAACCAAAGTCAGTCACCACGTGGGGCAACCATATCATCATCGAGAAGAACATTGCTTGGTTTTAGGTCTCGATGAACAATTGGTATTTTGGAATGATGATGAAGATAATCTAACACCGAAGCCACATCAATGGCTATATTTAGCCTCTGGGTAAGATTCAAACACCTCAGTTGAGGTTGTTCATCTACATTTGGATGCAACCACTTCTCCATACTACCATTAGGCATGTACTCAAACACTAGAGCTTTGAAATCATTGCCATTAAAATCAATGCTCGAACAAACCGTTATGATCTTGACAAGATTTCGATGTCGGATGTTTCTTATAGCTTCGCATTCAGCTGCAAAACTCTTAAAAGCTCCTTGCTGTAGGAGGTTGAGTACCTTCACTGCAACAACTGTTTCAAAGCATTCTAGAATTCCTTTATATACAGAACCAAAACTTCCCACACCAATTAAATTAGCTGAAGAAAACCCATCTGTTGCTTGAAAGAGATCTGCATAAGAAACTTGTAACCACTGATTCTCTGTGGAAGATGGAGAAGAAGCTTTCTTTGGAGAATTTCTTCTCCAATAAAGAGCTGCAATGATACACGACAAGAGAAACGAAGATAAAACCACAGTCATGACTGTGACTTTTACTCTGGAAGCAAGAGGCTTTCCTCGTTTCTTAGAAGCTTGCTTAGGGCACCCTTGCAATTGTAGTTCTGGTATACCTCCACAGAGTTTGCTATTTCCGTCAACTGAAATTGCGCTGGCATTTCTAAAGATTCCTCCTTTGGGCACTTCACCCTCAAAATTATTAAATGACAAATTCAAATACCGTAAGAAATGAAATTCTTCGAAATATTTTGGAATCTGCCCAGACAAGTTATTGCGCGAAAGATCTAGCCTTTGTATACCTTTTAAATTCCTTAGAGACTCTGGAATGGCTCCTTGAAACAAGTTGCCATTCATGTAGAGCAACTCCAGGATTTGACACTTTCCTAACGTATCTGGAATTTCACCTGATAGATTGTTCTCTGAGATGTCCATTAAGCGGATATTTTCTAAGTTGTCAACTTCCAGAAGGAGAGACCCAGTGAATGAGTTATGAGATAGGTTGATTTGAGCTGCGCCGACTTGTTTGAGTATGGTACCATTGAGTTTATTTTGAGAAATGAAAAATTCTTCCATAAACCCCCATTTTCCAAAACTAGATGGTATGCTTCCATGGAAATCATTTCCATCCAACTGAAGATAGCTCAATCGAGTGATGTTGCCAATTGAAGGTGGGATTTGCCCTGAAAATTTATTTCGATGGATAAGAAAGGCTTGCAACTTGTTAAGCTTCCCAATAGCATCTGGAAGAGTACCCTTCATGAAATTCACTCCTAGATCCAAAACATACAAGTTGACAAGATTCTCGATTCCTTGCGGAATGGTTCCGAATATCTTATTATCTCCTAAAACCAGAGTCTTTAGCTGTGTCGAGAGATTAGCAATGGAGCTGGGCAACTCACCCTCCAGATTATTAGTGTCTGCACCTATAAGTACCAGATGGGTGCAGTTGGTCAGTGAAGTAAGGAAGCTCAGGTCATCACCTTCCCTGCTTCCAAGCTGATTTATCTCGATATTGATAAGGTAGAGACGCGAAAGACTTCCTAAATTCAAAGGCACATGTCCACTAAAACTGTTGGAGCTAAAATCAACTAATTCAAGACTTGAAGCATTGGACAATGAAATTGGCAGCGTTCCAGTGAATTGGTTTATATCTACATAAATCTGTTGCAGGTGTGGAAACAAAAGGCCTAGGTTGGGGGGAATGCTTCCATGTAGCCGGTTAACTGCCACGTTAAACAGTTGGATGGATGAGAGATTATAAATGGATGGTGGAATCGTACCTGATAACTGATTTGCACCTATTCCAAAATTGATAATGCCTGCCAATTGACCAAGCTCGTTTGGAATTTGCCCGTCAAAATTGTTATATGTTAGATAAAGAGTAGTGAGAGAGGAAAGGTTCCCCAACGAAGGTGGGATGCTTCCACTGAGATTGTTGATGCGGAGGTTAAGAGCAATGAGCTTTGGCAAAGAGCCAAGCTCAGTGGGAAGTTTTCCGTCCAACTGATTCCGTTCGAGGCGAATGGCTACGAGTTCTGAACAGTGGCTCAAATTGGATGGAATTTCTCCTTGGATTGAATTATCAGTCAGGTTGAGAATCTGAAGACGGAACAAACGGCCAATCTCTCGAGGGATTTCGCCTTGGAATTTGTTGGTGGAGAGATCGATTCTTCTCAGGAAAGAGAGATTTCCAATGTGAGGTGATAAAGCCCACCAAGCTGTGGTCCCTGAGGTTCAAACTCGTGACCCTTTGATGATGGCGGCGACCGCAGGTGACTCCCACCCATTTGCAGAAATGGAGAGAATCGTTCCATGAACTCAAGATTCCGAGAGGATCTTTGGAAATACCATCTTTGAATGCGAGCAATGCGAGTCGATCTGTCTCATTTTTCAATGTAAATACCGAGGGTGAGCAGGGGTTGATGGACGAGAGAAAGATTGCATGGAAAAGAATAAATAACCATAATACCGTGAGATTGGAAGGTGCGAATTCCCATTATGTGGATAGGAGATGGGATGATGAAGAAGGAAAAAACAGGATGCAGTGATTAATTGTACTCACCTACAATATTTGTAGCTCTTGTAGCTCGTATGAGCGCGTATCCTCTGTTTCCAGCGCTCCCTGCTCCCCGTATCTTAGAATTTAATTGGTCCACGTCATTTGTACTGACATCAGCACAGCTCTTTAATAAAATAAAAAACAATTTACAAAATACCGCTCCACTAGGAAGAAAGGTTGCGTTTTCCGGGAAGCCTATTTCCTGCGAAAGACTTTCGCGGAATGTCCCTGCGCTGGGAATTCAGGTGGGGCCACTGTGATGTTTGTGAGAAATCTTCCCCGTCCGTCCGTTTTTTGAGTTCATTTTAGGACCTAGTGCCAAAAAATTAACCGTTTCCAAAGCTAAAGTGAGCTGAAAAAGTAATAATTGAACGTCCACAGTTGAAATATTCGTGGGCCACAGAAGTTTTGAATCATGCTAATATTTCTGATTTCAGTTCATCCCAGTAGTAATGAAGTTACTAACGGTATGAATGGCATGTAAACATCACTTTCGAATACAGGTAGGTTTCAACGGTAGGAATTTCCCTAACCACAATTTACATTAGTACGGCGTACTTAGAGATTTGGATACGGTTCATTTTCAGAGTCACGTCCTTAAATGAGCTCACAAGACGGATGAAAGGGGAAGATTTCTCACAAACATCACAGTAGGCCCCACCTGGTTCCCAGCGCAGGAACTTCATGCGAAATCCGCGTCCCGTTTCCAGCGGACGCGGATTAGATATTTACAGGGTCAGTAGGCAAGTGGCTACAGAAGTGACGTCACTAAGCACTGTGGACCCCACCATGATGCATGTGTTGTATCCATACCGTCCAACCATTTATAGAGATCTTTTTATGGCATGGGAAAATGAATGAGATGATCTACAATTCAAGTGTACCCACCACAGAAAACCGTCGGATCAGTCACACCCACCGTTGAAACATTTATAGGGCCCACCATGATGTATTTTTTGGATACAACCTATTCATAAGTTAACATAAATATATATGAAGTGAAAACAAAGTATAAGCTTGATCGGAAACTTTTGTGGACCCTAAGAAGTTTTGAACAGTAGATGCCACTGTCCCACTGTTTTCTATGGTGTGGTCTACTTGAAATTTAGATCTATCTCATTCTCTTTTCTTGCCATAAAACTCTCTCTCCAAGTGTATGGACGGTATGGATACAACAAATGCATCATGGTGGGGTCCACAATGGTTGGTGACGTTACTTCAGTAGCGATTTTGCTACTGACCTTGTCAGTATATAATCCGCGCCCGTCTCCAGTAGCTGATTCAAGGAGATGTGGCTGCCACCCAGAATCAGTGACGTAGGTAGGACCGGACCATGGCCTACCTCGATGTATGCTTTATATATCTATGCCCTCAATCCGTTTATTTATTTATTTATTTTTTAACATTCATTAATTGTAAAAAAAATAATAATAATAAGAAGAAACAAATTTTAGGTAGACCACATCACAAGAAACATTGGTCACCAAACGGCCACTATAAAAACTTCCTAGTGTCCACGACTATGTTTATTTGTCATCCAACCTGGTGTTGATGAGGTCACACAAATCACGTGAAGGGAAAATACAAATATCAGCTAGAATAGAACGGACGCGGATTGGCTACTCCCCTTGACACCAGCCATTGGCTGGTGGTCGGTGCTCCGTGGGACCCACCATGATGTATGTGTTTCATCCATGCCGTCCATATATTTTTACGGATCATTTTACAGTATGATACCAAAAATGAGATATATCCCAATCTTAAGTGGACCACATTACATGAAACAGTGTTTAATGAGCGTCGACCATTAAAAACCATTTTGTGGCCATAAAAGTTTTGGATCAAGATAATTTTTGTTTTTTCCCTTCATCTGGGCCTGTATGACCTAATCAACATATTAGATGTCAAATAAACAGTACAGTGGGCCTTAGGAGGATTTTAATGATAGATATCCAACCATTATTGTTTTCATGTGTTGTGGTCCACCTGATATTTATATACCTCTCCTTTTGGGACCGAGCCATAAAATGATATGTTAAAATAGATGAACGGAATGGATGAAACACATACATCATGGTAGGGCCCACAGAGCACCGACCACCAGCCCCGGGGCTGGTGTCAAGGGGAGTAGCCAATCCGTTTCCGATTAGAACCTTTGTAGCCGGAGGAAAATTTGTACGGTGACTACTATTTCTTGCGGTGTGGTCAACCTAAATTTCGCATCAATTTCGGTTTTATTTTATTTTATTTTTGCGAAAATATATAATACATACATCAAAGTGTGCCCCATGCTCAGGTCTCACTCACATCCTGGAATCGGGGTTGCAACAAACTTGCATTACTTTTTCAAAACTAGATTGCATGGTGTAGCAAGCAGCACGCATGTTGGTACTGTGTGCTACTAAATAATCTCCATTGGGCCATCATGATAAATGTGTCTTACCCGTACTGTCCATCCATTTTTCACATCATATTAGGGCATGAGCACAAAAATAAGGTAGATCCAAATCTCAAGTGGATCACACCATTATGTAATTGAAAGCTCACCATTAAAAACTTTCTAAGGCCCATTGTAATGTGTATTTGCCATCCAACCTCTTGATAAAGCCACAGAGTCATGATTGAAGAGAAAATACAAACATGAGTTTGATCCAAAACTTTTGTAGCCACCAAGTTTTTTATGGTGGACATCCAATCACTGGTTTCTTGTGGTGTGGTCTACCTGATATCCTAATCAACCTTGAGTTTATGCTCATGCACTAAAATGATCTATAAAAATGGATGGATAGTATGAATAATACACATACATCATGGTAGGGCCTACAAAGCTTTTCTAGTAGGACACAATTGTCCACGGTGCATGCTACCCTAGGGAATATGCATATCATCTCTTACAATCACTGTTGAGGGTTAAATATTGCATATTATCCTCCATTTATATCTTGGTTTTATGAACATGATAATGCTTGATGTTCTATTGTACTCATGTTTGTGTTGTAATGTGAATTTAAGAGCTTAGATTAAAAATTGTGCTAAAAGCATGGATTTGATGCTCAATAATCATCAAGGCAAAGGATGAATCTTATAAGGCTAAGATTGAAGAATTCATATGTTAAAGATCCAAGAAAACCAAGTGAGGAATGAAGAGAATCAAATATTTGAATGATCGAAAAAGAATCTTGAAATTGTCCTGAAAAACAAACATATTCCTGAAAATGTCCTGAAGAAGCATATTCTGAAACTCTAGGTCATTCAGTGAAATTGCGCAAAGTGAAGTCTATTTTGAAAAACTGCGTAAATTTGAGGCGGTTTCTAGATTTTTTTCAGGTCGGCGCGAAAGGAGGTGTTGCAAAACTATAAATAGGAGTCCCTAGGCATCATTTAGGGCCTGTTTGATTTTCCAATTACAGAAATAATCCAAAGTAAATGGGTAATAATTATTTACCTCCTGTGTTATTGGTTGGATTTCCAAGGTGATTTGACTGCCACCTTTCATTTATAGCACTCTTCACGTCACCCGATGAGAAAAAAGTTAAATCGTATGGCCCACCTTGATGTTTGTGTATTATCCACACCGTCCATCCCTTTAGCCAACTCATTTAAGGCATGAGCCAAAGAAAGAGGCAGATCCAAAGATCAAGTGGACCACACAGCTGTAAACAATGGGAATCGAACTCCTACCATTGAAAGCATCTTGAAAACCCCAGAAGTTTTGGATCAAACTGATTTTTTTGTTTCCACTTTATCGATGACTGTGTGACCTTATTAACGGGTTGGATGACAAATAAACATCACTGTGGGCCCTAAGGAGAAAACAACTTTTAACCATTGACAATTTAATGATCATTATTTCTTAAGGTGTGGTCCACTTGAGCTCTTGATTTTCCTCGTTTTTGGGCTCATGCCTTAAAATGTATTTTTTAAAAGGATGGATGGTGTGGATAACTCATATATATCATGGTGGGGCCCACATATTTAAATCAGTAATAATAACGTTTGGATGGCCTGATTTTCGAAACGTAATTCTGGCAACTTTCAAACAGGTGTAAGTAAGTAATAATAAGGTAATTCCATGTATTTACCACTGTAATTAGAAAATCAAACAGGCCCTTAGGGTTTGTGGAGTGGAGCCAAAGCGTGGAGAAGCTGTCGCTAAGAGTTTTTCTTCCATTTCCTTAGTTGTTTTTATATTTTTATTAAGAGATTCTCGTTCAATCATATCTATGGTTGACTAAACCTCTTAGCTAGGGTTAAGAGGTGAAACTTGTAGCGTGATGAGATATTTTCTATTGCTTTAAATCATGTTTAAGTTGAACTATCTTTGATTCTAGTTTGATATTTAAGAAATAATTTCAGTTTTTAATGGTTTGTTGTGACTCAAATTACAATAGATCTGCAATAGCTTTGAGTATGTTCTTTTCATGTATTAAGATTATGAAATTAGACAATCCCGTTATTCACCATCGTCCCACGGGCATGGTTGGGTGATGGAATCCTTCTACTCTTCATGATTCTCTTATGATTGGTCGTGGGATTGGTAAATCTTGTTGTTTGCCTTGTCTCATGGGCATGGTTTTGTGATGGAATCACTTCTAGTTTTCACACCTCTCATCCATTGAGACTTAGGTCAAAGGAAGTTCAGATTCAGTTTTATTGAGATATCTTCCAATTGGATAAGATGGGACTCTGATTCCAGTTGCGTCCTTAAATCAAGCATAGATCTCCCTGATCTCTACAAGTGGATCTTTCGAAACCCTAGTTTCCTACCTTTGAATTTATTAAGTTTTTCATTAAATCTCTCACAATTATTCTCTTAAATATTTCAGATTTAGGTTTTCATTTTCTTCTAGTTCTAGTTGCTTTCAAAAGACACACAAGTTCAGTCCCTGTGGATTCAACTTCAGTCTTACCGAGATTAATACCACATCACGAACCTGTACAATGAGATCTAAGTTCTACGCACTACCTAGGTTTAAGATCATAGCCTAGGGTTTGAATTATTCATCTTTTAAGATTTTAACGTAGAATTAGGATTTTCATCATAGGGTTTAATCCTAAACTTAGATTCTAGGATTTAAACTCTACTTGGTGTATTAGTTACGATTTAGTCTTAGTAATTACAAGATAACTATTAGCGTTAGTGTTATAATTTATATTAGCTAACATATCAGTAATGATGGTTCACAAGTTCGTTTTTAAATATACCGATATTATCCATTAGTCTTATAATGACTAATAATCACATAAATAATGCAAGTAAAAAAAAAATAATAATAATAATTTATTAACAATAATATAATAAGGACTAATACTAACAATCATGTTAACAAGAATTATACTAATCTCATAAGGAAAATGATAATGTTTTCTAATGAAAATAGTCATAACTATCCTTAATAAATCTAGTAATGATGATAGATATTGTGATCTACCATGAATTATGAAATTCCACAATTAAATCCAAACCTATCACACTATCTATTTTTAGGATAGTGACCTAGAGTTTAGACCACTTAGGTTTAGGATTTCATCCTAGGGTTTAAGTCTAGGCTAGATTATAGGATTTAATATGTTAATTGATGTACGATTAATCACAATAATAATATTATTAATAATCGCAAAACCGCCATTATTATTAGCTAACATGACCCCAATAACCGTTATGATAATAAGTATTATGGTATACTATTAATGCTACTATTTAAGAGCGATAAATAAAATAATACCACCTGATAATTACAATCTTGTTTATGATATATAGTTTGAGCATAAATGATCCAATATTGGCTAACTATATCTAATATTTATAACCTTCATAAAAATGGTGGCAATAATGATAACAATACATTGATATGGGTTTAATTTAGGAAGAAAGTGCTAACTCACCTTTGTTAACTCGGTTGAGTCAACTCGACTCACCATCATTTGTCTCTCTCTTCTTCTTTCATCTCCCTTTCTTCTATGAATGACAAGTCTACCAGCCCAACAACAACCCTCGTCTTGAGTCATCAGTCGAGTCAACTCAATTTCAACCGAGTCAGCCCATTGGCTACCAACACCTCTTCTCGTCTCTCAGTTCTCTCCTTCTTCTTCTTCCTTCCTTTCTTTTCTTTCTTTCTTTTTTTTTTTCACTCAGGAGGTTGTTGGACCATGCCCGAGTCTCAACTCAGCTAAGGAGTCGACTGAGTCGAGCCAGCGAGTTGACCTGACTCTATAATGGCGTGGAGAAGCACGACATGCACGCTCTTCTCTATTCTTTCTTTTCCCCTTCCTTTCTCCCTTTTTTTCCCCTCTACTGGACGTCCAACAGCAGCAACTGGATGCCCAGCCCAACTCGGTCCAGTCTCGACTCGATTCGAGTCAGCAACTCAGTGGACTGGACAGTAACGTGGTGCAGCTGCATCACCCCAACTCTCTCTCTCTCTCTCTCTCTCTCTCTCTCTCTCTCTCTCTCTCTCTCTCTCTTTCCTTCCTTTTCTTCTAGAAAAGCCTGGACTAGGTCCAACAACACCACTAGAAGATTGGGTTCAAAC
Organism: Magnolia officinalis; assembly: GCA_021015155.1. Classification (NCBI taxonomy): domain Eukaryota; kingdom Viridiplantae; phylum Streptophyta; class Magnoliopsida; order Magnoliales; family Magnoliaceae; genus Magnolia; species Magnolia officinalis. The sequence continues at coordinate 39,373,806 of JAJHSJ010000005.1, read as the reverse complement.
CGATCTGAGTTGTGATGACCTAGTGTAGTATGAAGCCGAACGACAGCCGCTCTGCACGTCTTCTCTTTTCTCTCTCTCACTCTCTTTTCTTCTTCTTTCTCAGATGTGATTCTTTCCATTTAGATTGTGATGATATGGGCTAATGCATCGATAGTTTTAGATCCAAAACCGGCCACATCACAAGTAACAGCGTTGGTGCAAGCTCGTCGTGGAAGACGACCGAGCTCCAATGGCGTTTCTCAAACCGATGGGTCTTTCTTGATTCCACCGCTTCCGGATGGTTTGTATACACCCATAGGAGCTCGTCGGAGCTTAAGATCAAAGCTCCAAAGGCATTTTGTTGATGGGTTCAAACGAAGAAGAAGACAATTATTCTTTCGAGCCGTCTTAAGACATGAGAGCGAGACCCATGACACATGACCTCCTCACCTTCTATTCGCTTATCCTAACATTCCAAAACCGTTGGATTGAAACTAAATGGTCAGGATGTAATCTGCTTGAAACCGCCTCCAAGTACAACTCGTAAAGGGAAGCCAGATGTGGTTTTCTCTTTGCTAAGGTAACCCTAAACAAGGAGTGGAAGAAGGGCTAAGATCTAAGCAAAGGACGACAGAGATGGACAGATGTAGCGGCACACGGATCGCCAAGATGGCAGCAGTGGAGACAATTTCCTTTTTTGGAAACATGGTTTTTGTTGAGGGTCAAATATTGCGTATCAGACCCTAATTATTGCCTAGATTTACGAACATGATACCGTTTAATGGCCTACTTTAATCGTGTTTGTGGTGCAGAGTGTATTTACGAGTATGGACTGAAAAAGGGTGCTTGAAGCATAAATTTAATGCTCTGATGACACCATAGGCAAGGGACGGACTCTAGAGGACCAATATTGAAGAATTTACATACCAGGGATCCGAGGAAATCAAGTCGTTCACATTAAAGAGGCCCGAAACTAGTGCAGAATGCAAGATCACAGGGTTTCCGCCATCCGATCGACACGAGACTTCATACATGGGATGTGGGCTATAAATTAACCGTACATATTAAATTTCAGCGATTGGAGATCTCGAGAAATGGGCCAATGGACAGATCAGCCGCTTAATTCATTAAGTGGGGCCCACCAGCCACCTGGATATGCCTCACTTCTGATCCCAACGCCTAAAATGATATTATAAAGTGGATGGACGGAACGGATTCCTCATAAAAATTACAGTGGACCCCACATGGGGGCGCACGAGTGCACATGCGGTGTACTCCCGAGCCGCACCGGACGGTCAGCCCGGTCAAAGACGGGCTGACCCGTCTTCTTCTCGCGAAAGAACAGCGAACGGACGCTGGTCGTCCGTTTTTTCAGAAGTGGGCCCCACCCATCATGCATTTTGAAGATCTAGACCGTCCATTCATCTCGTGGGACGGCAAAAACCCATGCCTAGGTGTCATAATTGCAAGAGGCAGCAGAGATCAGATATCAACCGATCAAACGCAGAATGAACGGTCGTTTGAGTTGATTAAGTGAGCCACACCGAAATCAATTGAATCTAGTCACTCCTTAACGATTTTTCGTCATAAAAACAATGGACGGATCGGATCTTCCATAGATAATTTTTTTTGGACCCACCAATCATCAGAGCGTAACTCTGTTTCGCAGTCCCTGCAAAACGGGGACCTGCGGTCCTTTTTTGTGGGCCACCACCACACTTCAAAGGTCAGATCAGGACTGTCCATCCGACTTCTACGGCCCACATCACTAAGGCTTAGCTGACAGAATTTGAAAAGGAAAGGAAATGGGATCTCAGCCGTGTAAATGTCGGACGGACGGCTGAGTAGGAAACCCGTGGGCCACACTTAACCCGATCCAAAACCAGCCCTCTCTGAATCCCTAGTTTCCCACTTCTGAATTCTCTTAAATTTTAGATAAATATTTCACCATTATTCCTCAAATCACACTCGATTTAGATTTCATCTTATCCTATTTCTAGTTTAATTAGTTTCAGAATACGTACAGATTTCAGTCCCTGTGGATTCGACCTCGGTCTTACCGAGTTTATTACTACATCACAACCCTATACTTGGGGAGTGAACAGTTTTTGAAAGTCCATATACGACTAGATTTGTGCCCTCATGAGTACACACCTTTGTGTGAAATGAACTGGGTTTTTTTTTTTTCTAAATTGACCCCCCTGCAAGATGGGCTGTTCAGATCATGTAGGGGACCCTTGATGGTGGGCCACCGATGATGTGAACGGATGATGCCCGTTTGCTAGCTTAAATGTGAAAGGAGAGAGAAATATTTCCTCTACGGGAAACCACAGGTCAAACCCAATTTGACCAAGCCTCTTGGTCCTGTGCACTGCATGTGCAACTCCTCTGGTGCATACACAAAATGGTTGTGGGGCCCACAAGGATGTTTTCGAGATATCCACACCAACCATTCCCTTTATAGGTCCCAATAAGGGCCTCTGACCAAAGATCAGTTAGATTCAAAGCTTAGGTGGGCCATGCAAATTGATTTCTAGCTCCAATGGTGGATTTTCGTCAATCCAGTGGTTGGATCATTCTGAATTTGAATATTAGCGGTTTAAATGGTTCTAGGGACCACTTAGTTGAGAGTCAATAGTTGAGTTAGGGAATAGGTGACCTAACATGCATTTAAAATGTTGAATATTATTATTGTGGGGTCTATATGGATGATTTGATCTCACAAAATCTGATCCATTCATCAGCTTCCATAGGCCCAAGTGGGACCCCTGGCCATAGATCAAGCATATCCAAAGCCTAGGTGAGCCATACTTTCTAAATACATAGGTTATTCTACGATCTATGAAGATTGGACGGTCAGATCATTACAAAATATGATTAGTGATGATTCTTAGGGTTCTCGGCCTAGTTTAGGTGAAAATCATTGAAAAGTTCAGTAATCAAGTGGCCTAATCATAATGATTAAGTGATGTACATCTGTGGGAGTTTTTAAAGTTAGATGAACGATGGATCTGTTGATTCGGGCCTTAGGACATAGGATGAATGGTTTGATTGACTCACTCTATGAACGAAGACAACTCCTGACGTGTGGATTTGTTGGCTCTTGTCCTGAAGGTGGCTATGCACAGTTTAATTGTTTATATAGCTCATCATGCAATCCTATGATTAGGTCATTGGCAAATAATTTATATATATTTGTGTTTAATAAAGGTCTACCATATCACGGGGTCTAATGGTTAGTATTGCGGTCACTGGTTGGATTTAGACTGAAATGCACGTGATCGTTTGCTTCAGTTAGACATGCATTTATTCTAACTTTGATTATATGGTAACACCCTAGTACTGAAAAGTACGGGGTGTTACAAACTACCCCCCTTAAAGAGAATTTCGTCCCCGAAATTCACCACTTCTATTATGAATGGGAACGCCCATTTAATTTACGGTGCCTCTGCGTATTCACTAGTCCTCCCACTAGGGTAACTTGTAATTGCAAGTGTTCACAACCGATTACAAGAATAGGGTCATTGCAATCTACCCCCCTTAAAGAAAAATAAATAAAGTTCTACTTCAATAATTAATGATATACGTGCCTATTATTAATATTACGAGTGGTTCAATTATCCTAAAGATGTACCCTATGTCTACGTATGAAATCCCAACGAGCTTTATTTAAATTTCTCACAACCCTTAAGTTTCTCGTCTAGCAAATCGACTAAGGTGTCTAAGCCCCACTAGAGGTTAGAAATCATTTTAAATTTAACGAATCGTTTTAATGCTTATCAAAGTTAAAATTTTCTTATAACATTTCATACCTTTCTCTTGATTTTCTTTTTTCCTTTAATGATGGTTCTCCGTTGTCTATGGTATGGCACAATTTTTCATTTTCAACGTTCGAACTAACACGGATAGATGGTTGTAGTAGGTTTGAGCCCGATACATCTATCCTTTGCCTACGTATAGCAGAAGATTTGGGTATCAATTCATAATCCTCTTAGATCTCGATCCTTTGCTTGATTAGGGCATTGAAATAATTGAGATTTGCTAGGACTTAGAATTTAAGTCAAACCGCGTACACATCACGTAAACATGATTTCATCAATCTATGATCCCGATTATTCTAGACTCGCGGGGAACATCTTGTAATCACTTTAGTTTTCAATGAGAGCACCCGAACTTTACGTGAATAGACATGAACAACCATCACGCTTCCAGTGCGCACTCTGGTCACCTAATGCACTACTAAAAAAAAATTCACGACTAAAATTCCTACGTGAAACTCTGAGTTTGAAATTTGCCGAGTTCACCTAGGGTTTCAAATCTAGCCTCGACATTCTTAGCTTATGGTTGGAAATTTACCTAAAATTATACAACTTTTTCTCCTATTAATTTTATGTGTTGGAATTTGTAGGAAATATCATTCATAAATAAAGAGATGTAATAGGATGTTCAAATTACGATTCTTAGTACGATCCTTAAGTTCAGAGAGCATTTGTTTTTTATCAAGTGTGCAATATGGTGGTTAAGGAAATTCCTACGGGCCTAAGTCCAGTCCATTTGCTAATTATTACAAGAGTGTGATTCCAAGCTATGAAATTTTAGGACAGCTCATATCCTATATTTCTAGAAAATTTTCATTTGAAAGTCAAGTATAAGGAATGTCCTTATGTAGTCTTATGTACATTATAATGAGCATTTGGTACTCCTTTAATTCCTAAGTCCAAACGACTACTCTGGTAGTTTACAAGAGGACCAAAACCTTGTTTCTAAGTTCAAATGGCTAAACTTAAAATCTCCATGGGGGCCTAAGTTCATTTCTAAGTCCTACGACTATTTGATCAATTCCTCAGGGAGCTTAGAATCTCAAGTTTCTATGTTCTCAATTTCTCCAACTACAAGGGGATTTCACATAAGTTTAAATAGTTGTTCTAATAATTTCTAAGGGGACCTAAGATCTTGGGTCTCCATATTCTCAATGTCTCCTACTCATGAGGGATTCCACATCAGTTCAAATGACTATCTTGTTTATTTATGGGGAAGCCTAAATTTGAGTTTCTACATTCTCATTCATTCTTCAAAGTCTAAACGAAATTCACCTAAGTTCAAATTTCTAATTTCGAACATCGTAACTTAGACATTTAAGTTTGTATAAGATCATTTTCCCAAGGCTTGGTATGTTCAAACTATGCTCTGATACCAACTGTAACGCCCGTGTTTTCAGGACTCGAGTATATGACTCGTTTCCTAAAAACCCGAGTGTTAACTTATAAAAAGCCAAATACCATACACATTTTTTTTCTTTCTTTCAGAGTTAGCAGTTTAGCATAGAATGGACGAATCAACATAAAAGAAAAATTTACATTTACATTTAGAATGTACAAGAGGCTGCCCATCATAACTTATACAAACCAATGTCCCAATACTTACAATTATAAAATCAGATAACATCGCATGTGAAACAAAATACATTATAACAAATCTTGAGTTGTAAAATCACGTAGCAACTCTTAGCAATACAATCATGCATCTTCGACGATTGCACCCTTCTCCTCAACAATATGAGCATGAATATCAACTGGGCCACATGTGCTACCTGTACGGTTATATATTCGATGAATGAGTGACCAGCTCAGTGTGAATTCCCTTCAAGATTACATATCGCCGCATTAGATAAGCATAGTTATAAAAACATAATAAGGCATACAAAGCAATACATGATGCAGTCTTATTAGATGCATGGATGCATGAGTGCACATCAACTGGGGATACTCATCCAGTTGACTTTTGGGCAAAACCTATGCAATGTGGCTAGTCACCAGCGAAAGTACATAGTACATGCGTAGTGCCAAACTCACCGAAGGTTGGTCGATAGTCGATGGTCTGGGAGTTAGCGAAACAATACCCTAACTAAATCTTATTAGACATGTCATGCCCTAAACTCGGAAACCGGGCTCTTAAAATTTTTGATCGTCGAATCCTGTACCGACAACCTCCGTAGTACCCCATTCTCGGCTCATAGCGCCTATACCCCAGATTTCGATCCTGGGATCCTACAAGGATGATTTTTCCAACGTACATTTATCTCGTAATAAGCATAACCACAAGTTTACCCAAATCACAAAGGCAACATCATCATCACATATCCACTAATATAAACATTTGAATATAGTGTTGAAGGGAAAATATACATATATCGAAAATCAAAGCTCTAAAAGACCGCTGTACGCTCTAAGCTCAACGTTGCTGCGACCTAACGCCACCTGCACGCATCTATCGTGCATAAGCTTATAGAAAACTTAGAGGGTGGTGTAAGTGTGTGCACAAGGTAAGTGTCAAGTATGAAATACAATGCCATAAATCATACAATATCGGAATAAGCGGAAATACTGATAAGATCATGAACCATACGATATCAGAATAAGCAAAAATATACTGGTAATATCATGAATCATACGATATTAGAGTAAGCGGAAATATACTGATAATATCATGAATCTTACGACATCAGAGTAAACGGAAATATACTGGTAAGTCCATGAGTGCCATCAGCCGTACCAAGGCTATACGATGCCACGTATAATGCTAACGACCATATCAATGCAGAAACATGACAACGCAAAATGCTAAATGTTGCAGATGCAATGCAATATGCGGTGTGAATGAAATGACCATGCAGGAGTGTGAAGTTGGGATGATGGTACGTAGTATTGTAGGCTACGGGGTCCACCATAAGAGACTTCTATCCAAACCAGTCTCATACCTAAATTTGGATAGCCAGACTCAATGTAGTAGACTATTGATCTCTGGTACCAAGAGGGTTTAGGGATTTTCACCCAGGGCCATTTATAGCGGCCCGATACTAGTAACAGATTTTCGGTGTCCCATCTGGTCATCCACGACATGACTGTAGAGGCTACGACCCTGATGTCACTAGGGCGTACAATAATCACATCACACAATGCAAGATGCATGAGTCATACAATCTAGTCATGCATCAATCCTGCGCATATCGTGCGTTCATGTGAGACAATCTTCGACTATCAGGGAGTCTCATAACAACCCGCCCAATGACATATGCAATAGTCAACGACATCTCATAAAAACATGTAGATGATGCGTATGGGTATGTATCATGATACTATGCTGTCACATACTCATAATCGGTATCGACAATCGGCACCGATAATTGGCATCGAAATCGGCCTCAAAAATCAGAATCGGCCTTGACAATTGGCCTCGATAATTGGAATCGGCTACGATAATAAAAATCGGCCTCGATAATTGGAATCGGCCACGATAATAAGAATCGGCCTCGACAATCGGAATCGGCCACGATAATCAGAATCGGCCTTCACAATCAGAATCGGCCACAATAGTCAGAATCAGCTTCGACAATTAAATCGACCACGATAATCAAAATCGGCCTCGACAATCGGAATTGGCCACGATAATCATAATTGGCCACGTTAATCAGAATCGACCTCGACAATCAGAATCAGCCGTGATAGTCAGAATCGGCCTCAACAATTGGAATTGGCCATGATAATTAGAATCGACCTCGACAATCGGAATCGGCCTCGATAATCGGAATCGACCTCGTCAATCAAAATCGGCCTCAATAATCGGCCTATACAATCAAAATCGGTCCCGATAGTCGGAATCGGCCTCGACAATCGAAATCGGCCATGATAATCAGAATCGGCCTCAACAATCGGAATCGGCCACGATAATTAGAATCGACCTCGATAATTGGCCTCGATAATAAGAATCGGCCTCTATAATCGACCTCAACAATCGGAATCAGCCTCGACAATCGGAATCGGCCTCGATGATCGGCCTTGACAATTATAATCAGTCTCAATGATCGGACCTCGACAATCGGAATCGGTATCGACAATCGGAATTAGCCTCAACAATCGGAATCGGCTTAAAAAATCGGAATAGGCCTTGATAATCAAAATCAGCCTCGACAATTGGGATAGGCCTCGATAATCGAAATCGGCCTCGACAATCAGAATCGACAATTGGCCTCGACAATCGGAATCGGCCTCAACAATCAGAATCAGCCTCGACAATCAAAATCGGTGAGAATGGACCTAACAAGGCCTAATGGAAGGTCACAATGTGGACATTCAACCATTATTGCCCATCAATGTGAACATTTAACCAACATTGCTCCCAAGGAGTGGCCCACATAGGGACAAACATATAGTGGGCCCAAGGCCTCACATAATGGCCCAATATACGTTGCAATGGGCCATGACATATGGGCCGAAAATGCATCACAATGGACCTTACCAAATGGGCCTCCTATACAACAAGTGGGTCGCGCCAATGGGCCTCGTATACATTAAGTGGACCGCATTAATGAGCCTCATATACACGACAGGTGGGCCTGACACATGGGCCTTAAATATATCACAATGGGCCTTTACCCATGGGCTCCAAATACATCACAATGGGCCCCAACCCATGGGCCCAAAATACATCACAATGGGCCTCAACCCATGGGCCCCAAATACATCTAAATGGGCCTCAACCCATGGGCCCCAAATACATCACAATGGGCCTCAACCCATGGGCCCCAAATACATCTCTATGGGTCGTACCATCTACACCATTCATCTATTTTTAGAAATCATTTTAGAGTATTATCCAAGAATGAATCATATCAAAAGATCATCTAGACCTACCACAAATAACAGCGGAGATAATGATTTTCACTATTTAAAATTTTCAAGGCCCACCATAATGTTTATTTTCTATCCAGTCTGTTCACAAGGTCACAAAGACCTGAACAAATAAAAAAAACAACAAATATCATATTGGTCCAGAACTTCTGTGACCCAAAAGAGTATCAATGGTAGACTTTCAATCCCACTGTTTTTACAATGTGGTCCACTTGATAACTAGATCTGTCTTATTTTTAGTCTCAAGCATGGAGCGGAGCTTGCTAAATGGATGGACAGTTTAGATGTAACACAAACATCAGCGGGACCCACGGAACTTACAGATGTTAGTACAACAGGTATATAGGTGGGGTGCACATATATGGATGGTACGAATAAAGCACACGCATCATGTGGGGTCCATGCAAGTGGACGGTGTGGATGAAATCCACGGGACTGGTGCCAATACAGCAACCCCCAGGTTACTCATCCAGTGGATGGACGGTCTGGATCACCAGACCCATTACACTTGCTGACGTCATCAGTTGGGACCCACCGTGCTTGGGACGTCAATACAGCAGCTATATAGCTGGTGTGAGGATCACCAGCCAATCCGTTCATCAAGTGGGTTCCACATGGTGTGGCCCCACCATAATATATATATATATATATATATATATATATATATATATATATATATATATATATAAAATCAAAGATATACACCTGGTGGGTCCCACGTGGAGCCCACCTCTCATACACATGATGATATATATAAATATTATATTATTACATATAATATATATATTATACTATATAAGGGTCTAGCGTCCAGGCCCTGGACGGCTTGGATTCAGACGCATTTCACGGTGGAGTCCCACCACCCCTGATGGACGATGTGGATAAAACACATATTAGTGGGGCCCACTACATCATGACGGAGAGAGAAGAGAGAGAGAGAGAGAGAGAGAGAGAGAGAGAGAGAGAGAGAGAGAGAGAGAGAGAGATGTGAGAAGGGGCCGGGAGGGACCCCGCCATTATGGGCCCTCCCTATACAATGCATACATCAAGATGGGTCACATTACAAGTGGGCCCTCAAATCATCAAAATCACACAAATCAAACCTTAGAAGAACACCCACCGTCGATCTCCTCTTTCTTCTTCCACCAACATGATCTAAAGCTCCAAGGGGTGTGATTCAACGGTCGAGATGAACTTTGGATGGTGGGATTGAGTGTAGGAAAGTGGGCCACACCAAGCTTTCTCCTCTCATGGAGCTTGGACGATTGCTTGCTTGGAGAATGAGAGAGATAAGAGAGATGAGAGAGATGAGAGATGTAAGTGATGGGTGAGTGAGTGATGGGAGTACTTGTGTAAGGGAGAGAGTTGACTTTGGGGAGGGTGGTTGTACTTGGGGATGGGTGTGAGTGATGGGATGTGAACTTGACATTTGATGTGATGAATTCTCTCGGGATTGCAATGCGTGGTGTTTTCCTCGAACTGAACGCAGACCCACATCTCCCGGCCCGGGTATCGCCTCAGCGCGCAAGACGCGGCGACGGCGTGGTCGCAAAGGTACAAGTTTCGGGTCGAGCCAACTTAGATCGACAGGATGCAACTCAGGGTCACGTGCAAACACCGGTTGCAGATCGCGGGTCTCTGGAATTCGTCCGGGAGGACTGCGGAAGCCTACAGAATGGTACGGGATAGGATACGGGTCTTACAAGCATGTACTACAATATCTAGAATTAGCCACCTATCATCGACCGAATGCTATGAATGCATGATTAACTCATCCGTTATTATTCCATTTATAACCAGGTAGTTTAATAAGCTCAAAGGTCCCTACGGGAGATTCATCACCCAACGTAGGTCGACAGCTCAGGCATAGTGTCCATTCCACCATCCCTGGCCCATGAAGCTACCACCTTAGGATGTTTAATGGAACCCATCGACTAGTGGCCAATCATATTTAGTGTATGGGGCTTGCTATCACATGGTTGCACAAAATAATACGTCGAACTTATATAGGGTAATACAAAAACAAATCCACATGAGGCAGATATCAAAATTAAGCCACATAGGGCAAATATCAAAAGTAAGCCACATAGGGCAAATATCAAAACCATGCAATAAAAGACCATCATTAAAAACCATTGGACACAACAACCCTTGGATGGTAGGCCCACATCAATAATCAATTTAAACCACCACTCAATAACCACTAAGTCAAAGTTCCATTATAATCATAATCAGTCGAGTTACATCCTAAGTATGGGTGTACATTCATAAATGGTGGTTTCCCATTGATGTACCAGTTTAAGTTTCATAAGCAATCCACAAATAATCCATAAGCATGAGAAATTATGCAGGATAAATATTAAGCATATAATCTAGTAATTCAATTCCAATAATTTACACATGTGATTATAAATGGAGATAACAATTATCAGTCGAAATTAAAATAAAAACTATCACTTAAGCTAATGGGAAAATGGAAAGCTCAAGGGGAAGAATTCATCACCTCAAGAACCGAATCACCTTCTAGTGTCAATAAGCGCTTGCGCTCTTAGAATTGAATCCTACTACAAATTATGAACCTGTATAATTATATCCAAGTTCTATGCACTGCTAGGTTTAAGATCATAGCCTAGGATTTGAATTATTCATCTTTTAGGATTTTAATGTAGAATTAGGATTTTCATACTAGGGTTTAGTCCTAAACTTAGATTCTAGGATTTGAAATCTGGTTGGTGTATTAGTTACGATTTAGTCTTAGTAATTATAAGATAACTATTAATGTTAGTGTTATAATTTATATTAGCTAACATATCAGCAATGATGGTTCACAAGTTCGTTTTTAAATATACCGACATTATCCATTAGTCTTATAATGACTAATAATCTCCTAAATAATTATTATTACACTAACAATAATAAAATAAGGACTAATACTAATAATCATGTCAACAAGAATTATACTAATCCCATAAGGAAAATGATAATATTTTATAATGATAATAGTCATAACTATCCTTAATGAATCTAGTCATGATATAGATACTGTGATCTACCATGAATTATGAAATTCTACAATTAAATCCAAACCTATCTCACTATCTATTTTTAGGGTATTGACCTAGAGTTTAGACCACTTAGGTCTAGGATTTCATCCTAGGGTTTAGGTCTAGGCTAGATTATAGGATTTAATATGCCAATTGATGTACGTTTAATCACAATGATAATAATATTAATAATCTCAAAACAGCCATTATTATTAACAAACATGACCCCAATAACCATTATGATAATAAGTATTATGGTATACTATTAATCCTACTATTTAAGAGCGATAAATAAAATAATACCACCCAATAATTACAATCTTGTTTATGATAGCTAGTTTGAGCATAAATGATCTAATATTGGCTAACTATATCTAATATTTATAACCCTCATAAAAATGGTGGGAATAATGATAACAATACATTGATATGGGTTTAGTTTAGGACAAAAGTGCTGACTCACCTTTGTTAACTCGGTTGAGTCAACTCGACTCACCATCACTTGCCTCTCTCTTCTTCTTTCATCTCCCTTTCTTCTATGAATGACAAGTCTACTAGCCCAACAACAACCCTGGTCTTGAGTCATCAGTCGAGTCAACTCAGTTTCAGCCGAGTCAGCCCATCGGCTACCAATACCTCTCCTCGTCTCTCGGTTCTCTCGTTCTTCTTCTTCTTCTTCCTTCCTTTATTTTCTTTCTTCTCTTTTTATTTTTCACTCGGAGGTTGCTGGACCATACTCGAGTCCCAACTCGGCTTAGGAGTTGACTGAGTCGAGCCAGCGAGTTGACCCGACTCGGTAATGGCGTGGAGAAGCACGACATGCACGCTCTTCTCTATTCTTTCTTTTCCCCTTCCTTTCTCCCTTTGTCTTCCCCTCTGTTGGAGGTCCAGCAGCAGCAACTGGATGCCCAGCCCGACTCGGTCCAGTCTCGACTCGGTTCGAGTCAGCAACTCAGTGACTGGACGGTAATATGGTGCAGTTGCACCACCCCAATTCTCTCTCTTCCTTTATTTTCTTCTGGAAAAACCTGGACTCGGTCCAACAACACTAATGGAAGACCGGGTTCGAACCGATTCTTGTTGTGACGACCTAATGCAGCATGAAGCCGAACGACAGCCCCTCCGTATGTCTTCTCTTCTCTCTCTCTCTCTCACTCTCTTTTATTCTTTTTTCTTAGATTTGATTCTTTCCATTTACATTGCAATGATATGGGCCACGCATCGACAATTTTAGATCTAAAACCGACCACATCACAAGTAGCAGCGTTGGTGCAAGCTCTCATGGAAGACGACCGAGCTCCAATGGTGTTTCTCAAACCGATGGGTCTTTCTTGATTCCACCACTTCTAGACGGTTTGTATACGCCCATAGGAGCTTGTGGGAGCTTGAGATCGAAGCTCCAAAGGCATTTTGTTGGTGGGTTCACATGAAGAAGAAGACAACTATTCTTTCGAGCCGTCTCAAGATGTGAGAGCGAGACCCATGACACACGACCTCCTCACCATTTATTCGATTAACCTAACATTCAGAACCGTTGGATTGAAACCAAACAGTCAGGATGTGATCTGCTTGAAACCGCTCCAAGTACGGGTAGTAAAGGGAAGCCAACCATGGTTTTCTCTTTGCCAAGGGAACCCTAAACCAAGGGTGGAAGAAGGGCTAAGATCTAAGCAAATGGATGACTGAGATGGACAGATGCAGTGGCACATGGATCGCCAAGCTGACAGCAATAGAGACAGTTTCCTTTTTTGGAAACATGGTTTTTCACAGTCCATATACGGTTGGATTTGTACCCTCATAAGTACACACCTTTGTGTGAAACGAACCGGGGTTTTTTTTTCTTTCTAAATTGAGCCCCCTGTAAGATGGGCGGTTCAGATCATGTAGGGGACCCTTGATGGTGGGCCACCGATGATGTGAACGGATGATGCCCGTTCGCTAGCTTAAATGAGAAAGGAGAGAGAAATCTTTCCTCTGCGGGAAACCACGGGTTAAACCCGATTTGACCAAGCCTCTTGGTCCTGTGCACCGCATGTGCAACTCCTCTGGTGCATACACAAAATGGTTGTGGGGCCCACAAGGATGTTTTCGAGATATCCACACCAACCATTCCCTTTAGAGGTCCCAAGAAGGGCCTCTGACCAAAGATCAGTTAGATCCAAAGCTTAGGTGTGCCATGCAAATTGATTTCTAGCTTCAATGGTGGATTTTCATCAATCCAGTGGTTGGATCATTCTAAATTTGAATATTAGCGGTTTAAATGGTTCTATGGACCACGTAGTTGAGAATCAATAGTTGAGTGAGGGAATAGGTGACCTAACATGCATTTATAATGTTGAATATTATTATTACAATATTATTATTGTGGGGTCCATATAGATGATTTGATCTCACAAAATCTGATCCATTCATCAGCTTCTATAGGCCCAAGTGGGACCCCTGGCCATAGATCAAGCATATCCAAAGCCTAGGTGAGCCATACTTTCTAAGTACATAGGTTATTCTATGATCTATGAAGATCGGATGGTCAGATCATTACAAAATATGATCAGTGATGATTCTTAGGGTTCTCAGCCTAGTTTAGGTGAAAATCATTGAAAAGTTCAGTAATCAAGTGGCCTAATTGTAATGATTAAGTGATGTACATCTGTGGGTGTTTTTAAAGTTAGATGAACGATGGATCTGTTGATCCGGGCCTTAGGACATAAGATGAATGCTTTGATTGACTCACTCTATGAACGAAGACAACTCCTAGCGTGTGGATTTGTTGGCTCATGTCCTGAAGGTGGCTATGTACAGTTTAATTGTTCATATAGCTCATCATGCGATCCTATGATTAGGTAATTGGAAAATAATTTATATCTATTTGTGTTTGATAAAGGTCTACCATATCTCAGGGTCTAATGGTTGGTATTGCGGTCACTGGTTGGATTTAGACTGAAATGCACGTGATCGTTTGCTTCAGCTAGACATGCATTTATTCTAAATTTGATTATACGGTAACAACCGAGTACTGAAAAATACGGGGTGCTACATCCCTCTTTCCAAAATCGATCAGTTGGTCGACAGTACATCGGGTCATGAATTGCTTAGTTTTATGGATGCATACTCAGGATACAATCAAATTGTAATGCACTCTAACGATAAATCTAAGACTACCTTTGTCACTGACAAAGGTCTTTATCGTTACTGTATGATGCCCTTCGGTTTGAAAAACACAGGAGCAACTTATCAGCGGTTGGTCAATAAGATGTTCGCCCACCAAATAGGCGGACTTTGGAGATCTATATCGACGACATGCTCATCAAGAGCATTATAGTTATAGACCATGTAGCCGACTTAGAGGAAATGTTCCTCATCCTTCAAATATACCGAATGAAATTAAATCCGAGCAAGTGCACTTTTAGCGTCAGCTCAGGGAAATTCCTCTATTTTTTGGTCGGGAAGGGATCGAGGCAAATCTAAAGAAAATTAAGGCCCTACTCGACACATAGTCACCAAAGACAATCAAAGACATATAGAGGCTCACTAAAAGAGTAGAGGCCCTCAACTACTTTGTGTCCCGAGCTATAAGGACAAGTGTCTCCCCTTCTTCAAATAGTTGAAGGGGAGACATATAGTAGACTGGACTAAAGAATGCGAGGCGGCCTTCCAGCAGCTCAAGCAATACCTAGGATCACCGCCCTTGCTCTCTAAACCCGAGCTAGGAGAGACTCTGTTATTATACTTGGCCGTATCCGACGCAGCACTTAGCTCAGCGTTGATTAGAGAGCATGAGGGGAAATAGTTCCCAGTCTACTACGTCAGCAAAGCCCTGGTCCCTGTAGAGACAAGATACCCCACATTGGAAAAGCTGGCTTTGCCATTGGTAATCTCTTCCCAATGCCTGCGGCCATATTTCTAAGCTCACACAATCTTTGTTCTAACTGGCCAACCACTACGTCAAGTCCTCCAAAAACCTAAAGCCTCAGGTCGGCTGACTAAGTAAGCGATTGAATTAAGCAAGTGGACATAAAATACCAGCCACGGGCCGCGATCAAGGGTCAGGCAGTGGCCGACTTCATTGTTGAGCTAACTTGTTCTTCCGAACAATTTCCAATCACTGACTGAGCTATAACTGACCTACCTAGGCCGAAACTCGCCCTAGACATCATTGAACCGTCCGACACCCAGGCAGTACCCGACCCTCCTAAATGGATGCTCTACGTTTATGGCTCATCCAATTCTAAGGCAAGCAGGGCCGGGATAGTCCAGGAGACTCCTGACCATATGTACATATAGTATGCATTGAGATTTGGATTTCAGGCCTCTAACAATACTACGGAATACGAGGCCTTCCTCGTCAAACTCAAATTGGCGGCAAATATGGGGGCTCAACGCCTTGAAGTTTTTAGCAACTCACAATTGGTCGTCAACCAAATAGCCGACACCTATCAACCTAAGAAAGAACGCATGAAAGCCTACCTCCAAAGAGCCAAAGAATTAATCGACAAGTTTCGGAAATGTAATGTCGCCTTGATTCCACGGGCCGAGAACTCAAAAGCTGACATATTGGCAAAGCTCGCTACGGAGAACGAAGATCAAATCCCGAGGTCCATCCCGATCGAATTTCTAACAAGACCGAGCATCACTGTAGCCAAGCTCGCGACCATGCTTCCAGTCAGCTCGGAATCAACCTGGATGGATCCGATCATCAAATACCTCGAGAACAATAAGATACTCGAAGATTGAATGGAAGCATGATGGATGAAGGTCAAAGCCGCCCGATATACCATACTCAACGGTATACTCTATAAGAAAGAATTTTACCTTCCTTACCTGAGATGCGTCCGATCAGAGGAAGCAGAATACATCTTGAGGGAAATCCACGAAGGAATCTATGGGAACCACTCTAGGGGATGAGCGTTAACACACAAGGTCATTCGATAGGGTTACTACTAGCCGACCATCTAGCATGACTCACGGAAGCTCGTCCAGAGATGCGATAAATGTCAAAGATTTGCTAGTATACCTCGGCAACCCCCAGAGGAGATCACCCCAATGGCCGGGCCATGGAAATTTGCTCAATGGGGAATCGATATTATCAGTCCACTTCTCATGGGTAAAGGTCAGACCAAGTTCGCCATCGTGGCCGTCGACTATTTCACCAAATGGGTAGAAGCAGAACCATTAGCAAAGATAACCGAGCAAAAGATCACGGACTTGGTTTGGAAGAATACCATATGCAGGTTCGGAATCCCTCGAACTATCGTCTCCGACAATGAAAAATAGTTTGATAACAAACATTACCAGGAGATGTGTAAGAACATCAGAATTCGCAATGTCTACTCTTCACCACGACATTCATAAGCGAATGGACAGGTCGAAGCAGTCAATAAGATCATCAAGCATCATCTCCATACCAAGCTTAAGGATGTTAAAGGAGCGTGGGCCAAAGAACTCCTGAAAGTCCTTAGGGTGTATTGAACTACTACCCAAACAACTACCGAAGAGACCCCTTTCACCTTAGCATATGGAGCATATGTAGTTACTCCCATAGAGATCAGACTGCATATAGCCCGAACAGATTCATTCGACGAACAAGCCAATACCGAGCTTATGGCCCATAATCTCGACCTCCTTGAAGAGCAAAGGGAACTAGCTCGGACTCCGACTGTCGTTCGCCAACAGCAGGTATCACACTTCTATAATGCACGGGTGAAGGTCAGAAGATTTTGACTTAGAGACTTAGTTCTTCGGAGGACGTTCCAGAATATGAAGGAGATAGGGTCAGGAACCTTAGGTCCGAACTAGGAAGGACCCTATGTGGTTTCGAGCACAAGCCAACGTGGTTAATGTCGACTAGAGGACTTAGCTGGACAATTGCTCCCGCACCCTTGGAATGCCGAACATTTGAAGATCTATTACCCTTAAATTGGGTCGGTACGATGTTCATTATGTATTATTCAATTCTGAGTTGCATTAATAAAGCATCAGCACGTTATCCGATTAATTCCCGACTAAGATCTGATGATTGGGCGATCTCTATCCAATCAACGGCCGACCAAGGTTTAACCAACAAGCAATCTTGATCTGATCAATGATCAACCTAGATCCGATCAATGATTGAACTACGTCCGAACTAACCGGTTTAAACAAGTTTCAACAATTCTCCGCACAATATCCGACTGATGACCGAGTTACAACTTAGGCTTAGTTTGATACACTCATATGAAGTAAAAATTGACCTACTTAGCTCATAAATCCAGAATTCAAGACAAAGAAGTATTTTCATTGATAAAGGCCAAAAGGGCATGATTACATCGGTAATGTCCCAAAAAAATACATGTACACTGATCTACAAATGGCTAAGTATTAAAAACCAAAAAAGGCACAGGCGAGTAGCGCTTGAAGTGCTTGAAGCTTAAAAAGGCACAGGTGGGCAGTGCTTAAAGTGCTTGAAGTTTAAAAAGGCACAAGCGAGGTGTGCTTGAAGATAAAAAAGAGAAAGGTAGAACAAGATGAAGAAAATACTGCTCTACAAAAACCATGCATCAAGCCTCAGAAGGTTGCTCGGGAGTCACCTCAAAGCTGCCTCGGGAGCCGCTTTGTCTCCCGAACCATCGAAACTCAACTCTGGCTCGTCAAAAGCAAAGAGATCGATCTCTGGGAATGTCTGCCTCATCGCCCTCATGCACTCAGCATAACTTTGGTGGAAGCGGTTATCCCTCTCGTCCAGAAATGCTTGAGACGTTTCGAACTCCTGGACAACTTTCTTCCGAGCCTGGGCGATCACAGCCTTTGTCTCCTTCCTTGGCTTCGACTCGGTCTCGATAAGCCGAGCATGACACTCGTCATGCAAGCCCTTGGCTTCCTCCAGTTGCGTGACTACCTCGGCCTTCTCAGCAAAAGATGCTGACACGGGGGAGGACATGAGGTCGAGCATCGTCTTCCTCAAGAGGATAACTATTCCGAATCCACGGAACTTCTCTGGACTCCTCACAGAGACTTCTCGAATCCAAGAGGAAAGAAAGTAAGAAATAGAAATAAATTCTAATAAATTTGAAATTGATTAATGAATGAATAAAAATGAGTTCACAGCCCTTTAAATAGGGGTACCAAGCAATGGGAAAGAAATCAGAATCAAACTACGACTAAAACTACTAGAATTCGCGACTTACTATAAATAGTAAACTTACTATTTATAGACAGTCGTATGTCTACTAGTGCACAAGGTTTTCAGCCAAAAATAGTAAGTATCCTATTTGGCTTCACCAAACCGTTCTCCTAATTTTTCTAAGCTCTTTTCACGTTGGACACAACTCCTAAAGCCCAACGGATGAAGAGTTATAATCAAACTAAAACTTACTATTTATAGTAAAAACGAAATTAAAACAGGGAAACGAACATCGATCAAGGGGTATTTCACAAATCCAGGTTGCATAACCTAGTGTAGTGGGGTTGGTTGGCTAAAGTAGCTCGTTCTACCCCAAAATCATATATTTTATGTCAGATAACTCATTCCGAATTGCAAGATACGCTCGATTTAAGGTCCGATGGTTTGGATCACTTCTGTCGTAGACCGGGCCTTTTCTGATCCATCTTGGCCATGTAACTGTCCGCGACCCGCTCTACATCAGATGCCTTAAGATTCGTCTTCGTAGCCTGTAGCTCTGCTTCAGAATGAGCCACTTGTTGCTCAACCACCTCCGCCCAAGTCTGCATTCGAGTAAACTCGGCGCCCGCCTTCAATACGCATAGGGCAAACTACAAACAAAAGGAAAAAGAGTGAAGACGAGCAATAGAAGACAAAAGGAAATTCAAATCATCTTTGGATGAGGTGTTTAACTAAGGAGGGTCGTCGACACGTGCCTAAGAAGCATATCCATGGAAGAGCCAAATAAGTCGACCGCATACTCCAATTCGACTGTATGACGGTCTACCCATGGGATGATCTCCTCCATGGTCCGATGAAGGGTCTCTCGTCTCTCTTCCTCCTCCCCCCACGCCGAAGGTCGAGCCTCGGTACGAAGCTCGGGAGCCCCCTAGATCCCAGTGGGGGCTACGCCTTCAGGAACGACTCTTCCTACCGCTCTAGAAGGGGCCTCCACCTCCGTACCCTCTCCGTCAACCTTGTAGACAATCGTGCAAGAGGAGCCGACCTTCCCCTTGGCCTTGGAGGAGGTCTTCAGCTTCTTCTTCAGCGCCGCCGACTCATCTCGAGGAGGTGCGCGAACCTTTGGGGGAGGACAGATGAAAGGCCGAGCTTCAGGCATCTTTGTGACAACACACGAGAAACATCTCAAAAAAAATCTTGAAGATTTCTAAGTCATTAAGCTCGGCTAAAGATCTTACCAAAGTTCTTATCGGTAAGAGCGGAGTCCAAGCCCGTTTTGAGGAGTAGCTCGAGCTGAAGAAGTACCCTCTAAGACCTTTTCCCTTCCTCGATTGCTCGCAAATCACGGATCCGAGTTAATGATCCGTTGCTAAGTAGAGGAGGATGCTTGGATACGACTACAACAAAAGACACATGCAACAAAGGTCAAATGTCAGTGAATACCGACTAATTAAAGGATAACTACTATAGCAGAAATCCTGACCTGGATCGGAGAAAGCTCGAAAGACAATGGGAGTCGATTCTGGCTCGGCTGTCTCCCAACACCTAGGGCCTAGAACCATTTATCTCTCCAATTTTTGTTGGAGGATGGAGGGTCAGTTATAAGGGCCCTGCCAGTGTTCCGTCAGGTAGATAAGTAGTACCAACCAAGCTGAAGATTGTTTGGCTTTAACTGGTATAATTGGAGGAACTCTTCCACAGATATCTCGAGCTGGTTTAGCTCAGCCCACAAGACCGCATAGCCGAACAAAGCCCTCCACCCGTTTGGGATCATCTGTCCTGAGGCTAAGCCAAGGTGAGCTAGTAGACACCTGACTATTCCCTACAGAGGAAGCCGTAGGACGCATCGAAGCGTGACTTGAAAGATCGTGAGGGTCCCCTCTGGAGGTCAGTCCGAAAGCTCGTCTTGCGAAGGAAGCCGGAGGACCACAGACTCGGGGAGATGGTATTCGAGCCTGATCTGGGCCAACTCTTCCTTAGGCAAGGTCGAGGGCACCGGCCCCCTCGGGCCCACCTTATCATCAAGTTCTTCCGAATTGACCTCTCCGGATGGGTCGTGCCCCACAGCCACTGGGCCCTTAGCAGGAGATGTGCTTGACGCCTTAGGCGCGGGCATTATCCTCTACAATAGGGACAAATTCAATGCTCTGGCCACGGGCGCTGGCCTCTGGGCAGGAGATCGCTTCAACACACGTGATGCCAACGACCGGAAGTCAGACTCTGCCATCATCACAGGTGGCGACGGTGGGTTCGACATTACCCTAAGGCGAGAGCTCGCACCACTGCCGCCGCCAAAGGCCCTCTCCCGCGAGCTCAGTGAACTAGACATGGTGTTTGCGAGTAATGCTACTTAGAAATTGAAAAACGACAGGAGGGAGAGATGGAGCTCACTAGAGAAGAAATGGGCAAGTCACTGGCCTGATTGCAGAATAAATGGACACCGAAAATCATCCAAAGAGAAGTACGGAGATGAAGATGGAAAGAAACGAAAATGCAGAAGGAAAGACCTTAAGGGTTAGGGCTTCCCTTATATAGTCATGCCATGTGGTAGGCATTAAAGACGCCCATCAATGCGTGCTCGTACGACGTCTCCTTAACTATCCCGACTTGACATGTGGCTCGACCCCATGCTCTGTTCAACCCCAATATCGAGTATAACGCCACTCGTCAAGATCTCATTGGTTCGTTATGTAATGGGTCGCAGTTTTTATGTTATATAGGCCATGGTTGTCATGTTATATGGGTTATGGTTGTCATGGATCGTAGTAATCATATTATATGGGTTGTAGTTCTCATGTGATATAGGTCGTGGTTGTAATGGGTCGTAGTTTTCATGGGTCATGGTTGTTATGTTATATGGGTCATGGTTGTCATGTTATATGGGTTGTGATCGTCATGGATCGTAGTTATCATGTTATATGGGTCGTGGTTCTCATGTGATATGGGTCGTGGTTGTAATGGGTCGTAGTTTTTATGAGTCATGGTTGTTATGTTATATGGGTTGTGGTTGTCAAATTATATGGGTCGTGGTTCTCATTTTATGGCCAAGGCCTATAAAATGAAGACTACGACCCATATAGCATGACAACCACGACCCTTACCTCATGACAACCACGACCCTTGACAACTACGACCCTTATGACATTACAACCACGACCCTTACCGCATTACAATCATCTGATGTGACCTATGCTACTATACAGATATCGTTTACACGACTATGGCGTGACTTGCACTAGCTTGGTGACTACATGGCATAAACATACATAAGATCCTTACCGTCCATCAGATGAAACGATCTATTTACACCGTGGATACTAAATTTCATTCAAATATAAATCTTAAATGGACCATAACGTAGAAATGACTATTAATAGACTGCAGGAGCAGGAAATGTAGGCTATATGGGTCATGGTTGTCATATTATATGGGTCGTGGTTGTCATGTTATATGGGTCATGGTTGTAATGTGGTAAAGGTCGTAGTTGACATGGGTCGTGGTTGTCATGTTATATGAGTCGTGGTTGTCATGGGTCGTAGTTATCATGTTATATGGGTCGTGGTTCTCATGTGATATGGGTCGTGGTAAAGGATAACCATTAGTACAATATCCTAAGGCCCACAATGGAGTGATCCGTTCCATTCACCTTGTTGGCCAACTCGCCGTGGGCTCAAAAAGTCCTAACTTGGCGAGTGTCCAAGTTAGCACACGAGCTCTGAATCAGGTTGATATTTGGGCCCTAGCCCTAAAATGACACAACAAAAAGAATGGGCGGCATGGATTATACACATACATCAATGTGGGCCTCACAAGTTTGGTCCTCGCCCATGCAAAAAAAGAGATCCATACACATCACTTTCTTGACATTAAATACGACGTAACTTCTTATTCCCTAGAAAACCGTACAACTATTGAAACAAAGCATTTTGGTTCAAATAATTTTCATAAGCTTGTCAGAAGACCACCTATGAAATATTTAAAAGGTCGAATCTCTTTAGGGAATTTGACCATACACAGTACGGTCAATTCTCCCGGAGAAAAGGTGTGGTAGAAAGACGTCGAGACGACTTAGAAGAGACTTTATTATTTATCTATTCTTTCTTTCCTCGGTCATGAGAAAAACTCAATTGGAAAGGATCCATCAAAATGTGTCCATAAATTTCAATTTTTTTATATTAAACACGGATCTTCACCACCGTCTAATAGTCATGTATAGAGACAGAAATATTATAGTTTTTGTCTCTCCGATAGGAGCAACTGACAGAAAAGCTACGTGACAATGGTTGGTCGAGCGCACACTGGACCTTACATCTTTGAAAATGCTGTCAGGCCATTTCTTAGGACACCTGTCCAATCAAATCCCACCAGGTGGGTCACGATGGAAGCTGTCAGGGCCGGTAACCACACCGCCTCCTTCCTATTGAAGGAAGCTATACGGAACCATTACTACTTCCATGTAGCATCCCCTCCGTCCATCTTGCCAGCTTATGTCAATACATATGCCTAAAAATAAGCTTAACAAACTCAAGCGAAACACACAGCAGTAAATAGTAAATATCATACTTTATCGATTGAAACTTTTAGGGCCATAGAAGTTTCGGATTAGGCTAATATTTGTGATCTCAGTTCATCTCTGTGTAAATAACCCTATGAGTAGTTGGGATGGCAAATAAAGATTACCGGTGAAATTCGGAGAGGTTTTAACGGTGAGTGTTTCCATCCCCCATGATCTAGCCCACTAGAGTTTTTGGATCTGCCACAGTTTAGAACTCATATGTGTGGATGAACAGCCGTGAACATAAAACAATCGTCTGCAATCAATATAATAACGGGGTGTGGCCCACCTGCAGGTTGTTTAGCAGCGGGTCCATTCATGAGAGGCCGACAAACCAAGTCAGCGAGGTATGGGTACACTTATACAATATAATAACGGGAGTGGAACAGGTGAGACCGCGGCTTCACTGAAGACGGTGCGGCGCGTACTGAGGGTTTGCCGTGGCCCCATGTCGATGTATGTATTATGTATCTATGCTGTTAATTCATATCATTTTATGGCAGTCCAAAAATTGAAGTAGATCCAATTATTAGGTAGACCATACCATAAGAAAAGTGGTGATTGACCTCCCTACTATTAAAAACTTCTCAAGGTGCACCTTAATATTTATGTAATGTTTATTTACCGTCCAATCTGTTGATAAATTCACATAAGGGATCCTGAAATCTCTTTCCAACTGCCTTGAGTAGTCATCGCTGGACAACACCTTCATAAAACACTCAACTTTTATGAGTCCCGCCATACTTTATATACAAATCCACTCCACCCTTAAAGTGAAAACCATTATTTGAACCGTACATACTAAAGATCTGACTCATAAAAAATACCCACCAGGCAATATCATTGGAACAAATGTAAAGCTACTTCTAAAATCTTTTAGTTCACGTAATGTGGCCTGCCTGATATTTGAGTCGGGCTAATTTTTGTATATTTACTTCATCCTCATAATTTAGATCTAATTAGTGGTTCGATGAAAGATACAACCCATAGTAGCCCCACACACAATCTATGGTTGGCATTCCATCGTCATTGCTGCCCGCGGTGTGACCCACCTAGTTGTTTATATTATGAGTCTTTACTCTAAATTTCTAGAATCGAAGATAAGGCCTGAGAGATGGAGTGGATTGTTTCAATAAGCTTACATATTTTAGGCATTGGGTAAGGTTTAGATTTCCCCTCTTTCCAAACAACCTTCAGCCATCCGGTGGTCTATATACAATAGTTACGTCCCATGTGTGCCGCTCACAAACTTATTTTTTAAACTGTTCTCTCTCTCTTGTTTTCATCATATAATACGTGGCCAACCTGATGAGCAGACATGGATATTTGGCCCAGTGCCCATACGTGGGGCACCTGATAAAGGACTTGGATCATGCAATTGGCCATGTGTCAGGAGATGGTTTTTTTGGTAGGACCGAAAAAATGGTACATCTTTGTAAGATATTTCTTGACCCGACCTGTCGTTTTTTTACGTTGATTTATAGGTTTGTAAGGGTATATTTTAGTCCAAAGGAAATAAATGTATTTTAATAAAATGAAATAAAATATTATGCACTAAAAGCTCAATTTGAATTTTGAGCAAATGCAACGACCGGTGAGCAGATTAGGTGAGACCCCGGATCCACGCCAAGACGGGTGGAACCTGACTGGGCTTACAGTGATGTATGCGCGTTATATCCACACCCTTTTTCAACTTCGGAAATGAATTGCTGGTGTGCCACATTTTGAGCCCAACATGATGTATGTATTATATCCAAGCCATCCGTCTATTTGGCAAGATCATTTTAAGGCTTGAGCCCAAAAATGAGATAGATCCAAAGCTCAAGTGGACCACACTGCAGAAATAAACAGGGATTGTGCGTCTACCATTGAAACCTTTTTGGGTCACAAAAGTTTTTGATCAATCCGGTGTTTGTTGTTTTTCCTCCCTTTCATCCAGGGCCTGTGTAACTTTTTGAATAGTTTGGATGACAAATACACATCATGGTGGGCCCTAGGAATGTTTCAACAGTGGAAATCATTGTCTCCACTATTTTTTGTGTTGTGGTCCACTTGAGCTTTGGACAATACTTATTTTTGGGCTTTTGACCTAAAATGATCTCACAAATAGATAAACAGTGTGTATATAATAAATACATCATGATGGGGTCCACAAAACTTGCTGACCTCGACACACCACCGATATTGGTGTCACACCACGCAATCTGCTTCCTTCATCTTTCCTTTTTACAATATTACCGAACATGTGTTACATGCGTATGATTATTTAAAGTTTTAAACCATTCATTATATAGACCAATTAATTTACTAGCTATTAAACAAGATTATATTAATTGAGCCACTGTAATCAGCTATTAAACAGACTTTCTTTTCACCACATACAAACTGTTGACGTCTTGTATTCATTATTTTCTCTTTTTATGTTGAATAACTGAGGTTACGAATGGTTTTGATCTAACCCATGTATTTCATAAATGTAAAATTGATATGAGGTACATAACTTTATAAGATATGCCTCACAATATAATTGTATTAAATGTAAATGCGATGAATTAACACATATAATTTAGTTTAAACATTAGAATTAGGGATATTTTAAATTTTGGGGTGTGGCACCCATATCCTAATATAATCTGTTAAAACTTCTTAGGATCACCAAAAACTCTAATGACCCTAATATTTGTATTTTAAGGTCATTCAGATACGTGTGATACCTCACGAATAGGTCAGATAGAATGTATGCCTCACAGCGGGACTGAGAAAGTTGCAATGATAGCTTGTTCAACCCCCATTGCTTTTTATAATGTGAATCACTTGAGTTTTGAATGTAAATCATTTGTGGGATATGCTCTAGAATTATCTAGAAATATTGATGGACGGTGTAGATCTAACAAAAAATCATAGTGAGACCCATAAAATTTCTACACGTAAAAAGTTATGTTATCTCGTTTGCATTCGCTGGGAGAGACAAACTGGGCGTATATCGTTAGCGGGAGTCACGGTAAATGACGCGGACCAATGAGAAGCAACGGCACTGATATCCGCACTCATGACCAGAATGCGCGCATGGAAATTCCATTCACTACAGCCAGATTTGGAGAGAAAAAAACGCTTGGTGTGGCTCTGATGACCGCATTCATGCGACCCTCCCTATTTGTAGTGGGAAAGCACGTACTCGCGTCGAGTCTCATAGGATTCCTCGTCACAGTACATTTGCTATCGGAGAAATGCCAGGTGCACTCGCTGCACAGGGCGGCACACATGCCAAGGTGAGAAATCCAACCCGCTCATCCAGCTTGTCCCAGGGGCAGACTAAACGATCCCAAAAATAATTTGGTGAATTTACATCAAATGTTGCTGCCGCGCTTCAACGGCCAGTCGGATTTTATTTTATTTTTTTATTTTTTTATTTTTTATTTTTTAAAATTTTTATTCTGGTCTCCTGTAAAACCATGTGCATGTATTCTATATGATAGGGGAGGTCCAGATCTTTTTGTTGAGACCCGCCTGAATGACTGTACATCCCAGTCTTTCATCAACAAAGATCAGATGATTTCCACCTTCCTTTAAAAATAAAAAAAAAAAAATATTGTGGGCCACGCAAGTATTTTAAATGTGGATTTCTAGTGGACGGTTTGTTTTAACCTTCCCTTCTTTTGTACAGAGTTAGCCAGCCAAGTGAATGTACGAGCCTGAGTTTTATACAGGGAATACTTGCAGGAGTCCACATGATGAGCGAAATTGAGTGGGCAAATGGAAAATACATTTCATTCATTTCGCTATCAATTTCAATCACTTCGCGGTCAAACTATAAATTGAGCGGGACAAACATGAAATTGAGTGGGCAAATTGAAAATTGAGCGAGGCAAGGTAGGAATTGAGCGAGGGAACCTAGAAATTGAGAGAGGCAAGGTAAGAGTTCAGCGAGAGAATCTAGAAATTGAGCGAGAGAACCTAGGAATTGAGCGAGGGAACCTAGGAATTGAGCGAGGGAAGTTAGAAATTGAGCGAGAGAACCTAGAAATTCAGCGAGACAACCTAGGATTTGAGCGAAGGAAGCTACAAATTGTGTGAGGGAACCTAGAAATTGAGCAAGGCAACTTAGGATTTAAGAAAGGCAACATAGAAATTGAGCGAGGGAACCTAGGAAATGAGCGAGGCAACGTAGAAATTCAGCGAAGAATCTTAGGAATTGAGCGAGGGAAGCTAGAAATTAAGAGAGGGAACCTACAAATTCAGCGAGGCAACCTGGGATTTGAGCGAGGGAAGCTAGAAATTGAGCGAGGGAACCTAGAAATTGAGCGAGGCAAGGTAGAAATTCAGCAAGGAAACCTAGAATTTGAGCGAGGCAACCTAGGAATTGAGCGAGGGAAGTTAGAATTTGAGTGAGGGAACCTATAAATTCAGCGAGGCAACTTAGGATTGGAGCGAGGGAAGCTATAAATTGTGCGAGGGAACCTAGAAATTGAGCGAGACAACCTAGGATTTGAGCGAGGCAATGTAGGAATTGAGTGAGGGAACCTAGGAAATGAACGAGGCAACGTAGAAATTCAGCGAGAAATCCTAGGAATTGAGCGAGGGAACCTAGAAATTAAGCGAGGGAACCTAGAAATTTAGGGAAATAGCTTAGGATTCGAGTGAGGGAACCTAGAAATTGAGCGAAGGAACCTAGGATTTGAGCGAGGGAAGCTAGAAATTGAGCGAGGCAACCTAGGATTTGAGCGAGACAACCTAGAAATTGAGTGAAGGAACCTAGGAATTGAGCGAGGCAACCTAGGATTTGAGCGAGGCAACCTAGGATCTTTCTTCTCTGAGGGCTTTGGATTCAACGATTTTTAAGAGCAAAACAGAGAAAAGAAGCATTGAGATAATACCTCTCATCATAATCTCATCTACTGGAAAAGGGGGCCCTCTTGATCACCTAAAGAGATTTGTAGGCAGAATTAGCATAATTATGACCGCGAGGATTGAGCTGCTAAATGAGATTATCCTCATTCATCGGCTGGGGTTCTAGAAGATAAGATTTATGCAGTAAAAAAAAAAAAGTCTTCTGAATTGAGTGATGGAAGCTAGAAATTGAGCGAAGCAACCTACGAATTGAGTAAGGCAACGTATAAATTCAGCGAGGTAACCTAGAAATTGAGCAAGGGAAACATGAATTTGAGCGAGGCAAGCTTGAAATTGGGTGAGGCTAACATGAATTGGTTGCCTCGCTGAATTTGTACGTTGTGTCGCTGAATTTATAGGTTCCTTCCCTGAATTTATAGGTTTCTTCGCTTAATTTCTAGCTTCCCTTGCTCAATTCTTAGGTTGCCTCGCTGAATTTCCACGTTCCCTCGCTCAATTCCTAGGTTCCCTCGCTCAATTTCTAGGTTGTCTCGCTCAATTTCTAGCTTCCCTCGCTCAATTCTTAGGTTGCCTCGTTCAATTTATAGGTTCCTTCTCTCAATTTCTAGCCTTGTCGCTTAATTTCTAACTTCCTCTAGCTTCTGTAGCTCAATTCCTAGGTTCTCTCGCTCAAATCCTAGTTTCCCTTGCTCAATTTTTAACTTTCCTCACTCAATTCCTAGGATTCCTCGCTGAATTTCTACGCTGTCTCGCTCAATTCGTAGGTTCCCTGGCTCAATCCCTATGTTGCCTCGCTCAATTCCTAGGTTGTCTCGTTCAAATCCTAGCTTGCCTCGATCAATTTCTAGGTTCCCTCGCTCAATTTGTAGCTTCCCTCACACAAATCCTAGGTTATCTCGCTGAATTTCTAGGTTCTCTCACTAAATTTCTACGTTGCCTCGCTCAATTTCCAGGTTTCCTCGCTCAAATCCTAGGTTGCCTCTCTGAATTTCTAGCTTCCCTTGCTTAATTTCTACCTTCCCTCGCTGAATTCTTACATTGCCTCACTCAATTACTACATTACCTCGCTCAATTTCTAGGATCCTTCTAGCTTCCCTCTCTCAATTCGTAGGTTACTTCGCTGAATCCCTACGTTGCCTCGCTTAATTCCTACGTTGCCTCGCTCAATTCCTAGGTTCCCTCGCTCAATTTCTAGTTTCCCTTGCTCAATTCCTAGTTTGCCTTGCTCAATTGATAGGTAGCCGTGCTCAAATTCTAGGTTGCCTCGCTCAATTTTTAGCTTTCCTCGCTCAATTACTAGGTTGCCTCGTTAAATTCTTAGGTTCCCTCGCTCATTGTCTCGGTTTCGTCGCTGAATTTCTTGGTTGTCTCGCTTAATTTCTAGGTTTTCCACTCAATTTCACCTTGCCTCGCTCAATTTTTTAGGTTGCCTAGCTCAGTTTCATCTTGCCTCGCTAAATTGAATGTTTGCCTTGCTGAATTTCAAGTTTCCCTCACTCATTTTGTAATTTCTCTCGCTCAATTTTTAGTTTGCTTCACTCGATTTCAACTATGTTTAATTTTTTGCGTTATGATTCTTTAAGTAGTGAAATTTGCTATTAATATATTTTCAATTACATGTTTGTAGGTGACGATTCTTGTTCTCAATTCCCAAACCCATCCTCTAAGTGTTCATTAAGATGGTGGTTCGATACGATGAAGGGTGGATTAGAGATGCATGATACTCGGTTAAGCCTATTCAACCAATCCCCATTTTCCTTCACGGTCATTTCCATGCATTTCATGGTCAATTCGCTTTATTTCATGGTCATTTCCATGCATTTCACAGTCATTTCCAGCGATTTCGTTTAGATTCACGGTCATTTCAATGCACTTCACGGTCAATTCCCTTCACTTCACGGTCATTTCCACTCATTTCACGACCAATTTTCTTAACTTCACGGTCATTTCCATGCATTTTACGGTCAATTCCGACGATTCTGTTTAGATTCACGGTCATTTCGATGCACTTCACGGTCATTTCCATGCATTTGACGGTCAATCCCGGCAATTCCGTTTTCAAGTTTTATCGGGTTGGTGTTTGTATGGCCCAACCCCATGACCAAACCTGATACATCTTGCCCAAGCCCAACCCAATGTTGTGTTTGTCACAGGTTGGTCAGGTTGAACCCGCCCAACTTTCAGCCCTAAAATCATATATGGTATGTCAAGTAACTATTTTTGGTTTAGAAGATATTCTTGTTATATGAATAAAGAAAGAAACGAAAAAAGGAGAGAATTTTTTTTTATATGCTTATATATACATATTTATATAAATATGTGTTAGAGAAAAATGTAGGTAGAATAAAATTCTAAATGAAAAAAAATAATAATAAATAAAAATTAAAAAAATAAAAAAATAAAAATAAAAAGAAAATTACATAGGATACGGCTATAACTACGGTTATAATCCGTAGCCATAGCCTTTTGTTTGAATCAGGAATCAATCACAGATTCCGCGATCCATCCCAAATGCTACAGTGACACTACACCAAAAACGTAATTTAGGAACGGTTTTAAACCATTCCTAAACACCTTCGGAACGGTTTTGAAACCGTTCCTAAAAGAGGCGTCGCAAAAAAACTGGAACGGTTCAATACCGTATCAAGTACCGTTTCAGATTTTAAGAACGACCTCTTAGGAGCGGTTTTAAACCGTGGATAAGGATAATTTTAAATTTAGGAACTGAAATTTTAGGAACGGTGTTAAACCGTTCTTAATTTGACAACAGTAATATTTCAAATTATTGGAACGGTATTTTTCATTCACGAATGGCCAATAAAAACGGTACATTTGTTTTTATATTTAAAAACCAAATAATATTATATACAATAAAAAAATAATATTGAACAAATATGGTACGACTTTATAATAAAAAATTATATATATTTACAACTATAAGTTGACAATTGCACGAATACTTTGTTTCAATCTCAATCCTCTCATCGCCGCTCTCATAAGGCTTTTGAATCAAAATTTGCCACCTTGAAAGAAGGAAAATGTAAGGAACAGAATAGAAAACGAATGGGAATTATCAAACGTGTCTATTGTTTGATCTTCATATACATGTTACCACTTCTCACATGAGAGCCAAAAACAGGAAGAAGAAATCAGATCCGTTGAAAGAAATTCATCATCGCCTTAACCAATCTCATTAATCCTCTCTCATCACCGCTCTCATATGGCTTTTGAATCAAATTTTGCCACCTTGAAAGAAAGAAAATGTAAGGAACAGAATAGAAGACAATGAATGGGAATTATCAAACATGTCTATTGTTTGATCTTCATATACATCTATTGCGTTTGCGCAATAGATTCATCCAAAATAAAATAAAGGAAGCCGGATCTACCACAAAGCTTAGAAGGTTAACATATAAGGTGATGTGTGGGGCAACATGATTCGTGCATGACATCCAATCCGTTCATCATGTGTGAACCTTCATGTTATTCATGGAATTATCAAACGTGTCTATTAATGTTTGATCTTCAGCTACATGTTACCACTTCTCACATGAGAGGTGGTCCACATGCAAGCAGAGCTGTCTGATGGTGTACCTTTCCCATTCAATGCTGAAAGAGGTGAAAGAGGAAGATAGAAGCATAGCTATTCATAGTTTTACCTCATTTAACTTTTCCCACACCAAACCAGGCTGATTTGTATAACCTTCGTCAGTAATTAAGATGTAGAGTTCACCATTGAACTGCAAAACAGGGTAGGAAACAGTTTAATTTCCTGCAACATGACGCTAATTGTAAATGGGAACAGTAAAATTTTTGCAGTTGGTTTCTTAGAAGTGTCATATAGTATCTTTGATTCCTAAATGAATAGAAGAATCAATTGAAATAGTATGGTAGGGCTATAAAGTGATTGTTACGGAAAACAACACAAAGTTCGCATTCATTCAGACCTCCTTTTAGGCACGACAGGCTGAAAAAACAGGATCCTTGTAAAGTAACGCAGTTCCAAATGGAGGCTCATGATTGGAAGAAAAAGGGGTGTTACAAGCCAAAAACGGTGTGTGTACCCATATGTGGTCAACTCGCTATTTCTCAAAAAGTTTTCATCTGAACTTGTAGATGGACTACATGTGTGAGATAGCATATCCAATGGCAAGGGTCTCTTAAGTTCCTCTTTCAAAGAATCACATGCATCAAAGCCAGCTCTGTCCATTGTGCCAGTTCTTGTTTTCTCAATGAAACCAACAGAGTTGGAACAATCTCCAGATTCATCACAGTTTGACTGATCAGGGTAACTTCCACTGGAAATCTTGGAAAGTGGAGTATCAGCCCCCCTAACAATGATTTCTGTAGATAATACATCGTTGTTACAATTACTGGGTGCATTGCAGTCTTGTGAACCATTAAATTCTGGCTCAAGGGATCCTTGATACTCATCATCACTGTGCCCCTGCAAGGAATCTTCAAGAACTCCAGATATCGAAATTTCAGTGTCATCAAATGACTCATCGAATCCATAATCTAAACAATCATATAATGGAGCACGGGATGTTTATAGTAATCTCTTGACAATTCCAGCACTCTATTGAGTTCCTCTTCTTCTTTTGTGTCTCCTCTTTTTATGATTGAAATTGGAGTATCATCAAACAATTTAGCTCCTGAAAAGCAAAGAGAATAAACTCCTAAAGTTACAGTTTCTGTCAAAGCAAATCAAGGGAATCTTCTTCAAGACCACCCTTACCAACCTTCCCCAGCTGCATTCCCTGTTTTAAGGTTAGCAAGATATTGAAAATTAAATTAGAGAATGATTGAGTGGGTTAGCAAACTTCAACCAAGTTTTTCAGAGCCATACATTTGTTTTGTTACTGTGGCCTACCTGAATGGATCAACAAGACTCTTGGGAGCTGGAGAACTTCCACCATTAATCTTCTTTTTTTTAAAAGACGGGGAGGGGAGATGCGTTGGGACCATTGTATTGGTCCATCTGAGATTGGGCAATACATGAATGTTAAACTGGACTGGTGCAAAAACTTAATTGAAAATACATGGATTGGCCAATGCAATGATCCAGGAGCGCCTTTAGCGGCTTGGTTATCAACATTTTGGGCCAACACATAATCATACACAAATGATTGATAAAATCATGAGCGAATATTGAGAAAAATTGGCAATGAGCTTTCTAAAGGATACAAGAGTTGCAATTTCCTTATATTGATGATAACAACTGCATTTCTTTGTAAGAAGTTGATGGTATGACACAAGAATTTGAGACGGTATAATGGTTGCCTACCATATCAATTCCAAAGCTACAAGCTCATCTCCTTCGGCAAGCTCACCTCCAATAAGTAAAGGCTGTGATTTAAGCATCCATAAAAGAAAAAGGAAAAAAAATAATAATCTGTGGAAGTCTTTGATTGGCCCCATACAGCAGAGCTCACCCACCAGCAATCAAAACTGCAGATGTCTTGTAGGTTTTCTTCCATATGGGTCCTGCTTTACCCATTAAATCAGATCACCTTTATTTCCTTGAAGTCCAAGCCATAAAATTCCTTCACGGATGCAACAGAAGTAAATATGAAGGATAGTGCATTGACATCCATTAAAATCCAACAGCCTGCAATCTGTTATGCCAATAATCATAACATTCCTCCACTCTTCTACTCTAGGCAGCACATGTAACAAAGGGAAGCTCACATATGACATGAATCTTTAAATTGTTTGTATACTATTCTCAAAGCAAGAAAAGCTATATATATATATATATATATATATATATATATATATATATATATCTATATTATATATCTATATATATATATATATATATATATATATATATATATATATATATATATATATATAACCATCCATGTTTTTAACCCTTCTATTCCAAATATATTTAAAAAGACCAAAATGTCCCTTGATCCTACTGGAGGTGATGCTTTAGGGATGCCAATTGCCTCACTATCATTTCCACAAATACCGTCTATGCGCCCATTCCCATATATGTTGTAGTGTAAACTGCAATGGAAATCAAAATTGAAAATATCAATTTCTCAACAAAAATTCCATAAATTCCACATCATAAGGAAACTAAGCTGTGTTTAGCCAAAGAAAATTGGTTTCCTGATGCATTCTACTATTTTCTGATTCCACCTGTGCATATAGACATGTTTTATCTGTTCATTTGTTTTGCACACTATAGCTCACCTGATGGATCAACTGCTACACCTGACTAATTACTGAGCCACGCATTTCCTATCTAGGCACATGTGACGGCATGTAAAGCGGTTGGATTGTGAAGGCTTGAGATATTCAAATCTCAATACATCCTTAAGCATTCAAAGAAAAGATAGTGCATGTTAAGAGCGGCCCATGTGGCTGCATGCTTAGATGATCATAACCATTGCTCTAGTGGAGTCCGAAAATAGCATCGGCAAGCTAATTCTTGCTATTTGAATGGTGGCCCTCAAGCTGGAAGCCAAAATGGTCAAAAGTTCGCTATCAACAGGGAGCAATCAGACTGATGCCACTTATCCAATCAGACCCATCAATCAAATTTCATAAAAAATCAAACAACCTCTTGAATAATTTGAACCTCCTCATTTTTAGTATCTTTTATTTACTATATTTATATATTTAGTTCAAACTTCCTTATTTTTCCTAGATGCCTTTTCCTCCTTATCTTCTCATCTTACATTAATTAGATTATCTGAGAGTTACCATGAATGTTTCAAGTGCCTATACTAGCTACAAAACATGCATGGAAAGACCACTTACCTGCAGATTGTTGCCAGAAGCATCAGACATGCATTAGGGCTCATTCATTAGTTCCCAAGCGAAGATGGTTGGATCTTCTCTGTATTCAATTCCAGTAATGATGTTTCTCTTTGACAGTGCATCAAATTGAAATCATTGTATAACCTGCAATATCAAAATCCCCAACAACCTAATGGTTAACATGCTAACAAGCTCAAAAGATGATTAGAATTTGTTACAAAAAGAAAAAAGAAGAAGATGAATGTGTGTCCAGAAGACAACTTTCAAAATCATATCAGAGATTTCATCACATCCAGCAAGGTTAAAACTTTGAGCGACTTTAGCAGCCAGGGATTCTCGAAATTAAATGAACTCACATGGAGAAAGAATAGTAAATTAAGATATGTATTTTGGTAAATTTATAGGGTCACTAATTCATGAATTAATTTCAACAAATTCGTGGCGTATGCTCAATTTATTCCCTATAGATTCAAACCTTTTCTATCCACATTCCACTCAATTCAGAGCACACATTCAGTTAGCAATTCCAACTGTTCTTCACCTTTTAAAAAAAATGGATTTCAAACCACTGGTTATCAGGGTTCAACAAAAGATAAATAGTTCACTTTGAAGAAACATGTCTTTACCCCATTGGTTAGCAAGTTATCTTTTATAGAATTAGTTCACAGTACGATGAAAAATGAAAATGGGGAATCCTAATGAGAGTGTTGAAGGATTAGATATCACTGATTTAATCAAAAAAGCTAAATCTACTTCCCTGCATAACCAATTTTAGTAACCTTGCAATTTCTGTAGAAGAAAGTAACAGAATATTACACGCTGCCACATGGTGGCATGTTCATGAATTGCCCTGTGCATGCTTGCGGCCTAAGCAAAAACCTCATTGTAGATATACAGATCTGAAACCAGCAATTAGATTTCCCTCTAGATTTTAAATAGAATCAAGTGACACTTTTGTGCCATTCATCATATTGTTTGGGGGAAAACAGAAACTGGAAAATACCTAAGTGAGCGAACCTTATGGATGGAGATCCCTAGGCGTACGGACCAGATCCAAACTCCAGCCGCTCCACACCTGCGAAATTCGATCGTCGGAAGCTCGATATGCAGACATTAATACAAAAATGGAATCGAAACCCTATTTCATGAAAATGGAATCCGAGATCAAAGATTCATCGCCTCAAAAGCGGTCGAACGACAGAAAATCTGCTCGGAAACAAGTGGATGGAGCGAAGGTCGATCGATCTACAATCTTCTGCAGTTACAGAGATTGAGATGGACAGAGATCTGGAGTGAGGGAGCGGGAGAGAGAGAGGGAGAGGGAGAGAGATCGAGAGGGAGGGAGTGAGGGAGCAGGAGAGAGAGGGAGAGAGATCGGGAGGGACAGAGATCGAGAGGGAGGGAGGGAGTGAGGGAGCGAGAGAGAGAGAGAGAGAGAGAGAGAGAGAGAGAGAGAGAGAGAGAGAGAGAGTGAAGGAGGGAGGGAGCGGGAGAGAGTGGGTGCGGCTGCGGTGGAAATAGGTTTTTATTTGGTTCGGGTACGGCTTAAAAATTTAGCACCGTTCCCGAACCAAATACGTGGTCGTTCCTAAATGGTATTTTTGGTGTAGTGTGAGCTACGGCGGAATCGCGGAATCCGCGATTCTTCGCCATTTTTTTTTTTTTTTTTGGGAAATTTCCGTTACTTCTGTGGGCCTCACCATGAGGTCTGTGTTATATCCAAACCGTCCATCTATTTGGTGAGCTCATATTAAGGCTTGAGATGAAAAATAGACAAATCTAACTATCAAGTGGACCACACTGTAAAAGACAGTGGGGAATTGAACGTTTACCATTGAAACCCTTTTATGGGTTACAGAAGTTTTGGATGATTATGAAATTTGTTTTTCCTCTTCATCCTAGCCTTTGTGACCTTATGAATAGATTCGATGGAAAATAAATGTTATGGTGGTCCCTACAAAATTTTTAACGGTGAAAATCAAATTTCCGCTGCTCTTTGTGGTGTGGTCCAGTTGATCTTTGGATATGACTTTTTTTTTTTTGGATAATGCTCCGAAATGATCTCGAAATAAGATAATGCTCCGAAATGATCTCGAAATAAGGATGAACGTTGTGGATATAATAAATATATAGCTGTGGGGCCATGTAACTTTGATCTCTTTTAAGCCGTTCGTACAACTCTCGGTTGGAGGAGCGTCAGCGCTCGTCTTCGCAGTGAAAAGGAGGGGTAGTTTCGTCCTCGAAGTCGCTGTCCGCACGTGCTAGTCTAAGTTGATAACTGAAGTTTGTATTCCTTCGTAAAAACCGCTGGATGGTTTTATCTACAGTGGTCATTTTTTGTTAGTACAAACATTAGGATTAGCCTGGAGGAAAGGTACGGTAGAAAGGGAAGCGGATTGCTTACTGAGTAACTCAGTATGCGTGGCGTACTAAGTAAACTCTGTGGGGTTCACCATGATCTATGTATTTTATCCACTCTGTCCATCTATTTTATTAGATAATTTTATGACATGGGTTAAAATTTGAAGTATATCTGAAGCTCAAATGCACCACACCACATGAAACAGTGTGAATTGAACTTGTACTGTTGCAAAATTCTTGAGTGTCACAGAATTTTTGAATTAAGCTTATATTTGTTTTTTTTTCCCTTCATCCATGTCTTTTTGATATTATTAACAGCTTGGATGACAAATAGACATCACTGTAGGGCCTAGGAAGGTTTCAACGGTGGAAATCATTATTCCTACTGTTTCCTGTTTTATGATTCACTTGAGAGTTGGATATGCTTCAACTTTGGGCTCAACCCCTTAAATGAGCTGAAAAAATGTATGGACGGTGTGGATAAGCCACTTATTTTCACGGTGGGCCCAACTGAGTTTACTCAGTACGATAAGAGCATACTGAGTTACTCATTACGCTATCCGATTCCGGTAGAAAGATGTCGAGACGACTTGGAGGAGAGTTTTTTTTTTTTTTTTTTGCCCTGCAAGTGAAAGTTTATTCACGAGGAAAAATCCAATAGGAAATGACCCATGAAGATGTGTCCATAAATTTCGATTTTTTCTTTTTAATTATGGATCATCGCAACTGTCTAATAGTAATAAAGGAGGGCCATAAATATTATAGTTTTTGTCTCCACGGCTCGAACGAACCCTAGGAAAGCTATGTGACATGGCTTGGTCGAGCACATACTCGGCCTTACAACTTTCAAAATGCTTTGTCGGGCCATCTCTTACTCCGACACCTGCCCAATCAAATCCCACCAGGTGGGTCACGATGGACGCTAGTAGGGTAACCATGCCGCTCCTTCGCAAGCAGGAAGTTTCTGTTGGCAGAAGCTACACAGACCGTCACTACTTCCATGTAGCATCCACTCCGTCCATTTTGCCAGCTCATGTCGAGACATATGCCCAAAAATAAGCTGATCCAAACTCAAGCAAGAAATAGTGAGGGTTATATCCTATTAATTGAAACCTCTGGGCCATGGAAGTTTCGGATCAGGCTAATATTTGTGATCTTAATTCATCTGTATAAATAACCCTATGAACTGTTGGGATAATAAATAAAGATCACGGTGGAATTTAGAGAGGTTTTAACAGTGAGTGTTTCCATCCCCATTGGTGTGGCCCACTGGAGTTTTTGGATCTGACAAAGTTTTGGACTCATGCAAGTGGATGAACAACATACGCATGGGTGAACGTGATGAGGTCGATCACAGTCTTCCTCAAGGATAACTACTCGGAATTCACGGAGCTTCTCTGGACTCCGAATAGAGACTTCTCGAATCCACGAGGAAAGAAAGCAAAAACAATAGAAATAAATTCTAATAAATTCATAATTTCATTGATAGATAATAAAACGAATTTACAACCCTTTAAATAGGGATACTAAGACTAGGAAGAAGTTTAAAAATTAAACTATAACTAAAACTCCCTAAAATTCGTAACTTATTATAAATAGTAAATTTTCTATTTATAGTAAGTGTCATATGTGGCTTAATCACGTTATTCTCTTAATTTTTCTAGACACTTTTCATGTTGGGTGCAACTCCTACAGCCCAACGGATGAAGAGTTATAATCAAAGTAAAACTTACTATTTATAGTAACAACAGAATTAAACATGGAATTCGGCCGTCGATATTATGGAATCTCGTAAATTTGGTGTGAATAACCCGTCATAGCTGGTTGGTTGGCTAAAGTAGCTTGTCCTACCCCAAAATCATATATGGTATATTGAGTAATTCATTCCGGTTTGCGAGATATGCTTGTTTTAAGGTTCTAACGGCCTTGATAACTTTTGCCTCTGATCGGGCCTTCTCTAATACATATTGGACATAAAAGTGTCCGCGACCCGCTCTACGTCAGTCCCCTCTACTTCAAAAGAACTCGTCCTTGAGTTCTCGTGCTGCTAATTAAGTTCATGATACTCGGTCTGGTGTGCCGTAACGATACCCAGATCAAAAGTTATGATTAATTTACGGTCCACCTTCTTTTGATCCAACCATGCTAGGAATGTATCTGTGACACGTTATACATCAGACCCTTTCACTTGGAAAAAAACTCATCCTCGAGTTACTCAAGAGACTTGGTTCATGATTTTAAGATAACTTTTGATGCCGATGTTTATTAGTTATTTTTTTGTACTTGACATTAGGCTCTTGAGTTGACATAATACATGTACTCATGCTCTCCTTGACTTGGCTAGTATGGATTAGTTACTTCACTTCTGCCTTCAAGCTCTCACATTCCTTCCGATGATGTGGGAAATTAGGGAGATTTGTCCCTGTGACAAGATCAATGTGGTTTTGTATATCTCATATGAGAGACAATTAATTTATTAGGGAGTTCATCGAGCACAATCGCCTTGAACTCCTGCAACACTGGTTTTTAATCTCCTGGGATGTTCACAGGTTCCATATATATATATATATTTTTCAACTAATGCATATATATCTCTTGTTTCCTCAGATTGTTTAACAAAAGCCTGTTCAATTGTGAGACATTATCCCTCCACTTTAGAAGTCTTAGGTTGGTTCTCCCTTCCCATAGGGAGAAGGCCAATCTTTCTACCATCTTTAGTAAATGTAAATATGTTATCTTAACCTCTATGCGTAACAATAACATCAATATTATTTTGTCATGGTCGACTAAGTAACATATGACAAATTTCCATGTCGAGTACGTCACAAAGTACTTGATCCTTGTAAATTTTACTAATTGAAAACGAGATAGTGTATTGTTCAGTTACCTCTGTTTTGTTGACCTTCTTGATCCATCCAATCATGTAAGGAGATAGATGCTTTTCTGTTTTCAGTTGTAGTTTTTCCACAATTATTTTCGATACGAGATTCTCACTGCTCCTGACATCAATGATCACATTATAAACTTTTTGGCTTATGGTGCACCTCATTCAAAAGATGTTGTCTCGTTGTAAATCTATTTCTACCTTTGACATGTATAACAGTTTCCTCACGATCAAAGTGGTGGCCTGCGATTTACCATATTCTAATGGTGCTCTGTAGAAATCGGGGTTGTGTCGTGCAGCAACCACTGGCGGTTGAGTATCGCTTT
Source organism: Magnolia officinalis (assembly GCA_021015155.1). Lineage (NCBI taxonomy): Eukaryota > Viridiplantae > Streptophyta > Magnoliopsida > Magnoliales > Magnoliaceae > Magnolia > Magnolia officinalis. Next base: position 39,333,249 of record JAJHSJ010000005.1, on the reverse strand, counting down.
TAGCTCGGGGCGGAATTAATGCATCCGCAATATGGTTGTGGGTCCCTTACATGGTCAACCGACTCTCTCCGTGGAAAACTTTCATTCTTTCCAAAAGATAACGAATCTATGAATCATTGTCTACAGGATTTTTGTTCATACCTTCGTTGTTTGTCATTGGCCCGATAAGAGTCCTCGTTTTTATACCAATTGACGCAGGGATGAACATGATAAGGTCGATCACCATCTTCCTCAAAGTTAACTACTCCGAATCCATGGAGCTTCTCTGGACTCCTCACAGAGACTCCTCGAATCCACGAGGAAAGAAAGTAAGAACAATAGAAATAAATTATAATAATTTCGTAATTCGATTGATATATAATAAAAACGAATCTACAACCCTTTAAATAGGGATACCAAGACTAGGAAGAAGTTTAAGAATTAAACTATAACTAAAACTCCCTAAAATTCATAACTTACTATAAATAATAAATTTTCTATTTATAATAACTATCGTCTGTGGCTTAACCACGTTATTCTCTTAATTTTTCTAAACATTTTTCATGTTGGGCGCAACTCTTAAAGCCCAACGGATGAAGAGTTATAATCAAACTAAAACTTACTATTTATAGTAAAAATAGAATTAAACATGGAATTCGGCCGTCGATATAATGGAATCTCGTAAATTCGGCGTGGCAACCCGGCATAGCCAGGTTGGTTGGGTAACTCATTTCGGTTTGCGAGATATGCCTGTTTTAAGGTTCAAATAGTCTTGATGACTTCTCCTTTGATTGGGCCTTCTCTGATCCATCTTGGACATAAAAGTGTCCGCGACCCGCTCTACATCAGTCCCCTCCACTTCAAAAGAACTCATTCTCAAGTTCTCATGCTGCTTCGGTTCTTGATACTCGGTCCGGTGCACTGTAACGATACCTGAATCAAAAGTAATGATCAATTTATGGTCCACCTTCTTTTGGTCCAACCATGCTAAGAATGTATCTATGACACGCTATACATCAACCGCCGTGAAGAGAAATACAACACTCCTCAATATGCAATCAAAATGGCCAAAGATTTATAACCGGGATATGATTTGGTAGATGGTCCATCCATGAGGGGCCCAACAAACCAAGTTAGCGATGTATGGGCAGGGTCCTTATTCTTACCCCGGTGGTAGACTCTTAGGAGTTTCAACACCTGGTTGAGGGTTCGAGTACCCATAGGTGGTGAAATCCCACCATGGCGTGAGTGTGTGGTGGTGTGTGTGTGTGTGTTAGAAAAAAAGAAAAAAAAAAAAAGAGCGAGGTATGGGCACACTTATGCAACATAACAACAAGAGCATATTAGGTGAGACTGCCACCTCACCAAAGACAGTGCAGCCCCTACTGTTGGGTTACTGTGGGGCCCATCTATGTATTATGTATCCATTCTCTTCATCCATTTTCTCATATTATTTTATGGCATTGTCCCAAAAATGAAGTAGTTCCAATTATTAGGTATATCATACCATAAGAAAAAGTAGTGATTAACTACCCTACCATTAAAAACTTGAGGGCGTTCCTTATTGTTGCTATAGTGTGTATTTACCATCCAATCTATTGATAAGGTCACATAAGCCTATATGAAGGAAAAATCAAAAAGCAAATATCAGCTTGATCTAAAACTTTTGTGGTACATTAATGGTCAATCAACAATGATTCCTATGGTATGGTACATCTAATAATTGGATCTATTTCATTTTTCTGATGGTTCAGAAAAACAGATCGATGGCATGGATACATATATACACATCAAGGTGGACCCCCATGATAAAGACCGCATCGTCTTGGGTAAGGCCAGGCTCTCACAAAATCCACCCTCCAATATAACACGGTCTTATTGGGCATGTCCTCAGGATCCAAATCAATTCTGTAATATCTCTTTCCAACTGGACCGATTAGTAATCTCTGGACAATTCCTTCCTAAAACACCTTAGCTTTATGGGTCCCACCATGCTTTATGTATAAATCCACACCACCTGTCAAGTGAGAACCATTATTTGAACAGTAAAGATCAAACTGATAAAAAAATCCAATGGGCCAGACCATTGGGACAAATGCAAAGCTACTTCTGAACCTTTTAGTTCACATAATGTGGTTAGCCTAATATTTAAGTCGGGCTAATTTTTGTATTTTCACTTCATTCCTGTGATTTAGACTTGATTAATGGGTTTGACGAATGATACATACCATGATGGCCCCACACACAATCTATGGTTGGCATACTTGTCAGTTGTGTGGTTCACTTGGTTGTTTATATTATTATTCTTTGCTCCAAAGTTCTAGGATCCAAGATAGAGCCTAAGAGATGGAGTGGATTTTACATATACAAGATGGTGGGTTCAACAAGCTTAGCATCGCGGAAGACGTGTAGATTCTCGTTCTTTCCAATCAACCTTCAGCCATTCGGTGGTCCATACAATAGTTACGTCCAATATGGCCCCCTCACAAACTTTTTTTTATAAACTTGTTCCCTCCTTTTCCTTTCTTTTTTTCATATAATGCGTGGCCAACCTGATGAGCGGACACGCATACACTATACCAAAACTGTTGAACTAGAATGGCTAACATTTTGGTTCAGGAACGGTGTTAAGCCGTTCCTTATTTGAAACGGTTATAAACCGTACTAAAATCCATTGCTATTTTAATGGTCTAAGTTGTTATTTCTACTATTTTGTTAGTGTGTCCCAATTTAGTTATGTATCTTGTTAGTATTTATTATTTTGATCTATTGTTTTATTTTAAAACAGATGGACGGAATGGATTCGATTATAACCCTGTCAGTAGACCCCACAAGGCCCAAGAGGCATGTTACTCTATATATACCAGATTTCACCATATCATTTTCACCTTACCTATGCCAAGACGAAGCGGATTGGCTGGTGTACCTCACACCAACTATGTAGTTGCTGTATTGACGTTAGCAAGTTCCGTGGGTTTGATCATGAGGTATGTGTTATATCCAAACCGTCCATCCATTCGGTGAGCTCATCTTAAGGCTTGAGACGAAAAAATAAGACGAATGTAACTATCAAGTGGACCACACTGCAAAAACCAGTGGGGAATTGAACGTCTACCATTGAAACCCTTTTTGGGGTCACAAAAGTCTTGGATTAATTTGAAATTTGTTTTTCCTCTTAATTCAGGTCTTTGTGACCTTATGAACAGATTGGATGGAAAATAAACGTTATGGTGGGCCCTACGAATTGTTTAATGGTGAAAATCATGATCTCCGCTGCTATTTGTGGTGTGATCCAGATGATATTTGGATATGATTTATTTTTTGAATAATGCTCTAAAATGATCTCTAAAAATAGATGAACGGTGTAGATATAATAAATACATCATTGTGGGGCCCATGTAACTTTGATCTCCTTTGAACCGTTCGTACAACTCAGAGCTCGAGGAGCGTCAATGCTTGTCTTCGCACGACACGTACCTACAACAGCTATATAGCTGGTGTGTGGTACACCAGCCAATCCTCTTCCCCCCAAAACCATCATTTGCATTTGTCTCCCTCTCCCTCTCCCTCTCTCAATCTCTCTTTCGATCTCCCTCTCCCGATTTCAACCCTCTCTCTCGATCTCCCTCTCTCTCTTGATCTCCCTCTCCCTCGATCTCCCTCTCAATCTCCCTCTCCCTGTCCGACTCTAGATCTGCAACATCCACTAGTCACTGCAACCCTTTCATTGAAACGACAGTCCCCACACATGGGGTATCAACTTCAAAATGATAAGAGCTTAATCACCAATGTGTGGTGCAAAAAGCACTATGGATGTGTCTTCTCAAAGGTATTCCATAATGGTAACAAGGGCATGATATTTTGTTTTAGGTTTTTTATGGTTGTAGATTTTTTTTTTTTCTTTTTTAACTCGATTTGATGTTGATTTCATCAGATTTGATGGTTTACTTCCAAAATTCTCTGTTGTCGGGTCCTGTTCAAAGTCCGGTGGTGATTTGAGACGAATGGATGACAGGATGGTCTCCTCCCTCGATAACCTACAGAATCTGGACAACATCTCTTACCTCTCGCACAGAGTGGCTTCTGAGACTGACAAGATACTCTTGGGCCCTCTCAACTTTAGTGTTGATCAACTGATTGGAGTGACAATGTACATGTCTTAGCTAAGCAAATGGGTTTTCTGGGGTCAAAGCCATGAAGGCAAATCCAATCGGAATAAAACCCAAACGCCCAATGCCATCTTCTTCCACCATCTTTCCAGTATTTATGTTGTCGACCTCTACGTCTTCATACCTGGGTTTCGCCATATATGCACCATTGTGGCTATATCCATTGTTTGGTAGATGACTTTTCTGGGGTCGAGGCAGTGAAGCCAAATCCAATCGGAAGAAAACCCAAACGCCCACCACCATCTTCTGTCTGTCTTTCCAGCATTGGTCCTGTCGACCTCTGTATCTTCATATGTGTGTGTTTCGCCCTGTTGGTACTGTTGTGGTGGTACCCATTGTTTGTTGTAGTGTGTTTGCAATGTACTTGTCATTGGGAGGGAGTGATGTAACTAAAGTTGGGGGTGTTTGGTCTGCAGGGCGGACCAAAGACGCAGAGGACGGCAGCAATGATAATTCAGTTTCTGTATCCTTTGTGTTGATGTCCTATTTTTGAACTGTTTCTGTTTCTCGTTCCTATTATTTGTTCTTTGATGGGGCTTCTTAGATAATCATATTGATTTAGCTGATGATGATTTTGGTTCTGTGATGTGTTTTGTAGGTCATACATGGTTCGAGTCAAGGAGAGATGGCCGGAGACTTTAGGGAGGAAGCAGTAGCTGTAATCTTTCTGCAATGGCTGTTCTTTCTTCCTTTTCCTTGATTCTTTGTTGTAATGGGTGGCCCAATGAAAGAGCGGTAAGTGTGCTTGTCATATGATGGATGAAATGATGTTTTAACTTTTTCATCGGAACATCCACAACTGATAACTAGACAGAGCATGAGCCCAAAAATGAGTTACATTCAAAACTCAAGTGATTCACATTACAAAAAGGCAATGAGGATTGAACAAACTATCATTGCAACTTTCTCAGTCCCGCTGTGAGGCTTACATTCTATCTGACCTATTCGTGAGGTATCACACGTATCTGAATGACCTTAAAATACAAACATTAGGGTCATTAGAGTTTTTGGAGATCCTAAGAAGTTTTAACAGATTATATTAGGATATGGGTGCCACACCCCAAAATTTAAAATATCCCTAATTCTAATGTATAAACTAAATTATATGTGTTAATTCATCGCATTTACATTTAATACAATTATATTGTGAGGCATATCTTATTAAGTTATGTACCTCATATCAATTTTACATTTATGAAATACATGGGTTAGATCAAAACCATTCGTAACCTCAGTTATTCAACATAAAAAGAGAAAATAATGAATACAAGACGTCAACAGTTTGTATGTGGTGAAAAGAAAGTCTGTTTAATTGCTGATTACAGTGGCTCTATTAATATAATCTTGTTTAATAGCTAGTAAATTAATTGGTCTATATAATGAATGGTTTAAAACTTTAAATAATCATACGCATGTAACACATGTTCGGTAATATTGTAAAAGGAAAGATGAAGGAAGCAGATTGCGAGTTGTGACACCAATATCCGTGGTGTGTCTAGGTCAACAAACTTTGTGGACCCATCATGATGTATTTATTATAAAGAACTTCATTTTTTTCTTTAAAAAACCAAGCTAAAATATAAGACTACTCCTTTAAAAAGTCATGTAGCACAACACGCAATCTATTTGGGAGAGAGAAATCCAGCATATCTTGTTAGCGTGAGTCCTTGGAAATGACATGGATAAATGAGACCCAACATCACTAGTGTACTTTCTACACAAAACTTTTTGGGGGCCCACTGTGATGTTTGTGAGAAATCCTCCCCGTATAAGTTCATTCATAGGGTCACAAAGACCTGGATGAAGAGGAAAAACAAATTTCATAATGATCCAAAAATTCTGTAACCCCTAAATGGGTTTCAATGGTAGACGTTCAATTCCCCACTGTATTTTACAGTGTGGTCCACTTGATAGTTAGATCTATCTTATTTTTCGTCTCAAGCCTTAATATGAGCTCGCCAAATAGATGGACGGTTTGGATATAACACTGACATCATGATGGGACCCACAAAAGCAACACAACATATATATATATATATATATAAAACAACACAGACTGCATCGATATATCGACATATTGTCGATATATCGACGTTACATGAAATTTTTTGGTTAAGTCGCTGGACAAATGAGGACTTAATTCGATATTATCGACCATATGTCGATATATCGACAAAATCAAGCATCGATATATCAACATATTGTCGATGTATCGACATTACATGGAATTTTTTGGTTAAGTCGCTGGACAAATGAGGACTTAATTCGATATAATCAACCATATGTCGATATATTGACAAAATCAAGTATTGATATATCGACATATTATTGATATATCGACGTTACATGAAATTTTTTTTCCCCCGCCGATTTTCATGCTTGTCCCACCGATTTTCTAGTTTGCCCCGCCGTTTTTCATGCTTGTCCCACCGATTTTCTAATTTGCCCCGCCGTTTTTCATGCTTGCCCCGCCGATTTTCTAGTTTGCCCCGCCGTTTTTCATGCTTGCCCTGCCGATTTTCTAGTTTGCCCCGCCATTTTTCTTGCTTGCCCTGCCGATTTTCTAGTTTGCCCCGCCGTTTTTCATGCTTGCCCCGCCGATTTTCTAATTTGCCCCACCGTTTTCTAGTTTGCCCCACCGATTTTCTAGTTTGCCCCACCGTTTTTCTAGTTTGCCCCGCCGATTTTCTAGTTTGCCCCACCCTTTTTCTAGTTTGCCCCACCGATTTTCTAGTTTGCCCCGCCGTTTTTCATGCTTGCCCCGCCGATTTTCTAGTTTGCCCCGCCGTTTTCTAATTTGCCCCGCCGTTTTCTAGTTTGCCCCACCATTTTTTCCTTGCCGTTTTCTAGTTTGCTCGCCGATTTTCTAGGCTACAGATATGGCTACGGTTATAATCCGTAGCTATAGATTGTTTTTTTTAAAAAAAAAAAAAAATTTATTATTATTATTTTTTTGCTGTTGTAATCCCACCACTTTTTGTGGGTCCCATCATGAGGTCTGTGTTATATCCAAACCGTCCATCGATTTGGCGAGCTCATATTAAGCTTGCGACGTAAAATAAGACAGATCTAACTATCAAGTGGTGGGCCCTACAAAATTTTTAATGGTGAAAATCAGTTTTCCTGCTGCTCTTTGTGGTGTGGTCCATTTGATCTGGATATGATTTTTTTTTTTTGGGGATAATGCTCCGAAATGATCTCTAAATATGGATGAACGTTGTGGATATAATAAATACATAGTTGTGGGGCCATGTAACTTTGATCTCTTTTGAGCCGTTCGTACAACTCTTGGCTGGAGGAGCGTTAGCGCTCGTCTTCGAAAGGGAGGGGTTTTTCATCCTCAAATTCGCTGTCAGTACGTGTAGGTCTAAGTTGCAAACCAAGGTTTGTCTTCTTTCATAAAAAAAAGTTGGATAAAAGGTGGGGTCTACAGTCCTAAATTTCTCTTCCTGTAATGTGGTACACTTGAGATTTGGATATGCCTTGTTTTTGGTCTCATACCATAAAATGATCTGGAAAAATATATGGATGGCATGGATGAAAAGCCTACATCATGGTGGGGCCCACGGACCACCGACTGTTCGCCATTAGCTGGTGGCAGGGGGAGTACTGAATCCGTTTCTGTCAAAAGGAGGGGTATTTTCGTCCTGAAATTCCGACTCCATACGAGGAGGTCCAAGTGTGTATTCTAAGTTTGTATTGCTTCAAAAAAACTGCTGGATAAAAGGTGGGGTCCACAGTCGTAAATTTCTCAAATGAAATTGCACATTTGCACTCCCTCGCGAGTACACTTGTTTCTCACGTGGGAACCATTCAAACCTGTGCAGTACCTCAGTGGATCTTCAGGAGATCCTATCCATCTAGATTCTAGAGTGCATGATTCTAAAATCAAGTACAATGATCACGTGGGCCAAACACTCATACAAGATTTGAACAGCTGGTTAATTTCTGTAAACCGTTCGTTTAATTTTTATTGGTATTTTTAAATTTCAATCATAAGTAATTTTTTGATATATAGAATCTTCAACGCTTGGGTCACACGACGAACGGCTCTGATCCTTCAGACGTATCCCTTATGCCTTATCCCTGTGAGTCGAGTGCACTTTGTAAATGCACCCGCGGAAGTGCCATTAAACCTTACACCAGACACCGTCCTACGAGAAATGTTCACATACAGCATCGTATTTGAACTTTTCCATACAACAGCTTCTTTTGAATAAATGTATCAATAAAATATCAATCTGATCTGTTAAAAATACATATTAACTACAAAAATTATATTGGCACATATGATTAGTGGCACATTTCTTCATGGTTCAAATATCCTATACGTGACATATTGGCACATATGATTAGTTGTATCTTAAGCTAAGCAACAATAGATTGTATGTGATCATTACTTTTCCTACAAATAAGAACTACCCATTTGATGGGGTGATGAATGTGAAACATTTGCTGGTTGATGATTTTTATCGCTTCAATTGCACACTTTCTTGAGACCAAGAGATGAGTAGTCGACATCGTTACTGCCCTACGGTGGTTTTCATCCTAAAATGGTCATATTTCAGTTTGCCCCGATGTTTTTCTAGTTTGCCCCACTCATATTTCAGTTTGCCCCGCTGTTTTTCTTGTTTGCCCGCTCATATTTCAGTTTGCCCCGCTCATATCTCAATTTGCCCCGCTGTTTTTCATGTTTGCCCCGCTGTTTTTCATGTTTGCCCCGCCGTTTTTCTAGTTTGTCCCGCTGTTTTTCGTGTTTCCCCCGCTCATATTTCAGTTTGCCCCGCTGTTTTTCTAGTTTGCGCAGCTCATACTTCAGTTTGCCCCGCTGTTTTTCTAGTTTGCCCCGCTCTTTTTCATGCTTACTCTGCTCATTTTCATGTTTGCCCCGCTCAGTTTCATGTACGGCTGAAAGTTGGGCGGGTTCAACCCGACCGACCCGACATTGGGTTGGGCTCAGGCAGGATATATCGGGTCCGATCTCAAGCTTGGGTTATACAAACACCAATCCGATAAAACTTAGGTTGGGCTTGGGTTTAGGTCTGAGGTTGCCCGACCCAACCTGAACCCGATCAATATATTAGTTACTTATAAATTATAATTGAGTGTAAATTGTTTGTGTAGAAGGTACACTAGTGATGTCGGGTCTCATTTTTCCACATCATTTCCAAGGACTCATGCTAACAAAATATGCCGGATTTCTCTCTCCCAAATATATTGCGTGCTATGATACATGACTTTTTAAAGGAGTAGTAGATTGCGTGCTATGATACATGACTTTTTATAGGAGTAGTCCTATATTTTAGCTTGGTTTTTTAAAGAAAAAAAAATGAAGTTATTTATAATGAATAACCACATATATAATTAATAAAATCATAGATACAAAAAATAAGTCCTATATTGAAATATAATAAACTAATGTAATAACGAAAATATTAGCACGTATACACCCGACCAACCCAATCAACCCGTCGAGCCCTTTGGGGTTGGGCTTGGGTCGAGAATTCCCAACCCAAGAATGGGTTGGGTTGGGTCAAGGTTTAAGTATAGGAACCTTGGGCTGGGTTAGGGTTGAGCACTAACCCGAACCATCGATGTTGAATGAAATTGACCACGAACTGAATGAAATAGATTTTTGACCATCGACCCGATGGAATCTTGAAAAATAAATAGGTTGGTTGGCTAAATTAGTTTCTCCTACCCCAAAATCATATATGGTAAGTTAAGTAAATCATTCTAGTTTAGGAGATATGCTTGTTAAATAAATAGACAAAGAAATGAATTAAAAGATAGAAAAATATTTTTATATAGTTATATATACATATTTACATAATTATGTATTATAGAAAAATGTAAGGGGAAAAATGTTCTCCATGTAAAAAATAAAAATAAAAAAGAGAAAAAAGTGCATAACACTATAGCTATGGCTATGGTTATAATCCGTAGCGATAGGCCAAGCTCTAAACCGGTCGACCCCAACTCGCTGGCTTCGTTTTTAAGAAATCCCGCCTATGGCTACGGATTTGGCAGTCTCTATGGCTATGGTTATAATCCGTCGGTCGACCGAGTCCCAACCCGGTCGACCCCAACTTGCTGGCTGCGGTTTTTTTTCTCTGACCCGGTCGACCGGGTCCTAACCCAGTCAACCCCAACTCGCTGGCTTTGTTTTTATTTTTTTTTTTTTTTTTTTTCCTGTTGTAATCCCCATCAATTTTTGTGGGTCCCATTGTAAGGTATGTGTTATATCTAAACCGTCCATCTATTTGGCGAACTCATATTAAGGCTTGAGGTGAAAAATAAGACACATCTAGCTATCAAGTGGACCACACTGTAAAAGGCAGTGGGGAATTGAACGTCTACCATTGAAACCCTTTTAGGGGTTACAGAAGTTTTGGATCATTATGTAATTTGTTTTTCCTCTTCATCCAGGTCTTTGTGACCCTATGAATGAACTTATATGGGGAGGATTTCTCACAAACATCACAGTGGGCCCCAACTTAGACGGGGGAGGATTTCTAATGGTTGACGCTTATTCAACACTGTTTCCTGTAATGTGGTACACTTAAGATTTGGATATACCTCATTTTTTGTCTCATACCATAAAATGATCCGGAAAAATATATGGACAGCATGGATGAAAAGCATACATCATGGTGGGCCCACAAACCATCGACGATCCGCCGTTGGCGGGTGGCAAGCGGGGTACCCAGTCCGTTTATGTGAAAAGGAGGGGTATTTTCGTCCTGGAATTTGTCGTCCGTACGAGGAGGTCTAAGTGCGTATGTTAAGTTTGTATTGCTTCAAGAATATCCAATGGATAAAAGGTGGGGTCTACAGTCGTAAATTTCTCTTTAAAAAATAAGTTTGTGAGCGGCACACATGGGACGTAACTATTGTATATAGACCACCGGATGGCTGAAGGTTGATTGGAAAGAGGGGAAATCTACACTTTACCCAATGCCTAAAATATGTAAGCTTGTTGAAACAATCCATTCCATCTCTCAGACCTTATCTTCGATTCTAGAAATTTAGAGTAAAGACTTAGTAATATAAACAACCAGGTGGGCCACACCGCGGGCATGCAGCAATGACGATGGAATGCCAACCATAGATTGTGTGTGGGGCTACTATGGGTTGTATCTTTCATCGAACCACTAATTAGATCTAAATTATGAGGATGAAGTAAATATCCAAAAATTAGCCCGACTCAAATATCAGGCGGGCCACATTATATGAACTAAAAGATTTTAGAAGTAGCTTTACATTTGTTCCAATGATATTGCCTGGTGGGTATTTTTTATGAGTCAGATCCACGGCTCAAATATTGGTTCTCACTTTAAGGGTGGAGTGGATTTATATATGAAGTATGGCGGGACTCATATAGCTAGGTAGGGTGTTTTATGGTGTTGTCCAGCGATGACTACTCAGGACAGTTGGAAAGAAATTTCAGGATCCCTTATGTGAATTAATCAACCGATTGGACGGTAAACAAACATTACAGAAATATTAAGGCGCACCTTGAGAAGTTTTTAATAGTAGGGAGGTCGATCACCACTTTTCTTATGGTATAGTCTACCTGATAATTGGATCTACTTCAATTTTTGGACTGCCATAAAATGATATGAATTAACGGCATAGATACATAATACATACATCTAGATGGGGCCACGGCAAACCCTCAGTATGGGCCGCACCGTCTTCAGTGAAGCCGCGGTCTCACCTGTTCCGCCCCCGTTATTATATTGTATAAGTGTGCCCATACCTCGCTGACTCGGTTTGTCGGCCTCTCATGAATGGACCAGCTACTAAATCTGATCCCTGGCCATTTTGGTTGAATGCAGACGATTGTTTTATGTTCATGGCTGTTCATCCACACATATGACTTCTAAACTGTGGCAGATCCAAAAACTCTAGTGGGCTAGATCATGGGGGATGGAAACACTCACCGTTAAAACCTCTCTGAATTTCACCGGTAATCTTTATTTGCCATCCCAACTACTCATAGGGTTATTTACACATAGATGAACTGAGATCACAAATATTAGCCTAATCCGAAACTTCTATGGCCCTAAAGGTTTCAATTGATAAAGTATTATATTTACTATTTACTGCTGTGTGTTCCGCTTGAGTTTGTTAAGCTTATTTTTGGGCATATGTATCGACATAAGCTAGCAAGATGGACGGAGGGGATGCCACATAGAAGTAGTGATGGTTCCGTATAGCTTCCTCCAATAGGAAGGAGGCGGTGTGGTTACCGGCCCTGACAGCTTCCATCGTGACCCACCTGGTGGGATTTGATTGGACAAATGTCCGAGTAAGAGATGGCGCGACAGCATTTTCAAAGATGTAAGGTCGAGTATGTGCTCGATCAAGCATTGTCACGTGGCTTCATGGATCCTTTACAATTGAGTTTTTCTCGTGACCGAGGAAAGAAAGAATAAATAAATAATAAAGTCTCTTCTTAGTTGTCTCGACGTCTTTCTACTGCACCTTTTCTCCGGGTGAATTGACCGTACTGTGTATGTCAAATTCCCTAAAGAGATTCAACTTTTTAAATATTTCATAGGTGGCCTTCTGACAAGCTTATGAAAATTATTTGAACCAAAATGCCCTTGTTTCAATAGTTGTAAGGTTTTCTAGGGAATAAGAAGTTACGTCGTATTTGATGCCAAGAAAGTAATGTGTATGGAACTCTTTCTTTTTTTTTTTGCATAGGAGAGGACTAAACTTGTGAGGCCCACATTGATGTATGTGTGTAATCCATGCCGCCCATCCTTTTTATTGTGTTATTTTAGGGCTAGGGCCCAAATATCAACCTGATTCAGAGCTCGTGTGCTAACTTGGACACTGGCCAAGTTAGGACTTTTTGAGCCCACAGTGTGTTGGCCAACAAGGTGGATGGAACGGATCACCCCATTGTGGGCCTTAAGATATTGTATTAATGGTTATCCTTTACCACGACCCATATAACATGACAACCCGGATCCATGTCAACTACGACCTTTACCACATTACAACCATGACCCATATAACATGACAACCACGACCCATATAATATGACAACCACGACCCATATAACCTACATTTCTTGCTCCTGCAGTCTATTAATAGTCATCTCTACGTTATGGTCCATTTAAGATTTATATTTGAATGAAATTTATCCACGGTGTAAATAGATCGTTTCATCTGATGGACGGTAAGGATCCTATGTATGTTTATCCCATGTAGTCACAAAGTTAGTGCAAGTCACGTCATAGTCGTGCAAACGATATCTGTGTAGTAGCATAGGTCACATCAGGTGGTTGTAATGTGGTAAGGGTCGTGGTTGTAATGTCGTAAGGGTCGTAGTTGTCAAGGGTCGTGGTTGTCATGAGGTAAGGGTCATGGTTGTCATGCTATATGGGTCGTAGTCTTCATTATATAGGCCTTGGCCCTAAAATGAGAACCACGACCCATATAATTTGACAACCACAACCCATATAACATAACAACCATTACCCATAAAAACTACGACCCATTACAACCACGACCCATATCACATGAGAACCACGACCCATATAACATGATAACTGCGATCCATGACAATCACAACCCATATAACATGACAACCATGACACATATAACATAACAACTATGACCCATGAAAACTACGACCCATTACTACCACGACCCATATCACATGAGAACCACAACTCATATAACATGATAACTACGATCCATGACAACCATGACCCATATAACATGACAACCATGACCTATATAACATAACAACCATGACCCATTACATAACGGACCAATGAGATCTTGACATGTGGCGTTACACTCGATATTGGGGTCGAGCCACATGTCAAGTCGGGGTAGCTGAGGGGACGTCGTACGAGGACGCATTGATGGACATCTTTAATGCCTACCACATGACATGACTATATAAGGGAAGCCCTAACCCTTAAGGTCTTTCCTTCTACATTTTCGTTTCTTTCCATCTTCATCTCTTTGCTTCTCTTTGGATGATTTTCGGTGTCCATTTCTTCTGCAATCAGGCCAGTGACCTGCCCATTTCTTCTTTGGTGAGCTCCATCTCTCCCTCCTATCGTTTTTCAATTTCTAAGTAGCATTACTCGCAAACACCATGTCTAGTTCACTGAGCTCGCGGGAGAGGGCCTTTGGCGGCGGTAGTGGGGCAAGCTCTCGCCTTAGGGTAATGTCGAACCCACCGTCGCCACCTGTGATGATGGTGGAGTCCGACTTTTGGTCGTTGGCGTCACGTGTGTTGAAGTGATCTCCTGCCCAGAGGCCAGCGCCCGTGGCCAGGGCATTGAATTTATCCCCATTGTAGAGGACAATGCCCGCGCCTAAGGCGTCAAGCACATCTCCGTCTAAGGGCCCAGTGGCTATGGGGCGCGACCCATCCGGAGAGGTTGATTCGGAAGAACCCGATGATAAGGAGGGCCCGAGGGGGCCGGTGCCCTCAACCTTGCCTAAGGAAGAGTTGGCCCAGATCAGGCTCGAATACCATCTCCCCGAGTCTGTGGTCCTCCGGCTTCCTTCGCAGGACGAGCTTTCAGACCGACCTCTAGAGGGGACCATCATGATCTTCCAGGTCACGCTTCGATGCGTCCTACAGCTTCCTCTGTAGGGAATAGTCAGGCGTCTACTAGCTCACCTTGGCTTAGCCTCAGGACAGATGATCCCAAACGGGTGGAGGGCTTTGTTCGGCTATGCGGTCTTGTGGGCTGAGCTAAACCAGCTCGAGATATCTATGGACGAGTTCCTCCAATTATACCAGTTGAAGCCGAACAATCTTCAGCTTGGCTGGTACTACTTATCTACCTGGCGGAACACTGGTAGGGCCCTTATAACTAACCCTCCGTCCTCTGGTTCTATGCCCTAGGTGTTGGGAGACAGTCGAAACAGAATAGACTCCCATTGTCCCTCGAGCTTTCTCCGATCCAGGTCAGCATTTCTGCTATAGTAGTTATCCTTTAATTAGTTGGTATTTACTGACATTTAACCTTTGTTGCATGTGTCTTTTGTTGTAGTCGTATCCAAGCATCCTCCTCTGCTTTGCAATGGATCATTAACTCGGATCCGTGATTTACGAGCGATCGAGGAAGGGAAAAGGTTTAGAGGGTACTTCTTTAGCTCGAGCTACTCCTCAAAACGGGCTTGGACTCCGCTCTTACCGGTAAGAACTTTGGTAAGATCTTTAGCCGAGCTTAATGACTTAGAAATCTTCAAGATTTTTTCTGAGATGTTTCTCATGTGTTGTCACAGAGATGCCTGAAGCTCGACCTTTCATCTGTCCTCCCCTAAAGGTTCACGCGCCTCCTTGAGATGAGTCGGCGACGCTGAAGACCTCCTCCAAGGCCAAGGGGAAGGTCGGCTCCTCTTGCACGATTGTCTACAAGGTTGAGGGAGAGGGTATGGAGGTGGAGGCCCCTTCTGGAGTAGCGGGAATAGTCGTTCCTGAAGGCGTAGCCCCCACTAGGATCTAGGGGGCTCCCGAGATTCCTACCGAGGCTCGACCTTCGGGGAGGGGGGAGGAGGAAGAGAGACGAGGGACCCTTCATCGGACCATGGAAGAGATCATCCCATGGGTAGACCGTCATACAGTCGAATTGGAGTATGCGGTCGGCTTATTTGGCTCTTCGATGGATATGCTTCTTAGGCACGTGTCGACGACCCTCCTTAGTTAAGCACCTCATCCAAAGCTGATTTGAATTTCCTTTTGTCTTCTATTGCTTGTCTTCACTCTTTTTTCCTTTTCTTTGTAGTTCGCCCTATGCATATTGAAGGCGGGCGCCGAGTTTACTCGAATGCAGACTTGGGCGTAGGTGGCTGAGCAACAGGTGGCTCATTCTGAAGCAGAGCTGCAGGCCGCGAAGACGGATCTTAAGGCATCTGATGTAGAGCGGGTCGCAGACAGTTACATGGCCAAGATGGATCAGAAAAGGCTCGGTCGACAACAGAAGTGATCCAAACCATCGGACCTTAAATCGGGCGTATCTTGCAATCCGGAATGAGTTATCTGACATAAAATATATGATGAAAAAGTTAAAACATCATTTCATCCAGCATATGACAAGCACACTTACCGCTCTTTCATTGGGCCACCCATTACAACTAAGAATCAAGGAAAAGGAAGAAAGAACAGCCATTGCAGAAAGATTGCAGCTACTGATCCTCCCCAAAGTCTCCAGCCATCTCTCCTTGACTCGAACCATGCATGACCTACAAAACATATCACAGAACCAAAATCATCATCAGCTAAATCAATATGATTATCTAAGAAGCCCCATCAAAGAACAAAGAATAGGAACGAGAAACAGAAACAGTTCAAAAATAGGACATCAACACAAAGGATATAGAAACTGAATTATCATCACTGCCGTCCTCTGCGTCTTTGGTCCACCCTGCAGACCAAACACCCCCAACTTTAGTTACACCACTCCCTCCCAATGACAAGTACATTGCAAACACACTACAACAAACAATGGGTACCACCACAACAGTACCAATAGGGCGAAACACACATATGAAGATACAGAGGTTGACAACATCAATGTTGGAAAGACAAACAGAAGATGGTGGTGGGCGTTTGGGTTTTCTTCCGCTTAGATTTGGCTTCACTGCCTCGACCCCAGAAAGCCATCTGCCAAACAATGGATATAGCCACAATGGTGCATATATGGCGAAACCCAAGTATGAAGACGTAGAGGTCGACAACATAAATACTGGAAAGATGGTGGAAGAAGATGGCATTGGGCGTTTGGGTTTTATTCAGATTGGATTTGCCTTCATGGCTTTGACCCCAGAAAACCCATTTGCTTAGCCAAGACTTGTACATTGTCACTCACATCGTGGTTTGGATCAGCCAAGGGATCTCTGATGGTGGGCCACGATTCATCGAGAACGGACTCTGTCCGTCCATCTGTTTCGGCGAGAGAAAATCCCAAAGGAAGGAAGAATCCTTCCTTTTTTGGAATTCCTCGATTCAAACTCTTTTGACCGAGACCCTTGGCTCAATGCACAGCGGGTGCACGTCACCTGTTGCACTCACGAGTCATAAGCGGGGTCCACAGTGGTGATTTCGGCTAATCCACTTCGTCCATCTATTTTGTCAGCTTGAGTTAGGACACAACCTAAAGGATGAGGCATATCTCAAGGCTTAGGTGGACCATATCTACTCATTCACATGTCCAAGTGGTTATCTTGAATGATTCAACTGTCGGATCGCTATCAAATGTGACTAAACCTGACCCTTAAGGGTCCTATGGACTATTTAACTGAAATCCGCTGGTTAGATTTATACGCAGATGTTCTAATGGTGTAATCTAATGGGTAACTCGCCCAATAAATTACATAGACTCGATGATCAGTGGATCTATTAATTTGGGTCCCGAAACTAGTGATGTATGCTTCGATATATGGGTTCACATTCTTCAAGTTGTCAGACTTAAACTGGATCGTTTGGTTTAGGTATGGTTTGATCATAGGTTGTTAAGAACATAATGAACAGTGGATCTTATGATATGTTGACAATGGAGGGTTTAAATTTATCCATCGAGGAGATTAAATCCCCAAAAGTAGGTCCATCTGGTGGTGCGATGGTCCATCTTGAAAGATGACGGATGGATGACTTGATCTATGGATGAAAATTGTCCCCAACTACCGATTCATGCTAGAACGAAGGTGAGTGTTCAGACAAATTGAGTTTGCATTTATCTTAAGCCAGGTCCTCATGATAACACCCGAGTACTAAATAACACGGGGTGTTATAGCTATGCTATTTTTCTCAGCCCTAATTTGGTCTCTTGGAGTGCTAATAAACAGCCCACGATTTCTCGTTCCATCACTGAGTCTGAGTACCATTCTCTTGCTATCTGATGTAGAGCGGGTCGCGAACAGTTACATGGCCAAGATGGATCAGAAAAGGCCCGGTCGACGACAGAAGTGATCCAGACCATTCGACCTTAAATCAGGCATATCTCGCAATCCGGAATGAGTTATCTGACATAAAATATATTATTTTGAGGTAGAACGAGCTACTTTAGCCAACCAACCCTGGGTCGCGAACAATTACATGGCCAAGATGGATCAGAAAAGGCCCGGTCGACGACAGAAGTGATCCAGACCATTGGACCTTAAATCAGGCGTATCTCGCAATCCGGAATGAGTTATCTGACGTAAAATATATGATTTTGGGGTAGAACGAGCTACTTTAGCCAACCAACCCTGCTACGGCGGGTTGCGACATCCGAAATTACGAAAAACCCCTGGATTGACGGTCGTTTCCCTGTTTTAATTTCAATTTTACTATAAATAGTAAGTTTTAGTTTGATTATAACTCTTCATCTGTTGGGCTTTAGGAGTTGCGCCCAACGTGAAAAGATCTTAGAATAATTAGGAGAATGGTTTGGTGAAGCCAAATAGGACACTTACTATTTTTGGCCGAAAACCTTGCGCACTAGTAGACATCACGACCGTCTATAAATAGTAAGTTTACTATTTATAGTAAGTCGCGAATTCTAGGAGTTGTAGTTGTAGTTTGATTCTGATTTCTTTCCCATTGCTTGGTACCCCTATTTAAAGGGCTGTGAGCTCGTTTTTATGAATTAATTAATCAGTTTCGAATTTATTAGAAATTATTTCTGTTTTCTACTTTCTTTCCTCGTAGATTCGAGAAGTCTCTGTGAGGAGTCCAGAGAAGCTCCGTGGTTTCGGAGTATTTATCCTCATCACGTTCATCCCTGCGTCACTATCACGGCCATAGAATTGTTTTGGATACGTATGGTCTTACGCGATTTGACTATTTATCTACAACATCCTCCTCTTCTCTACTGTGACAATATTACTGCTATTTCACCCGCCTATTAAGGTGGATTATCATTTCATCCAAGAAAAAGTTACTCGAGGTGATCTTGTTGTTCACTATGTGGGTACAATTGATCAAATAGCTGATATTTTCACTAAAGGGTTGACATCTGCCCAGTTCCAATTCTTACAATCCAAGCTTTATGTCATCAATAGTTTGTCGTTTAGCTTGAGGGGGCATGTTAACAATCCTACCTCATCTACATTGCAATTACCTCCAAGTGATTAGCACTCTATCCATGATGGATTCAAGTTTCAAATTTCAATTCAAACTGTAATCTATTTAAACAGACTTTTGTACTCTCTAACTCTATAAATATAAAGGATCCGTATGATCTATTTCAAGGTGGGTTTTCTTTAAACAACGTATTTCTTTAACAGTGTGTTTCTTTATCCTTATCATTTTTCCTAAACTGACAAAAGTACTCGTCGATTAATTAGGTTGCATAAGAAAATTCAAAATGTAACTAGATGTAATTATCATTAATGAAGTATAATTATCAAGAAATTTCAGAATTTTTTGGGCCCAATTACATTGGGATGTGCCAACCAGTCAGTTTTTGAGATCATTTCAGGGCATGAGCAAAAAAATGTGATAGCAATTCTTTGTGTATCACACTGTTGGAAACAATGGTGATTGAACCCCACCATTACAAACTTCCTATAGCCCACCGTGATGTTTATTTTAAATCTAATCTATGAATTAAGTCATATAGACTTAGGTATATAGCTTCATCCTAAACTTTTGTGGCCCCAATAAGTTTTTAATAGTGGTTGTTGAATCAACACTATTTCTTATAGTATGGTCAACTTAAGAATTGTATCGTTGAATAGTGGTCGTTGAATCAACACTATTTCTCAAGTAGTCACGGAGCAAGTTATAGTGCTACTAAGGCGATCTCTTGGGCTATTTCAAGGGATTCAAATCCCTCCAATGAAGAAGCCTACGAGATATGCTTTTCTTGAATTCCAATAAGGTCCAATAGGATGCGTAATCATACCAGGATTGGTAAGAACGACTCTCCCAACGGTTGGCAACAAGTTCGAAATCGACACTGGAAGGAAGAATGCAGCTTATTCATTGGAAATCTTCCCTTTATGGCTTCAGCTGATGATATCAAAGTTAGGTTTGGTCAGTTTGGGAAGCTCTCATCCCATGCTTTCCATCCTCAGGAAGAAGCAAGGGATTTGCATTTGTCAGATTTTAGAAAATAGAGGAATCGAAATCAACAATGGAGATGCTTAATGGGAGTTTTCTTGGTAGACGCCGGATAATAGTAAACTTCGCACAACAAAGGTCAATGAGGAATGCCAGGGTGGGCATTGAAAGCAGAGAAGCACCTATGCGAGAGACGCCTGTATACAATCAGCAGAGACAATCCCCAAATATTTCCGCTCAAACCACGGGCCAGAGCAACCAAATGTGAAATATGCCTAATCTAAACAACAGATGTGAGATTATGACTTACGCTGAAGCTCTCAAACCACCCTGTCCACCATCTCCAAACAATCAGAAAATCATTGTGCCCAAATGGATTTCAAACAAAGGAAGAGTTGATTTTGCATATGCGTTGGTTAGGGAAGTGAAAGGTATCTCTGATGCTTCACATTCTCTTCATGAAGCCCTACGCTCTTCGACTTTCCACACCTCTCAGGTAGAGATATTTAAGATCTCCAAATCAGCATACATATTAAAATTCAAATCCAGGTAAGAAGTGATAGCCTTTTTTAGAGATAGGACTCTCCATCAGAAACTGGCTTTGACAAACACTAGAATGTGGGGACCAACAATGATGGTACCAGGTAGAGGGTCTTAGAATCGAATCGAAGGAATCCCCATTCACGCATGGAGCAAACACACCATAGGCCATATTGCAGAACACATGGGATCAGTGGTAGAATTGGATGCTAATACAGTTGATGGATCAAATCGATGGTACACTAGAGCTAAAATCATCCCCCACCATCATTCATCCTTATTCAACTTGCTTGATCTCATAGTTGAAGGGAGGACATTTCAGATCACTGTGCAATTTGAAGCTGCAAATCAAACAGGAATTGAGCAAAGAGGGAAGGACGTCCATAAAGGTATTCAGGCGGAAGGTACTAAGCAATGGGTAGTTAGGACATTTGGAAACCATCAGGAGGGCGGCATTCATGATAGAAGGAAGCAAAATACTCAACGGGATCACGGAACAGGGAGCACAGAAGTCTGTCCAGCACATGTTCGATCAAATGCCTCATAAGCTCTTTGAATTTCAGGCGAAATGCAGACAGACAGGAACTAATTAACTCACACTGGAATGGTAGAGAAAGAGTAAACACCACATGATATTAGCTCTGATAATGAATTTGATCAGTAGGTAACGGACATGATCTTCAACCAAGATAGCAGGGAGAGACAGGAACAACATACAGTGGCACTCGCTACCTATCCTAATGCATATGTAAGCAGCAGAAATCAAGGGAGAAGCCCGGATCAGCAAAATGACAGAACTTGCTGCCACATACAAAGCTTCGACCAAGCCACTACATAGAATATCACCCACATAGAGCAGCTAGAGGCAACAAAAATTGATAAGGAAGCTCATGAGTACATATCCAGGGAAATGTCAAAATAGACAACTCCTCAGCTAAATATCTTAAGGCATTCCTCTGCTCTTCAAAGGATCCAACCAATGCCTGTCATAGATAGAAACGTGATGGAGGTATGGGAATGATGGTTATCTGGGGTCCAACAGAAGTTTAAGGAAGGATCATCGATACAGAAAGACAATACCTCTCGTCCAATACTGGTAGGCATAGCTGCGGTCAACATTGAAGAATTATAGATTCTCTGCACTCGTGACAATCGAGCTGAACCCAGTTCAACAAGACCAGGGGCGAAAGAAATGGAACTTATTATCAGTCAGACTAGCAGAGGAGTAGGTACTAATGTGGAGTCAGACAACATTAATAGGCTAGTTTTAGAAGGACAACATAATTAGAAGGCAGCTATCATTGATGACAAAGGAGTATCGCTCTGGGTAAATATTCAAGGAAGGGAAGACTCCCTCGAGAAAAATTCCATTGATTCAAGCAGCCGATCTGGAAAGGAAAGACCTCTCCCAAAAGCAGTAATAAAGAAAGGCAGACCAACAGTTGATATTTTCAGGAGGAAAAGCCAAAGATTGAAAAGTCTACATAGGAGGGCCGAGCTAAAGGGTTCGGTAATTGATGACTAGTATCCTATCATAGAACATGAGGGGGTAAGGCAATGCTCAAACTACCCATCATCTGAGATAGTTGGTTAAGAAACATAAAGTTGTGATCCATCTTCTTCAAGAACCAATGATTAGAGAGTCGAAGAGAGCTTCGGTGGCAGCAAAACTCGGTTTCCATATGCAGATTATGAAGGAAGCAGCAACTAACAAAATTTGGATATTAGTTAAAGATACCATTCAAGTTCAAACTATTAGAATAACTAGACAATGCATCACGCTCTCAATGCACAGAGAGGGGCTTCCAACACCATCCATCATTTCAGTTGTATATGCTAATTGTGACAAAGAGCAGAGGAAAGATTTGTGGGAGGAAATGAGAAGGATTTCCAACATCGTCAATGGTTCGTGGCTAGTCTGTGGCGAGTTCAATACCACAATGTGTGTTGGAGAAAGACTTGGAAGAGCGCCATCAATTTCCAGACCGATGAATGATTTTCAGGAGGTTATCAATGATTCAGGTCTCATTGATGCAAGCTTTTCAGGATCCATTTTTACTTGGTGCAACAACAGATCTAGAAGGGGGCGCAGATGGGCGAGATTCGACAGGATGCTCATCAATGCAGTCTAGATGAAAACCTTTCCAAAGTTCAAGGTCGACCATTTAACGAGGTCCCATTCAGATCATTCTCCAATCCTTCTAACCTTCAAAGATGATATGGAAAATTTTCCTCGCCCATTTTGATTTCAGAGAATGTGGATAGTCCACGACGACTTTAAGAGGGTGATTAAAGACAGCTGGAAGATAGACATTGCAGCAACACCTATGTTCAAGGTTCTCTTAAAAATGAAGAATTTAAAGATGGTTTTGAAAGCTTGGAACAAAGATATATTCGGAGATGTGAATAGAAATGTGCAAAAGGCTGAGGATGAAGTCAATAAAGTTGAATTCAACCTCCTCAATAGCCAATTAGATGCATACTTAAACAGACTGAACCTCGCTCAAACTAATATGAAAATGGCCTAGCTTCAAGAAGAATTATTTTGGAAGAAAAAATCCAGGAATAAATGGCTGATAGAAGGGGACAAAAATACGAGATTTTTTCATGATACAGTCTTGGACAAGTAAAGAAGAATGACAAATAGGAAAATAAAAAATGCTTCAGGTAAAACATTGGAAAAAATTGAAGACATTAGAAGTGAGGTTGAAAGATATTGTAAGGATCTTTTTTCACCAGAAAGAAGAGAAGTTCATGAAGACACCCTATCCTGCATTCCGACGCTAGTGACCAACCATATGAATTAAGACCTTATGAGGCCCCTAACTATAGAAGAAGTTAAGAATGCGACAACCTCAATCCCAATCAACAACGCTCGAGGGTCGGATGGCTTTGGTGGAGCCTTCTTCTCAGCCTGTTGGGAATTGATAGGTAATGACATCTTTGAAGTAGCAAAAGACTTCTTGGCAGGAGGGTCATTGCCCAGATCATTCCAATGTACTCAAATCTGTCTCATCCCAAAGAAGAGCAACCCAAAAACTATTGCGGATTACAGGCTTATAAGCCTGTGTAACTGCATTATGAAGATCTTTTCTAAGACTATCGCATCAAGGCTGGCCTCAATCCTCCCCTCCATCATTTTAGAAGAACAATGGGCTTTTGCGAAAGGTAGATCGATAACAGAAAACATCTCCATAACTCAAGAGATGGTGCATGAGTTGGACCGCAAAGTTTATGAGGGCAATATGATTTTAAAGCTCGATATGGAAAAAGGCTATGACCGTATTGAATGGAATTTTGTTGCTCACGTAGTGAAAAAGATCGGCTTTGATTAGAGATGTTTCCTCCAGGTGCAACGGTGTTGGAAAGGGAGCTGGTTTTCCACTTTAATCAATGGCAGAGCTTTCGGTTTTTTTCAATCTACCAGAGACTTAAGACAGGGAGGCCCTCTATCACCATCAATATTCATTCTTGCAACTAAAGTTCTAAGTTGAGGCATTCACAATCTTTTCACATCAGGGACCTGCTAAGCGTTCAAACTCCCTCAAAATTGCCTCACGATAACTCATTTATTTTTTGTCAATGATGTTATATTGTGCTTAAATGGCAGGCTAGCAACAATATGAGCTCTTCTCAAATTTATAGGTGATTATGAAAATGCTTCAGGCCAAAAGGTGAATTTGTCCAAAACTTCCTTCGTTGCCCCGAAGAAAGTATCAAAAGCAAGAGTTTGGAGAATTAGCCACTTAAGAGGATTCAAACAGGCCTTTCTCCCATGCACATACTTGGGTGTCCCTCTCAACGAGGGGAAAATCCGAACTCCACTCATGTTGCAGCTCATCCAGAAAATCTCAAGCAGGATTGAGGGATGGAAAGCCAAACTCCTTAATTCGGCGGGTAAGGTAGTTTTGATAAAGCATGTGTTGATGAGTATTCCAATACACGCCATGTCAGCAATGAATATCCCCAAAGCCGTATGCAAAATGCTAGAGGCAGCCTTCGCAAATTTCTTCCGGGGCAGCTTGGACAGTTGGAAAAAAAAGGCATTGGGTTAGGTGGTCCAGGATATGTGGTCCTCTTCTTGAAGGCGATTAGGAATCAGAAGCATGGAAGATGTTATGCGGTCTTTTAAAATCAAAATGGGCTGGAATCTATTGCAAGGAAAGTCTCTATGGGCGAAACTAATTTTAGCGAAGTATCTCGGTAAGTTTATAAAAATACAGAGGAGTGAATAGCACAACAACCTCAGTTGAATGGAAAGACATGTTTGTTCCTTTTGTCCAAAAACGCGTGCTTTCAGCTCAAAAACGAATTTTTAATCAAAATTACTATTTTTAGTAATTTCGATTTTTAATAATTTTTTTATTTTTTATTTTTAGAGTTTTAGATTTTCTTCTTTTTAGAAATAACTTTAAATAATGATAGAACTCTTCTAGCAAAAGTTTATTTGGATTAATTTTTATTTTTAGAAATTAGAGGTTAGAAGAGTTTTATTAGAATTAGGATTTTTATCAGAGTTAGGATTTTGCTAATTTTCGTACTTAGAAATTTTGATATATATATATTTTTTCTATATTAATGGCGTAATGGGGACACGTACATATTACACAATTATTAATCAATCAAATTATTTCTATATTAATGGCGTAATGGGGACACGTACTTACATATATTTTTTAAATTTTTTATTTCCCTCATGGATTCGAGATTTCTCTTTGAAGAGTCCAGATAAGTTGTGTGGATTCATGCTACGGACCTTCCCCATCAGTTTAGAGGCCTCCTCGTCCTTGATAGGGTTGGTCTGGGGGCAATCCGGCTCTAAGAGAAGGTTTCTTGTTTGTTTTTTGGGATAGCTTATGATAGGCGTTTCCTGGTCCTTTGCTCCCGCGAGATGCCCGAATGTAATTACTTTTGCACATCAATGAAAAAAAGGCCTTTAGCTTTTTTTTTTAAAAAAAAAAAAAAAAAAAAAAAAAAAAAAAAAAAAAAAAAAAAAAAAAAATAAAGTGAAAATACAAAGATAAGCTGGATCCAAAGCTTTTTCGGCTTTAAAATAAAATTAAAAAAAAGTTATGTGGATTCATAACAGGAAGCATTTACATGGCTTGAATATTGCACTTGTCTGCTACAGTGGATGACAGACACAAGTTGCATTGGATGACCGACACCAGCTTTTAATACTTAGAATCAAAAATGCCTCTGTATTAATCACCGAACTCCCAATAGTCCATTGGGGAGAAATGAAAGAAACGCTGAAAGAGAAATACCTTCTTTTCTCTTATCGCCTGCGATTGATTGAGGAATGGCAGTCTCTTCGACAGGGTTCCATGAGTGTTGCTGACTATATTGAAAAATTTGAAGAGTACTTGACCCGCTGTGAGGTTGATGAGGACCCCGTACTCACCCTTGCTCGTTTTAAAACGGGCCTGTCTCGAACCCGAGACCTCCCGCTCTGATACCAATTTGATGTAGGACAATTAACCACTTGCTCTAAAAGCTCGAACTGTTAGAGTATGGTGAATTAATCCATTTATCTCATAGCCCAGGCCCCACATCTCATGGGTTTTAAGACCTCGGCCGAACCCCCTTCGTGGGCCCCAAATCACATGGGCCCCCCACCCCGAGTATGTCCCCGCATCCCACGGGCTACCCCACTCGAGTCCGGTGTGAAATGCACATTAATCACCCCTGGTGAGGAGTCTCGAACACGAGACCTCCTCCATGGGCCGCACCCACCCCGAGTGTGCCCCTGCATCCCACAAGCGACCCCACTCGAGCCCAGTGTGAAAATGCCCCTACATTACTCAGGCCCTGGTAGTGCTAGACTCTTGTGGCATCTTCCCACCATTTTTAAGATGGTAGTGTCATCCACCGCACTTGCATAGTTGTATCAAATCTGGACTGTTCTAGTATATTGCTCTCTGGGCAATTTTTACGGTATACATTACATGTATTCAGAACTTAATAGATAGTTTAGATCAATCGATTGGACTGTCTAAGTGATCTGATGAAACTAAGAGCACCATAAACTATAAATAAATTATTATTATTTATTGGTCACCACCCTTTGACTAGTTCATTTACGTGGGGCATCCTACCTTAGAACTACCAATTCATTTAAAAAAAAAAAAAAAAAAAAACGAACCAAGCATTGTATAATATTATTATCTAGTTTGGGTGTATCAGAGACCTCAAGTCATTGTATAATGAGTTTTATTAGTAGAAGCTGGGTACATTAATTACATTTTTCAAATAAGATGGTGTGTATTAAGCATCATATATACACACCACCAAATGCCAACGCGGCACATGGATATATATAAGATCTAATCCATCCATTGTGAAGGTAACTCTAGGTTCATATCCTGGCCTAAGAATGGATGGATTAGATCTTATATCCATGTGCCGTGTTGGCATGTGGTCGTGTGTATATATGATGCCTTAATACACACGGTCTTATTAGAAAATGTAATTTATGTATCTAGCCTTTTACTAAGAAAACTCATTATACAATGACTTTTGGGCGAGAACATTTGTATTGCCACACCTGCTTGATGGGCGGGTGGATAGTGCCAATACATGCTAGAATAGAGTACCCTACACCTGATAAAATCCAATTAACAAAAACAGAGAAAAATCAAGAGAGAGAAGGAGAGATATAAGAGAAATGTGTTTTCATTTCTGTGTATTTTGTTAGGATCTATACAGTGCTATTTATATATGTATTGGTGAGACAAAACATTGAATGAGATTGATAAATATATGGAATGGAGCGTAGGAGAACGATATCAATTTCAATTATTCTGTGGCTGGTGAATCCCTAAATGAACGCCCGTTTGTTCCTTGCTTGATTGTTGTCGTGAATCATGGTGGTCTTCCTTAACACTACCCCTCAAGTTGGAGTGGATATTCAATACACCCAACTTGCTGAGAAGATAATTGAATTGCATTGTCCCAAGTGCCTTAGTGAAGAGATTGGCTGGCTGATGAGTTGTTGGCATGTACACTGTCTGAATAATGTTGTTCTGAAGCTTTTCTTGAACAACGTGGCAATCAATCTCTATGTGTTTCGTTCGCTCATGGAACACTGGATTCAAGGCTATGTGAATAGCTGCTTTGTTGTCACAATACATTTGGTGGGCTATTGATGTATAACATTAAGATCTATCAATAGAGATTTCAACCAAGTAATCTCGCAACATGTGGAAGCCATGGATCTATATTCTTCTTTTGCTGAGGAGCGAGAAACTGTTGTTTGTTTCTTAGTTTTCCACAAGATGGGAGATTCCCCACGAAGAATGCAATAGCCGGTGACTGAACGTCGGGTATCCCTGCAACGTGCCCAATCTGCATCACAGTAGGCATGTAGTTGAATTTCACTAGAGGCTGAGAGGAGGATCCCTTTTCTCGGTGATTGCTTAAGAAATCGAAGAACTTTATGAGCAACATCCAAGTGAGGAATTCGTGGCTTATCGATAAACTGACTCAACACGTGTATGGCATATGATAGATCTGGTCTTGTGATTGTCAAATAGATTAGCCTTCCCACTAGCCGTCTGTATGATGAAGGGTCCTGAATGAGTTCTCCGTTACTTTCATTAAGTGCAATATTTTGCTCCATTGGAAAGTTTCCAGGTTTTGCTCCAAGAAAGCCTGTATCTTCTAGTATTTCAAGTGCATATTTCCTCTATGATAAGAATATGCTATTTGATGAGCGTGCTACTTCGATTCCCAAGAAATACTTCAGAATTCCCAGATCTTTTAGTTTAAAACAGTCACTCAAATATTTCTTAAGATTATCAATTTGTTCCAAACTGTTTCCTGCAATAATGATATCATCCACATATACCAAAATAGCAGTGAAAGTGCCCTTGTATGATCGGACGAAAAGTGAGTAGTCTACCTTAGATTGCTTATATCCTGCATCAATAAGAGTTGATGAGAGTTTAGCATACCATTGCCTCGAAGCTTGTTTGAGGCCATATAAGGATTTAGTGAGTTTGTAGACTCTGGTCTCCCCCTTTCGTCCGAAGCCTGGTGGAAGTTGCATGTAAACTTCTTCATCGAGTTCTCCATGGAGAAAAGCATTGTTGAAGTCAAGTTGATGAAGGTGCCAATTTTGTGTGGAGGCAAGGGCAAGAAGGGTACGAACAATAACCATTTTGGCAACTGGAGCAAAGGTTTCAGTGTAGTCAATACCTTCCTTTTGATTGTAGCCCTTAGCGACCAAGCGAGCTTTGTAACGCTCGATAGAACCATCAGGATGATATTTGATCTTGTAGACCCATTTACAGCCAATGGGTCGCTTTCCAGGAGGTAGCATTGTGAGAGTCCAAGTGTAATTGAGTTCGAGGGCATCAATCTCAGCACGCATGGCATCGTGCCATCTAGGGTCTTCCATGGCCTGTAAGAAAGAAGTGGGTTCTTGTGCAAGAGAGATCACGACAGTGAAGGCACGGTGAGCAGGGGATAATGGTGTATATGAAAGAAAATTGGAAAGAGGGTAGAGATTACCTGAAGAATGAACCAATGCCGAATCAGAAGATTGAGCGGGATGAGACGGTAAGGCTTGTCCAACATGAAAGTCTCGTAAGTATGTCGGTGGCTGAGTGGGGCGAGTGGAGAGTTAAGGCACAGATGGTGGCAACGAAGGTGGTGAGGAGCGTGACGCATCAATGGAAACAGTAGGAGCAGGGTTGAAATCGTCGGTGGGAAGTATGGGACAGGGTAGGATAGGGTTCGTATAAGTGTATGGAGATAAGGCAAAAGGGAACTGTTCCTCATAGAAGATGACATCACGAGAAACAAAAGTTTTGTGAGCGGCAAGGTCATAAAGGCGATATCCTTTTTTATGGAAAGGATAGCCGAGGAAAATGCAGCGAGATGCTCGAGGGTCAAACTTGGACGGATTTTGTGAGTGAGTGATGCATAGCACAAGTAGCCAAACACACGTAAATGGTGATATGTGGGTGGTACACCATGTAGTTTCTTATAAGGAGTGACATCATCTAGAATAGAAGAAGGGGTGCGGTTAATCAAATAGGCAGCGGTAAGGATGACATCCCCCAGAAGTGTGTAGGCATTTGGGCTTGGAAAAGCAATGCTCAGGCAACGTTGAGAAGATGACGATGTTTATGTTCAGCCACTCCATTTTGTTGAGGAGTGGAAACGCAACTAGTTTGGTGCAAAATGCCTTTAGTGGCATAGAAAGAGAACATGTCAAATTCAGGACCATTGTCACTGCGAATGATTTTTATTGGTAGAGAACTAATTTTCAATGTATTGAATGAAAGATTGCAAAAAAGAACGTGCTTCAGATTTATGACGCATTAAATAAAGCTAAGTACACCGAGTGAAATCATTCACTATGGTAAGAAAATATTGGGCACCATGGATAGAGGGTACCCGATATCCTCCCCAAATGTCAACATGCGCGCAAGAGATGGAAAGGAGTAGGAGAAGATATGGAACTAGTGGAAAAGGGAAAACGAGTCTGTTTAGTAAGCAAATAGACAAAACATGGTTCTGAATTTGTATTATGAATTTCAGAAACATTATGAGAAAGAGATGACAAATTTTTATTAGAAGGATGACCAAGGCGATGGTGCCATAGTTGAGAAGAAGTGTGTGCTGCTTGACAACGAGCACTTTGGGTATTGGTGAAGTAGTACAGACCATCCTGCTCAGTTCCCAGCCCAATCATCTTCATCGAGCATAGGTCCTGAATAAAACAAAAGTCAGCAGAAAAAGTGAGAAGGCAATGGAGAGTATTACATAATTGACGCACATATATCAAATTAAAATGAAAGGTGGGGACACAAAGAGCATTTTTGAGGATGAGGTTGGGAGAAAAGACGATAGAACCAATGTGTGTGACAGTGGCATAAGACCCATTTGGTAATTGAACAGTGTTATCATATACTGGAGTAGAATGGGTTAAGGCAGTGGTTGTGCAGACCATATGGTCTGTGGCTCCACTATCAAGAATCCACAAGAGATCAGTGAAAATTTTACCTGTCAGGGATGACTCAGTGCTACCTACATGGCGAGCCATGGATTGGGGCTGAGAAGTATTGTTAAGAATCGCCAGAAGTTGTTGGCATTTCTCAGGAGTAAAAGGTAGGCTGCTGGTGGAGGGGATAGTGGAACTAGAGGCCTGAGAAGTACTGTGTTTGGGACCCGTCCCCGGCTTTGTATTGTGAGGGCCTGGTGGATATCCATGGATGCGGTAACAACGATCTACAGTGTAACCGTCTTTCCCACAGTGGATGCACTTGAGAGACTTCTTAGGCAAACCGGATCGACCATCTTTCTGCCGTGGATAGGTGGTGGTAGCCAAAGCAAGGCCTTCAATAGGTGGTGGAGGCGAAACTCTACGATGGCGTTCTTCTTGCATGACAAGGGCATAAGTACGGCTGACATTCTGAAGTGGATCCATCAATAATATCTGTCTACGAGTTGCAGCATAAGATTCGTTGAGCCCCATAAGAAATGTCAGGACATTGTCGGATTCTCGATGTGCCAGATTTTCTTTGCAGGCACCACAAGTGCAAGTAGGCGGGGATTGGATTTCCGACAACTCATCCCATAAGCCTTTCAATTTTGCAAAATATGCTGTGACGGATAAAGAACGTTGAACAAGATTACCAATATCTTGTTTAAGTTTATAAAGGCGCGAGCCATTGACTTGGGAATACCGATCTTTCAAATCATCCCAGATGGCATGAGCAGATTTGCAATATATCACACTGTTAGAAATTTATTTAGAAATAGAATTGAGTAGCTAGGATATCACCATGACATTACATCGCTTCCATTGTCGAGCCTCAGAGGAGGAATTAGAGGTTGGTGGAGGAACTGTACCATCGATGAAGCCAAGTTTGCTTTTGGCTTAAAGAGCGAGAAGCATCGCTCGACTCCATGAGGCATAATTGTCTTCACTGAGTGGGTGAGATACCAATACCATACCAGAATGATCGGAAGGATGGAGGTGTAGATGATGGGTAGGATCATCATATTTTTCTACTTTTTCAGCCATGTAGAAAAGAAAATTAAAACTAAGATTTTTTTTATTTATTTATTATTATTATTTTTTTTTTTTGTTTTTTCGGGTTAGATCAAAGCCCAACTTGCACCTACAGCCCGCAAGTCTGGCCCGGTCCAGTCACATTGGGTGAAGTATGAGCAAAATATAATCTCTGTTCACGGTGGCATGAAACAAAAACAAAAAAAAAAAAAAAAATGCAATCTCTGTTTTGTGACAATCAAAATAGAGATACAAAATATATTTAAGAAATAAGTTAACCCTCAGGACGTATTCTTCGCTTTGATACCATGAAAAAAATAGAGAGAAAAATCAAGAGAGAGAAGGAGAGATATAAGAGAAATGTGTTTTCATTTCTATGTATTTTGTTAGGAGCTATACAGTGCTATTTATACATGTATTGGTGAGACAAAACATTGAATGAGATTGATAAATATATGGAATGGAGCATAGGAGAACGATATCAATTTCCATTATTCTATAGATGGTGAATCCCTAAATGAATGCTCGTTTGTCCCTTGCTTGATTGTTGTCGTGAATCATGGCGGTCTTCCTTAACACCAGTCAAAGGTAATCATAGATTCCTATACAATTATAAATTTTAATGCAAATCAGTCATTGGCCTTTGTGGGTCCCATTTCTTTATATTGACATAATTTTCATCTTCTTTTTTTTTTTTTTCAAAAGTAGGTGGTGCCACCGAAATTGACTGAATAAGAAATGAATATAAACGAGTATTGAATTTCTTTCTCTAGAAACATGTCTAACACATCCTTTCAAAGTAGGAATTAAATTAAATCAATGACATCCATTATATGTACCAAACCAAATTAACTAATACTTCGGAGTTGCTTTCAAGTGAACACCTACCCTAATTCATTGAGCAATGATCTAGTTGAAGCAAACTCTCGACCAGTTGAAGGCTGTCCTTGACCAGTCTAAGGTTACGCAGACAATACACGAATTACAAAAAATTGAAGCGGTTTCCGGATTTTTTTAACTCAGTGCGAAAGTTGGAGTTATAAAACTATAAATAGGGGTCCCCATGATGTTCCTAGGCATCTTCTTGGGTTTGAGGAGTGGAACAAAAGGGCGAGCCACCGTCCGGGAGTTTTCTTCTTCTTCCCTAGTTGATGTTTTGTTTAAGAGTTCTTAATTCAATTATGTCTATGGTTGGCTAAACCTCTTAGCTAGGGCTAAGAGGTGAATCTCGTAGCGTGATTGAGATGTTTGCTTTGTTTTAATTCATGTTTTGTTGAACTCTTTTAGATTCTAGTTTGATTATGAAGGATTTTTAGTTTTTAATGGTTTGTTGTGACAAATTACAATAGATCTGCGATAGCTTGAGATATCTTCTTTTCCTGAATTGAGATTGTGAAATTAGGAAATCCTGTTGTTCACCATCGTCCCTTGGGCATGGTAGGATGATGAAATCTTTCCTAACCTTCACAATTCTCTTATGATTGATTGTGGGATTGGTAAATTCTGTTGTTTGCCTTGTCTCCTGGGCATGGTTAGGTGACGGAATCACTTCCAAATCTTCACCACTTTCATCCATTGATGATTAGATCCATGAGAAGTTCAGAGATCTGACAAATCTCTTCTTACCAATTGGATAGAATAGGACTCTGATTCCAGTTGTGTCCTTGAATCATGCAAGGTAGCTTCCCAATTGCTACAAGTGGATCCTTGGCACCATAGTTCCCACCTTTAAATTCACTAGTTTAAATTACTTTAATCACAATTACTCTTTCAAATATTCCATATTTAGGTTTGCATCTTTTTCTAATTCTAGTTCTAGTTCTTTCATAATACGTATGAGTTCAGTCCCTGTGGATTCGACCTTGGTCTCACCGAGATTATTACTACATCGCGACCCTACACTTGGGGTTGTAAATAAGTTTTTGGCGCCGTTGTTGGGGACTAACAGTTGCGTTTTTATGAAATTGACTAGTTTTGAAATTAGTTTAAGATTAGAAATTTTCTATTTTCTAGATTAGGGTTTACTGAATTATTTTAGAAACTAACCTTGCTTCCTATTTATAGGTTTAGAAATTTTCTTTTTTTTTTTTTAGAAACTACTTTCTAATTGTAGGTTTAGAAACTTTCCTAATTGTTTTTATAAACTAACTTTTTCTCTTTTTAGAGACTTTCTATTTTCTGTTTTTAGGAACTTTCCTTTTTCGTTTTTAGAAACTAGTTTTTTTTTTTTTTTTTTTTTAAAAAGTTTCCTTTTTAGAAACTAGTTTACTTTCCTAATTTGTTTTAGAAACTATTTCACTTTCTTTTTTCTTTTGCAGGATCCTAACATAGATCTCCTCCAATCTGGTAACTTCCTTCTAACTTTCCCTCTACTTATTTTCCATATTGTTGTAGGATTTTTTTTTTTAAAATTTTATTTTAAGGATTAGATTCAGAGTTAGGGTTTTACCATGTATATACAAGAGTGGGAACGTCAATATGTTGAGCTAGTTTTAGAGAATGCGAGAAATTGTGAAGGGTTGTCAGATGATTATATGAAGAAACAACCCATGTCTCAAAATTTTTCTGAAACCATCATCGAGAACCGAATGGAATATAATGATCCACCGGTTAAGAAATCCTTACGCGATCATATGCGGGAGAACAATTACACCCCATGGATTAAGAAAACAGTACGTGAGTGTTGGGATTATCATAACTATGAGAGTGAGAATTATTATCATCCATCAGACAAGAAGAAAATAATGAGAGATTATATTATGGGTGATAATATGTATCAACAATTATCAGATTCTCCCACCTATGACCCGTATGACTATAATCAATGAAAACATCAATGTTGGGAAGATGAACCAGCAAGACATCATAGTGAACATTCTCTTGGGTTCTCTACATTTGAAACCCAATCAGAAACGATCCAAGAAGAGTCACTTTAGGGTTACACAGACAATTTTGTTGACATCAGAAGAACGATAGAAGCGCTTGAATCGCGCCTCAATAAGCTAATAGAGGCTAGTTCACCCCAGCTTCAACCCAATTCAATTCTTCATTCCCAACCCCCTACTTATGATCAGTGGAAACATCAAGATTGGGAAGTTGAATCAATAATGCATCATAGTGACAATTCTCTTGGGTCCTATACCTCTGAGATCCAACAAGAAATAGTCCAAGAGAATTCACTTCAGAATTCCATACAAACTCTAGAGCTCATCCAACAAAACATAATCCAAAAATTTCAAGAACTTATAAAAGATATACAACAATGGAATTCACGTGATGCGATTATGGAAAATATTGAAATTAATAATTAAGAGTTGGATTGTGTTAATGAGCATATGGTTCAATTTTCCAAAGAGTCGATCTCGATGACGGTCCAAAAGGAATAATCAAGAGACGTGGGTGTCTTTCAAATATAATGATACTGACACACTTCACTCACATGAGACACTTGGTTTCAATGATGATGAAGATGTTAGTTTATTCGAACTTCAACCCAATCTAGGAACAAAATGTGAGAAAAGCAATCCCATTCCATGTGTGTACTGCACTGAATTGGAAGATGATGAGTATTGTGATGACAATCATGAATGTATAGATCGAATCCCCTTGGATTCAATCTCAAGTTTGGCCCATATCAATGATCAAGAGGTTCATGAAGTTGTTGACCATAGTGATCTATTCCACCCATCTGACATGACCAATTTAAATGTGAAGGATGAACCACTTTCAAATAACCCTTCCAACCTTTGTGAGGTATGGTTAGAGTACTCCCCATAATTGAATGATGATATGATTCGGGAGATGGACGAATTGCTCGATATGACTCTGGAATTTGAAACCATCCAGTTAAGGCCATCATCTGAGTCGTCAACCCTTGACAATACAATGCCTTTACTGAGTAGTACCAATGAATAAAGTCTTCCCATCAATTCTTTGCATGTTGATTTTCAATCTGTCTGTGTAAGGCGAGAGCAAGAGAGCATGCGTCCATCCACTTCCAGAGACGATGAAATCCTTGGGCAGATCATCACAAACTTTGATGTGAAAAATGAGTCACTCTCAGTTGAATTTCTCAACTCTTTGGACGACTGTTTGACACACTTTGCAGATTCAAATGATCCTATGATAAAAGAAATAGTGGAAGCCTCGCAAGACAATACCTTGGTAGTTGTCACTAACCGAGAGAACCCTTATTCTCAAACCCTTCACTCCACAGATCCTGAATGTTTACTATCATAGGAGGGAGAGCTGATAATTGAACCGAAGTCTGAAACTTCGGAATGTGTTGAGACTACATCGTCTGCTGAAAATATTTTCGAATTTTATCTACTTGTAGTCTCTGATTCACCATGGGATACTAACTTTGAAACTTTCTCTGTCACAAGTGAATCATATATACTTTGGAAACCTCAGAAGATTAAAAGGAAACCTTATGCTGAGGTCCATAAATTTCTCTGAAAATTCATGCTCCAGGATATTCAAGCCTATTACAAAAAGGGCTTTTGGATAATCTTATTGAGAAACCTACTGAGAAATTTGTCAAGATATTGGTCGTAGGAGGAACCTTGCGGCATGACTAAGTAGCTTTTCCCTTGCTTTCCTAGTTTAAGATTAGTTTATTGCTTTCATAGGACTAGGGTAGTTTGCTTCTGCTGTTTTAGGATAGTTTGTTTATCGTTTGTTGAGTCCTCCTGCTAACCCATCTTCACTTTGAGACCCTTGAAAAAGCCTCTAGATTCCTTCTTCAGGTACTACCTTTCATCTATTTTGGAAGATCATGTTAAGACATGAGACTAAAAGTTAGACAGATTTTAAACTCAAGTGGGCCACATGACTAGAAAATAGTGGAAAGGGGTTGCCTACCGTTCAAACATTTTTAGGCTCCATTGTGATATTTATATGTAATCCAAAACTATTCATAAAGTGACCCAAATGCTCATAAGGTCCTTACCATAGGGATGAACTGAAAGAATAAAAATATTAGTCAGATCCAAAGCTTTTGCAGCCTCATAATTGTTTCAACCATGGGGGTACAATCTCCATTATTTTCTGTTGTGTGTCTCAGTAGAGCTTTGGATCTACCTCATTTTTGGGCTCATGTTATAAAATGATTTGGCAAAACATGTGAAAGGCATGTATTTCTCACAAAGACCATAGTGGGCTCTACAATGTTTATTCCATAGATATTTTGGGACAATTTTGCTCCAAAATTTTTGAAAAAAATTGTCAGGGGCTATCCTTGAAATTTTTTTAAAGATCCCGATTTTTGGGCACGTTTGGCATTACCACAGTATTACTTTGATAAAAATCCCATCTTTACTAATACTTTTGAAAGCAACCAATATGTGACAGAATTATAATCGGGTGGCCCGCCCATGAGGTGTAAATAATCGGGTGGCCCGCCCATGAGGTGTAAATAAGGGCGACACACTCAGTTTATTGCTGCGAAAGTCAAGCCACCTCTATCCAACACAATTTCCTACCATCTGGTGCATGGACTTTGAAGCCATTATTTGAAATTTGTTTTTAGATTTATACGGAAAAATTCCTCATGAACATTGATTCCATCCTTAAAAAAAAAAAATTACTATAATATCCAAATTTATTATTTTTTAAAAAAGAAGTCTAAGAGTCTATGAACTGCGGGCCCACGTGAAGTGTAATATGCACATTCAGCTCCTCCAAGTAATGTATCCTTACAGTCACAGTCTAGAAGGAAGACGGGTCACCACTATTTTTAAAATACTATTTTCTTTTCCTCCAACCATCTTTAGAGTGTTATTTAGTGCACCCATTATGTCTCCACTATCAATTAAAATGGTTGCACCATTTGTGAATTGGGACCATCCATTAGGTGTCCCCTACATTCAATCCGATAACATATGATTAATGAAGCAGAGCGATGGATTAATCCCAAGCATTCGACCAATGGAGATTTCCTCTTCTAATTCTTCTTCTTCTTTTTCAATTTTTTTTTTTTTTCCTTTTCAAATATGGACCATTGACCTTTCACTGTTCTTCTAAAGCTAGAAATAAGGTTGATGTACCCTATTACTGACAATTCCTGGAATACCTAATTAGTAAAGGATATGTGTCATTGTATGAAAAATGTAGCATACGAAAGATCTTTAGAGATATATGGAACCTTATTTACAGAATTACAGTTGGCGTTGATTTGAATGATACATGTCATCTGATGATGGGGCATGATCGAGAAGGTTAAAGGCAGAACATGGTCGAGTGAAAAGAATGGTCAGAAGAACACGTGTCAGGAAGAGAAGGAATAATCTAGAAGATTAACGTGATGATGAATTAGCTACCAAAACTAGCGAATGAAGAGACAAATATAAATCATGCATACACAGACAACACAAGGCACAAAATTATCAAAAGCTTTCTTTTCATTTCATCATATGTTGTCTTTACACACACACACACACACACACACACACCACACACACACACACACACACACACACACACACACACACACACACACCACATATATATATATATATATATATATATATATATATATGTCTTTTCTTTGCTTACAAAAATAAAATATAATGCTTTCCACCGTTTTTGTATCATACAAAAAGCGCGTACAAACGACCCAATAAATAAAAAATTAAATAGTAAACTCTCAGTCCTCATCAGAATCCCCAAAATGTAACTATCTCTCCCTTTGATCCAATACTTCAATCATCTCATTGAAGTATTCTCTCTCCTCGTAGGTACTGAAGATCATCGACCATAAAGCAATCTCACTTGCTGGCACAAGTAATGTGCAAAAATGGGTAGTTTGCATGCCATGACCTATAAAATCATTGTGTCAACCATGAGAACACCAAAATCTAAACAAAGCGAGGTCAGTTTACTTTCTAATAAAAACTAGCATTGATTGTGATTGTCGATTCGTGATTCGATGGAATAGATCATTTTTAAAATTTCTAAAAATATTCCAATAAAAACCAGCATCCACCGCAACCATTTATTCGCGATATGATGGAATGGATCCTTTTCAAAATCTCAAAATACCCCAATAAAAACCAGCATTGATCACGACCGTTAATTTGCAATCCAATAGAATGGACAACTTTTAAAATCTTAAAAATATTTCTAATAAAAACCAACATCAATCACAATTGTCAATTTATGATCCGATGGACTTGATCCTTTTCAAAATCTTCAAAAATATTCTAATAAAAACCAGCATCAATCGCGACCGTCAATTCGCGACCCGGTGGACTAGATCATTTTCAAAATCTTTAAAAAACTTAATAAAAACTGACATCAATTGTAATTGATAACTTGCGATCAAATGGACCATATCATATTTTGAAAATAATAAATCATTTTCTCAGAGAGTCAAAAAACTGTGGGACAACGGATCCCATTGATCATAGATCAGAATCTTGACCGCAAAAACTACCTGACGATGGATTCAATCGATCATAGATCAGAATCTTGACTACAAATCATGGGACAACGAACCCGATTAGTCGTGATTTAGAATCCTGACAACCATTGACGGACAAATATGCACCATCCATTAAAAAAAAAAAAACAAAAACAAAATTGATCATAACTAACTATCTGGATTAACTAAAAAACAATCAAGTCTGATTATCCTGTGAGAGGATGGAACCAATCGACCATCTCTAATCGGACCCTTGATCACAAGCACTAATCAAACTTGCACCAAACAAACCATCCCCAACAGATCTCAGTCTTAATTGCGACAACCAAAATTCAAACAATAAAGTATAAAATCCTAAAAATCCATAATCCCTATCAAAATCATTATACGCACCAGCCCCTCACATATTTTTTATAAAAATTAGCTTGGTTGAAGTCCCATAAGCATCCCCAGTTAGGGCTGAAAGTTGGGTGGGTTCAACCCGATCGACCTATGACCGACCCGACATTAGGTTGGGCTTGGGCAGGATGTATCGGGTTTGGTCTCGAGCTTGGGCCATACAAACGCCAACCCGATAAAACTTGGGTTGGGCTCGGGTTGAGGTCTTGGGTTGCCTGACCTAACGCGAACTCGATCAATATATAAGTTCCTTATAAATTAATTATAATTGAGTGCGGATCATATGTGTTGAAGGCACATGAAATTCCAATGCCGTCGGGTTTCATTGGTCCACGTCATTTTCGATGACTCAAGCTAACAAGATACACCGGATTTCTCGCTCCCAAATAGATTGCTTGATACACAATACAACTTTTAAAAGAGTAGATGTCCTATGTTTTAGCTTGTTGGTTTAAAAAAAATGTTCTTTATGATAAATAACTACAATATAATTAATAAAATTATTGGTATAAAAAATAAAACTTGTATTGAAAATATAATAGACTAATGTAATAATGAAAATATTAGCATATATCTACCTGGCCAACCCGACCGAACCGCTTGAGTTAGGCTTAGGTTGAGAATTCCTAACCCGAGGTTGGGCTGGGTTGGGTTAGGGTTGAAGTACAGGAACCTTGGGTTGGGCTAGGGTTGAGTACCAACCCGATCCAACCCAACCCAACCCAACCCGCCCGACTTTCAGCCCTATCCCTAGTGGAGACGACCAATAAGCTGGATACATTTCAAAATCATCATGCAATAAAAAAAAATCCATGGAGTATCACTCCCTAGAGTGGGGTGACTTTAAAATTAGAAAATATTTTCAAAATAAGAGTCAAACTTCCGAGGCACTAAGAAATCTTGCATATGATCTGGATAGGGGTCAACGCAAACTCAAATAAGATTCAATATCTTACAGTTTCCCCAAAAATTATCGGATCCGAATGCATATCAAAGTACTATTGGATAGAACTCTAATGTCAACTCCATCCTGTCAAATGTTAATGCTAAGAAAAGATGATAAGCTAATACTGGTCAGAAGAAATCATCTAAAAGGCGAAAAAAATAAATTGTAACCTAAGTGTTAAAACCAGAAGATGCCTAGAAAAAGGTCACCTGCACATATCTAAGCATGGATGCTTACGAAATTTGATCGAGTCCAAGTTGGCATACTGGGTTCCACATAAGGCCACAAAAAGTGCAGGGAAGCCAACCACTTTGACGATCAAGCAAAACAAGTACTCTTAGGATAATTTGGGAAGCAATAAACAATCCAATATGAGTCAGTATCCTCGTAAGGCCACAGAAAGCACAAAGGCTCTATTGTACCTTTCCGATGTAAGTATCAATCAAGAGTGAAAGGGTTGTGATTGAAAATCTACATAGGGACAATTGCAACGTTTTCCTCAAACTGTTGTGATATGTGCGAATTATCTATTTCCAGGCAACCAACTGACATAGACACAAAGGCAGGCAATGAATCTAGATGGCAATTCATGACTGGCCGGCAAAGGTGGGATGTCCACTCTCTTTGGCATTCAGTTGCACACAACTCTATTAAAGAGAGGCATTTGTAGATAGCCCACCCTAGGCTGATAAGCTGATTGAGTTTGAATCGATGGAGGCTCAACCAAACCCCATTCCTAAATCCCAACCCTAGAAGCATAAACCCTAGGAACCCTAGTCCTAAACCCTAAACTCAGCCCATTCAACCTGGTAAACCCAGTCGACCTAACCCTAAACCCTAGGAACCTAGAATCTTAAATCAGCTCAACAAGTCAACTCACCCGATCAACTCGCCGAGTCAACTCACTTAGCTAGCCTACTCAATCCAACAACCTAGTGAACTCACCTAATAAAGCCCAAAACCAAGCAAAAAAAAAAGCCAAATTAGAGAAATATGCAAAACCTTAAAGTAACAATCTTTAAAGCAGAGCTTCCACACACTTAGAGGAGATTGCCTGCCAAGGTAGGGAGTCTAAGTGGGGACCAATGACAAGTTGCGGGAACTAGCTTGTCGCCGACCATGTGGCACTCCCCTTCTTTGGGGTGGCATCCCTCAAGCATGCAGAATCTCCCCATTTTTGACCCTAAGTGTGCAGTTGAGGTGAGGTGTATTTACTCTGATGCCCATCTCCTTACCCAAAATTATACTTTTACCACCTCATCCAACTAATGAGATGATGCCATGTGGAAATCTCCAATCATAACCCTTCAACCATCTTTTCCCACTAGGATTACCAGCAATCACCAAAAAATTGGGTTTGGAGGCTATAAATAGCCCCATCCCATTCTCATTTCGAGCATCCATTCGATTCAATAAGCATCCCTTCTCATCCAGAGATCCCTTAGCCATAGGAATTTAGGAACCCTTCCACCAAGGAGAATAAGAGAGAGAGAGAGAGAGAGAGAAAGAGAGAGAGAGAGAGAGAGAGAGAGAGTCCAAGCCTCCTGAGTCACTTAAGTTCAAATACGAGCCACTCGATCTAGCCTTGCAGCACTACCGTTCATCCAACCGTTCCAGCTTCAATCAGTTTTATTAAATTAAAGCATTATCATCGTGCAACATTCATTCCATTCTCAACCCCCCTTACTCCCCATATACATCTTTATTACATTGCATTCCATCAATTTTCTCACATCTAAGTAGCGGTTGTATGCTCTGAGAGTTGCCAATATAATCGGAGCAAATCTACCAGAAACCTTAGCAAAT
Source organism: Magnolia officinalis (assembly GCA_021015155.1). Classification (NCBI taxonomy): domain Eukaryota; kingdom Viridiplantae; phylum Streptophyta; class Magnoliopsida; order Magnoliales; family Magnoliaceae; genus Magnolia; species Magnolia officinalis. The sequence goes on along the minus strand of JAJHSJ010000005.1, from coordinate 39,290,928 downwards.
TAGCCATCATTTTATCATAAACATCAATATATCATCAATCATCTCATACATATATACTTTGCATCCGGTACTCGATCGTTTCTAACGTATGCTCTGTGGCTTGCTGATATAATCAGATTCTGCCCATCAGAAATTTGGATATATCAATTGACATTTTCATTACATCAATTACATGAGAAAACTACTCTTATTTCCCACAAATTAGTCAAATCTTATAAAGTAAAGATTATACATCCATATGAGCAGGTGGGTGCCTAACACCTTCCCACTCTGTAACCGTCGTCCTTTTCTTGAAATCTATGGAACAGTAACTCATGAGTCATCTTAGGGTTACGGATATTTGGATTCTCAATCCTAAGTGTTTTTACATAGTCTAACCGATTGTAATATCATAATAATTGATTAGTAGCGACTCTGGTAAATTATCTTCAAATAAAATCCCTCGACCCAGGTAACCAATGAAGAGAATCGGTCTCCCGCCTCTTAAAAATCTGCTCTCCAGTATCCGTAACCATACTATTGGAAACAATGGTGATTGAACATTAATGGGACACAAAAGTTCTAGATCAACGTTGATATTTGGTTTTTTCCTTTCAACAAGGATTATACAACCTTATTAACAGATTGGATGGCCAATAAACACTACATAAACAGTAACATTAAGGTTCAGGTGCGATATAAAAAAGTTTTTAACGGTAGGGAGTTCCATCACCACTGTTTCCTATGATATGGTACACCTGATAATTGGGTCTGCTTCGTTTTCAGCATGATGCCCTGAAATGATCTTTAAAAACGGATGGACTGCATGGATGCAGAATACATACATCAAGGTGGACCCCACTTAATGGGCCGCACCGTCTCGAGTCTCACCTAATCCGCTCCCCTGGCAGAGTACAGCTCGTCTCCTCGAACCTCCTACACTAAACGCGTGGCATACTTTGTTTGAAGCCACAAATTATTTACCATGCTGATGGGAATCATAAGTGCATTAATTTCTATGGCAACAATTACTTGCACGTGAGTTTGTTGGCATGTGCATGAGATCCAAACTGCTCGTCAGAGGGTCCCACCGATTAAACACCTTGGCTAGAAAAGACGCGGATTGGCCGGAACCGACGGGGCTCTGAGAGGCCACCGTGATGTATGGGTTTTATCCATGCCGTCCATCCATTTCGCTGTATCATTTTATTATATAAGCCCAAAAATGAGGCAGATCCAAGGCTCAAGTGGACCACACCACAGGAAACAGAGGTGACAATGACACCCACCGTGAAAACCTTCCTAGGGCCCACCTTTATGGTTAATTGCCATCCAACCTATCCATAAAATCACATGGATCGATGACGGACAATCACAGATATCGGCTTGATCCAAAACTTCCGTGGCCCCCAAAAAGTTTTCGTCGACTCAAGGGTTGGGATAACCATGTACTCCGGTCCTTGTGTGATGAGCTAGACTTTGGTTTGTATATGGCTTTGCTTGAGCCAACCCAAGGCACGTACATTGAGCCATGTATGGAGCACATGCAGGCTCACGCCTACATCGAGCCTGATTCATTTATGATGGTTCACTATAATTTTCAAATGGGTGCAACTCATCAACCGTACTTTTGGGATAATCTAGACCTTCCAAAACGTGGGACCAATTGTGGATGAAGCATACCTTGAAAAAGGGGCTGATCAGATGTATTCAACGGCATAATTCCCAACAATCAAATGGACTTAATAATAGATAATTTAATGTGCGGACTTAGCGGTCAAGATCTTCCTGTTAGGGTAATATTATTAAATTTTTTTTTTTGAATGTTTTCATCCATACCCCATGGAAATGGGACCCACAAAATTTAATGGCATGGATATCCATGTGTAATTTTAAGTAACTTTCAGCGGTGCGCATGATTAGGGATAGCCACACTCTTGCAGAATAACAGAATTTTTCTCTCAGAAATGAGATACATTTATCCGAAAATTCTTCTAGATCCATGATATTACGATAAGATGCTTTCGCGCCCGATATTTACCAAAACGATAAGGTGAAAACAACCACTTTTTTAAATGGTGGTTCATAATACAAAGCTCTATCCAGTTATTAAAAAAAATAAAAAAATAAAAAACCACTTTTAAAATGGTGGTTAAATATTAGAGGTAGCACTGGGCTAGTGGGTTGGGTCTAAGCCTGGCCCAGCATAACACTAAGGCCCAAGACCCAAGCATAGCATGAGCCTAGCCTAATATACCAAAGCCCGATCCCATGGGTTCAAATGGATTCAATCTAGTCCATAAGTTACTAAAATCCATATTTCCACTTGAATGTTCTTAATCCATCCCTTGATAAGTAGGCCATGTATTCATAAAGAAATAGAAAGGAAAAAAAATCAACTTGGTCTATATTCCAGATGAACGGATGCTGAATATAGAACATTCGCCATCTACTATTCTAACTTCCATTTTCTTCTACTACAAGTGTGGCCCACTTAAGGAGTAAACCATCTTGATTGCTTCCCATGCCTGGTTAGCGCTGGCCTTTACCTGATGGACTGCTCTGATCCTACAGATTATTAACTCTTCATTCTCTCATTGGCACCTCTTCTACCAGTAAATACACCCATATCTCTGCTTTTGCTACACAATAGTATTAAAATACAGAGTAAAAATACTGCCATAAAGCTGATAGCTTTCTTTGTTGTTAAAATTGACACCATGGCTAAATATACAGACCACTGATTTAAACGACCTTAAACGGACCCATTCCCATGAGGTATTCCGTCCAAGCTAGTCTAACCGTCGGTACAACTAAGTTAACTCATCGCTAAGGAGAAAATTTTGATACTCAGCTTGAGTGGGATGGTTGATGCACAGACATTAAAAATGCCATAGTGGCAAACATGTTACTTAGATTGAACTGTCCAAATTATGCCCCCAAATCTAGAATTTATATATAATATATAAAAAAATTTGTAATATCTTACTTCGTCAATGGGCTTTAACAAACTACCTAATGAAAAATAGCCAATCATCCTAAATCATCAAATAAGGTCTAGGAATGAAATGCTAGTTTCCTTCAATATCTGTTGTTTTTGGGCTTCCACCTACCTGTTGGACAGGGCCTACTTGTCAAGGCTTCCACAAAAGGCCCTATTCCCCTTAGATAGCAATATACAAAACAAGTTTGTGCTAGATAATTGAAGGCTTTATGCTCTACTAAAGGGTAGTTTGGGAAATCATTTATCTCATTCGTGGCAATTTGTTTGAATTGTGGGTCCCATCGGAGGAACATCGTGGCCAAAATAAGTACTGATTAGACGGTCTAGAAATGATTCTAAGTTATCCGGCCATTGATTTTTATTTTTTATTTTTTTAAAAATAAAAATTATTGATGTCTGCAGTGTGCTTAGTCCACAACGGATCCTTAACACTGGTCCCTGTGGATTGATATGAATGTATGCCTGATGAATGGACTCGAAATATCTTTAATTTTGTTGAGGAGACCAGTCCATGTGTTTGGCACTTACAATGTGGGACTTCAACTGTTCAGTCAATCAATCTCTGCACGTGGCAATTCAGAACTGTTCATGTGACAGGCCCCACCATGGATGGCCCAGATCCATCCGGACTAGACACTGCAGAATTGCCACATTTTACTCTTTCCTAAGGTTCATCATGGGCGGTCTCTCCTAATCAAAGCCGCTTTCTGAAATGAATGATGTAATTATTTCCACAAACCCATGTACAGATAGCCAAGGTGCCCATCAATTCATACCATCTAAATTGTGAGGTTATTACTTGAGAATCAGTGGACAGGAAATCCTGACTATCCGATCAGTGGGCCCCTGAAACATTGCCAGGCCAATCATAAAGCTCCAATTTCTTTTGATCAAGCATTATATACATGGTACCTACAAGGAAGCGTCAGTGTACAACTTCAAACTGAGAGTTTCAACAAAACACAAGGGGTTTTCAGCTTGTGCAGGTGGGTCCTCTAGTTCCGCAATCCAAACTGTTGATTTGATGGGTACTAGTCTGGAAGATCCATGCAATGCACCAACTATTCAAATAATCTTCCAGATGTGAACTCCTTTGGACAATTAGTGTGACAAAAATAGGCAGTTACAAAAGAAAATGCACGGCAGTCCACGTTTAATAAGGGCCAAAGTTACAAGGCTATGATCTTTCTGTATGGGACAGTGGAGCATTTGAATCAACGGTGGAACTAGGCTCCACTTGTCCAAACTGAAAACCGAAGCACACCGTCAAAACTCTCTATCATGCATTGTTAATACATTGTAGAAAGAGTGGTCTGTAAATAAAAAAAAAAAAAAAAAAAATTTTAAAGAAGGAAATTTTCTTCCATTTCAACTCTCAATGAGAATATTTCATGAAAACATGCATATACTATTAAAAATCGAACATACACAAAGCGCTTGTGAAAACTACTGAATGTATTGTGTTCCTAAAATGGCACAAGGTAACAAATCAAAAGATTGTGAGCAAA
>JAJHSJ010000005.1:39157748-39286337 GCA_021015155.1 Magnolia officinalis | reverse complement strand
TAGGTGTTTTCACCTCATCCCACTTGGAATGACCTTGTAAGCCTATAGCATATAATCATCAAGTGGAGTCCAGGAAGGTTTCAACGTGGAATTTCTTTCCCTATTTTTCCAGAATCCTTGCGCAGGGACTACATGCCAAAGTCCCTAGCAGTAAATCCACGTCCCGAGTCTATCGCAGGACGCGGATTGCGTCCTACACCAGCCCGCCGGTAATCCGTCCGGGCAGGGTTCTGTGGGGCCCAAAGTGATGTGAGTGTTTTATCCACGCAGTTCAATGCTGTTTTCAGATATTTTTAATACGTTAACGAAAAAAATGAGGCAGGTCCAAGGCTTAAGTGGACCACACCAAAGGAACCTACACTGATAATGACACCCACCATTGAAACCTTTCTAGGGCCAACGTGATGTTTTTTATTTTTTTACCATACAACCTATTCATAAGGTCATGTAGACGTGGATGAAGTGAAAACACAAATATCAGCTTCATCCGAAACTTCTCCAGCTCCTAAGAAGTTTTTAATGGTGGACGTTCAATCCCCACTTTGTGGTCCACTTAAGCCTTAGACCCACCTCATTTTTTGGTTCACATATTAAAAATATCTGAAAACAGCGTGGAACGGCGTGGATAAAACACTCACATAACTATGGCCCCACATAGCCCTGCCCGGACGGATTACCGTCCGCGCGGGGTAGGACGCAATCCGCGCCCCCTAGACCACACTGATGATTAAGGTGTTATCTAGTATTAACTTCAGGTGGCGGCATATCATGCACTCGTGCAGAGAAGGATGAATACATACCGGTTTTACCCGGTAAAATCTTATCCGTTCCCGAATACACGGATTCTGATTAGGCAAGTGGGGCCAAAACCACCGACCTTGGTGATGAGGGGATGGGCAAGTTCTATAGGCCCACCTTAACCCCACCTTTTCCTTTAATTGAGGCACACTTGAGTCTTGTATCTTTTTTATTTTTGGTTTCTAAGTCTTAAAATGAGTTCACAAAAAAGATGGACGGGTAGATTTCTAAAAGCAAAAAAAACATCGAGGTGAGCACCACGTAGGCTGCCAGGGCAGGAAGGGCGCGGATTAGCTACCGACAGATTGAGCAGCGAAACTAGCTACCGACAGGTTAAACAGCGAAACTAGCTACTGAAGTGAAGTCAGCAAGATCCATGGCCCCCACCATGATGTATGTTTTGTATCCACACCTTCCATTCATTTGAGTGATCATTTTAGGGCAATATGCAAAACACGAGTTAAATCCAAAGCTCCAGTGGACCCCAGCACAGAAAACAGTAGGGACAATGACGCCCACCATTAAAAACTTCTAAAGGCCCAAAAGTTTTAGATCAAGCTGATATTTGTGTTTTCCCTTATTTCATGTATTTTTAACTTTTGAACAGGTTGGATTTCAAATAAACATTATGATGGTCCTTAGGATAGTTTCAACGGTGGGAATCACTCTCCCCACTGTTTCTTTGGTGGGGTCCACTACAGATTTTTATTTTCCTCATTCTTTAGTTCATATGCTAAAATGATATCTTAAAATGGATGGACGGTGTGGATATAATACATACATTATAGTGGGCCCACAGAACTTGGTGACGTCACTTCATTAGCCGACTCGCTACTTAGCTTGTCAGTATCTAATCCGCGTCCGGGCAGGAATTTCCTGGCAAATGCTTTCTTAGTAAATCCGCGTAATCGGAAGTTCTTGCGCGAGGATGGGCTCCACCGATATGTTTTGGATAAATCCAATTCGTCCATCCATTTTTTGAGATCATTTAAGGACTTGAGATAAAAAAATTAGGTGTATATAGAACTAAAGTGAGACACACGAGAGGAAACACTGATCATTCAGTGAGCACCGTTGAAGCATTCTTATGCCCAAAAAATGATTGTATGAGGCTATATTTTTGGTTTTTCCACTTCATCTCATTGACAATGATCTTATAAATGGTTTAGATAACAGATAAACATCAAGGTGGAGCCTGGGAAGATTTCAACGGTAGAAATTTCTTTCCCTAATTTTCCCTCTCGTGTGACCCACTTGAGTTTTCTATCCACCTCATTTTTTGTCGCACACCCTAAAATGAGATCTCAAAACAGATGGATGGATTGGATTTCTCACATACATTGTAATGAGCCCCACCCAACATCCTTGTGCAGGAACTTAATGCCAAAGGCTTTTGCAGGAAATCCGCGTCCCCACCACACTACAAACAGTCGGGGATAATAACGCCCACCGTTGAGACCTTACTAGGGCCCACCATGATGTTTACTAAAAATTATGTGGCCTCAAGAATTTTTCAACGGTAGGCGTTCAATACCCACTATTTTCGGTACTGGGGATCGATACCAAGACCTCTAGTGTTGAAACGAGGTATCTCCACTCAGTCTGCAAGTTGTGTTATGAATCTGGGTGTATGCATCACGGTAGGGTTGCTGCATCAACTCACCACCGAGATTGGGGGTGTGCTACACACAGATCCAAGTCCCACAAGCATATACACTGCCCGACCGGGATCGGCTGCAACGTTGGTAACGGGCGCGGATTATGTACTACCCCCGCCTGAGCTTGGGACAGGCCGAGGAGGCTCTGCGGGCCACTGAGGAGCCACCCTGATGTATGACTCTTATCCACACCAGCAAAAAAAAAAAAAAGAAGATCCAATGCTCAAGTGCACCACACAAGCAGCAGTGCTATGGACGCCCACCGTTGAAAGCTTCTTAGGGCCCACTTTGTGGTTTATTTTCCATCCAACCCATTGATATGGTCATGTACACCTGGATGAAGTGCAATAAAAAATATAATCTTGATCCAAAACTTCTGTTGTCCCTAAGAGTTTTTCGACGGTAGAAATTTAATCCCCACCGTGTGGCCCATTTGAGTTCTGGTTCTTCGCTATTTTGGAATAATATTCCCAAATAATATGAAAAAATGGATAGACGGTGTGGATAAAGTTCATACATCACGGTGGCCCCTCAGCGGCCGGCGGTGCCTTCGCCTGTCCCGAGCTCCGAACAGGCGGGGTTGTACCTATTCCCCGCGTGTGTGTAACACGCAGTGCGTACAACACCTGACTCCATAGTCCAACATGTTTTGCGTGTGTGCCATGGATTCCGTTATTTAGATGCAGCCTTCGATGTTGGACCTTGGGAAGAAAATGCCATCCCATCTGTTTCTGGTGAGCCGTGAGAAATTCTAAAAATGATATATGTTGGGGATTTTTGACCTGCGGAATCACACAGATCTAGATCTATGATAGCAATTCAATGGCATCAAGCACATATAAGAGAACACACAGATTTAACGTGGAAACTTTTGGGAAAAAACCATGGCACAAAGCGACAGATCTCCACTATGAAAATAGAAATTATAAAGAGAGAGAACTTACCCGATTCGAACAACCTCGAATCTAACCCTTTTGGAAACGCTTAGAATACTTTCCCATTCCCTAGAAAAACCCTAGGAACACCTATTTATAGTTTAGGCAACTTCCCTTCCGCATCCTAGTTATGAAAGGACACGGATTTCCGCAATCCGCAAAATCGCGAAACGAATCTACGTAACCTACGACTAGTCGAAGGGGATCTACGACTAGTCGAAGCTACGACTGGTCGAACAAACCCTACGACTGGTCGAAGGTGGTGCGGACATGACAAACATAGCCGCTGGACTTTGAGTCGAACAGGCTACGACCGGTTGACCAGCTCCTACGACTAGTCGTGGCTGACCCCACAACCAGTCGAAACGACACCCAAAAAAGATTTTAAGATTTTTTTCTCAACAATCTCCACCAAGTTTTCAATCTTCAACCGTGTAACTCCTTGACCTATTATCCTATTTCTGCATTACATCATAGCTTCTCTTGCACACTCTGTTTTCCTTTTATGCCATCGCCAAGCCCAGAGAAGTTTCACAGACCTTGAACTTCTCTACAGGAACGATCTAGAAGAGCATGTCCGTCGGATCATAATCCACGTGCCCAACCATCTTTGCTCCTGTCTTCTAAAAAAAAAAAAACGTAGTCTTCTTACCATCTCACCGCTACCCAATATTGCTTGTCGGGGTACTTGCTCACAACATTGATAGCCTGTGAAATAACCGGTCTAATCTAGACCATGGCATACACTGCCAACCGCATTCGAATAAGGCTCATGAGATATCCTGCTTTTCCTCATCTGTTTTGGGACATGTCCTGAGGAAAAACTTGAGGAGAGACGCGTAGGGAACGCTCTCTGGCTTTACCTGGCCCATCACATCCTTGATCGATACCTACACACAAGGTATTCCTCTTGTGATTACCAAAGCCTACTCCTCCTTCAATCTCAATGTCGAGAACCATCTTTGCAGCCCCCCGATCCTTAATTCTGAATGTCTCACTTAACCGAGTCTTCAGTACATTGATTCAGACATGTCATAATTGGCGATCTACATGTCATCAATTCCTAACTCATCATGAAGGAATCAAACCACTGCCTAGGCGACAGGTCAAACCATGACCTCCTGCAAAGTCTTTTCTCAGCCCCTTTAACTTCGAACCGCTCTGGTTGCTTCATGTAGATCTGTTCTTCACTTTCCCTTGCAGAAGTGCAAACTCTACATCCATCTTTCCAGCTCAAGATCACATTGGCCAACCAGCATCAATCACGGATCTAATAGACACCTGTTGTACCGTCGGTGCGAATATCTCTTAGAAGCCGATCCCTTCTCTCTGAGCATAATCCTTCGCTACTAACTTTGCTCTGTATCTATGTTGTATCCTCCTGAAGATCCACCTGCATCCAAGCCCACTGGAAGCTCCACCTGCTCCCATATGTCGGTCTAGTACAACAAATCCATCACATCGCCCATAGTCACCTTTCACTTCTCAACACCAGGCTCACCTAGAGCCATCTGAATAGAAAATGAATCCTCTGCGATATTAAAGTCGTCCATGTACCTCGCCAATATCCTGCGATCATGTCGTGTGATTCTTCTCATAGGTGGTTGCTCCACCTACTCTGTATCCCTATCTGCACGTCTCAGTCTTCCTACCCTGCCCACTCATATGGCCATGTCCATCATGCCACACACGTGCAGAGGTGGAATCCGCTGCATCCACTATAGCTCCACCGTTTGAAGTGCTCCATATCAACCTGTACAAGTTACCGAGGCGTTGCGCTTTCATGATTACCCGTGCCCTCTTAGATACTTTAAGAGCACCATCAATACCTGTGTACTTGCATCCTTTTGCCTCAAGCACACCAAGAGAAATCAGATTCTGCTTCAAATCAGGAACGTGCCTGACATCAGTCAGGGTGCGCTTCACCCCATCAAACATCCTGATGCGTACCTTACCAATAGCCACAACATTACAGCAAAGCCATTGCCCATAAACACCTGTCCACCATCGCACTCTCTGTAGCTGGCAAACCAACTCCGATGAGAAGTCATGTGAAAATATGCCCACGTGTCTAGCATCCACTCGTCCTTAAGATCATCGCATGACCGTCTGAGCGAAGACACAGATAAAACATCACCATTATATCCACTCGATCCATCTGACGTGGCAACATTGGCCTCCCTGTACAAAGCCTCAGAGTCTTCTCTCTTCGATTTAGGATTTTCACAATCCTTCTTTACATGTCCTTCCTTCCCACAATTTCAGCACTTTACCTTTCCTTTGCCCTTGCCCTTGGATTTGGATCTATAACCTGAAGAACCCGTACTTTATTTAGAATTCATACCCATTGTAAATAATGCATCAGAAGATGTCCCCATGTCGCCGTTTAGCTGTCTCATAGCCTTCCCTTGAAGAGCTGAGATAACGATGTCGACACTTAGGGTTTTATTCATGCTACGCATAATGTCTTTAAATAACTCATACGATGCCGGAAGAGAATTCAACAACATACATGCTTATTCTTCATTCTTCATCTTCATTACTTCCTCCATATCCAACAATTTGCAAACTAATTTATTAAAGTTGCTGATGTGAGCCTCCAGATCTCCACCCTCTGTCATCTTGAAGTTATACCACTGCTGCTTCAAGTGCAGGCGATTTTCAGAGGATTTTTTCGCATAGACATCCTCTAACTTCGCCCATAACTTAGCCACAGTTTTCTCCCTCATGACGTTGTAGAGAACCTCATCCGTGAGACATAAACGGATCGATGATAAAGCCTTCTTATCAAGAGTATTCCAATCACCATCAGTCATAGTAGACTTTCGCTCCTCAAGAGCACCATCTTCGCCTTGCTTGATTAAGGAACTCATCATCTTGATCTTTCATAACTCAATTTTTTTTCCCTGAGTACTTCTCAATATCATACCTGGTACTCGCTATTATTATTAATCCCTCATATTCAGATCTGTGCCTAACGATTGTTCCGATACCAGTTGTTGGGGATTTTTGACCTGCGGAATCACACGGATCTAGATCTAAGATAGCAATTCAATGGCACCAAGCACATACAAGAGAACACATAGATTTAACATGGAAAACCCTTTTGGGAAAAAACCACGGCACAAAGCGACAGATCTCCACTATGAAAATATAAATTACAAAGAGAGAGAACTTACCCGATTCGAACAACCTCAAATCTAACCCTTTTGGAAACCCTTAGAATACTTTCCCATTCCCTAGAAAAACCCTAGGAACACCTATTTATAGTTTAGGCAACTTCCCTTCCGCATCCTAGTTGCGAAAAGACATAGATTTCCGCAATCCACAAAATCGCGAAACGAATCTGCGTAACCTACGACTAGTCGAAGGGGAGCTACGACTAGTCGAAGCTACAACTGGTCGAACAAACCATACGACTGGTCGAAGGCGGTCCGGACATGAAAAACATAGCCACTGGACTTTGAGTCGAACAGGCTACGACCTGTCGACCAGCTCCTACGACCAGTCGTGGCTGACCCACGACCTGTCGAACGACACCTAAAAAACAGATTTAAGATTTTTTTTTCTCAACAATATATATATATATACACACACACACACACACACACACACACACACACACACACACACACACACACACACACATTAACACGCACTCACACCCACGCATACTCATGCACTCATACCATAGCAGATTTTCAGGGTAGTGGTTATTCGAACCCATGACTATGTTAAAACAACTGTTAGTCTACCACTGAGGACAAACTGATCGGTCTTTACGAGCTTGCGTCAACCTGAATTTTTGAACGAGCCGATTTTAGGCTTGAATTAGACGAACGACGGGAAACAGTGTAAAATCAAGCCTCCCTGGGTTGGTTTTCCTCTATTTTGGATCTAGCTGGCTTTTAGGTTGTACGGTGGACACGAGAAGTATCACCTGATTGAAGGAGCGGATGCCATGCATAAGAGACGGTGGGCCCCACATCGTTCGGAATTCTTGTCCAGCAATGGCTGGGACCAATATCCATACCCCTGCACAGTCTTTTATTTACATCCTACTTATCACAGTGAAATCAATGACTTAGTTGTTATGGAAAAAATAAAATTCGTACATTTTATGGAAAGTGTAACCGACCACAAGAAAAATATTTCATAACTGAACTTATTAAAATATCAAGACAAGCCTCCCGAACTGGTAAGACATAGAGCTCGGAAGATATGATTAATGATTCTTCTGACAGAGAGATGGGCCCCAAGCCGACCCGAGTTTAGATGCATTAGCACTACAAAAAAAAAAAGGTTTTTACCGACGAAATTTGTTTCATCGCTAAAAGTGACTTTTAGTGACGATTTTTTTTTTCATCACTAAAGGGTGTTTTGAATTTTTGAAAAAAACAAAAAGTCAAGAAATTTCCTTTTACTGACGAAATTAATTTCGTAGCTAAAAGCCACCTTTAGCAACAAAAACTTTCATCGTTAAAGGGTGTTTTGAATTTTTGAAAAAAAATAAAAAAGTCGAGAAGTTTCCTTTTAGTGAAGAAATAAATTTCGTAGCTAAAAGCCACCTTTAGTGACAAAAATTTTCGTCGCCAAAGGGTGTTTTGAATTTTTAAAAAGACAAAAAAGTCAAGAAGTTTCCTTTTACTGACGAAATTAATTTCGTAGCTAAAAGCCACCTTTAGCGACGAAAATTTTCGTCGCTAAAGGGTGTTTTGAATTTTTGAAAAAAAACAAAAAAAGTCAAGAAGTTTCCTTTTAGCGACGAAATTAATTTCGCAGCTGAAAACCACCTGTAGCGACGAAAATCTTCTTCGCTAAAGGGCGTTTTGAATTTTTGAAAAGATAAAAAAGTCAAGAAGTTTCCTTTCAGCGACAAAATTAATTTCGTAGCTAGAGGAGGCTTTTAGTGACGAAAATATTCATAGCTAAAGGGTGTTTTGAATTTTTGAAAAGACAAAAAAGTCGAGAAGTTTCCTTTTATTGTAACTAAAAGCCACCTTTAGCAACGAAAATATTCGTCGCTAATGGGTGTTTTGAAGTTTTTTTTAAAATAAAATAGTCGAGAAGTTTCCTTTTAGCGACGAAATTAATTTCGTAGCTAAAAACCACCTGTAGCGACGTAAAGGGTGTTTTGAATTTTTGAAAAAAACAAAAAAGTCGAGAAGTTTCCTTTTAGCAACAAAATTAATTTCGTAGCTAAAGGGGGCTTTTAGCGATGAAAATATTCGTTGCTAAAGAGTGTTTTGAATTTTTGAAAAGACAAAAAAGGTCGAGAAGTTTCCTTTTACCGACGAAATTAATTTTGAAGCTAAAAGCCACCTTTAGCGACGAAAATGTTCGTCGCTAAAAGGTGTTTTGAATTTTTGAAAAAAACAAAATAGTCAAGAAGTTTCCTTTTAGCGACGAAATTAATTTCGTAGTTAAAAACCACCTGTAGTAACGAAAGTTTTCGTCACTAAAGGGTGTTTTGAATTTTAACAAAAAAAAAAAATTTCGCACAGTCTTCAAAATGTTCGCTGTAAGACTTTTTACTGACGAAAATATTCGTCGGTAAAAGTGTTTTCCTTAATCTTTTTCCCGACGGCTGAAAGCTGTTGGTAATAATGTAAAAATGTTTTAATTTAAAAAAAAAAAATTGTTGGTAAAAATGTGTGTGTGTGTGTGTGTGTGTGTGTGTGTGTGTGTGTAGTTTTTATATCATATGAGTGGAATTTTTTTTATAATATAATTAAAAGGTAATATTTAAACGATTTGTAATATCACATGAAAAAGAATATTGAGAAGTTTAGAAATTTTAACAATGTTTTGAGAAAAATTTTGAGAACAAAATGATGCTTTTGAAGAAAAAAATCAGCAATTTGAAATTTTTGAGAAAAAAAAATAAAATATGAGAAATTTTTTGAGAATTTGAAAATAAAAATTCAGAATTTGTTTTTTAAATTTTTATTGAAATATTTTGTAATAAAAATTATATTTTGTTAAAAGAGTAAACAAATATACATTTTGAAAAAAAAAATGTTATTTTTAAATGGAAATTGAAATTTATCTGTGAAAAATAAAATTACTAAATTATTAGGCACATCCACTAATTGAACCTTTAATCATTTTTGGACAATCTAATCAGTTCAGATTGAAGAATAAATAACTTCAGATGTTTAAATCAAATTTCACTGAAATTGTTGATCAATCTTGTACACCCAATATCTTTCTCATATGTAGCCTGATTGAGAAGAGTAACTAGTCAAATTGAAAGTATTGATCAGTAAAATAGGGTGAATGGACCAGACATGTAAAATGGGCCAAATATTCTGGTTAAAATTGTGACCCAACTTACCGACCTCTTGAGAACCTAAGAATTGATGTTAGTAAGTTTTGTGGGCCCCATCATGATGTGTGTCGAACATCAACACTGTGGATTGATGTCCCCTTTAGGTTATGAGATATCTCAAAAATCATCTGTATACAAAACTCAAGTGGGCCATACCATCTAAAACTATGTGAAAACATCCTAAAAATATAAAAGCACTTGGTGGGGCCCACCTGAGTTTTAGATGCGGTTGAAACTTGGTCTGACCCCTCATCCAAGTGGGACATACATAATGAGTGGGTTGGATATGTGAATCACATTTAGGCAGGCCCAATATATGATTATGAATGTTTTAAGGAAACCCTTCACCACTACATTTAGGTGAGTTACTCGTTACCCTTACCAGAGTAAACTCTGTGGCGTCCACTGTTATTTATTTATTTTATCCACTCCATTCATCCATGTTAACAGATAATTTGAGGTCTAAATAACTGAAAGGAAGCATATCCAAAGCTCAAGTGGACCACACCACAGGAAATAGTGTGATTGAACCTCTACCATTTAAAATTTCTTGAAGGCCATAGAAGTTTACATCAAGCTGATGTTTGTGTTTTCTATTCATTCATATATTTTTGATATTATGAACAACCTTTAACCGTTTTTGGACAATCTGATCAGTCTAGATTGAAGAGTAAATAACTTCAGATGTGTAAATCAAAATTCACTCAAATTGTTAATCAATCTTGTTTGCCCAATATCTTTCTCATATGTAGCATGATTGGGGTGAGTAACTAGTCATATTGAGGGTAATGATTAGTAAAATAGAGTGAATGGACCAGACATGTAAATTGGGCCAAATATTCTAGTCAAAATTATGACCCAACTTATTAACACCCTAAGAACCTAAGAATTAATGTTAGTAAGTTTTGTTAGGCCCATCATGATGTGTGTCAAACATCAACGCCGTGCATTTGATGTGTCCCCTTTAGCTTATGAGATATCTCAAAAATCATCCGTATACGAAACTCAGGTGGGCCATACCATCTAAAACTATGTGAAGACATTTAAAAAAATATAAAAGCACTTGGTGAGGCCCACATGAGTTTTGAATGGGGCTGAAACTGGGTTTGACCCCTCATCCTAGTGGGACACACATAATGAGTGGGTTAGATATGTGAATCACATTTAGGCAGGCCCAATATATGATTATGAAAGTTTTAAGGAAACCCCTCTCCATTATATTATGTGGTGTGGCCCACCCAAGTCATTGATTGACTTTATTTTTAAGCTATTGGCCCACCCAAGTCATGGATTGACATTCTTCATACCATTCAACACTTTTCTCAGATCATTTTAAGATATTAACGAAAAAATGGGGTGGGTCCAAGGCTTAAGTGGACTACAAAGTGGGGATTGAACATCCACCAATAAAAATAACATTCATAGAAGTTTTTGATCAAGCTGATGTTTGTGTTTTCCCTTCATTCATATCTTTTTGATATTATGAACATGTTGGATGACAAATAAACATTACTGTGGGCCCAAGGAAGGTATCAACAGTGGAAATCATTATTCCACACTGTTTTGTGTGGCATGGTCCACTTGAGTTTTGGATTTACCAAAAATTTGGGATCAACCCACACCGTTCATCCATTTTTCGAGATCATTTTATAGAATTATCAAAAAAATAAATCATATCCAAAGATTAAATGGACCACACCACAAATAAGGGGAACGGATTGACTACTCCCCCTACACCATCAATTGGCTGGTGGTTGGTGCTGTGTGGGCCCCACCATGATGTATGTGTTTAATCCATGCCGTCCCATCTATTTTTAAAGATCATCTTATGGCATGAGACAAAAAATGAGGCATATCATAATCTGAAATGGACCACATTACAGGAAATAGTGTTGAATGAGCGTCAACCATTTAAAACATTCTGGGGGCCATAAAAGTTTTGGATCGAGATGATTTTTATTTTTCCTCTTCATCTAGGCCTGTATGACCTAATAAACAGATTGGATGCCAAATAAATAGTACAGTGGGCCTTATGAGGATTTTAATGATGGATATCCAATCACTATTGTTTTCATGTGGTGTGGTCCACCTGATATTTATATACCTCTCATTTTTGGGCCCCACCATGATGTATGTTTTATATCCACACCTTCCATCCATTTGGAGAGATCATTTTAGGGCAATATCCAAAGTTAAATCCAAAACTCCAGTGGACCACAAAACAGAAAATAGTGGGGACAGTGACACCCACCATTAAAAACTTCTAAAGGCCACGAAAGTTTTAGATCAAGCTGGTATTTGTGTTTTACCTTATTTCATGACTTTTTTAACTTTTGAACAGGTTGCATTTCAAATAAAAATTATGGTGGGCCTTAGGATAGTTTCAATGGTGGGAATCACTCTCTCCACTGTTTTCTGTGGTGAGGTCCACTACATGTTTTTATCTGCCTCATTCTTTGGGTCATGCCTTAAAATAATATCTCAAAATGGATGGACGGTGTGGATACAACACATACATCAGTGTGGGCCCCACAGAACTTGGTGACATCACTTCAATAGCCAACTCGCTACTCAACCTGTATCTAATCCGCATCTGGCAGAGAACCTCTGCTCTCTCTCTCTCTCTCTCTCTCATCAGTAGCTAATTTGCGTCCCCCTCTCCTCTCTCTCACCCTAATCCTCCCCCCCTCTCTCTCTCTCTCTCTCAACCTGTCAGTATCTAATCCGCGTCCCCCTCTCCTCTTTCTCTCACCCTAATCCTCTACCTCTCTCTCTTAACCTGTCAGTACGTAGCTAACCGCATCCCCCTCTCCTCTCTCTCTCACCCTAATTCTCTCTCTCTCTCTCTCTCTCTCTCTCTCTCTCTCTCTGTCTGTTTCCCTAACCTTTCTTGTGTTTCTTTGATCCACGAACGCCCTGCCCACGCATGCCCTCGCTCTCTCTCTTTCTCTCTCTGAAGCTCGGTTGACAAGGATTTGTCGAACGTGAGGTATCTCTCTCTCTTTCTCTCAATGCTGATTTAGGAATTTGGGGATTTAGTAAATTATGGATTTTTGATTTGATGTGGACCCTCATTTAGGGATTTGGGGATTTTAGGGCTTACAGATTTGAATGTGGACATGAATTGGGGTTTTTCTGATTTTACAAATTAGGGATTTGAGGATTTTGGGGATCTAAGGATCCAACCAGAATTAGGGATTTCTGATTTTACAACTTAGGGATTTCTGATTTTACAAATTAGGGATTTTAGGGTTTACAAATTTAAATGTGGACCCTGAATTGGGGTTTTTCTGATTTTATAAATTAGGGATTTGGGGATTTTAGGATTTTGGGGATCTGAGGATAACCAGGGATCCACTGAGGTGGGTGGGATCCTTGGTTGTGAGGCCCATTGTGATGTATGTGCCTTATGCCCATACCTTCCATCTATTCTGAAAACTCATTTTAGGGCATGATCTGGAAAAAAAAATTTGAAGTAGATCCAAATCTCAGGTTTTGGATCAAGTTGATATTTGTGTGGCCTCTTCACTCAGGTCTTTATGACCTTATCAACAGTTTGGATGGAAAATAAACATTCTGATGGCCCCCTTGAAAGTTTTTAATGGTGGGAATTCAATCACCATGTTTATTTTAATGCAGAATCGCCTGATTTTTTGGCCATGTCAGAAGAACGGCGGGGCCTGCCTGATGAATGACCTGGATCTTACACATGTTTATCTGCAAGGGGAATTGTAATACTACACCTCAAGTAGCCTAGGCCGTTGAATATTAGTAAGGTTTAAGACTTGTGAACGTACTTGACTTGAAATAAGTAAATTAAAAGAGCATTGTCTAGTCTTGAACACCAAGACTCTGTGATATACTGATATCTAATATTTGAAGTTATATTATTGTTGATTTTTGGTGAGTCGAGTTGAGCTTGGTCCAGTTTTATTGTGTTCTGTCAAGATTTTTTTTTACTTTGTCATGTTGAGTTAATTGGGTCTTTAATGAGTCTTGACTCAATCTATGACCAAATCGTTTTTTATTTATTTATTTATTATTTTTTTATAATAAAAAAAATCTGTTCTGTCTCCATGAAATCCGATTGAGTTGGAGTCAATTTGGCCCAGTGGAGTTGAGTTTTAAAACATAGATGTTTAGATGCGATTCGAATGTCACCTGCTATGGAAAAAGGATAGTTGGTACACTCCACAAGGCACCAAGGGGTCATTTAGATGCCTGTAAATGTGGCTAACTATAAATGATTTACAGGTAAATGATTTACAGTCTATGTTTTCCCTTCATTCATGTTTTTGTGAGCTTATGAATGGATCTAAGCTGATAGTTGTGTTTTCCCTTCATTCATGTTTGTGTGAGCTTATGAATGGATCTAAGCTGATAGTTGTGTTTTCCCTTCAAGTGATTTCTTCTTCTTCTTTGAATTTTGTATTCTAAGTTGTAATTTTTTATTTTATAGATGTTGAATTCCTGTAGAATGGGGGTTGTTTCTTGTGTGGATGGCCTGATGAATAGTCTGGAAGATTGGATCTCATTTGTTGGTCAATAGCTGTATAGATGGAATATTCCATTGTAGGGACTACCTTATGAATAGTCTGGAAGATTGGTTCTCATCCAAAAACTTCCATTTTGTCTGTGATGAATTGAAGATAGGAACATTTCAAATGGCTTTTAAGGGCTATTTGAATATTGATAACTTAATTGAGCTATTTTCTCTTCTATCCTGATTCTTGTTTCAGTTGAATAACTGAAAATTTCATACAGGCTTTGGGAGTTTCTTAAATATTTTGATTCTATGGATTTGTTTCTCAGTTTTATGTCTAGCCTTTAGAAAATTTTTGACATTAACATGCACAAAATTTATCCTTGTTGTATCATTCCAATTTTTCATATATGACTATCATATTCACCAATGCATATGGGATTTATGCCCTTTCCTCAAGATGGTAAATTTGGATTGGTGCAACTCTTTTAGCATTGGCTCATCCATGGGTTGGCCTAGTAGTTGGTCAGTTTGGATTGGTTGACACATTGACTGATCTTATCAGGTTATAGGGTTGATACCATTTACTAAACCACAAAGGAGGCATAATGGATTCAGCCTCTTTACTAATATATGTTTCAGATAGTGTTTGTTCATTGAGATACTCTTCTGTTACCTTCTATAGCTATAGATATTGTGCTCTACATGAATTTCCATAGATTGAAATTCTCTTTTTGACGCTTGTTTATCTTCTTGTTGGCTGTTTGTCTTGATTTATGGCACATATCTTGTAAGAGTCATGGCTTGATCTGTTATTTTATGTAACCATTTCTTGCATTATTTACTAAAAACTTAGCTACAAACTTTATAAACCCATCGACTTAGCAGATACCTAAACAGATTAATATAGCTTTTTGCATTCTTAAGATAACAACAAAGTATAAATATCTTTCTTCAAAATTATACGTTTAGCAAAGACACTTCAGGAGCTTGTTGAAAGAATTTTTATGTACTAGCTATATTCTGTTGAAAACTGATCCACATCAATACGAGTAGGGAACACAATTAGTAATTTATCTAGGTTAAAAACTTGATTGATATAGTCCAAGTCAACTTGAAAACCCTTGGCCAAGCTGTTTTTATGAGTTTAAAGAGCTTATGTTATTTCCTTCTTGATTGAGGGTATTTTTTTTTTTTGAAGTAAATCAATTTTTTTGTACTCAGAGATGTGCTTTTTCAAGGACTCAATCAAGCTCTTTTGGGTTTTTACAGATGATGGTTTTCCCTTCAATTAGACCTAAGTCTTGTCTGAATTGAGTTGAGGCTGCAAGCGTTTCATGTACTCTATCGAATTTTAGACCTTCTATATAATACTATACTCATTGCAATCTAGTCATGCGGACCTATAATTTGCAGATCTCCTCCAACATTGCAATATTTTATTCTTTACGAATGTGCAAACCACAGGATAGATGATCTGGGTTGGATGGTAGCGTAGGTGACTAGGATGCTCCTAGATGTTGATCCCAATTACCTTACCAAAAAAAAAGGTGAAGATTAGAAAAAAGCACTGGAGCATTCTTGAGGATACCATGTGAAGGACATGATTAACGGCGTTAGCCAAACTACTACACCAAACTTCAAGTCCTAATTAATGGCACAAACCCTTCTAATTTGTTATATTTCAGTTCATTGATCAGCCATTTGATTACTTTGAAGAGAGTCCTCAGTGGAGGCGTTCTCCACCTACTGTTAGAGTGGAGCAGATGTAATGAATATTGTTATTTTTGTTCTACTTTACATTTAATGTATGAGTTTGTGCCATTTCTGAAGGTCCATGGAAGAAAAAGAACCTGCCAGAATTTGGTATTGTCACTCAATACATTGCACCTCAAAGAGTCAATGATGCCTGACAAATGTTCTTTTGAAGAAAAATGCTGTAACATCCCGAATTTTTGCCAACCTGGGATTAGACATCCTTAGGCAATGGGTCGATCCTAAGACCGTACCAACTTGTCAAAACTAAATCCCACAGTCTAAAATCGCTCCTTAACCCGTTTCCTTCACAAATCCCACCCTTCGCTACCTTGTGCTTTCAATTTTTCAAAGCACTTTCGCCCTAGACACTATCTTAAACTAGCTAAGCAGTAAAAACTTGGATCACTTTATATACAAACTACAAAGGCCTAAGTACCATCTCAACCAGAAAACAATTAGGATTAAATCTTTTAGAAATTTAACAAAGTTAACTAAGTGCAAAACTCGTTTAGCCATGAAATCTGTTGGGATCGCTTTAAATACGATCTGCAAGACTCAAAACTTGCAAAACAAGTGACTCTAGGTTACCCTAAAGTTTAGAACCAAACTCATTTCCCGGCTGCTATCGGGAATGAAACGAAACTTCGTATTAGGTCTAGATCGCACATCGGAAGCCCGATTAACACGAAGCTAAGGAACTAGGACCGCCTCACTGGGCTTGACAATCATCTCAAAAATCAGGTCCAGCTGATGTCTCACGGCCATTCGTTTCGATCCGGAGCGAGGGTGTGTGAAAACCACTATTCCTTTTGAAAATAAAATATCTGGAATAGTGATCTGGCACCTTTCGCTTGCGCATCAGTATTAAGCAACCTGACCGTCAGAATCAGACCAAATTACACCCTCGGATCAGGAGAAATTTCATACACATTTACATGTACTCAGAATCTCCGATCGAGATCCGCTGACCGTTGAACTGAAACTGGTCCGCCACGCGTGATCTGGAAATCTCACTGAAATGAAAACTTAATAGAACGTAGATCCGGTGTCTGTGAACTTAAGTCTGACGTTTGGCTCAAGGAGGGCCACCAGAACCTCTCTTTTGAGCTAGAAAAGTGACGAAATACCTATATTAGCAGTAACCTTTGAACATGAGTCTATTTCGGTGAGTTTTGTGACTATATAAGGACCTTAAACCCTCTCTCATGGTAGTCATACGAATTTGGAATTGAGAGAGAGAAAAGAGAGAGAAAGTGAGGGAGAAGTGGGAAAATCTCCCAGCCGTCGTTCCCTGCCACCACACGGGCTGCACCGCCCCTTTCCAGACATTTTCCCGGCGTTTCCGGCGTCGTTTCTAGGTAAGAAAACCCTAACCCTAATCTGATTTGGGGCTTGGGTGGTTGTAGGTTATGAAATAGCTAACCTATGTTGTTCCTTAGGGTGCCAAACTGCCGTAGAGGAAAGCTTAGCAAACCTATCAACTCCGTTACGATTCTACGACAAAAGGTGCGGACTTTAGGTGTATAGGTTACATTTTTCAACGCTTTCAATGTCAGATAATGATAGATTCATGATCTGCATGCAATTGCACGTGTACAAAGTGCTTTTCGTTTCCTGTTTCGATTAACGTCGTAGAATATGGAATTTCACATACTCTAGGTATACGTAGAAATACCGTATACGTATTTTTTTTGGAATAATGTTTGACATGTTTATTTAATGTATGATTATACAATACATGGATAAAATACTAGTTTGGCAAAAGGAATCGCCGTAATATATGTTCGCTTGTAAACACTATGTATGTTGAAATTGTGTATTCTAGAAATACCGCATATGTGTAAATTTTGGAAATGTAATTGTCATGATTATTTGTTGTATGATCATGGTATACGCGGATAAAATAACCGCTTGGCGAAAGAGTTCGCCCTAATACATGTTTGCTAACATACACTATGTATGTTGGAATAGTGTATTCTAAGTGTTTGTTGAAATGACTAAGTAAATATGGATTTATGATTTATGTTTGTCATGTGTATTGAATGTAAGAACATGATTGAAATGTACTAGTCAACCCCTTGACGAAAGGACTTGCCCTAAATCACGCCACGGTCAATACACTACACATGTTAAAGTGTGTAGTCCAAGTGTTTGTGGAAATGACTGAATGAATATAGAACTTGGACCCATGCTTGCCATGACTATCCGTCGTGGGGGCACGCGTGTTATGATTGGGGTAGCTCCCTAGTAGAGGGATTTGGCCTAATACCTATGTGATCAATATATGTCATGTATGTGATGTATGTAGTTCAAGTGTTTCTTGAAATGTCTGAATGAGTAGTAGTTAGCAAATTGTAATGTATAAGGGTGTTGAGACATGATTCTCAACCTCTTTTAACTATGTGTATGATCTCCTTTAATAGTTGTGTGATTAGGATTTGAACATGTACAAACTCATGCTTGTGTTGTGATTTATAACATGCTCAACTGCTTTATGATATTGACTATGTAATGCATATGTTTAAATTTATAATTACGTTGTACGATCCGTCATGGGTGATGGGGGAGCGGAGCAACGAGTGCGTGCAACAGCCCTGGCAGCCCTAAACGGATAATACCGAACCTTGATTGTATGAGTTGAATATTGATCCATTACTGCTTTATCTATCTGCAATTGATTGTGTTTGGGGTTATGATTATGGCCCAGGCAATCGGTAACGGGATTGAATTCGTGGCTGAGATTCATTTGCCATGTGGGATGTGTTCGACGAACTCGAGTCGTGCGTTGCCTGTCGGCAGTGGCTAGGCCACACGAAGTTGTTTATGCACTTCATGTCGTGCAGCTCAACGGGCGATCGTGCTAGTCGAGCTCGTCAAGTAACCCGATCTGCCTTATGCATGTTCACCCTGTTTGGACGCTACTGCTTGAACCTACGGTACCAAACTTACTAGTGAAACCCCCTTTTAACCATTGTACCTCGATCCGCTAAGACGCATGAGCTGAGCATGGTGGTATGGGACACCGTGGTCGAGCTGTCGGCCTACGCTGAGGCCATGTGCCTCCCCGTAGTGACCATTGCGCAACCAACTCGTGAGCCGAATATGGTGGTATGGGACACTGTATTCGAGCTGTCGATACTTACGGCGAGAGCCGAGTACGGTGAGACCTGTACTCGTGCTGACGGGCGACGAGTCCTCCGTAGTATCTTCGAGTATACTCCAAGGGTCTATGATTAGCGACGAGTCTTTCACAGCAACTAGAGTATGAGTGGAGCCGAGTACGGTGAGACCTGTACTTGAGCTGACGGCTAGTGATTGAGCCGAGTACGGTGAGACCTGTACTCGAGCTGACGGTCAGTAATTGAGCCGCATACGGTGAGATCTGTATCCGTACTGACGGGTGACGAGCCCTTTGTGATGCCTTCGCTAAGCCTCTCAAACCATAATATCGTATGAGATTAACTAGGATTGACGACCCTAGAATGGATCATGTTTGGGAATGATACAAGGGAGGTACCTTAGTTTTCCAATCCTGCTGATTGAAAAGGACTAATAACAACTTGGTAATCATGCTCATTATCACACTGCATGTGCCTGGAAGATGTGGAGCACTGAGGGAAGAAAGCATGCCGCGGACGTAAGATGGTGTCACATGAGGGAGTATGTCGGTGAGGGCATGCATGCATCACTGCATTTCATACTTACATTAATAAGAGTAGTTAGGATTGTTTGATTGTACTGCTTTATCATTACTGCTTGACTAAATTGATAACATGTTAACCTATGCTTTATTGTTCCACTGAGTTGATCACTCACTCCCACGTTACGGGACGGTGTTTGCAACACCAACCAGATTTGTTGAGTTTCAGGTGATGGCGATGCTTGTGAAGCAGAGCCGGACTACTTCTGTGATGATAGGAGGAAATCTCCTATCTGTATCTCTCTGGCAGGTCAATGAAGACCTGATATTGTATTGACGGGGCTATGGTACATGGGATAGGAGGCATTACACTTCCTCGCATTTGGTACATTTTAGAACTGCACTTGTATTTATTTTAACCTGGTAATGTTATCACACTCTGGAGACTCATCATAGTATATATATTTTATCTATCTATCACAGTCTTCCGCTTACAAATTTAACTGTCTCTGGAGTATGATATACTGTTTTGGCTTAATCTCACTCATGTTCAATGCTTGAATATAGTCAACATTCAATCATCATTCATTTTGTTGCATAAGTGATGTTCTGGAACTCGGGAGTTGAGTTTATGCTCGACCCCCGATTTTCAGGGCGTTACAAATGCCAAGGTGAGTTGTCACTGAAATATCATGTCCCTTCCCTATGGACTTTCAGGTGTGATCTCTCTATCTAGCTGACAACCTCCTTTCCTTTCTTTTCAACAGTGTAACATCCCAGATTTTTGCCAACCTGAGATTAGACGTCTTTAGGCAATGGGTCGATCCTAACACCTTATTAACTTATCAGAACTCAATCCCCCAGTCTAAAATCGCTTGTTAACCCATTTCTTTCACAAATCCCACCCTTCACCACCTTGTTCTTTAAATTTTTCTAAGTACTTTCACCCTAAATACTATCTTAAACTAGCTAAGTAGTATAACTTGGATCACTTTATATACAAACTACAAAGGCTCAGGTACCACCTCAGACGGAAATTACTCAAGACTAAATCCTTTAGAAATTAGGTGAGAATTAGCCAGTGTAAAACTAGAGTACCTGTGAAATTAGCACAAATCACTTTAAATACGATCTGCAAGACCCAAAACTTGTAAAATCATTGACGCTAGGTTACCCTAAAATCTAAGATAAATCTCATTACCCGTCTGCTCTCGGGAGCATCTCGAAACTCTGTATCAGATCTGGACTGCACGTCAAAAGTCCGATTAACACGAGGTTAAGGAATTAGGACCGCCTCGCTGGGCTTGACAACCATCTCAGAAATCAAACCCAGATAGTGTCCCATAGCTGTTCGCTTGAGTCCGGAGCGAGAGAGTGTAAAAACACTTGTTTTCTTTACAAAATAAATATCTTGAATAGTAATCTGGCACGTGTCACTTGCGGATCAGTTTTAAGCAACTAGACCGTCAGAATCAGACCAAATTACACCCTCGGATCAGGAGAAATTTCATACACATATCCATGTACTCGGAATCTCCGATCGAGATCTGCTGACCGTTGAACTGAAACTGGTCTGCCATTTGCGATCTGGAATCCCGACCGAAACGAAAACTTAACTCCACCTAGATCCAAGGTTGGTGAGCTTAAGTCCGACCTTTGGCTCAAGGAGGCCCGCCAGAAGTCCTCCGTTGAACTGAAAAAGGTTCGCTTTGGTTATAACCTAAGTAAACCTTGTCCGGAAGTCTAATTTGGTGAGTTTTTAGGCTATATAAGGACCTTAGAAACCTCTCTCTCACAGCATGCGAATTTGAGAGAAACCCTAGAGAGAGAAGAGAGAAAGAGTGAGAGAAGTGGGAGAATCTCCCAACTGCTATTCCCTACCACTACACAAGCTGCACCGTACCATTCTCATCGCTTTTCCGGCGATTCCGACTTCGTTTCTAGGTAAGAAACCCTAACCCTAATCTGTTTTGGGGTTGTATAGGTTGTAGGTTATGAAATAGCTAACTTATTTCGATCTATAGGTTACCAAACAGCCGTATACAGAAGCTTAACAATTCTATTGACTCCGTTATGATTCTACGACTAAAGGTGCGGACTTTAGATGTATAGGTTATGGTTTTCAACGCTTTCAATGTCAGATAATGATAGATTCATGATCTGCATGCAATTGCACATGTACAAAGTGCTGTTTGTTTTCCATTTCGATTAAAGATGTAGAGTATGGAATTTTACATATTCTAGGTATTCGTAGAAATACCGTATACGTATAAATTTTGGAAATGTGTTTGCCATGATTATTTGTTGTATGAATATATGGTATATGGATAAAATACTTATTTGGCGAAAAGATTCATCATAATACAGGTTTGCTAATATACACTATGTATGTAGAAAGAGTGTAATGTAGAAAGTACCGTATATGTATATATTTTGGAGATGTGTTTGCCATGACTATTTGCTGTATGAACATGTTATATATGCGTAAAATACTTGCTTGGCAAAAGGATTCGCCCTAATATATGTTTTACTAACGTACACGATGTATGTTGAAATAGTGTATTCTAAGTGTCTGTGAAAATGCTTATGAGAGTAAGTGCTTGGATAATGTTGCCTTAGATAGGTGTTGAAATGGGATTCTCAACTACCTTCGAGACCTGCATGATTTCCTCCATGTGGTTGTTTACTTTAACCGCTTACTTGTGAAACATATGTGTTTGTATTCTTGTTTATATAGTGTTTTACAACATGCTTTATAACATGCTTTACGACATGCTTGTTAACATGCTTGAATTATTTTGTTTATTATGCTTTACACCACATGCTATGAGTAAGGATTGATTGAATTTGGGACTGTCTATAGTCCAGACAATCGGTACCAGACTGGAGATCGTGGTTGAGGATTCATATCGCCACGTAAGATGTGTTTGACGAACCCGAGTCGTACTTCAGTTGGCGATAGTGGTTAGGCCACACGAAGTGCTTATGCACTTCATGTCGTTCAGTTGATTGTGCGCTTGAGTTAGTCAGGCTCGTCAAGTAACCCGATGTGTCTAATGTATGTTCACCATGTTTGGTCGCTACTGCTTGAACCTAGGGTACCAAACTTACCAGTGGAATCCCGTCAACCATGGTACCTCGATCCGCTAAGACTCATGAGCCGGGCATGGTGGTATGGGGCACCGTGGTCGAGCTGTCGGCCTACACTGGGGCCACGTGCCTCCCCATACTGACCAATGATCAACCAGACTCGTGAGCCGATTATGGTGGTATGAGACATTATATTCGAGCTGTCGGCCTACACTGCTTGATGGGTAATGGGGGAGTGGTGCAACGATTCCGTGTAACAGCCCTGGCAGCCCTGACCGTACCCGGTGTAGTGACCTCGAGCATACTCTAAATATGTGGTGAGGCAATGAGCCTTCCCGTAATAACAGAGTATAAACTAGGCCTGTATTGATAAAGTGATGGGGGAGTAGTGCAACGATTCCGTGTAACAGCCCTGGCAGCCCTTACAGCAACCTAGAAATACACCATCGTATGAGATTGTCTAGAACTGACGACCCTAGAATGGATCATGTTTGGGAATGATACAAGGGAGGTACCTTAGTTTCTTAATCCTGCTGTTTGAAATGGACTAATAACAACTCGATAATCATGCTCATCATGCATTGCATGTGCCTGGAAGATGTGGAGCACTGAAGAAAGCAAGCATGCTGCAAACGTAAGATGGTGTCGCATGAGGGAGTATGTCGGTGAGGGCATCCATCATGACTGCATTCATACTTGCATTAATAAGAGTACTTAGGAGTGTTTGATTATGCTGCTTTATCATTACTACTTGACTGAGTTGATAACATGTTAACCTATGCTTTATTGTTCCACTGAGTTGGCCACTCACTCCCACGTTACGGGACGGTGTTCCGAACACCCACCAGACTTTGTCTGATTGCAGATGGTGACACTACTATTGCGGCGGAGGCGGACCTTTATGACGACAATGATGCTTGTTCGTGTATGCTGTGTGCTGACGGCTTCATGCGAGCCGTGTCTTGATCGACGGGATTATAAGGATGTTGACTAGATGACACTACACGTTTGGTATAATTTGAATTGTACTTGTACTTCATTAACCTGGTAACATTATCACACTCTGGAGACTCACCACTATTTTTATATTTTCATATATCTATCACAGTTTTCCGCTTGCAGTTTAACTGTCTCTAGAGTATGATATGCTGTTTGGGCTTAATCTCACTCATGTTCACTACATTAATGCAGACAACATTCAATCATCATTTATTTTGTTGCATAAGTGATGCGTTGGAACTCGGGAGTTGAGTTTATGCTCGACCTTGGATTTTCAGGGCGTTACAAACAACTTGGTGGAATGAATTCCTTACTTGCAGTTGATCTCTCTTAGCAAAAATTTTTGTCGCTAAAATTTTTGTAATTATTTTTAGCGACGAAAACTATCGTCGCTAAAAGTTTAACATTTATTTTTTAGCGACAAAAATATTCGTCATTAAAAGTTTTGTAAAAGTTTTTTAGCGATGAAACAATTCGTCCGTAAAAGTTTTTTTAGCGACGAAAAAATTCGTCGCTAAAAAGCTTGCCTTTACCGACGATTAAAATTTTTCGTCGATAAAAACCTTTTGTGTCGGTCTTTTAGTGACGAAAATTTTCATTGCTAAAACGTTTTAGCTACGAAAATTTGGCTTTTAGTGACGAAAAATTTCGTCGGTAAAGGTGGGATTTCTTGTAGTGTAGGACAGAGCTCGGTTGCAAGATCCATCTCCTAAGCTGAGTAGATCGACTACAACTAGGGCATGGTGAATATCTCGGAGAAAATCCCACCTCAAACCAAGAGAACAGATCTGAGATGATTCTACCCAAAAATCACACCGATAAAGGCAGGCTCGACAATAAATTTGAGGGAAGATATGTATCTAGATAAGATTAAGTACCCCCACTGCAATGGAATAGAGGTAATAGACAAAAACCCAAGCTCAAGTCTTTTCAACCTGAGTCTACCTACCTAACCTAAGCATTGGAGGGTCCACAACCGTTATCGACACCCTCATTGTTTGATTCGTCTTATCTTTGCAGGTTCACTAGTGGACTCGCATCTGTGATCGATCATATCTATTCGTCCAGATTTTGATGTCAACATATTAGGGTCATTTGTGGGAAAGATAGCAAAACCAAGTTCTCACCAACTCTAGCGTAACACCCCGAACTTTTAGTACCCAAACCAAAAGGAGCAAAGTGGAAATACACCTTCAATCAACCTAGACACTTTCCTGTCCTTACAGAGTCTTGACCGCTCAGTTAACCCTCTTCCATAGATCTAAAAGATAAGAATAGGTGTCATGATCACAATAAAACGAATCACTAACCAATAACAGCGTTGACAACCCGATTTAGAGAAATCCGACTGACAGATTAGGGAGAATCCGAGATTAGAAACCAGATACCTTAAAGCTTGGCCCACCAAAGCGTTAGACCATACTCACCCTTGGAACCCAGAGGTCATACATGTATCAAGAAATCAAATGGATGGGGCAGATTAACCAAGAACACCCCAATAGGTACCGTACGGGGGTGCACGTACACAAAAGAGTGTGCAGCCATAGAACACTAAAAGCTAAAGCCAGTAAAACAACGTTTCAACCGGCAAATCACGAAGAGAGGATTTCTCTTCTTTCCTTCTCTTCCCGCCTTCAACATTTCAAACGTGAGGCCTCCGACCGGATTTGATGTGGGCCACCATCATGGAGAGATGGGAAATCAGAACCGCCCATCGACCACCACTTCAAATTCTGTCCGAGAGGGGTCATGCACACGAGGAAAGATCATGGCCCACATGTGATTCCGACAATATCGCAGGCCGTGCGGACGCTACAACAGAGACTTCCATTTATTGCGTATCAATCTACGCATCTACCCAAGAAAGACAGCTAGATCCTTCCTTAATAAGAAAGAGGAGTCATCCACGATCCTCGCCAGCTTTCACGGCAGTTTCGCCGATTTCCACGCAACTCGCGGGAGGAGTTTCATCGCAACGGGTCTAAAAATCCCACATCCACCATAGATCTTATGGGCCAAGAAGCATCGGATGGCCAATCCGATCCACCTAGAGATGTCCGATTTGGAGAAAAAGTGGATCGGGACAAACCCGCCATTAAAACCAAAACCGGTCCCTCACCAACAGAACCGTCTGATCAGAGATCCAAACACCCGTTGGTAGATCGTCGGGCTCCTAGTGGGCCCAGACAACTTGAAGAAAGGACGATCTCGAGAAGATCGAAGCTAAAGATTACAGACAAGCTGCATTACTCGTTCCGCACGCCACAACCAAACGAGTCGAATTGCTGTTACGCACACCACGCTACGCATACGAACTACGTAAGAAGAATCCAGAAATCTGGACGTGCTATAAAATCCCCTATCACCTGGTCAGGGGATTCACGACAAAAGAAAGAGAGAGACAAGAGAGGAAGAGAGAAGAAGGAGAGAGAAAGCGCTGACAACTTTGACTCGGGTCCAACCAGCCAACAAGCAATGAAGGAAGAGGAAGAAGAAGCTGGTGTGTAACGATCCAACGAGTTACCACCTGAGTATGGTTCAGATCCGGCCTCCCCTAATTTTCTTTATTTTCTTTTCTTTCCCTTTCTTTCCAAATCCAATTGTCTCCCTGCAATAGGATTCCATCACACCAAACCGAGTCGACTCAGTGGTAGGATGGACCTAAACATGGTAAGTTGGAACTTATCGATACATAACTTGTCTTGGGTATAATCTAAATCAAGCTTCCTTATACTTATTAAACCTAATTGAAATCTAAACAATCTAAACCAGGTGAATTAAAGTAGAATCTGACCTTAAAATACATCCCAGAGTATTTTACTGAGTAGAAGACGATTCAACGACCTAAGGTGAGGGTTTTTTCTTTAAATTTTGCAATTTAATTGATTACATCTTTCTCATATGTTCTAAGTTTTATTTATTGTTTAACTTCACCATATGAATCAATGTTACATAATTCACATCACTACATTATTATCTTACATGCAAATATGACGTTGGAAATCCCACTTCTAGTGATCAATATAATATCGTGGATGTAATGCGTTATGGGTAGCGGCTTTCTTAGTCAGCACGTAATCCCGTGGGCTGGTGAGTGGTGTACAATCGATGTAAGTAAATCGCCATGCGTGTTACATTACTTCTTGGGATTGGATGTCGCAAATAGTCGCTCCATGAACACATCGTGTCATATAAATCCCTCAATCTCGTTGTTGTGTCGCCTTGAAATGTTCGCTTAAATCCACGTTAATGTGGAACATGCCGGCGAATCTCTATAGTGTGAGAATGCAGGGCGAGTCGAATATCTTAAACTGCTTCCACATTGTGACCATGATCACTGAGTGTGATGAACTACAATACTTTACTAAGATGCATACAATATAGAATGTTTGCGCATATCGATACCCCTTGTATACGTGGAGTATGAGATGTATCAGTACCCTTTCGATATTCTTATGAATCATTTGAATCATTGTAAACCTTGAAGGATAATCATCACTATGAGTGGTGTTGACCCTCTCCAACCGTACGGATGATGCAGGTGACATACAGATTAAAGACCAAAGGATCACCTCTCTATGAAGATTATGCTGAACAAATAAAAAATAGTTTTGTAATTTAGTTTTATTTATATTTCTACTACAAAACTCAAATTATGTAATAAGCTCCCATTGAGAGAGAGCATTTGATGATTCATTAAACTTTTTACCTTTAAATGGAATAATAGATGCAGTTAATTTCCTTATCATGAATTTGTACTTGTATGCACAAGGTGATTTCGGGGTGTTACATCTAGCTTAAACTATTACTTGTTCCGCTCCTCCTCGATGGCCAAGAGAAAAGGGAAAGCCCCAGCTATGACTGAGTCTGCTCATGGGGTGTAGCCTGAAGATGCCTAAGCTTTGTAGTCAGCCCCCCAATCCCTCCTATTATCGCAAGCGATAACACAAAGGTCTCAGAACAGAGTAGCCAACTCATCTCCCTCGAGAATTAGGTGGGAGCCCTAACCAACAACGTAAGCATATCATGAAGCTGTTGGAAATGCAACACAGATCCCCAACCAGCCAACAAGGAGAGGTGGAGGCAGCATCCGAGCAATCTCGCCCAATATCATCGCATCATGAACCTCGCTAAGCGAAGGCTCGACCTAGCAGGAGCATTCTCACCCCGACGTAAACCTCGAAAGCCACTGTGTTTACTGAGTCGGATCTGCGCCACACTTGGACCAGAGGAGGTAAGCTCGAGTAAAGGCTTCGGAGATCATGGCTGAAAATGAAGTCTCTTGGGGGCAGAAATAAAGAAATCTAGGATCAGCTCAAGGATATACAACAGGCCTACCGAGAAAAGGTTCCAACTTTTGTTGATGCCCTTCTCGAACAGATCGAGCCGTCATTTACAAATGACATCATGCAAGCGCAGTTGCTGCCTAAGTTTCAGATGCCCCAAATATCGCCATATTCGGGCTCGGGAGACCATGCTGAGTACTTGGAATAATTTAGAGCATGGATGGAACTTTACAATGCTTCTGGACCTATGATATGCAGGGCATTCTTTCTGACACTAATTGGGGTAGCTTGGAAGTGGTACTGACACTTAAAACTAAAATCCATAAGCTCTTTCACCCAACTTAGCAGGACTTTTTCCATCTAATTTATTGGGGGTAAGGCCATAAGGAAACCTTCAACCCACCTCACGATAACCCAAAAGGAAGATGAGCTACTAAAAGATTACATCGTCCGCTTTAATGTTGAAGCTGTCCAAGTAGATAGCTACTCCGACCGCATGGCTCTCATAACAATGACAGTTGAGTTTAAGGAAGAAAAATTCCCCTTCTCAATTGGGAAGAACCCCCCCCCCCCCAAAAAAAAAAAAAATAATAATAATAATAATAATTTCGGCCTCCTTAACCGACCTAAAAAAACCTCTAATGTCGAGGAGTTCTTCAGTGCGTGCAGAAATAACCGAGGTGAAGGAAGTTTGGCAAAAGAAAAGAAAAGACAGGAAAACAAGGCGAGATCTAACCTTTTTTTTTTTTTTTTTTTTTTTTTTTTTTTTTTTTTAAAGAGATGATGATCAGAGTAGAGCTCCCCAAGATAATCGAGTTTCAGAAAACCAGTTTCACTGGTACACCCTATTAAACGCCACACTAGAACAGGTGCTTATAGATGTTAAAGAAAAGAGGATCTTGAGATAGCCAAACAAGATAAGGGCTGACCCGGGAAAAATAGTCAGGAAGAAATATTGTCACTTCCATCGGGACCACGATAACAATATAATTAAATGTTTTGATCTCAATGAAGAGAATGAATCCCTTATTCAAAGGGGATACTTGCACGAGTTCATCGCTAAGGGCATACAAGATTGACCAGCTCCTCAGCAGGAGCAACGTGAGGAGCATACCAACAATGAAGTAGTCAGAGAAATATGCACAATCTTCGGTGGATCCACCGGGGGTGGCGATTCGAACCACGCATGTTGAGCTCATACGCGAAGTGCAAACACTACCGAAGAGGAACACCAAATAAACCTCATTCATCAACCTAGGAAAGAGCCCAACATGAATTCAAGCAATGTCGCCTTTACAAAGGAAGATGCTCGGGGATTCAACACCCCCACGATGATGCACTAGTGGTCGCCATGACCATTGTCAACCACAAGGTACATTGAATATTGATCGACATAGGAAGCTTAACAGACATCATGTTTGCAGCCACTTTCAATCAAATAGGAGTTGGAAGATCGAGACTGCAACCTATGTGGACCACTTTGCTTGGCGTAGGGGAAAAGTTGACCTTAGAAGGAAGCGTCCTCCTACCATTAACGAATGGAGAAGGCATCAACCAGGCCACCACTATGGTGGACTTTTTGGCTATTTGACTTGGAACTATTTTGAAAAAGTCGAGGTATTTCAAAATGTTTGTTGACATGGACAAAGTAAGGGAAAACCTTTGAAATGATTTCGATATTGGACCTTGGACATATAATAGTTATAAATTGAATATCTTTAGAAAGAAGATCTTTTATCTCATGGTAGCTTGCTCCAGTCCCCTTATGAAACTTTTGTGATTGAGTTAGCCATACACTTCACATGTTTATAACGATTCACATGGCATCATCAAATGATATAAGTCTTGGATAAGAATCGACTACCCCTCAGTGTACAATGTAATTCTGGGCAGACTGTTCTTAAATGCCATGCAGGCTGTAGTCTCCACCTATCACCTCACCATGAAATTTTCAACCGACGATGGGGTCGCCTGTAGAAGACCTTATCTCAGGTCGGGTCGCTACTTGAACAACAACTCTAGGAAGAGATAGCAGACCTATTGAGGGGACATGCTGACGTGTTCGCCTGGTCTCACCATGATATGCTCGGGATAGATTCGAGAGCATAATTCATCGATCGAACGTAAACCCCACCCACAAACCTGTCTGACAAAAAACACGAGTGTTCGATTTAGAAAGGTACGTAACAATTAATGAGGAAGCCATCATGCTCCTTGAGGCCAACTTTATGGGGGAAGTACAGTGTCCCGATTGGCTGGCCAACATGGTACTGGTGAAAAAGGCCAGTGAAAAGTGGCGAGTCTATGTGGAATACACTGACTTGAATAAGGCTTGCCCAAAAGATAGTTTTTCACTGCTGAGGATCGACCAGTTGGTAGATGCTACTGTTGGGGATGCACTCCTTAGTTTTATGGACGCGTACTCAGGGTACAACCAAATCGGCACACACGATCACAATAAGTAGAAAACCACCTTCATCATCGATAGAGGGTTGTATTGCTACCGAGTAATTCCTTTCAGATTAAAAAACATCGGAGCAACATATCAACAGTTGGTGAATAAGATGTTTGCCAAGCAAATCGAAAAGGTCATAGAGGTTTACGTCAAAGATATGCTTGTCAAGAGCACCATGGCCAAGGGCCACGCAACAAACTTGAGAGAGATGTTCATAATCCTGAGGAAATACCAAATGAAACTCAATCCGAGCAAATATACCTTTGGTGTTAGCTCGGGCAAATTCCTAGGGTCCATCAAAGAGGGATAGAG
This sequence comes from Magnolia officinalis, assembly GCA_021015155.1. Taxonomy (NCBI): domain Eukaryota; kingdom Viridiplantae; phylum Streptophyta; class Magnoliopsida; order Magnoliales; family Magnoliaceae; genus Magnolia; species Magnolia officinalis. The sequence goes on along the minus strand of JAJHSJ010000005.1, from coordinate 39,255,592 downwards.
GCAAATCTCGACAAAATTTGGCTCTTATAGAAATGAGCTCTCCCAAATCGACAAAAGAAAGCCAATGCCTCATGGGTAGAGTGGTAGTTCTAAACAGATTTGTTTCCCGAGACATAGATAAGGGCTTGCCCTTCTTTAAGCAGCTGAGTAAAAAGCCAACTTAGATGGAGGAATGCGAACAGGCATTCCAACAGCTCAAGGCCTACCTAGGGTCCCCTCAACTGATCTCAAAGCCTACGCAAGGGGAGGAGTTGCTGCCGTACCTAGTTATCTCACCAATGATAGTTAGCTCGACCCTAGCTAGGGAAGGAGGCACCTAACGATCGGTCTACTATGTGAGTAAAGCCATGGTCGATGCGGAGACACGCTACAAAGAGAGAAAAGTTGGCTCTGGCCCTGATCAAGTCGTCTCGGTGACTTAGACCTTACTTCCAAGCTCACACCAACGTCATCTCGACCAATCAACCTCTCCGTCAAGTATTGTACAAACCTGAGGTGTTGGGATGACTCGCCAAGTGGGCAATCGTGCTCAACGAATTTAACATCGTGTATCGGCCCCAAACAATATTCAAAGGGTAGGCCGTCGCCGACTTTATTGCGAAATTCACCTACCCCCACGAACTAGCTATCCACAGAGAAAACTAAGTAGGACTCAACGCCATAAATGTGGACTCTCCATGTAGATGGATTGTCGAATGCTTAGAGAAGTGGAGCGGGACTAATTCTAACCTCTCCTGGTCAAGTGAAGATTGAGTACACCCTGCGATTTGGCTTTCAAGCCTCCAACAATGAGGTTGAGTACAAAGCACTTATGGCCATCTTGAGATTGGCCAAAGTAATGGAATGAAAGTCAAATTACTAAAATCTATGGCGACTCGCAGTTGGAAGTAAACCAAGTCACCATAGAATATCATGCCAGATGAGACAAGATGATTGCCTACTTAACCAGGGCTTGCGGATTACTCGATGAATTTGGTAGGTACAAAATCATACAAGTCTCAAGATCTAAGAACTCCAATGCGGACTCTTTGGCAAGGTTGGCCTCAACCATCGATGTCGAACTTGTTAGGACCGTCCCAATTGAATTCTTGCCCGAGCCGAGTATTAATCATCCTCACCAGAGAGCAGCCCTCCCGTTTAGCCACTCATTGACCTAGATAGATCAGACAAACTGGGGCTCGAAAAATCATATATCGATATGCTCGATACACAATAGTGGGAGATGTCCTATACAAGAAAGGGTTTTCACTACCCTACATGAGATGCCTACAACTAGATGAAGTCGAATACGTTTTAAGAGAAAATCCATGAAGGTGTTTATGGAAATCACTCATGCAAAAGAGCCCTAGGACATAAAGTGATCTGACAAGGGTATTATTGGCCCACGATGCACGAGGATGCCAAGCGGTTAACAAGGAAATGTGACAAGTGCCAGCTCTTCACAGTAGGGCCATGTTAACCGCCCGAGTAGTTGACCTCGATGAGTAGACCTTGGGCTTTCACACAGTGGGGAGTTGATATCATTAGACCGGCAAGGGGTATACCAAGTTTACTATTATTGTTGTCGACTACTTCACCAAGCGGGCCGACTCGATCAACTACTGAAAAGATTCCTTTCTCTTTAGCCTTTAGGCAGAGGTAATGGTCCCAGTGAAAATTAGAATGCCATCTAGATTAGCAAATGCTACAGAGTCTCAACTTGCTCGAGCAACTCAAAGATGGTGTGTAAATAATAGTCACTGCCTACCAGTAAAGAGCTGCTAGGCACTACAATTCTAGAGTCAACCAACGAAGATTCAAGGTAGGAGATCTGGTACTCTAAAAAGTCTCCCTGAGTACCAAGGAGCCTGGTTCAGGAGCCCTAATACTGAGCTGGGAAGGACCGTACAAGGTCACTGGTATAGCCCGGCCATGGACATATCGGTCGGAGGACTTGTAGGGGCAGGCATTGCCTCATCCATGGAATGCCAAACACTTGAAGTTCTAGTATTAGTAGGAATTGATCCAATGAGTTCTACAAGCACATCAGACGTGACAGGTCAACAATGTTAGTGCATTGATTTGTGTATCCTATTTGTCAATCATGTGAGTCCTTGTGTCACATAGTCGGTTGAGCCCGTGAAGATAGAGCATCAAGAAGCAAAGAATATGTAAATGAGGTGCCTTGTTGACCACAACCCTTTACCCAGAACAACCCATATACCTCTAAATGATCTTGACCTAATAAAAATAACTAATTAATCATTTGTTAGCCTTAGGAACCCAAGTGGAACATGATATATAAGGTTAGAAGAGGTGCGAAGCAGCTGTGAAAACAAACATCCAAAATAGCAGTTTTCGATGGTTGTTCAATTCCATCGAGCTACCATTGAAGGGCCTTCGATGGCATCGATTGAGAATTAGAAATGTCCAGCAAGAAATGACATTTAATTTTAATTTTCTCGATGACATCGAGGCCACCTTTGATGGCGTCGAAGGCTAAGCTTGATGACATTGAAGGTGGCCTCGATGTCATCGAGAAATTTAAAATTAAATGTCATTTCTTGCTGGACATTTCTTTCGATGACATCGAAGGTCCGTCGATGACATCGATCGAGGTCAGAAATGTCCAGCAAGAAATCACATTTAACTTATGATTTTCTCAATAACATCCTTCGATGTCATCGAAGGTCCGTCAATGACATCGAACAAGCGAGTTAGATATGTCCAACAAGAATATCTGATTTTCTCGATGGCATCAAGGTAGCCTTCGATGGCATCGAAGGTACTTCGATGACATTGAAGCCTCCTTCGATGGCATCAATAGAATCATTTTCTGCCCATTTTTTAATCGTTGGAATTCAAACTTTTTATAAAGGACATTTGGTTTTTAGACATTTTAGGTAGTTTAAAATGCAATAGAAGGTTTAGTGGATCCATGTTCATATCTCTCATCCCAATCTCCATACCATTGAGTTCTAAGCCATCTTCCATGATATTAATACTCTAATGAGGATTCTAACCTCAATATTGAAGATGTGCTTGAACTCCAACATTCTCTAGAAGTTAGACTTAAGCAATCTTGGTATACCATTGCCTAAATTTTCTATAAGACCCACTTAGGTGAATTCTCATAGGATTACAACACTCACACTAGTTGTAGGAGATTCACTAATCTCCCATCACCTTGGTTACCTTAAAGGTGCATCGTATGCAAGGTGTTTGATCTAGGAGCTAAGGCCTCGAAAAACCATTGACGTTATGATCGGAGGAGCATCAAGGAGCTGATTGAAGCACATGAGAGTGACGATTAAGCTACCCAAGAAGGATCTGCAAAAGGAACTTAATCTGACAAGTAAGTCGTCAAGTGTAGGAGTCCATGTAATCTCTTTCCTTATATAGGATTGAGGGTAAGAGTTTGTAATCCAAACTCGACTAGGTTCTTGTGTAGGATCTTGGCTCTTATGCAGGGCGTAAAGCAAATCCTTGTGTAGGTCATCCGACATGAGTGTTTGCATGTCAATCTCCTTGGAGCTTCCGGTGGAGTAAATGTAGGGCCTTGTGTAAGATCAAGGTTGTTGGTCAGCCTAAGGAAAACTAACTAAAGTCTCTTGTAGGAGGCTTTAACGGGAGTGTACGTATTGGGTTCTTGTGTAGGACCTTGGCACTTGTGTAGGGCCTAAATTCAAGTTCTTGTTTAAGAGTTTACCTCTTGTATATTGAATAAATCTTAGAATCCTTGTGTAGGGCTGTAAAGGTTAGAGGTTAACTTGATTTAAAACCACCGATAGTGAAATGCAATACACTCATGGGTTGAGTGCGTCCGCCAGGAGTGGAGTAGTCAAGTACCCAAACCACTATCCATGATTGTGTTTGGAAATGTTATTGGCACATTTGTTTAATTATACTTATATGTTGATTGCTTAAGTATATGCATGAATAATTTGATGAATGCAAGGTATTAATAGTTAGCACATCCAACACGAGCATGTACACTATCATGTTGTATACTAGTTTCTTAACTTGTATATCATTTGTAGTCTATGTTATTAGACCCTCTAATGGCTTGGAAGTCTTAGAGTTAAATTTCCTTTAAGTTAGGCAATTAGGATTTAAAAGTGCATAATTTTAAAAAAAAAATGTCATAGTCCCCCCTTCACCAAACTTTTACATACACAGCCGTAGTAATCACATTATATCACAAGCACAATTTCAATTGGTATTAGAGAGGGTAGCTCTTGAATGGCTTATTCTCCTTGAGTTGATCTAAAAAACTTAAGAATGATATCTAATCAAGAGGGAAGTGCCATCAAATGACCACCATATTTTGACGGGTCTAACTATGCCTATTAGAAAGGTAGGATAAGGGACTTTCTAAGATCCCTTGACCCTATAGTTTGGGCCATTATTGAACAAGGTTGGACAATGCCCATAGAACAAGTCGTGATTGATGGTAAAACCATTAGCGCACCCAAAGATAAATCCAAATGGAGTGTTGATGAAAGAATGTGGTATACTTATGATGTCAAAGCTCTCAATGTTATTCACTATGCAGTTTCCCCCGATGAATTTAAGTGCATTTGCACATGCGGAACAAGGAAGGAAGCGTGGGACTCATTGAAAATCTCTCATGAGGGAACTAGCACAATAAAGAGGTTTAAGCTTCAGCTCTTGATAAAATGGAAAAGTCTAAAACCTTCATAGAGTTTTATTCTAAGTTAAATGATATTTGTAACTCTACGTGTGGCTTAGGAGAAAGAATACTGGAAAGACGTATATGTAGGAAAATTCTTAAATCCCTACCAAATAGGGTCTCTCCCAAGGTAACCTTTTATAGAAGAGTGTAGAAATATGGATAAAATGAAAGGATAAGAACTTTTAGGTTCCCTATAAACACTTAACCTATACTTTAAGACTCCCTCTAAAGCAAAGAAATTATCCGTCATCAAAATATTTTATAGGCATTCATATAAATATAAAGAATTTAAATCTGAAAGTGATAGTGATGAGGAGGATGAGGAGGAGGAGTTATCTAAAAAATTTAAGAAATTCATCAAGTTTACTAGAGGGAAGAGTTGTGACAAGCAGTGTTCGAAATATCAGTATCGCGTTATATATCGCATTCTTGGGATACGGATATGTATCGGTTGTTGCATGGGATATATCGGTTGTATCATGTAATGTATCACTATTGTTTGAAACATGGGGAAACATTGGAAAATTGGTCAAATTTTTCAATGAAACTTTGGTGATTGTTAAAAAAGACATTAATACACATTTATAAATTAAAACATTAAAAAAAATACACATAATAGGTTTTCTTTGTATTAGGGTCCTAATCTATGCGTTGTCTAACTGAATTGATACAAGTATATTCAATGTCTATTCATATAATTTATAAATGTAAGAAGACGTGTGGAAACACAAGCAATGCACTCAAAGACAAAAGAAGAATCACTAGATTAGGTTACATACATGTTTAATTTGATGTTTGGACACAGATTGCAAACTATTTACAAAAAAATTAGGAAATTTTAATTATTATTATTTTTTTTCAATTTTTCGCAACTCGTCCAATCTCCTCGAAATCTCGAAATCGAAGCTCCCAAACCATGTTTTTCATGTAAAACATAAAAAATTATGGATTTGTAACAATTTGACACTAATTTAACATGATTTATAGAAAATAAAAGGACTGAAATTCGAAAATCCTCACCAGATCGAACATGTGGGATATATTGCACTACTTGTGCGTTTTGTATCACACTGGTGGGACACAAGATATATCGTGGGATATATCAGCCGATGTCATCGATATTTAAGATACTGGTGACAAGAAGGACAAAGTGGTTGATAAACATAAAGGTAAATCTATTAAACCACCTAAATAAGTCCATTGTTATAACTGTGTGAGTTATGAACATTTTGCCCCTAATTACCCTAGCAAAATAAGATTTAAAGGCAAGGCAGTGGCGACAACATGGGATGATACGGAGGAGTTCGAATCTACTTTAAAAGACTCCTCTAGTGTGGAAGACCTTAGCCACTTATGTGTCTTATCAGCTTACACCACACCATACCTCAGCAATTTGGGAGACCATAACACCATAAGAAGGTGATCTTAAAAGGTCCCCTTTGGGCTGAAACATTAAGTCAAAGGATCAAGCCTCACTTTTGAGCATAATTGTAAAATTGGAGGATTTCATCCTCATATTGTGCTTAATTGATAAATTTGAGGATTTAACATCACTTGTCTTGATAATTTAAGCTTTAAAGTTACTAAATTTTACATATAACATGTTTATAGCTTAAATTATCATTGGTCATTGTCATTTTTCATTGGTATATCTTTTGAATGACCATAGTAAGCATGCTCTATGATGTTAATGATAATTTGCACCCTTAACCCCTATTAGTATGAGCATTATAATTAATAAATCTATAACTTATAGAGTTGTTTCATATATGATTGTATTGGTATATTTATTGAAATTAACTCTTTGTCAAATACTAACAAAAAGGAGGAGAAAGATCATATCTTACCAAAATATGAATTTTGTCTTGCAGGATTTGTTTGTTGTTGCAAGGATTGATAAGATAGGGGGAGCAATTATGAGAGAGAAATACTAGTGTTACATGTCTTGGTATATTGAGTTGTAAATCATTTATACTTGACAAGTAATATTTTGAGTTATTTTGGTATGTCATTAGTATGGACCATGACATGGTCTTAGCTTAGGTTTTTGTTACATAATCAACAAAAATGGAGATTGTTAGTGCACTGATTTGTACATCTTATTTATCAATCACACGAGTCTTTGTGTCACGTAGTTGGTTGAGCCCTTAGAAAGTGAAGATCGAAGACACAAGTAAAGATGAAACATCAAGGAGCAAAGAATAGGTAAATGAGCTTCCTTGGTGACCTTAACCCTTTACCAAAAACAACCCATATACCTGTAGATGATCTTGACTTAATAGGAATACCTAATTGATCATCTCTTAGTCTTATGAACCCAAGTGAAACATGATAAATAAGGCTAGAAGAGGTGTGAAGTTGCTATGAAAACAATTGCCCCCAAAAGTAGTTTTTTCGATGGTTGTTGGATCTCGTCGAGCTGCCTTCAAAGGCCCCCTCGATACATCGATTGAGAATCAGAAATGTCCAACAAGAAATGATATTTAATTTTGAATTTCTTGATGACACTGAGGCCACCTTCGATGGCATCGAAGGCAAAGTTCGGTGACACCAAAGGTCCGTTGATGGCATTGATTGAGAGTCAAAAATGTCCAGTAAGAAATCACATTTAAATTCTGATTTTCTCAATGACATCGAGGCCACCTTCAATGGCATCACAGGTCAAGTTCAATGGTATCGAAGGTCTATCAATGGCATCGAATAAGCGAGTCAAATATGTCTAATAAGAATATCTATTTTCTCAATGGCATTGAGGAATCCTTTGATAACATCAACAGAGCCATTTTTTGTCCTTTTTTTTTATTATTTTAAAACCATTGGAATTCAATCTTTTTATAAAGGGAATTCAGTTCTTAGGCATTTTAAGTGAGTTTTGGTACAATATAAGCTTTGGTGAATCCATGTTCACACTCCTCATCCCAAGCCTTTATACCGTTGAGTTTTAAGTCATCTTCCTTAAGATTAACACTCTAATGAGGATTCTAACCTTAATATTAAAGATGTGCTTGAACTCCACCATTCTTTAAATGTTAGACTTAAGTAATCTTGGTATACCATTGCCTAAATATCTAGAAGTCCCACTTAGGTGAATTTCACTAGGATTACAACACTCGCACTAGTTGTAGGAGATTCACCAACCTCCCATCACTTTGGTCACCTCAAAGGCGCATCATATGCAAGGTGTTTGATCTAGGAGTTGAGGTCTTGATAAAGTATTGACATCATGATTGGGGGAGCATCGAAGAGTTGATTAAAGCACGGGAGAGCGACGATTAAGCTACCCAAGATGGAGCCGTAAAAGGGACTTAATCTGACAAGAAGTTGTCAAGTGTAGGAGTCCATGTACTCTCTTTCCTTGTGTAGGAGTTTGTGATCCAAACTCAACCAGGTTCTTGTGTAGGACCTTGGCCCTTGTGTAGGGCATAAATCAAATCCTTGTGTAGGTCACCCGACATGAGTGTTTGCATGTCAGTCTCCTTGGGAACCTTCAACAAGAGTAAATGTAGGACCTTGTGTAAGATCGAGGTTGTTGGTCAGCCTAAGGAAAACCAACTAAATTCTCTTGCAGGAGCCTCCGATGGGAGTGTACGTACTAGGTTCTTGTGTAAGACCTTGGCTCTTGTGTAGGGCATAAATTCAAGTTATTGTTTAAGAGTTTGGCTCTTGTATAGGGCACAAATCTTAGAGTACTTGTGTAAGGCTGTAAAGGTTAGAGGTTAACCTGATTTAAAAACTCTGATAGTGAAATCTGGTACACTCATGAGTTGAGTGCGTACACTCATTATTGTGTTTGGGAATGTTATTGGCGCATCTGTTGAATTATGCTTATATGTTGATTGCTTAAATATATGCATACATGATTAGATGAATGCTAAGTATTGATAGTTAGTATATCCGACACACACATGTGCACTATCATTTTATAGACTAGTTGTTTAACTTGCATATCATTTGTAGTCTATGTGATTGGACCCTCTAATGACTTGGAAGCCTTAAAGTTAAATTGCCTTGTTTAGTTTAATTGTTAATTCGTTCAAGTTAGGCAATTAGGTTTTAAAAAGACATAATTTAAGAAAAAAAAAGGTCCTAATCACCCCCTCTAGGACAACCTTAATTCCTTAGCTCCACCAAGCTTCCACACGCACAGCTATGGTAATACCATTACACCACAGGTATAATTTCAAATAATACACCTCATGTGTTTACTACTTATAATATCCTTTATAAATAAAAGAAAAAAAATGCAATTTTCCTTCATCAGTAATCTACCATGTATAAGTGACCAACGCAATGGCTGAATAGCTCAAGAAGGAGCTAAACCCCAAGAGGTGTCCTTCCAACTACGAAAGGTTCAATGGCTAAAAAGTCGAAACGAGGGAGAGGCTGAGCAAGGTACCCTCTAACTGACCTTGTTACCCTAATAAGGTAGCAAACCTAAGGGGCACAACTCAGATGTAAATACTCAGCACCATATCAAGTACTCAGGATGGAATACTCTCGAGAAGACTACTAAAAGGCACGATCCCCGATCATTTCTCATCACCCCACTTCCAAGCCCAGTTGGACCAAGCTCAGGAGTGAAGAGGGGGGCCGACAAGGTAACAAGTACATAAATAAGCAATGCGTTAGTACAGACATGAGCAAAGGTTTTAAACAATTTTTTTTTTTATTAATATGGAAAATAAGTGTACAGAGTTGTCTACAACAAAAAGAAAGAAAAGAAATTAAGAAAGAAAAAAAAAGGATAACACTTAGGCCGATGGAGGTCCCTCTGGCTCAAGGGGGGGAGTGACGTCAGCAATAAAAGCAGCGATCTCTCCCAAGCCCACTTCCTCATCTAGCCATGCTAGGCTGAGCTCAAGGAAACGTCCTTGAACCTCTTTCCGGTAGTTGGCGAAGCCAATGTTGAAGGCCTCCTCCAACTCCGCCTAATGGGCCTTAGAGGCTTTATACACCTTCACCACCACTGCCTCCCTAACAAGGATACTAGCCTCAGCCTCATTTGCTGAGATCTTCGCTCCCACCACCTCAGCCTCCAGTTAAGCCTTTCTGGCCAGCAACACAGCACTATGTTGGCGCTCCTCCACCAGTTGAGCGAGGGAAGCTTCTCATTCTTCCTCGGACACATGAACAACACCTCGAATCTCTCATAGGTCCAACGCAGCCAATGTTAGCTCTTGGGCCTCCGTCTTAAGGTCGGTACGTGCAACATTCAATAGGCGTTCGGTCTCCTTAACCTAGCCATTAGGTCAAGGGTGAATTGGCGAAGGAGGATGACCCCGAGGGCCTCCTGTAACTTGAAAAGGCCAAGCTATTAAGTCCTAGAGGGACGGGGGGGGGGGGGGGGGGGGGGGGGATGAATAGGACTATGCCAAATTAAAAAATTAACAGTGGAATTTAAATAAAAATGAATACTGATAGCAATAAACAATCTCACAATGCTGAAAATAAAGACAACCTCAAATGTACGAGTATTGAGAGGTTGATACAGATGTTGTTCTAAGGACAACCTTACACCAATAACCAAGGGTTTATGGTAGGACAACCTTACTAGAACGGTCTGTGTATCAAAAACTCAAACTGATACAGAGGAATGAAGATATAAATAGCAAGGAAAGAAATCTAAGCTATTACAACATTCCCACACTTGCATAAAAGAAATTACAACATTCTCCACAAATGCAAAAAGGAAAAATTTCAACATCCACAAAATAAAATAAACACTCAATCAACCAACCACAAGACCAGAAATTATAGTGGTTCGCTTGTGTGTACGCCAACTGTTAAACAACAGCCACACAACTACTCCACTCCTAATATCCTCACACCGTAGATATTAGCGTTCACTATGAAAAATAGGTTTTTCAAGGTTCACTTAAAACCTTCACAATTGTCTTTCAAGTGGGCTTACACAATTCAAAAACCCCAAACTCTGAGTTTTCTAGATCACCTCAGACAAACCAAAATAGAGAGATTTTTCTGGCACAGTCTCATTAAAACAAAAAAAAAAGAAGATAGAATTTACAATAACGTAAAATACCTAGATATTCTCCTTTTGATGTAGCCCGAAAGAACCAAATCGGAATAGAAGTTCAACGTAGAAGTTCAATGTTCACACTCACTTGTGAAATGGTTCTAGGTTCTAAATTGATTTTAGATTAAACCAAGTTGGGTTAGCTCGATTTGATTTTAATTCCAAGAAATGGTAATACAACAATCCCTCTTTCAAATAAAATTGGAATACAGAATTCAAAATCAAATACAAAGAAAGCTAATTAAAGAGAATATTAAATGAGTACAATATAGCTTTAAATAATGACTAACTTATCTTTAAGAGTGGCGTATTGATTTAGCTTGAATTGGATATAAAACTCTGAAATTCGTGCTCTATTTATAAGTGAAGAAATTGCTTGCTCGACTGGTCCTGCAGTCGCTCGACTGGTCGTAAGACCAACAAATTTTCAAAATTTTGAGCACGATAAGATTACACTGTTCCACGACTGGTTGAAGGACCTGCTCGACCGGTCGAGAGGCCTCCATGGTCGAGTCCTATCCACGACTGGTCATGCGGGACCCAATTTAGTTACTGGACTTTGAGTCGAGCCTGTAGGACTGGTCGAGAACGAGTTGAGCACTGTTCACACGACCGGTCAAGCAGTCTCCAGGATGGTCGAGACTTTAACAAAAATTCCTGAAAATCAGTAACAAACTTAGGACTGGTCGAGGAATTCTTGGACTGGTCGAGCTAGTGCTAGGACTAGTCGAATATAACCTAGGACTAGTCTAAAAATAGATTATGCACTTATAAAATATGTCATTTGAATTATGTATTCAAAATGACCTACCCTAAGGTCAATCTAGGGTCATCGAAACCTTATTATTGATGTATGAACATTGAGACTTATTTTCCTTCGGTTGATAGATGATCTTTGAAGTTCACGAAGCTTAAGATCTCTTCATATGTAGAAGCTTGAACTCGAGACTTCTGAAGCTTGACTTGAAGCTTGAGCTTGAGCTTGAGCTTGAGCTTGATCTTGAAGCTTGAGTTTGAAGCTTGAAATAGTATTACTTTGTCTTGACTTGAATCTTTGAAAACTTGAACCATTGAAGCTTGAAGGATTGAATTCACACTTGATGTTGTACTTGAACATGAACATGTAATCTTGCATTTGACGTTCTGGAAGTAAAAACCTTTGTTCTTGTACATGAGATGCACTATCTTGAAACATGTAGAAGCGCTACACAAGACACAGATTCCAAGAGGTTTTGGCACTACAAAATTTGACAATCATAGGGGCTAGAAACCATAGCACTTACAATCTCCCCCTTTGTCAAATTTGTGACAAAACACACTTCATAATAACACAAGCATTATATGCACAAAGAATCATGCACCAGTTATCAACATAAACCAATTACAACCTGGTTAAAGAATCATGCACCAGTTGTCAACATAAACCAGTTACAACCTGGTTAAAGAATCATGCACCAATTGTCAACAGGTCATAGATTAGTATCTACTCGTCTAACAAAACTCCCCCTTATTATATTCCCCCTTATAAAAATGGAATGAATTACTACATCTACATTTCCACTTTCACAAACCACATCCACATCCACACACATCCACAATTCACATCAAAATTCTCCCCCTTTTTGTCACAATATGACAAAGGAAGGAATCAATAAATGATAATAGAAGTAAATCAATAAGGAATAAAAAGAAGAGTAATGAGGAATAAATGAACAAGATAGGTAAGATAATAAAACCATAAGTAAGCAATGTTCAAGCATAAGTGACCATGTTCAACCAAATAAAACCAAGTTCAACCAAGTGCAACTAAGTTTAACCGAAAGCGAAATATAAGTAAAGTTATTACAAACCAAGATAAGGAAAAACTAATCAGAACCCGACGAAGGAGCAGGTATGGTAGGATCAAGATTATGAAGTCCCTTGTTCAGGCACCTTAGATACTTGCACATATATTTAAATTGTAAATAATGGGACACATTCATGTTCTCTACCTTCTCCTCTAATGAGCACAAACGCACATCAAAGTTAGATGGCTGATAATCAGGATCATCTGCTGAATCGGATTCGATCTCATCAAAAATATCATCCATGTTGATGTCATCTGGAGGTAAATCATCTTCCTCTTCATTCACTGCATTAGCTCCACCAACACCCACAATGACTTGACCTGCGGCCAACCTCAAATTCATTTTGTTGATATTGGAGTTGTTGAAGATTAGGTGTTGAATGGGAGCCCCTCCAACAGGCATAACCACTAAAATATGGCTAGTCAACATAGTCATAAGATATGCAAAAGGGATGTCACTATGTCTAGGATGGAGATGGAATTGAATGATATAATGACAAATTAGAGACGAAAGGCATATACGAGTTCTAGAAACAATGGAATGAAGAATTCGAACTATGAAAGTAGTGAGTTCGGTTTTGTTACCAGAACGAGGATAAACATTTGAAATAAAAATCCTGTGAAGGACTCTGTATCTGGGTAACAAATACTTTGAGGCAAGTGCATTTCCAAAAGGATTCCATTCAGCATTTATATTGCACAAATCTCTAGTAAGCATATGCTTTTCAGATTCAGATGGTTTAGCCACTAGAGTGCTAATACGAATACCTTCATCATTGTCAGGTATGTCCATTAGACCAGAGATCAGATGTCGGTCTATTTCAACTGGACCTTCTCTAGTGTCAATAATAAATGTTAGATTTTTTGTTGAAAAATAAAAAATACATGCATACATAGCTTGTGCAATGGACCGGTATGCTGGCCCACCCCAATGTAGAATGTTATCCCAACCTACAGATTGGAGGAGAGGAAGGATTTCAAATGGAGCTAGATGTTTAACATGAACAAGTCGTTCAACTATTACATTGCGCAACCTAATATCCCGCACATAAGAGGGATCATCTTAGGGTGACCGAAGGTGGCGCTTTGTAATAGGTGTCGATCTAGAAGTTGAAGGACCACAAAAACCTTTCTTTTTGGCTCTACCTTTCATTTACAACTAAGAAATCAAGGAACCAAGTGGTTGCAAAAGAAGTAGAATGGGTTTTCACAAGATCAGATTTTAGAGAAGAAAACCTCAAAAACCACTACGAAATAAGAAATAAATCATACCAATGATGAAAAAGGAGTGATAAGAGCCTAAATCTAAAAGGAATATGTAAATAAAGCACTAACCTTGAAGAACCAGGAGATCGGTTCGACCGGTCAACCTAGGACCCGTTGGAGAAGAAACCTACAATGAAGAAAAATGGATTTTTCCCCTAAATAAATCACCAACCCACGTTACACAACTGGTCGAGGACATGCTTGATCGGTCGTGCCACGACTGGTCGAGTAAATACTCGATTGGTCGTGCATAGCCCAAAATATGCATTTTTCATAAAATTTGATATTTTAAACATTTAAAATAACAAATATATATATTATGATATAGAAATGCATAATTAATCAATTCAAATTGCACATACGAAGATCAAATTTCAATTTAGAAAACCTGCTTTTGTCGAGCGGTTTTGTGAATATGTTAGCAAGTTAAGTCTCGGTCGGTATATATTCTAAAGAAATGTCTTGTCTTCCACTAATTCACGAATGTAGTGACATCTAATATCAATATGCTTGGTTCGTGAATGCTAGATTGGATTTTTAGAGATATTAATCACGCTTGAATTATCACAATATAAAACCATAGTATCTTGTGTAATTCCGTAATCGCTTAACATTCTTGTCATCCACACAAGCTGAGTACATGCATTTCCTGCTGTAATGTATTTAGCCTCAGCAGTTGAGAGCGATGCGGAACTTTGTTTCTTACTTAACTAAGAAACTAGACAGTTCCCTACATAGAAACAACCACCACTGGTTGATTTCCTATCATCAATGTTACCGGCCCAATTAGCATCAGTGTAACCCGCTAATTGCACACTAGTATCATGTGGATACCAAAGACCCAGATTTGCTGAACTTGCGACATATCGCAAAATGCACTTAACAGTAGTTAAATGTGACTCTTTAGGGTTAGAATGATATCTAGCGCAAATACCTACACTAAATGTAATATCAGGTCGACTTGCAGTTAAATAAAGCAAACTACCTATCATACTGCGATACAATTTAGGATCCACACTCTTACCTGTAGAGTCTTTTGAGAGTTTTAAAGTTGTACTCATAGGAGTGTCAAAAATTTTTCCATTCTCAAATCTGAACTTTTTACTAAGTTTAAAGCATATTTAGTTTCAGAAATAAAGAAACCATCAGGTTTCTGTTTAACTTGCAACCCTAGGAAATAATTCAATTCCCCAACCATGCTCATTTTGAACTTAGATTTTATAAGATCTGCAAACTCAACAGTCATGTTAGCACAAGTAGATCCATAAATAATATCATCAACATAAATTTGAACTATTAAAATGTGATCATTATGTTTCTTTACAAACAGAGTCTTATCAACACTTCCAATTATAAAGTTATGACTTAGTAAAAACTTTGTCAATTTTTCATACCATGCCCTGGGAGCTTGTTTCAAACCGTAGAGAGCCTTTTTTAAGCAATAGATATGATCAGTATTCTTAGGGTCTTCAAAACGCGTTGGCTGTTCAACATACACTTCTTCATACAAATCGCCATTTAAGAAAGCACTCTTTACATCCATTTGATAAATTTTGAACTTTTTAAAAATGCAATGGATATAAACAGTCTGATTGATTCAAGACGAGCTACTGGGGCGAAGGTTTCATCATAATCAATGGGCAAAGGATCCTTGCTCTTGCTTGGGTGGCAGACTCTTGGGAGTTTCAACACCCGGTCAAGGGTTCGAGTATCCATAGGTGGTGAAATTCCACTATGGTGTGAGTGTGTGGGCGTGTGTGCATGTGTAAAAAAAAATAAAAATTGAGTGTACCCCTGTACAACCAGCATAGCCTTGTTTCTAATAATATTACTAAGTTCATCAGACTTATTTTTGAAAATCCACTTTGTTCCAATTATGTGTTTATCTTTAGGTCTAGGAACTAAATACCAAACATTATTTCTAACAAATTGATTAAGCTCTTCTTGCATCGCAACTATCCAGTTTTCGTCAGTAAGAGCTTCTTTTACGTTAGCTGGTTCTATATTGAGATGTAAAGCACACGTAGTTACATATATCTTCTAGTTGTTTATGAGTGCGCACACCAGTGAGAGGGTTTCTAAGATTCTGATTAGTTGGATGATCTTTAACAGTCCTCAGTTTAGAGTTATTTTGACTTGATGAAGTATCTAGTTTATCAATTAGAAGGACTTCATTATTTTCTGAACTTGAGACAGGTGTATTCAAGTGATCGTCAATAACTACATTAATAGATTCTTATGCTCAACTATTCAGAGTATACCCTAAAAATACCCCTTCATCACTTTTGGTGTCAAACTTACTCAGATTTTCTCGGTCACGTAAAATGTAGTACTTGCTGCCAAAAACTCGAAAGTATTTGACAGTAGGCTTCTTATCAAACCACATTTCATAAGCCGTTTTACTATTTGATTTTCTAGTATGAACGCGATTAATTATATAACAAGTAGTATTAACGGCTTCAGCTCAAAGATTTTTAGGGAGCTTCATACTATTTAACATTATGTTTGCCATTTCTTGAAGCACTCTATTTTTTCTTTCTACTATACCATTTTGTTGTGGTGTTTTGGGAGCAGAGAATTCATGTGATATTCCCTGATCACTGCGAAACTTATTAAAACCGCTATTCTCAATTTCTGATCCATGATCGCTACAGATCTTACAGACTTGAGATTCCTTTTCAGTTTGGATACGTCTAAGTACCCTTTTTACTTCATCAAGAATTTCTGATTTATCTTTTAAGAAGACTACCCAAGTATATCTGGTAAAGTCTTCTACAATTACCAGTATGTACTTCTTGCCACCTCGACTCTCCATTCTAGTTGGTTTAATAAGATCCATATGGAGGAGTTCGAGCGGTTTAGATGTGGTATTGGAGTCTACCTTTTTGTGAGAACTCCTAGTTTGCTTGCCAATCTGGCATTCACCACAGATTTTATCAATTTTCTGTATTTTGGGTAAGCCTCTTACTAACTCTCTTTTGCTCAATCTATATAAGTTGTGGTAGTGTACATGTCCAAGGCGTTTATGCCATAACTCAGTCTCATTGGTATGGACCATGTAACACGATAAATTAGATAAGCTAGAATCACTTACAATGTAACAGTTTTCAGAAGTTCTACGACCAGTTAATATTACTGAACCATTTTTATTTAAAATTTTGCACCCCAGGTTAGTAAATTTTATGCTATGATTATTATTGCATATTTTAGAGATGCTTAATAAGTTGTATTTTAACCCTTTTACATATAAAATATTCTCAAATAAAGAGAGGTTAAAGAGTTGAATCACACCTTGGCCAACAATCTTGCAGTTGCTACCATCACCGAATGTGACTGAACTATCAATCATATCTTTAAGATTGGTGAACAGACCCCTGTCGCCTGTCATATGTTTAGAGCATCCACTGTCTAGGTACCATTTAGAATGGCTTGTAGCTTTGAAAGCAGTGTGAGCAACCAAGTACGTAACCTTAGCAACCCATTTCATTACCGTCTTGGGTTTAGGAGTATAGTTGGTCTTCTTATGCTTGTAGTTGTTATAAGACGAACCCAATGAGTTAGATTTTAAGAGCTCCTTAAGTAAATCAACAATTTTCTCAGCTAAAGGATTATAATTCTGGTTTTTGTAGTTGATATAGTTACTTCTAGGTTTTAAGGATTGAAAAGTTTTAGCATTTTTAGGATAGTTTTAATTTTTTTCCCTTTGAGTTTGAAGACTCTCCTTTCACAAACTTAGGAGGTGTATTCTTATGTTTGGGAGGAATACTTTGTTGTGGCCCAAACCAGATCGGTCGCCACATTTTCTGGATCCGGATAAGAGTTTTTCTAACTTAGGATCACCTTGGGCATACCTCCAAGTGTCTTTTAAACTCAAAAGTGAAGAGACTTCATGTTTTAGTTTTTCATTTTCAGATTTTAAATTTTTAATAAGGGAGGTTTTGAAATCTAAATTGTACTTCAATTTTTTAAAACAATCTGAAATGTGGGATTTTTCTAAAACAAGAGCATCAAAATTTTCTTTAAGTTTCGAAAACTTTTCTTTCTGAAGTTTTAGTTTTACAGCAATTTTACAACTTTCCTTGTATAGGGCATTCTAAGTATCTTGAAGATCTTCTTCATTTTCATGATCACTATTCAGATTTTCTTCACTAGTTGAATCATCATTATCTGAAAAAGTGAACTTGCCTAGAGTCATAAGGGCTTTGACTTCATTACCCGACTCGATTTCAAAATCTTTTGACTCAAAAGAAGCTTCAGAGCAGGAAGATTCATCCCAAGTAGCCAACATACCTTTCCTTTTAGGTTTATCCTTTTTAGACACTTGTTTGCTAAATACCCATATTCATGGCAGTTTTAATATTGACTGTCTTTTAAAGATTTCCAAGTTTTAGATTTAGATCTTTTCTTATCATTAGATTTTTGAAAATCAACCCTCTTTTTACTTTTGAAAATCTTATAAAACTTTTTGGCTAAAAGGGCCATATCATCTTTAGAGTTTTCAAAATCTGAATTACTACAATTTTCTTAAGAAAAACATTTAGATGATTTAAGGGCGATTGATTTACCTTTTAGAGCTTTAAAAGTTAACTCATAGGTTTGTAATGAGCCAACTAATTCTTCTACCCTCATATTATCCGTATCACAAAGTTCTTGGATCGCAGTCACCTTTGAATTGAACCGTTCAGTAGTGAAAGTAGTATCTTTGCACATACTTTACTTTTTGGGATTTTATCACCAGACTCCACATAGAGTTGATAATGTCATTTAATCTAGTATAAAAGTCCATGAAAGTTTCACTTTCTTCCATATGTATTTCCTCAAATTTGGTTGTGAGGATTTGGACTTTAGATTTCTTAACAATTGTTGTTCCCTCGTGTGTCATTTCTAAAATAACTCAAGCTTGCTTTGTTGTATCACATGATATAATTCTTTTGAATTCTTCTGGCGATAGTACGCAAGTGATTGCATTTAGTGCTTTTGCATTGACACTACTCTCACTTTTCTGAAGAGTGGTCCAAGAGAAAAAAGGTGTGACTCTCATAGTTTTGGATTCATCGATACCAGTCACTTCAGTGGTAGGAGGGGTCCAATCAGTCACTGTGGCTTGCCACACGCTCTTATCCATGGATTATAAGAAATTCTCATCCTGGCTTTCCAATAGCCATAATTGGAGCCAACAAATGGTGGAGGCCTAGTGACTGAAAGGCTATCAAAATTTGATATCTCAAATAGCTCAGATCGATTAGCTCAGGAAATTAATCCAAAAGAAATAGTAATTTAAAACGAGCTATTAGGCTTTGATACCACTTGAAATGGCCGAACTATTAAGTCCTAGAGGAGGGTGAATAGGACTATGCCAAATTAAAAAATTAACAGTGGAATTTAAATAAAAATGAATACTGATAGCAATAAACAATCTCACAATGCTGAAAATAAAGACAACCTCAAATGTACGAGTATTGAGAGGTTGATACAGATGTTGTTCTAAGGACAACCTTACACCAATAACCAAGGGTTTATGGTAGGACAACCTTACTAGAATGGTCTGTGTATCAAAAACTCAAACTGATATAGAGGAATGAAGATATAAATAGCAAGGAAAGAAATCTAAGCTATTACAACATTCTTACACTTGCATAAAAGAAATTACAACATTCTCCACAAATGCAAAAAAAGAAATTTCAACATCCACAAAATAAAATAAAGACTCAATCAACCAACCACAAGACCAGAAATTACAGTGGTTCGCTTGTGTGTACACCAACTGTTAAATAATAACCACACAACTACTCCACTCCTAATATCCTCACACAGTGGATATTAGCGTTCACTATGAAAAATAGGTTTTTCAAGGTTCATCTAAAACTTTCACAGTTGTGTCTTTCAAGTGGGCTTACACAATTCAAAAACACCACACTCTGAGTTTTCTGGATCACCTCAGACAAACCAAAACAGATAGATTTTTCTAGCACAATCTCAATGAAACCAAAAAAGATAGAATTTACAATAATGTAAAATACCTGGATATTCTCCTTTTGATGCAGCCCGGAAGAACCAAATCGGAGTAGAAGTTCAATGTTCACACTCACTTGTGAAATGGTTTTAGGTTCTAAATTGATTTTAGATTAAACCAAATTGGGCTAGCTCGATTTGATTTTAATTCAAAGAAATGAGAATACAACAATCCCTCTTTCAAATAAAATTGGAATGCAGAATTCAAAATCAAATATAAAGAAAGCTAATTAAAGAGAATATTAAATGAGCACAATATAGCTTAAAATAATGACTAACTTATCTCTCAGAGTGGCATATTGATTTAGCTTGAATTGGATATAAAACTCTTAAATTCGTGCTCTATTTATAAGTGAAGAAATCGCATGCTCGACTGGTCCTACGTCAGCTCGACTGGTCCTAGGACCAACAGATTTTTGAAATTTCGAGTACGATAAGATCAGACTGTTCCACGACTGGTCGAAGGACCTGCTCGACAGGTCGAGCGGCCTCCACGATCGTTCGAGTCCTATCCACGACTGGTCGTGTGAGACCCAATTTAGTTGTTGGACTTTGAGTCGAGCCTATAGGACTGGTCGAGAACGAGTTGAGCACTGTTCACACGACCGGTCGAACAGTCTCCAAGACTGGTCAAGGCTATAACGAAAATTCTCAAAAATCAATAACAAACTTAGGACTGGTCGAGAAATTCTTGGACTGGTCGAACCAGTGCTAGGACTAGTCGAACATAGCCTAAGACTAGTCTAAAAATAGACTATGCACTTTGAATTATGTATTCAAAATGACCTACCCTAAGGTCAATTTAGGGTCATCCAAACCTTGTTAGTGATGTATGAACATTGAGACTTCTTTTCCTTCGGTTGATAGATGATCTTTGAAGTTCACGAAGTTTGAGATCTTGTCATATGTAGAAGCTTGAACTCGAGACTTCTGAAGCTTGACTTGAAGCTTGAGCTTGAGCTTGAGCTTGAGCTTGAAGATTGAGTTTGAAGCTTGAAATAGTATTACTTTGTCTTGACTTGAAGCTTTGAAAAATTGAACCATTGAAGCTTGAAGGATTGAATTCACACTTGATGTTGTACTTGAACATGAACATGTAATCTTGCATTTGACGTTCTGGAAGTAAAAACCTTTGTTCTTGTACATGAGATGCACTATCTTGAAACATGTAGAAGCGCTACACAAGACACAGATTCCAAGAGGTTTTGGCACTACAAAATTTGACAATCATAGGGGCTAGAAACCATAACTCTTAAAAAGACGAAGGCCAGGCTACCAAAAGGGAAAATAAAATGATAACATGGGAAAATATATAGACTAACAACATACATTGATGGTTGAGGTCATCACCACTAAAATAGCCCTTCTGGATGCAGGAAAAAAAAGAAAGAGAATTCATCTCCTCCTCAAGCAGTTGGCCTCGCCCCTAGCTCAGGAGTACAACTAAGTGCCTTGGGATCGACAAAGAGGAAGATGATGATCCTCCTATGGCAACCTCTTTAAGGGTCGAACCCTAGCGCTCAGAAGTACCAACAGTACCTTAGGCCTCCTTGGCTTGAGCTCCCTCATACCTCGGTGAGGGTGCGTAGAACTCAATCACTTCGAGAGGGTGAGCATCAGTGGGAGCGTCATCAGCTTCATTCCCGGGTACCACCGGGTCTATAGTAGGGATGACGACGACTGGGGTGGGGGCAGCGGCTGGGAGGGGGGTAGCGAGAAGAGCTAACGGGGTCACCTTTTTCCCCAAGCTCTTTAATCTCTTTAACGCATCCCTAGATGGCTTCTTTGAGATTGAGGGAGTTCTGACATCGCTACAAGAACAATAAGGAAAAGTCAGTACGAAACTCTATATACACAACTATCAATTAAGAATTAACAAAGGTGGAAGAAGTTCACCTGCAGGAGCAAGGCTGAATTGTTGCAAGAGTTACAGAGTGAATAGCCTCCTACAGTCTCGTTGAGTCATTGGTCGCTCTCGACTGATCCTGATTTGGGGCAAGAGAGACAGAGAGGCTAGGCTGGCATATGAGAAAGGCTTCAAAAAGGAAAAAGGAATCAGACGCCCACATAAAACGAGTAAGTAATCAAAGAAAACTAAATATAATGGCTCGACATGTATTCTAATCTGGGAGGGCGAAGGAGGCAGGAACTCGAGCCTATAATCCCTCCAGCTCTGCCACAGGGGCATCTCACTCTTTGGTTGTAAAAAAGCCAATTGCCCTTCCAACCTTTATTGGATGATGGGTTATTGGTGATAACGGTTTGACCCTTGCCTGGCCATGAAGAAAAGTAGTACCAGCATCGAACTTAGGGTTGCTCTTGGCCTGGTACAAGTAGAAGAGCTCATCCATAGTTAGCTCAGAATTACTGACCTGTTACCAGAGAATGTAACAGAAGAAGACAACTCGCCACACATTAGGGTTTAATTGCCCCGAAGTTACCTTGAGGTAGTGAAGCATTTCTCTCACCACCGGATGTAAAGGCAAGTGAAGACCACAAGCAAAGAAAATCGGTTATAGGGCAACCTCCCCTGCGAGAGATTGGCCAGGAATTTCTTCTGCACGAGGAAGCCAAAGCCACACCGAGCTGAGAATCATGTACTCCGACATGAGGGCCCGTAGGTCAATCGCGCTAAGCCTAGATATAAAAATGTTGCTAGCTCCACCTGTGATGGTGGTTTTGGCCTAGGCAAAGGGGTAAGCTCCTGAGACACAGACCCCAAGGATGGTGCAGACCAAGAATCAAAGCTACTACCCACTGACTCCTCATGAAATGCACCAGAGATAGTGGGACCCCTAAAATCTTCCTTAAAAGACATAGAAAAAGTGGAAGAGAAGAGGAGGAGAAATAGTTTCTAGCATACCGAAAAAAGCTCCGGCACGAGGACTTCAAACTGAAGGACATCGAAAATGAGAAAACTCCTGGAGTAAAGTGAAGGCTACACGCTGGTTGGTAGAGATCGAGCTTCACAAAACAGACTAACGAGTAAAGAGGAGGGATGACAATATTTATAGAATCCCCTTGATAGCGCATTTATTCCTGTGTGATGCCACGTGAGTCTGAGGTGACGTTCGACTGATGCACCCCTCTACATGGCAGCTTAAGGTTGGCCCGAGCGAAAATATGACGACTTTAGTGATAGCCGTCAATCTATGATTCATCTAGAGTCTGAATGGCGCCTTCCCATTAATGCACGTCCCCTCATATCTCGCGACCGTAATCATACCTTTTTCGAATTTCATTTCAAGCATCTCCTTTTCAGCTCCCGCCCTCTCCAATAAATCTTGATTTAAAATTTTAAGAAGACTGGGTACTTGAGTTTTAAATTTTGGTTCCTATGCTTCCAAACTAATGTAGGCCCTTACTTCCTAAGCACATGTAAGACGAACTTGCAAGTGGGGGGCACCTGTTATGGGGAAAATTGAACCGGTCCACCACATGGAAAGTATAACCGACCACAAGAAAAATCTCTCAAAGCTGAGTTGACTACAAATGTCAGGATGAACTTCCCAAACTATTAGGGCATAGAGCGTAGAAGATATGGTTAATTATTCTTTCAACAGAGAGATGGGCCCTGAGCCAACCCTAAGCTGAGCTGTCTAAGGGTAGAGCTCGGTTGTAAGAGCCATCTTCCGAATTGAGCAAATCAACCACAGCCAGGGCGAGGAGAGGATCTTGGAGAAAATTTTGCCTCGAACTAAGAGAACATATTCGGTATGATTATACTCAAAGATCATGCCGACCGAGGCAGGCTTAACGATAAATTCAAGAGAAGATGTGTATTTAGATAAGATTTCCAATGATTCCAGCGAATCTCACAAGATATACAGATCATGACACTACCTGATGGATCTTATAAGTACCCCTACTACGATCGAAGGGACATAAGAGACAAAAATCCAAGCTTAAGTCTTTTCAATTAGAGTCTACCTACCTTAGACATCGGAGGGTCCACAGCCGTTATTGGCACCCCGTTATCTGTTTCATCTTATTTTTATAGGTTCACTAGTGGACTCTCCTCTATGATCGATCATATCTGTTCATCCAAATTTTGGCAATAACAAATATGACCGTCTCTCAAACCAAGAATCCATGAACAACAATTCTCTAACAAAGTCCACGAACAACAACTCTCTAACAAAGCTCAAGGTTTCTTTTATATGTTGCAAGATCGGATGAGCCATATGTAAGGCCACCACCTCACTAAGTCCATAAAAGTAGCACTAGCCCCAGACCCCCACCACTCAAAACAAACATGATTACTTTTAACTCAACATTGCATGTCAATCTTTCATCCCTCATTTACACATATCTTAGCATAACCTAATCTTAACTTCTCTACTTTCTATCCAACACCACACTACAACAAGTCCAAATTGAGTTAACCTTAGCATAGTTTAGTCCCATTTTTGCCATGTTGCAAGCCGTTTAGCTTTAATAAATATCCACAACCCCATCGCCAGATCCCCTTCAAATTCCTAGATTTTTATTTAGAGATTCTTAGTCACATCCTGCTAACTAAAAGCCATGACCATCTCAGGACCATCAAGGTTCTTTTCACAACCGTCTCATGTCCATTCATGTCTTGAATATCATCTCACTACAAGAAATAGGGTTTTTAGCAAAGAAACTTTTAGCAACGAAATACATTTTCGTCACTAAAAGTAAAAGTTTACTTTTTAGCGACGAAAATATTTGTAGCTAAAAATCGTGGATGAGACTTTTAGCGATGAAAATTTTCGTCGCTAAAGGCTGCAAAATATTTTCAAACAATCGCATGGATTACTTTTAGCTACGAACATTTTCATAGCTAAAAATCATGGATGAGACTTTTAGCGATAAAAATTTTCATCGCTAAAGGCTGCAAACAATTTTTTAGAAAATTTGAAAGGATTACTGTTAGCTACGAAAATTTTTGTAGCTAAAAAACATGGATAAGACTTTTAGCGACGAAAAATTTCGTCGCTAAAGGCTGCAAACAATTGTAGAAGATTTGAAAGGATTACTTTTAGATATGAAAAAATTTTCGTAGCTAAAAAACGTGGATAAGACTTTTAGCGACAAAAATGTTCGTTGCTAAAGGTTGCAAACAATTTTTCTTACAACTGGAATGGATTACTTTTAGCTACGAAAATTTTCGTAGCTAAAAATCATGGATGACACTCTTAGCGACAAAATTGTTCGTCGCTAAAGGCTGCAAACAATTTTTTAAACATTCACATGGATTACTTTTTGCTACAAAAATGTTCGTAGCTAAAAATCACGGATAAGACTTTTAGCAATGAAAATTTTCGTCGCCAAAGGCTACAAACAATTATTTAGAAAATTTGAAATGATTACTTTTATCTACGAAAATTTTCATTGCTAAAAAAATCATGGGTTAGACTTTTAGCGACGAAACTTTTTGTCCCTAAAGACTGCAAACAAATTTTTAAAAAATTGGCATGGTACTTTTAGCTACGAAACTTTTAGTAGCTAAAAGATCATGGGTGAGGTTTTTAGCGAAGAAAATTTGCATCGCTAAAGGCTGCAAACAATTTTTTAGAAATTTTGAAACAATTACTTGTAGCTACGAAAATTTTCGTAGATAAAAATCGTGGATGAGACTTTTAGCTACAAAACTTGTCGTCGCTAAAGGTTGCAAACAATTTTAAAAAAATTGGTATGGATTACTTTTAGCTACGAAACTTTTCGTAGCTAAAATCATGGATGAGACTTTTAGCGATGAAAATTGTCGTTGCTAAAGGCTTTAAACAATTTTTTAAAAAAATCGAGGATGCGACTTTTAGCGATGAGGCTGCAAACAATTTTCCAATTTTGGATGACTTTTAGCTACGAAACTGTTCGTAGCTAAAAATCGTGTGTGACACTTTTAGCGACGAAAATTGTCGTTGCTAAAGCCTGTAAACACTTTTAAAAAGATTCGAAAGGAATACTTTTAGCTATGAATATTTTCATAGCTAAAAAACGTGAATGAGACTTTTAGCGATGAAATTGGTCGTTGTTAAAGGCTGTAAGCACTTTTTAAAAAAATTCTAAACGATTACTTTTAACTACAAAACTTTTCGTACCTAAAAATCCTGAATGAGTCTTTTAGCGATGAAAATGTTCGTCGCTAAAGGCTGCAAACCGTTTTTCATCAAAAACGTGAATGAGACTATTAGCGACGAAAAGTTTCGTTGCTAAAAAACGTTAATGAGACTTTTACCTACAAAATATTTCGTAGGTAAGTCTCTTTTTTTTAAAAAAAATCCATCTTAAATTTCCTGATATACACCTGTTAGAATATAATTCTTCATATTCTTCCTGATATACACCTGTTATATAATATATTTCATCATATTCACATTCACATTCATCTAAACCCAAACTACATAAATTCATCCAGACATAAACTACATTCATCCAAACATAAACTGCATCCATTCAAACACAAACAATCTTATGGGAAAAGACAAATGAAAAGAGAGAGAACATATGAGAGGTGATCTAGACAAATGAAAAGAAAAACAACCTTAACCTAAACCTGAACCTGTAACCTACACTTATAGGTTTAGGTTTAGGTTTTAGGTTTAGATTAAGGTTAAGTTATAGGTTATAAGTTTAGGTTATAGGTTATAGGTTAACGTTTAGGTTATAGGTTTTGGTTTTGGTTAAGGTTATAGGTTTAGGTTTTGGTTTAAGTTAAGGTTTAGGTTTAGGTTATAGGTTTAGGTTTAGATTTATGTTTATGTTTAGGTTTAGGTTTAGGTTATAGGTTATAGCTTTAGGGAATTGAGAATAAGTTAAGGTATAGGTTTAAGAAATCAGGTTCTAGTAAGGGTTCAGTATCGGGTTTAGGTTTCGGTTTAGGTTTATTTTAGGGAGTTGAGATTAGGATTAGGTGTATGTTTAGGTTTAGGGATTTGAGATTACATTTAGGTTTTAGGTTTAGGTTATAGGTTTAGGTTTAGGTTTAGGTTATAAATGTAGGTCATAGGTTTAGGTTTAAGTTAGGTTATAGGTTAAGGTTTAGGGAATTAAGAATAGGTTAAGGTTTAGGTTTAGGAAATCGGGTTCAGGTTCGGGTTTGGGTTTAGGTTTGGGGTTTCAAGTTTAGGTTTAGGTTAAGGAGTTGAGATTAGGATTAGGTGTAGGTGTAGGTTTAGGGATTTGAGAATACATTTAGGTTTTAGGTTTAGGTTATAGGTTTAGGTTTAGGTTATAAGTGTCAATTATAGGTTTAGGTTTAAGTTAGGTTATAGGTTATAGCTTTAGGGAATTGAGAATAGGTTAAGGTCTAGGTTTAAGAAATCGGGTTCCGGTTCAGGATCAGGTTTAGGTTTGGGCTTTCAAGTTTAGGTTTAGGTTTAGGTTAGGGAGTTGAGATTAGGATTAGGTGTAGGTTTAGGTTTGGGGATTTAAGAATACATTTAGGTTTTAGGTTTAGGTTTAGGTTTAGGTTTTAGGTTCAGGTTAAGGTTATAGGTTTAGGTTAGGTTTAGGTTATAGGTTATAGCTTTAGGGAATTGAGAATAGGTTAAGGTTTAGGTTTAGGAAATCGAGTTCGGGTTCGAGATCGGGTTTAGGTTTGGGTTTTCAAGTTTAGGTTTAGGTTTAGGTTAGGGAGTTGAGATTAGGATTAGGTGTAGGTTTAGGTTTAGGTTAGGGAGTTGAGATTAGGATTAGGTGTAGGTTTAGGTTTAGGGATTTGAGAATACATTTAGGTTTTAGGTTTAGGTTATAGGTTTAGTTTTTGGCTTTAGGTTTAAGTTAAGGTTATAAGTTTAGGTTATTGGGTTATAGGTTATAGGTTAAGGTTTGGGTTATAGGTTATAGGTTAAGGTTTAGGTTATAGGTTTTGGTTTAGGTTTAGGTTTAGGTTTTAGGTTAAGGTTAAGGTTATAGGTTTAGGTTAAGGTTATAGGCTATAGGTTTAGGGAATTGAGAATAGGTTAAGGTTTAGGTTTAGGAAATCGGGTTCGGGTTCGGGTTAAGGTTTGGGTTTTGAAGTTTATGTTTAGGCTAAGGAGTTGAAATTAGGATTAGGTGTAAGTTTAGGTTTAGGGATTTGAGAATACATTTAGGTTTTAGGTTTAGGTTTAGGTTTTAGTTTATAAGTTTAGGTTATAGGTTTAGGTTTAGGTTTTAGGTTTAGGTTAAGGTTAAGGTTAAGGTTAGGTTATAGGTTATAAGATTAGGTTATAGGTTTAGGTTTAGGTTATAGGTTTTGGTTAAGGTTATAGGTTATAGGTTATAGGTTTAGGGAATTGAGAATAGGTTAAGGTTTCAGGTTCGGGTTTAAGTTTGGGTTTTGAAGTTTATGTTTAGGCTAAGGAGTTGAGATTATGATTAGGTGTAGGTTTAGGTTTAGGGATTTGAGTATACATTTAGGTTTTAGGTTTAGGTTTTAGTTTATAAGTTATAAGTGTCGGTTATAGATTTAGGTTTAAGTTAGGTTATAGGTTAAGGTTTAGGGAATTTAGAATAGGTTAAGGTTTAGGTTTAAGAAATCGGGTTCGGGTTCGGGTTCGGGTTTAGGTTTGGGGTTTCAAGTTTAGGGTTAGGTTAAGGAGTTGAGATTAGGATTAGGTGTAGGTGTAGGTTTAGGGATTTGAGAATACATTTAGGTTTTAGGTTTAGGTTTAGGTGATAAGTGTTAGTTATAGGTTTAGGTTTAAGTTAGGTTATAGGTTATGGCTTTAGGGAATTGAGAATAGGTTAAGGTCTAGGTTTAGGAATTCGGGTTCAGGTTCGGGATCGGGTTTAGGTTTGGGCTTTCAAGTTTAGGTTTAGCTTTAGGTTAGGGAGTTGAGATTAGGATTAGGATTAGGTTTAGGTTTGGGGATTTAATAATACATTTAGGTTTTAGGTTTAGGTTAAGGTTATAGGTTTAGGTTAGGTTTAGGTTATAGGTTACAGCTTTAAGGAATTGAGAATAGGTTAAGGTTTAGATTTAGGAAATCGTGTTCGGGTTCGAGATCGGGTTTAGGTTTGGTTTTTCAAGTTTAGGTTTAGGTTTAGGTAAGGGAGTTGAGATTAGGATTAGGTGTAGGTTTAGGTTTAGGGATTTGAGAATACATTTAGGTTTTAGGTTTAGGTTTAGGTTATAGGTTTAGGTTTTGGTCTTAGGTTTAGGTTAAGGTTATAAGTTTACGTTATTAGGTTATAGGTTAAAGGTTAAGGTTTAGGTTATATGATTAGGTTTAGGTTAAGGTTATAGGTTATAGGTTATAGGTTTGGGAATTGAGAATAGGTTAAGATTTAGGTTTAGGAAATCGGGTTCTGGTTAAGGTTTATGTTTAGGTTTGGGTTTTCAAGTTTAGGTTTAGGTTTAGGTTAGGGAGTTGAGATTAGGATTTGGTGTAGGTTTAGGTTTAGGGATTTGAGAATAGGTTAAGGTTTAGGTTTAGGAAATCGGGTTCGGGATCAGGTTTAGGCTTGGGTTTTCATGTTTAGGTTTAGGTTAGGGAGTTGAGATTTGGATTAGGTGTAGGTTTAGTTTTAGGGATTTGAGAATATATTTAGGTTTTAGGTTTAGGTTTAGGTTTAGGTTTAGGTTTTAGCTTATAGGTTTAGGTTATAGGTTTAGGTTTTGGTTTTAGGTTTAGGTTAAGGTTATAAGTTTATGTTATAGGTTATAGGTTATAGGTTATAGGTTAAGGTTTAGGTTAAGGTTATAGGTTATAGGTTTAGGTTTACGTTTAGGTTTTAGTTTATAGGTTTAGGTTATAGTTTTAGGTTTCGGTTTTAGGTTTAGGTTAAGGTTATAAGTTTAGGTTATAGGTTAAGGGTATAGGTTTAGGTTAGGCTTAGGTTTAGGTTATAGGTCATAGGTTATAGCTTTGGAAATTGAGAATAGGTTAAGGTTTAGGTTTAAGAAATTAGGTTCGGGTTCGGGATCAGGATCAAGTTTAGGCTTGGGTTTTCATGTTTAGGTTTAGGTTTAGGTTAGGGAGTTGAGATTGGGATTAGGTGTAGGTTTAGGTTTAGGGATTTGAGAATACATTTAGGTTTTAGGTTTAGGTTTTAGCTTATAGGTTTAGGTTTTGGTTTTAAGTTTAGGTTATAGGTTATAGGTTAAGGTTTAGGTTAAGGTTATAGGTTTTGGTTTAGGTTATAGGTTTAGGTTTAGGTTTAGGTTTATAGGTTTAGGTTATAGGTTTAGGTTAATGTTATAAGTTTAGGTTATAGGTTATAGGTTATAGGTTAAGGTTTAGGTTATAGATTATAGGTTTTGGTTTAGGCTATAGTTATAGGTTATAGCTTTGGGAATTGAGAATAGGTTAAGGTTTAGGGTTAGGAATCGGGTTCGAGATGGGGTTTAGGTTTGGGCTTTCAAATTTAGGTTTAGGTTTAAGTTAGGGAGTTGAGATTAGGATTTGGTGTAGGTTTAGGTTTAGGGATTTGAGAATAGGTTAAGGTTTAGGTTTAGGAAATTGGGTTCGGGTTCGGGTTTAGGTTTGGGTTTTCAAGTTTATGTTTAGGCTAAGGAGTTGAGATTAGGATTAGGTGTAAGTTTACATTTAGGGATTTGAGAATACATTTAGGTTTTAGGTTTAGGTTTAGGTTTTAGCTTATAGGTTTAGGTTTTGGTTTTAGGTTTAGGTTAAGGTTATAAGTTTAGGTTATAGGTTATAGGTTAAGGTTTATGTTAAGGTTATAGGTTTTATTTTAGGTTTAGGTTTAGGTTTTAGTTTATAGGTTTAGGTTATAGTTTTAGGTTTCGGTTTTAGGTTTAGGTTAAGGTTATAAGTTTAGGTTATAGGTTATTGGTTATAGGTTAAGGTTTAGGTTATAGGTTTTGGTTTAGGTTAAGGTTATAGGTTTCAGGTTTAGGTTAAGGGTATAGGTTTACGTTAGCCTTAGGTTTAGGTTATAGGTTATAGGTTATTGCTTTGGGAATTGAGAATAGGTTAAGGTTTAGGTTTTGGAAATCGGGTTCGGGTTCGGGATCGGGTTTAGGTTTTGGTTTTCAAGTTTAGGTTTAGGTTAGGGAGTGGAGATTAGGATTTGGTGTAGGTTTAGGTTTAGGGATTTGAGAATAGGTTAAGGTTTAGGTTTAGGAAATCGGGTTCGGGATCGGGATCAAGTTTAGGCTTGGGTTTTCATGTTTAGGTTTAGGTTTAGCTGAGGGAGTTGAGATTGGGATTAGGTGTAGGTTTAGGTTTAGGGATTTGAGAATACATTTAGGTTTTAGGTTTAGGTGTAGGTTTAGGTTTTAGCTTATAGGTTTAAGTTTTAGCTTATAGGTTTAGGTTAAGGTTATAAGTTTAGCTTATAGGTTATAGGTTAAGGTTTAGGTTAAGGTTATAGGTTTTGGTTTAGGTTATAGGTTTAGGTTTAGGTTTAAGTTCATAGGTTTATGTTATAGGTTTAGGTTTTGATTTTAGGTTTAGGTTAAGGTTATAAGTTTAGGTTATAGGTTATAGGTTATAGGTTAAGGTTTAGTTTATAGGTTATAGGTTTTGGTTCAGGTTATAGTTATAGGTTATAACTTTGGGAATTGAGAATAGGTTAAGGTTTAGGGTTAGGAAATCGGGTTCGGGATGGGGTTTAGGTTTGGGTTTTCAAATTTAGGTTTAGGTTTAGGTTAGGGAGTTGAGATTAGGATTTGGTGTAGGTTTAGGTTTAGGAGTTGAGAATAGGTTAAGGTTCAAGTTTAGGAAATCGGGTTCGGGTTTAGGTTTGGGTTTTCAAATTTATGTTTAGGCTAAGGAGTTGAGATTAGGATTAGGTGTAGGTTTACATTTTGGGATTTGACAAACATTTAGGTTTTCATTTATAGGTTATGTTTAGGTTAAGGTTAGGTTATAGGTTATAGGTTTAGGTTTAGGTTAAGGTTAGGTTATAGGTTATAAGTTTAGGTTATAGGTTATAGGTTATGAGTTAAGGTTTAGGTTATAGGTTTTGGTTTAGGGTTTGGTTTAGGTTATAGGTTATAGGTTATAGCTTTAGGGAATTGAGAAGAGGTTTAGGTTATAGGTTTAGGGTGTGGTTTAGGTTTAGGTTAAGGGTGTGGTCCCTGCAAATACAGATATAAACACGGCATGTCCAAATGGCCAGGCCCCTCCAATGTTGTCCATAGGAAATGGACAGCTTCATCATGGTCATAATAGCGATTCCCACCTTTCAGAGACCCCTGCTCATCCGGATTCCTCCGACGCACATCCGGGTCTGCTCCATTAATTTTGAGCAAATACATAAACACAGCCTGTCCAAATAGCCAGGCTCCTCTAATGTTGTCCATAGAAAATGGATAGCTTCATCATGGTCATAACAGCGGTTCCCACCTTCTAAGGACCCCCGCTCATTCGGATAGCTTCGACACACATCTGGGTCTAATCCATTAATTTCGAGCAAATACATAAACACATCTTGTCCAAATGGTAAGGCCCCTTCAATGTTGTCCATAGGAAATAAACAGCTTCATCATGGTCATAACAGCGGTTCCCACCTTCCAGGGACCCTCGCTCATCCGGATAGATCCGATGCACATCCGGGTCTGCTCCACTAATTTTGAGCAAATACATAAACATGGCTTGTCCAAATGGTCAGGCCACTCCAATGCTGTTCATAGGAAATAGACAGCTTTATCATGGTCATAACAGTGGTTCACACCTTCCAGGGACCCCCACTTAACATCCAGATAGCTCCGACGCACATCCGGGTCTGTTCCATCAATTTTGAGCTAATATATTTACAGCTAGTTGATAAGAGTCACTAGACAGACCAAAAATAATAAGAAAGGATCCAGCCAAAATGCTGGGAATGAACTCCTGAAACTTCACCTACATAGGAATGACAATATGAGTGCCAGAATAGGTCGGTGGATTCATCAGGTGATCCACAAAGTACAAACAAAATGCACGATTTAAATCAATTGGCAAACAACTCCTATTCAACATAGGTGCCTAACCCAATTCTAGGGCTATGACATACATACATACATACAACTTTTTGAATAACGCAATTCTCTGGTGCCCGCTTGAAATTCTATTATCTTCTATTTCATGGTTTAAAAACTCAAAATTGACCTTCTAAAAGTAAATATCCATATAGAAGATATTGAGGGGAATTACTAGTGTATCTATATTCCTTCTATGTACTAGGTTGATTTTGAGTTGATTATGACTAAGATGTTGATATTATAATATATGTGATGAGGGTTGCATTACTAGTGTATCTATATTCCTTCAAAGTGATCACTTAGACAGTTATGGATCACCAAATGGCAGGCCAACACAGTAATGGGGATGATCTATGCAATGTTTTACATCACATCACTGATGTGCCAAACATTGTAGCTATTTCATCCTATGTGATTGTGGTGCTCATTTTGCAAACAGTTTCTGTAGACAGTATTTCTTGCTTCCATTTTCACCAATTCCATGACTATTTTTATCAATATAAATGAAAATAACCTATCAGAGTAATTTACCCACATCAAACTTACCAGGCTTTAACTGTCATGGATGCTTTTTTGTTGTTATAGGTGGTGAAAACTGCTCATACATATTCACTTTTTTAAAAAAACTCGTACATGTACCAGATGGGTGGATCAACGTGAGTTTTGTGCCAGGCATGCTTCTCTGTGGCCCAACCTGATGAGTGGCTCAGATATCAGATAACAATTCTTACAAGGCATTGTTAAATGGAAATTATGAAGGGTGGCCAGGGATCTATATTTTGCAATGAGAGTCAGCATGCAAAATCAACATACATTTAGGGGATCCTTGCTATCAATTATGCAAGTTCCATTGCAAATGTGGTCAGCATGCAAAATCAACACACTTTAGAGACAATTTTCCATGCCTCATTGGAGGCATACAAAGAGTCGTGATGATGCATTTGATAGTCTTCTACAATTTATTTTTATTTTTATTTCCTGAAGATAATCTTTGGATTGGCTGTAACCATTGTTTTGAAAACTCACAGACCAACTGGAACTTCTGCCAAGCGAATTTAGTTAAGCCAACCTCTGAGTTTAGTTATTACAAGTTGGAAGCCTCGTTCATCGACTTGCCCAAGCTCTATAAAATTAGTAAGGTTTTTATTGACTTGGTCAAGTAGACAAATTTCTCAGGTCAGTCTTGAGTTTTTGAACACTGGTTGTAACCATTTCTGATGTTAAATGCTTGAAACTCCTAACTGTAGATATCGACTTTGGAAGACAAACGAAAACAACAAGAGTACAAAAGAGAAGGAAGAAGAAACAACATACTATAAATTCTCTGTTTTTTGTTGAAGGACATCGCCCTTAACGCATTTGGTGCCAAAAGCAAAGTTATAATAATCAGTGGCAATCGTAGACACCACAGCCAGCGCATTGACAGCAAGCATTACTCTAACAATAGATAGGCAAACTGAGAAATCCCAATTTGTGGGTTTTCCTTTAAAATCCATACTTTTGGTGAAATTGAGGAATGGGAATGATAAAAGATTTAGTTTGTATGGTGAGAGCTGAATAAAGCATACAAATCAAAACAAGTCAATTGACTGGTTCCAAATGCAAGCTCTAAAGTAAAAGGTATTTGCATCATGGAATCTCATATCTCAAAATGTCACGCCCCAAACTCAGAAACCGGGCTCACAAAATTTTTGATCACCGAATCCGGCGCTGACAGCCTTTGTAGAACCCCATTCTCGGCTCCCAGCGCCCATTCGCCAGGTTCCGATCCTGGGATGCTACAAGGAGGATTTTCAAGATCAGTTTGATTCGTAGTAAGCATAACCAAAGGCATAACCCACAAACAACAACCAAAAACTCCATCACATTTTCACTATGATCAAAAACTTTATAAGTACAATGAGCATAAAGGGAAATACAATGATGAGAGATAAAAAGCTCCAAGATGATCTGCTCAGCAGTTCTACCTCAGCGCTGCTGCATCCCAACGTCACCTGCACGCAACGGTCATGCATAAGCTTATAGAAAGCTTAAAGGGCGGTGAAAGTGTGTGCGTAAGGTAGTAATGAAGTCTCAGAGTAATGCGGAACATGTTGATGAATCCATGATTACCGTTAGTCGTACCAAGGCTATGCGATGCAAGGCATGAATGATGTCGGCCATACCAAGGCCATGCGATGCAAGGACAACTCAAGCATACAAATCCCCATCTAAGTCCACATATCAATACAGTTCAAGTCGGGAATATCACCGGGGTCTATTACACTCTAAACCTGATTGCCGCCCCATCGCGCGCAATAAGGTAAGTGGAAGAGACCTCACTATCTGCCTGTCAATATTGGGCTCGGCTCGTCGATAGCAGACCCATTCCTCGAGCTGGTTAAACTCAGCCTAGCTTTGCCCTCTCCTGTCAGGTGAGTAAGGCCGCACCCCCTTCTAACCGACCATAACATAGTGGAAAGTGCAGCCGTCTGGTAATCGACATTCAGCGCTCCTGCACCCACTTGGTCTAGACGTTGGAGCAACCTCTTGGTACCATAAGGGTTTAGGGACTTTCACCCAGGGATATCTATAGCACTCCATGTAGAACAAGATTTTCGGTATCCAATCCTACTAACCACGATATGCCTGTGGCGACTACGGCCCTGATGTCGCTAGGGCGGATAGTACACATGTCACACAATGTAAAATACATGAATCACGCAATCCAGTCATGCAACAATCTTGCACGTATCGCACGCTCATGTAGGGCAACTCGGCCTATCAAGGAGCCCATAAACAATCTACTCAAAGGCATGTTCTATGATCAATCACTCATCTCATCACAAGCATGCAGATGATGCGTATGAAAATATATCATGATGCTATGTTGTCATATTCTCATAATCGGTATTGATAACCGGCGTCGGCCTCGGCAATCGGCATCGATAATCAGCATCGGTAACCGGCGTCGATAATCAGGGTCGATAATCGGCGTCGACCTCGAAAATCGGCACTGATAATCAGTATCGGTAATCGACACCGATAATCAGGGTCGATCATCAGCGTCGCCTGTGGTTTATGAAGTCATTCACCTGCAGCGAATGGGGCCCACTTATTTGAGCTAACCTATGAAGAGAATGGGCCTAACAAGGCCTAAGGGAAGGTCACAATGAGGACGTCTAACCATCATTGCCCATCAATGTGGACGTCAAACCAACATTGCTCCCAAGGAGTGGCCCACATAAGGAATTCATAAATAATGTAACGGCCTCATACATACATTACATTGGGCCTTGCTCATGGACCTCACATACATGGCATCGTGTCAATCAAATGGGCCGATCGAATGGACCGAATTAAATGGGTTGAATTAGTTAGGCCAAATCGGTTGGGCTGAATGTATGTTAAATCGGGCCACCCTGATGTAATTTGAGACCCGAACTATTCATAAGTTAACATAGGGGTAGATGAAGTGAAAAACAGATGTCAACTTGAGTGGGAACCACCGTGGCTCCTAAGAAGTTTTAAACGGTGGATGTTACTGTACCCCACTATTTATTACAAATGGGTGGGGTCTACTTGAACCTTGGATGTCACTCATTTACCCCATGTCCTAAAATGATCTCACCGATGGTTGGACTGTTTGAAAACAACACATACACCATGGTGGGTCCCATAGATAGATGGTGCGGTGTTCACTCCCCAAGTATAGGGTTGTGATGTAGTAATAAACTCGGTAAGACCGAGGTCGAATCCACAGGGATTGAAACCTGTACGTTATCTGAAAATAACCAGATCTAGAACTAGGCTAAGATGAAATCTAAACCAATTGTGATTTGAGGAATAATGGTGAATTATTAATCTAAATTTAAGAATTCAGAGAGAAGGAAAACTAGGGATTCAGAGGATCCACTTGTAGAGATCAGAGAAATCTACGCCTGCTTCATGAATCATGGAAAATTGAACTTACTTGATATAGTTTTCAAGAGATGAAAGGTATAAGAATTAGGTACGATTCCATCACAAATCCATGCCTAAGAGACAAGGTAAACAATAGAACTTAGACCACTCCATAACCAATCAAAAGATGTATGAGTGTTAGGAAGGATTCCGTCATCCAACCATGCCTAGGAGGCGATGGTGAACAATAGGGCTTCCTAACCGCATAATCAGAATAAAGAAAAGGAAATACTCAAGCTATCGCAGATCTACTGTAATATCAGTCACAATAAACCATAAACAACTTAGAACATTCCTTAATATCAAACCAAAATCAACTCAGTTCAGGACATAAATCAAACCAGTTATAAACAACCCGTCACACAGCAAGCTTCATCTCTTGGCCCTAGTCAAGAGATTCAGCCGATCATGGTCATGATCGGCTGATTCCAAAATAAACAAAAAGAAAAAGAAAAAGAAAAGAAAACTCTCAAAAACTTTCTCTCTTTCACGTTCCAACCGAGAGCTTGAATCCCCTTTCTCTCTCTGTTTCTCTTTCTTTTATAGTCAATTCCAGCCGGTGACTAGAGTCAGTTTAGACAAGAGGCAATGCGAGTAAAGCTGCTGCGAAATCTGTTTACACAGCCGAGAGAAACTCCTACATAAGTCTGCGCAGCGAAAGCATCTGGCGCAACCAGATTCACTCATCAACACAGCCCTGCTGTGTGATCTGTTCTGATCAGTGTATTGAGGCAGAAATCCTTGTTACTGACCCATCAGATGGACGCACTTGATCGTCCTCCAAATCTTTTGCTTGGTGCATCGTTATCAGCTTCATTGTCCCTCACTTCATAAACAAATTGGCACCGACCCTTAGCTATTTTGGATTTATCCTTTGAGTGTCCCTGATCTTCGTTCTGCTGACCCCTGGCCCACTAAGTCAGTGGCCCGATCACGCCGATAGTGCACAACATTGCAGACGTGAGACTCGGGTTATAGCACAGCGAAACCGACTCCCTGTTTTTATGCTTTTCTTTCGGTCTTCTTGGGTAAGATTGGACTGTCCATTGCTTCATTTTAAATGGTCTAGATCAACAAGGTGTAGTGTGGATTTGACCTGTCTACACGATAGACGGTTTGGATTCCTTGAATAGTTACACATGGTGGGCCAGATCAATGCTCAAACGAATGCTCTTCAGTTTGTAACGCAGTAAAGAGACTCTTTTCGGCCAGCAATCTCATCCTCCTTAGAGTGTGTTCTCACGTTAAATAGATCGTACTTAGGACGGTTTCGTCCGGGCTGCCTGATGGACGATTTGGATCGGACAGATGGTCCATGATAGTGGCCCACCGACTTTCGCAAAAAACCTCTGCGCACCGTCTGCGATACGAAAACGGAAGTTTCCGTTTTCTGCTGAAGTCGGTGGGGTCCACTTCCTTATGTTTTTCACAGGATCCAATCCGTTCATTGGATTGTGCACGTAAATCCAGGTGGTAATGACTGGTTTTGAATCAAATTAGGTGTGGCCCATGGATTGTTTCATTGCACCGTCGTTCTTCCGTTTTAACGGCTGAAATCAACTTTCTGCTGTCTTCCTGGATTCTACCACCTAGGCGATGGTCACGCCTACCATATGGAGTGAACGAACGGTTCGGATCATCAATGCAGAGGATGAGTGGGTCCTACAACTAAAAAACGGACGGACAGCGTCTTTAGGCTGTCCGTTTTTTAGAAATTTTAAGATTTCAGTCGGTCAGCGCCTGCTGACCGACTTTGTGTCTTCTCGTGCACCGCCTGTGCACGTGCACAGTATGCACGCACAGTGTACATCAGGGGTCCACTGTAGTGTGTTGCAGAATCCTGTCCGACCATTCGTTTCATCACTCTGTTTAAGGGGTCGAGGCCAAATTTGAAGCACCTCCAGGTATCATGTGGGCCCCAAAATCAATGTTCATAGGTTGATCTATCCGTCGACCCACTTCCCGAGACCTTCAATGGCTGAAATTTAATATGTATAGTTAATTTATGATTCACATCCCATGTATGAAGTCTCGTGTCAATCGGATGACGGTAACCTTGTGATCTTGCATTCTGGACCAGTTTTGGGTCATTTTTAACGTGAACTGCTTGATTTCCTCGGGATCCCTAGCGTGTGAATTCATTGATCTCAGTCCCCTGGAGTCCGTCCCTTGCCTTGACAATTCTAGAGCATCAATTCCATGCTTTTAACATCCTTTTCAGACCTATGCTTGCAAATACACCCTGCATCACAAACACGGTTAAAATCATGCGTTAAACAGTATCATGCTCATAAATCTAGATAATACATGGGGTCTAATATGCAATATTGGACCCTCAACATGCGGGTGAAACAGATGGGACCCACGGGACTAACTATTGACGTTGAGATAGAGAGCAAGAAAGAGAAAGAAAGAGAGAGATAGAGAGAGAAAGAGAAAATAAAGAGTGAGAGGTAGAGAGAGAGAGAGCAGCAACACTGCTTTATGAGCAGCAAAGCTGCATCCTTTTTCCTTTTACTTTTTCTTTTCTTTTCTGTCTTTTTCCTTCTCTGTCACAAACAGAGGTGGGTCCCACGTAGGGCCCAACACACCAACAAATATCTAATATATATATATATATATATATATATATATATATATATATATATATAATATAATATATGAAATATATAACATAATATATATACTATATCTAACGTCCAGGCCATGGCCTGGACGGTCACATACATCAGGAGGGTCCCACACGTGGGGTGGGTCCCACCATCCAAGGACGGTGGACACCACACGCACATGTGGCCCACTCCAAATGGATGGACGGTATAGATGGGTCCCACGGCCCACTGGCCTCAGTGTTGCAACGAGGTATCTTTCACTCCGTCTGCCAGTTGAACTATGGTGCTGGGTGGGTCCCAGCTTTGAAACGAGGTATCTCCACTCAGACTGTCAGTTGAGCTATTGGGTCTGGGTGTTAGGGAGGGCCCCACACGAGGGGGTGGGTCCCACCGTCCAAGGACGGTGGACACCACAACGCATGGTGATGTGGCCCACGCCAACTGGATGGACGGTGTGGATGGGTCCCATGGACCCCACACCCTTGTAGTACACACACGTCAGTACACACACCCAAGTTAGCCACCACCACAGGGAATCAATTCCAAGACCTCTGTGTTGAAACAAGGTATCTTTCACGCAGCCTACCACTGGAGCTATGGACGGCGTGGAAATGGGCCCCACATGGGCATGGTCCACCGTCAGAATGCAATGGACAGTTTGGATAAAGCACATACATCTTGGTGTGGCCCATTTGGAGGGGTGGATGATGGGAGTGGGTCAGTCCACACCCATGTCAATACCCACTCCATGTCAGTGCACACTCCATGTTAGTACACCCACGTCAGTGCACACCCCCCTGCCAGTTAACACTTCACTGTTTAGCCACCTCCACTAACAGACGGTGGCATACCTCATCAAGGTGGGTCCCACCTGGCCCACCTGTTTTGGATCAGACTAATATATGTGTTCCATCCAGGTGGCCCACTATTTGGATGGCCCATACCAAAAAAAAAAGGTCAAGGTGGCCCACTACTTGGATGACATGGATGAGATACACACGTCATAGGTGGGCCATGACCATAGAAAAAGAGAGGAAGAGAAAGACACCGGCAAAGATGGAGGGGCCCCGCCACTATGGGCCCCTCTTTGATACAATACCTACATCAAGGTGGGTCCCACTACATGTGGCCCTTAAATCAAACAAATGAATGAAAACAAGACTCAAAGAAATCACCCACCGGCTTCTACTTGCACCTTAGGCTTCCTTAGCTCCTTAGCTTCGATTCTAACGGAGGAGATGAGGTTTGGATGGTTGAGATGGGAGATGAAAGGGTAGGAAAGGTGGGCCACACTTGTTGGTATCTTGGAGTGGAAGAGCTTGGACGTATGGAGGTTTTTGGGTTGCTTGGAATATGATTTGAAAATGAAGGAGAGAGAGGGTTGTAAAGAGAGAAAGTGAGATGGGTGATGGATATGGTGGTGATGGATGTGTAAGGGACTTTTTGACTTTTGTGGTTTTTGGTGTAAGAGAAGTATGGGTGTGTAAGAACCTTTTTTGACTTTGGGAGTTGCTTGGGGAAGAGTGAGAGGTGATGTGTACTTGACATGTACTTAACATGATGGGATTGATTGATGGATGATTGATGTGACAAGTCATAGAGATTCTCTCAGAATTTGCACGCGCTGTGTTTTCCTCACACCGAACGTGGACCCATATCTCCTGACCAGAGTATCGAATTAGCGCGCGAGATGCGGCATCTGAACCGTGGCGACGGCGCAGTCGCTAAGGTACTAGTCTTAGGTTGAATCGATTTAGGTTGACGGCATGTGACGCAAGGTCGTGCACAAATGCCGGTTAAGGGTCGAAGGTTGTCGAAATTCGACCGGGAAGACCGCGGAAGTCTACGGAACGGTACGGTCTAGGATACGGGGCTTGCACAAAAGGTTTTTGAGTATTCTTAAAAATCCAAACTTATAATGAAAGAGTTATAAAACTCTTTAAAAAAAAATCCATCTATTTTAAACACTGAAACTCTTTCAGGTGTTAATTCTAGACCAGTTGAATCTCAAATCTCATAAGATTTTGGCTTCCTTAAAATACCAAACATGCATTGGGAAGTAATTTAAAAATGAAAGCTATATCAACTTAACAGACGATTTCAGCAATGTGGACCAAAAAGGTAGGCCTTTTAGAAAC
Organism: Magnolia officinalis; assembly: GCA_021015155.1. NCBI lineage: Eukaryota > Viridiplantae > Streptophyta > Magnoliopsida > Magnoliales > Magnoliaceae > Magnolia > Magnolia officinalis. Next base: position 39,214,178 of record JAJHSJ010000005.1, on the reverse strand, counting down.
TAAAACTCCATGAAACCTACTAATTTTCCAAAATCATTCGAATCCCATACCCAGTAAATCTTTCCAGTCTTCTCAATAACCCAAACTTTCAATGGGAAAAAAAAAGCCTAATCTGTTAGAAGCTAAAACTCCATGAACATTCAATGGGAAAAAAAATAAAAATTGAAACTATTTGAACATTAACACCATATGTAAACAACATTGCCATAAAATTGGTTTTAAAAGTTACAAACAACATAAATAGCTGAAATCCCCAAATCTGTAAGCCCTAAAATCCCCAAATCCAAGTCGGATTGTTGGGTAAGGCGGGCTACACGGCCCATTGCAACTAACATCACCGTGGGCCCCACCTAGCATATCAACAGGTTGTATGGGAAAAAACATTTCGGTGGAATCCACCCTAAAATCTGAAAAACCCTAAATTGGAATTGAGATTGAGAGAGATTGAGAGAGAGAGAGAGAGAGAGAGATACCTCAATGTTGCTGGAGATTTAAAAAGCGGGGAAGATGGAGAAACACACTCTCCCTCTCTGCAATCTCCCCCGAAAGAGCTATCTGGAGAAGATGTGATGCAACAACCTAGTAACATAGGAGAAGTTAGATTTGGTAAGGCATCGCACTTGAAGAAGAGGAAACGTACAGTATTTGATTATAACTGGAGGAAGAAGAGAATCTTTTTTGAGTTGCCCTATTGGAGTGTCTGAAATTGTGACACAACTTGGATGTTATGCATATTGAGAAAAATATATGTGACAATGTCTTAGGAACATTGATGAACATAGAGAAGAAAACAAAAGACAGTTTCAAGGCTCGATTAGATCTACAAGAAATGGGTTTAAGGAAAGAGTTGCACTTGCAACCACATGAAAATTCGTATACTATACCAGCAGCCTGCTACACGTTGACGAAACTAGAGAGAAAGCGTTTATGTGAATCGTTGAGATCGGTGAAGTTTCCCGATGGGTATGCATCAAACATATCTCGGTGCGTAAACGTTATACACTGTAAGGTAACAGGAATGAAAAGTCATGATTATCATGTCTTTCTGCAACACCTACTGCCGGTTACGATTCATGGATTCCGAAGTAAGGATATCAGTGTGGCACTGATTGAGTTGGAGATATTCTTTAAGGATTTGTGTTCAAAATCATTGAATGTAGATGTTATTAAACGACTGGAGAGAGACATTACCATAATCCTTTGCAAACTTGAAAGAATATTTCCACCTGCGTTTTTTGATGTCATGATACACCTAGCAATTCACTTACTGCACGAGGCGAAGCTTGCAGGCCTAGTACAATATCGTTGGATGTATCCGATCGAAAGGTGGTAGAACCTATTAAAATTTGTATTCATTCCATAAACTACATATATCCATGTTTTCATACGTATAACATAGTGGTTTTGTGTACAGATACCTTTACACACTCAAGCGATTTGTGAGGAATAAGGCATGACCGGAGGGGTCGATAGCTAAAGCGTACATTGTAATGAGTGCCTTACATTTTGCTCCATGTATCTTCGTGGCATAGAGACTAGATTCAACCGAAAAGATCGGAATGCCGATGAAGGGTAGGAGCATGAACAATGCACATAACGTTCGGCCTTTAGGATCCCCGACGTTTCAAGATATGGACCTTGGGGATCTAGCAAAGGCGCGGTGGTATGTGTTGAATAATTGTGAAGAAATAGAGTCGTACTTGGAGTAAGTCTTCCCTCGATTATTATTTTCTCTACATACGATGATCTTAATGTTTCTTGCTGACGACGTGCCATTTATGTGTAGCGAACACATAGACAAAATGAAGTCTAAATTTTCACAAATTATGATCGAATACATCAGGATCAGTTTTCAGAATGGTTCGCCAAACGTGTAAGATTTCACATTATATCTCACCACACTTAGAATTTTTGTTATATTGCACATTATTTCAACCTAAGAAAATCCCTAAACAATTATATTCTGTATATGATAATAAATGATGATGTTGCGCACGAGCAACTCTGCGGATGCATCTGATGCACTATACTCACTGGCGTGTGGCCCTGATAGACGTGTATCTAGATATACAGGTTGTATTGTAAACGAGATTCAGTTCCATACCGTAGAACGTGAGAAGTCCAGGACCACACAAAAATAGTGGGGTGGTTGTGAAGGGAACAAATGAGGAGGATGAAATTGACTTTTATGGCATTTTGACGGATATTATTGAGCTAAGTTATTGTATGAGAAAACAGTGTACTTATTTAGATGTGATTGGTGAGACATTGGAAATAAAAAGTTGGGAATACAGACTGACAACTACTTTACGAGCGTAAATTTATCTTGGAAGTGGTTTAAGGATGACCCATTTATCCTCGCCAGCCAAGCTGAACAAGTATTTTACCTCGCTGACACCAAGTTAAGCGGATCTTGGCACGTGGTGCAGAAAATAAAGCCCAGGAACGTATTTGACGTTCCCGTACTAGAAGTTGAAGATAGCGAGGATGGGGGAAATGACACATCTAGGGTTGAACAAGCATATCAAGAAGACACACCATCTAGGTATACAGGGACTGATTCAAGTGTTGATATTGATGTGGTGCAATTAGACAGATATGATGTGCCACCTGATCATGTTGATGCCTCAATAATACGTGACATTGTTAGAGATGATAGTGGTTTCATTGATGACGACGTTGCAAATAATGAGGAGGAAATACTGATCAGTGATAGTGATGGTGAAGAAGAAATAGCCCTAAGCGATAGTGATACAGATGACGATTATTAAATGTACACATGATTTACATGTCATTTTTCAATTTGAATAGTTTATGTATTCCATGTATATTTGAAAATTACAAGTCATGATTAATTCCTTTTATTGACTTGTTTATAATCCACATTTGCAGTTGAGTCAATTTCTGATCATGTCTTCCTCAAACTGGAGTATAGCAGAAGCACGCAATATACTTCATCAGCTGTTGCAGATGGACGTTTCGGTCCTATCGTCTTCTATTAGGGCCATAGAGATACCAGGTCTGGTCGATGAGTGTAGAGCAGAATATATCGACGACAACTCAGATGAAAGATTATACCATCTTAAAGAAATTCTGGGGCTGATGGAGATATATAACGTCGGGAAATGATATATGGAAGATGCGATTCTGTCACTTGCACATCTGAATGGAGTCCCAAGATACTAGATTTCTCCTATTGTGATTGACATGTTGGCTGTAAAAATATCGAGTGCTTCACACAATATGACATATGCTTCTGAAGCATACAATAACTTACGCAGGGACTACTTCGGATAGTTTACCTCAAAGTTGTTTCGTATTACAAGGAAATATGTGTATTTAAGATAGAATGACAATGTGTAATGGAATTTTCAATGGTTATAGATTAAAGTTTACAGTTTTATTATATTCTGCTTGCATTATAGTGTAATGGTCTAATCATATTTTAATCATTTCTCTAAGCATAAGCACAAATGCATTGTACCGTTAACACTACTTGTATAATGTTTTAGTGTATTTAACTTGTATTGACATTGTTTAAATTTATAAGTCCGTAGCTTGCACATATTCAGTGATGGTACCAGGTGGGAGAGCATGTCGTTCGCGCATTGAATCTACCCCTTCTACCTATGATGCGACGGGGCCATCATCACCATCACATATTGCATCGCAGGCGTCTGATCCCTCAGTCGCGCATACACCGGGCACTGCATGTAAGTCTATAAATATATTTCTTTTAATGATTTCTGTTTATGTTTAGACTTACATATTTCTTTTGCAACAGCGTCGTCGACCACCCGTCGAGGACGTGGACCCACGCGTGGTTACTTTTAGAGTGACTTACGCATGAGGATAAGCTGACGGTAGAGTTTCCACAAGACTGCATTAGACCTGTTAGGAACAATGTCATGTTGTTTACGTCGAACGTCGGTGTCTTATACCGATCTCTGATCCCCCCACCGCCTCCCGTTGGGGAGACGTGACAGATGATGTGCGGCAGCTCATCCGTCTTCAGGTAAATTTTAGTAAATTAAAAGTTATTTTATAAAAGTTCATTTACGGTTAAGTTATTTTCTTAATAAGTTTATTGCCTAAACCTATTATTTACGAAACTGCAGGATAAATTTGACATGGATTTGAGTGTTTCGCACATCTCCCATGTCGTCGACGACATAATCAAGTAGCGGTTCAAGGATTACCGCGGTAAGTTACATTAGCGGTACAAGCAGTGTGCGAGTTACGAGGAGGCCATACAGTCCACACCAGTGCACGTGACCGATAAGGACTGGCGGATACTCTGCGATAGGTTTTCGTCTGATTCTTTTTAGGCAATTTTTACATATTTACGATATCTTAACATAATAATTAAATTCGTAATTACTAATAATGTATTGTAAATAATGTGTTTAGAAGAGGAGTAAAATAAATTCTGACAACAGGGAAAAGTTAGAAGTGAACCACGTAGCTGGTTCAAAGTCATTTGTACGACTTCGTCACGACATGGTAAGAAAGTATTGATAATTATTACGTTTATATATTCTTTCCATGCATTTATATCAACTCTATTGTCCTTTCGATTGCGCAGCGAGATTTCGTCACTGGCTAGGAGCACGGACCAGTTGACTTCTATAAAGGGACTCATTGTCGGCAGGCGACAAGATCTTGGGTACATCCTAGAGCCAGCGAGATTTGGGTAAAAATCTTACATTGTAAAATTTAATTGCATTAAATTATAATAATGTCATTTTTTATAAAAATTCATATGTTTTCATTACAGGAGGAGATGGGCACCTTACGCAGTCAGCCCACTCCCGATGGTACTCAGCGGAGTAAGCCAAAGATCCTGAGTCAAGTGTTTGGCACCCGTTCTTGATATGTGCGTGGGCTTGGCCATGGTGCCAAGTTCATGGCACCCGATAGAGTTGCTTCCAACCGATCCATCGTCGTTGATGACAGCGCCGTACACTGAGCTGATACCGCAGAGAGAGGTTCAGTAGCTGCGGGTCATCGTCGATGACATCAGATATCAGCTGGACAGGCAGAGGGAGGAGCAGGAGAGGAAGATGATGGATCAGCTGGCGACGTAGAGGGAGGAGCAGGAGACGAAGATGGAGGAGGAGCTGGCGAGGCAGATGGAAGATCAGAAGAGGAGTATGGAGAGGAGCTGACGAGGCAGAGGGAGGATCAGGAAAGGAGGATGGAGGATTAGCTGACGAGGCAGAGGGAGGAGCAGGAGAGGAGGATGGAGGAGATGCGGGTGGAGCATGATCCACGGATGGCGGATATATTTCAGTCTATCGTTACACGCTTATCCACCGATGCCCCACCACCTTCGCCTTCATCTTTATGATTTTTTGTATATTTATTTATGCTGTTAAGTATATATGTATTTATGCATGAATGAATGTGATGTGGATAAGATTGTTTGTTTTTGAAAGAATGTAGTTTAGTGTTTGGATGGATTTATTAGTTTGGATTTAGATGGATGTGAATGTGAATATGATGAAATATATTATATAACAGGTGTATATCAGGATGAATATGATGAAATATATTGTTAACAGGTGTATATCAGGAATTTTGTGTTGGAATATTTTTTTTAAAAAAAAAAGAGACTTTTAGGGACGAAAATTTTCGTAGCTAAAAGTTTTATAAATATTTTTTTGCGACGAATATTTTTGTTGCTAAAAGTTCGTGAACAAAACTTTTGTAATTTTTAGTAATTATTTTTTGCGACGAACATTTTCGTAGCTAAAAAGTTTTATAAATTTGTATTTTTTTTGCGACGAAACTTTTCGTCGCTAAAACTTTTATAATTATTTTTAGTGACGACAAGTTTCGTAGCTAAAACGTTTGCAAAAAATTTGTAATTATTTTTAGCAACGGTAAAACTTTTTAGCGACTGAAGTATTCGTAGCTAAAAGTTTTGCAAATATTTTTTAGCGACGAAAATGTTCGTCGCTAAAACTTTTGTAACTATTTTTCGTAGCTAAACGTTATGCAAATATTTTTAGCGACGAAAATTGTCATAGCTAAAAGTTTTGCAAAATATTTTTAGCGACAAAAATTGTTGTAGCTAAAAGTTTTGTAAATATTTTTACAACAAAAATTTTTGTAGCTAAAAATATTTGCAAAATATTTTTGGCAACGCAAATTTTCGTAGCTAAAAGTTTTGCAAGATATTTTTGACGACGAAAATTTTTGTAGCTAAAAGTTTTGCAAATATGTTTAGCGACGAAAAGTTTCGTAGCTAAAAGTTTAGTTTTGCAAATATATTTAGCGACGAAAATTTTCATCGCTAAAAGTTTGTTAGCGACGAAAAGTTTCGTTGCAAAAAATCTTGCCTTTGGCGACGATTCAAAATTTTCGTCGATAAAAACCTTCTGCATCAGAGTTTTAGCGACGAAAAATTTCGTAGCTAAAAGCGAGATTTCTTGTAGTGGATCTAGTCTACGACTGTCTCACCTGCTTGAACCGTTGTCAATAACAATATTTTTCTATTTTATTTACTTTTACATGATGATTATATTGAATCATTATTCATATTAATAAAATCAACATTAAGCCTTTAAATTCTTGTTTTACTTTCATTTATTATTTTTGTAGACAAACACAATCTAACTATCATCATTGAAATAAAAGTCCTCATTTCCAAGTTAAAAAAGAATACATCTGAAGGATTAATCTTCTCCTTCATAAATTGCCTGATCATATTAACTATCGGTGGTTGAGCATCTAGATAGGCCAATCTTCACAATCTGGTCCCAATCTAGCTATTTCAGAGCTTAGGGTCATAAGGCATTTGGTTCAATTTGAGTCGATTACTACTCTGGCACACCTGACATATACATACTCCCACATACTTAAATGAAATCGGGTCATTCATTATACATGTGGTCGTGTGTTCGAATTGAATAATAACAACTCTTTTCTAATATACTCGGTGGGGCACAGTGTGCTAGTCACAATTTATCTACGGAAAAAATTACATGGTAAGCAAACAATGAGCTTCAAGGCTTAATAATCCTCTTGACGTTGCAGAAGAACCACCAGACAAGCCTGACCAGGATGAACCTGTCAACATCGGGGTAGTATCTTCCTCTTAAGGCAACATCTCTATAGAGAGTCTTGTACAAGCCTTGCATGATGTGTAAAGGACTCTACTTTGCAATAAATCTGTGAAGATCTGAAAATTTTTGCCACTCGATAACCACCAAACTACTGATAATTTCTTAGTGGATTCAAAGGTATAAAGGCTGGTTAATCTTCTACCAAGGCTTATGTCATGGCCCAAAATTCAAGAATCGAAAATGTCAATTTCCGACTCTCGAATTCGGCACCGACAATAATTTTTTTCTCGATCTCCCATTGTCACGCCCCGAACTTGGTGAATGGGCTCGCTAAATTCTTGAACTCCAAATTCAGTTTGTAACAATGGAAGTTTCATTTTTAGTCTCATCTTAGATATTTTATTTAAAACATTAGTCTACTCTAATGTCAATAGCCCCAACAAGCCACATATACAAAAATCCAAAATACATTATTTGTCTAAATTATTACAATCCAAAATTTTCAAAATAAACATGCAAATAGAAGGCAAAATGATCATCGGACGCTCCAAGTTGGTCTAACGATACCTTCCTGAAAAAAAGGAAAGAAAACGTGATTTGAGCTCAACACGCTTAGTGGGCATACCATATAAAGAATCATGGGTACAAACAAGCAATACAACTAACCATATGATCATAAATGAGTGTGTTATAACAAATAGTCAACATATTCAACACATGGGGTGGTCAGAATGGTAGTGTACGGTTTCATGGCTATGGGGTCTAGCACAAGGAACTTCTATCCAAGTCAGTCCTATATTTGGATTTAGATAGCGAGTCGCAACGTGGTAAACTCATAATCTCAGGTTAGTCTCATACCTAACCGAAGCCTTAGCCAATGCGAAGAAGTCCATGAAGTCCGGTTGCACATCCACCAATCCAAGTGGATGATGTCTGAATGAATACATGGTTCAATGCAAACTTTACCGTTCCTCCATATGGCCTATCTTCCATATGGCCTATCTCTGAACTGCCTGTCATTCTTTTCCATGAACCAAAATCATTCCATACAAGTGTTAAACCAACATCTTCAATACAAGTGTGGACGCATTTCCAAATCATCGAGTTTTGGGCACGTCAACCCCTTCTCATCTAGTCGTCGGCTTAACAATAGGGGACTAAGATTTGTTTTACCCTACCCAGTCTCAGTAGTTGAAATGAAACGCTCTCTACCCGGCACATGACAATAGGTAGATTCATCACACCTCTTCCTTTCTTCATCCCGGCAATGTAAGGGATTCTTGTACCTAACCTATTGTGCTCATCCCCACCCGATCTATGACAAAAGGTGACCCAATTGCTACCAATCTAAACAGATTCCATGGAGGACGGGCATCTCCAAATATGGGAACTAAGCCCGGGGTGACAATGGTGCACTCTTCTTATCCTACCCAATCAATACTATCCAAGCTTTTTCCCACCCAAAGCCTCATCACAAGCTGTCTCACCTATCTTATCTTTTGGCCGTTGTACAAATCATTCCACCAACAAATGCATTACCATTCTCATGCATGAATGTTCATGTAGCCAATTCACAAAATTATAGTACTAGTATATCACCATTCACATGTAAATGAAATGAAATTCATGTGTCTAGTCTTACCTTATTGGCCCTCATTAAGGAATAAAATTCAAACCAAGGTCTATGTGTCCAAGCATGACACCCTTTCAATCCACTAATGTCTAAATCCAAGCATTCATATGTATAAAGGATTGGGCTCCACTAAGCGTGGACCCTTGGTCATCCAAAAACACAAATGATGGGCACATTGGACCGTCAAAGGAATAATATATTACAATATTTAGATTGTCGAATGGGCCAAATAGAAACATAATATCACACCACATACATCACCATGCAACCACATCCACACATAAAATGAACAACACAATGCATACATTGAGAAGGCCCCCAAGTATTAGCAACACACAGTAACTAAATGGGCCACGTATTGTGAGGAACTGGGCCTCATTTTGCTTGGAATCTGCCTTAGTTTGGGTCCACATGTGGAAGACACATCAGCCCACAATTTCAGCCCCCTTTGGGCCTTGAACGGTTCCAATTTTTAGGTAAACGGGTATTGCCATTTGGCCCATCACGCTGTCCAAGGAATTTGGAGCGTGGACCCAAGTCACGTCCTTCAAAGTAGGTCACATGAACTAATGGGCAGCAGCATATAAACACATATATCATAATGAGTCTCACGACCTATGGACCCACTTCAAGGCATACAAATTCATCCACTAAGGGGTCTCATAAGCAGTGGGCCCACTCACTGTCCTAGTTGGGAGGGATTGGATACTGAACGCTTTAGTAGCCAAAACGCTACTGAAGTGATGTGGCAAAACACCATTGATTTCCGCCGTGCACCCACTCGGCATGAAAACGGATTGTCGTACTGAGAAAATTCAGTTGGGTCCACTGTAAATTTATGTGATTTATCCACACCTTTCATCTGTTTTTCCATCTAATTTTAGGGTTGAGCTCAAAATTGAAGCTTATAAAAATCTCAAGTGGACCATGCCACAGGAAACAGTGGAAATAATGATTTTCACCGTTCAAACCCTTCCAAGCCCTACAATGATGTTTATTTTTCATCCAAACTGTTCAAAGGATAAAAAATTCATGGATTAACGTAAAAAAATGTATATATAATCTTAATCCAAAACTTCCGTGGCCCCCAAGAATTTTTCAATGGTATAATTTCAATTCACACTGTTTTCTTTGGTGTGGTCGATTTTAGCCTTTTATATGCTTAGGTTTTAAGCTCAGGTCTTAAAATTATCTTATAAAATGGATGAACAGACTGGATAAATGACATAAATCACGGTGGACCCCACAGGGTTTACTCAGTACGCAATCGGCTTCCCTTCGCCAGGTACCGGTAAACTCCGCCAACCTTTTTCCTGGAGTGGAAGTTCCTGGTTACCAGGTGGGGCCACTGTGATGTTTGTGAGAAATCCTTCCCGTCCATTCGATTTTTGAGTTCATTTCAGGACATGATGCCAAAAATGAGCTTTATCCAAAGCTCAAGTGGGCCGTACTAAAGGAAAATGTGGTTAGGGAAATTACTACCGTTAAAATCTACCTGGGTTCGATAGTGATATTTAAAAGTCATCCGTACCATTAATAACTTCTTTCTTACTGGGATGAACTGAAATAAAAAATATAAGCATGACTCAAAACTTCCATGGCCCATAAATATTTCAACTGTGGACGTTCAATTATCACGTTTTTGGCCCACTTGAGCTATAGAAACGGTTCATTTTTAACTTTATGTCCTGAATTGAACTCCAAAAACAGATCAACGGGTCGGATTTCACACAAACATCACAGTGGCCCAACCTAGCTTCCCAACGCAGGTACTTCATGTGAAAGTCTTTGGCAGGAAATCCACGTCGATTTCTTATACAGTGGCCCACCCAATCTCGGTTCTCTGTGCATTCACTAGGCGGAAACAGTCTATTGGTATCCACCAATGCTATTTTGCCACGTCACTTCAGTAGCCTTTTGGCTACTGAAGCGTTCAGTATCCAATCCGCTCCCCCCGCTGCACAGAGAAGCTGCTCCACGTTACTTGGCAAAATGAGTACCCAGATTGGGTGGGCCTCACTTTGGTGTTAAAGTAAAATCCACCCCAACCATCTGGTGAGTCACCTCATGTTTGAGCTAGGGCCAAAAAATCTGCCAATCTTTGTTTCAGTTGGGCCACAAGATTGGAAAATTTTTATGGAAAAATCTCACCCTCTACACTGTTCCCTAAATGTGACCCACTTGAATTCCAAGTGAGCTTGATTTTTTAGCCTTTAAGTATATCTTTTGGTTTCGCATCTAATGGGTGTAATGGATTTTGCATACACATTATAGTGGGCCCTGTAAAAATCGAGGGTGGACGTCTCTCTCCTAACTATTTTCCTTGTGTGCCTCGACTGAATAACATATCATCCTGATTGGTGTGCCTCAGCTGAATAACAGATCATCCTGATTTTCGTTACTACACTACCATGGAATTACACATATAATGGTCGAATTGATCTCACATACACATAAAGGTTTGGCCCAGTAAAACATCAATGCTGGCATACCTCCCGCACTAGGTCCTAAAAAATAGTCTAGTACCAAGAAAAGATTGATGTCTTTCGGATGGACTTAGATTGCGTAGCGTTACTAGCGTACGACACAGCATAGGGCGTGTATAATGGCAAAGATCTGTGGGCCTCACTATGATGTATGTGTTCTATCCACAGAGCATTTATTAACATTAGTTGATACCTAAATTAGGCAATGAGGCAATGGATGTCAAGAGAAAATGGGATGACTTCGGAAGTTGCACACATATGATGTATTTGTTCGTTGCACTAAATGTATAAGAAATCTGATCCATTACTTAGATAGGAATTTTTATTTTTATTTTTTTTAACATGTGAAAGACATAATTTTTTTTTTTTTAATGATTAATGTATGATATTTATTTATAAGAAAATGGGGCTATTAGAAATCCATTCTAGTTGTACATATTCAACTTATATGTGTGGCTTCAGTGATGATGATTGTTTATTAATTTTTAGCAAATAAAATATAATTAGTATGCCCTATTTGATGGCTAGGCTAGATCTTTGACATATAATTTCTATCATACTTATATAAAACTTGATATTATGAATACTCACATGTGTTATATTACTTGCGGTAGAATAATAAGTTTTTACTATTTAATACACAACTAGTTGGACCAATTTAATTTGTATATTAGTTTTTGGCTTTTTATAATTTACAAAAAATCATTATTTCTGTATTAGTTTCAACAATCTTAAAGCTTAATTTGAGATGGAAGCTAAAAGCATATCATCCATCAAACTGATGAATCATCCCTTAATTCGCCTTAATCGGTTCGATGGAACCAACTTCACTAGGTGGCAAGACAAGATCAAGTTCCTTCTAATGGTGTTGAAGATCTTTTATATCCTATATTTGAATTTGCAGCCACTGCCTGAAGCAACCGATAAAGAAATGCCTGAAGACAAACTCTTGTGTCGTGGACACATTTTGAATGCTCTCTCCGACCGTGTTGAGGCATAAAAAGAAATCAGATGGAAAGAGTTCTTTTCTGAAAAAGGGTTGTGCGCTGCATAAGAAGAAGGTTGCAAAACAAGGGTTGTGTGCAAGACCTGGCTGGACTACACAATGCTAGTTCGTACAAGGTATCCCGCACAAGGTGGGCCGCACAATGGTGGTCCACATAAAGTGGTCCGCACAAGGTGGGCCGCACAATGATGGTCCGCACAAAGGTGGTCTGCACAATGGAGGTTCGTACAATATAGCTCTGCACAACAGGTTGGTCCGCACAATGGAGGATGCGCACAGAGTTATGACCGCACAACGAGGTGGGGCGCACAAACGAAGGTATTGAGGTATTCACATGTGCGAAAGGCTATAAATACCACATCACCCCTCTATAATTCATTCATTAGAGCAACATCCAAGCAGAGGAGAGAGATCTAGACTTTAGAAGAACACATGTATTGTCCGTACCCGTTGTGCAGAACAAGGCCTGTGGGGCCCGCAACCATGGCAGCACGCAACAAGCATCAGCGCACAATGGGTGCCAGCTCACAACACCCATATGTGCACAACACCACTGAGGCATAGTGGTGCTATGTGCACTACTCTCCTGATGGCATATTATTTTCTCTTTTGAGTGTAGGATAACTTCATTCATGTCAGAGGCTCCTTGATTATCAACCAAAGATTACCGAAAAGCCTTAATTTGGAGCGAAAGATCAATTAAGATACACGCCAGCATATCAATATTACCACATTAAAAATCATGATTCAATACTTGTATTATAATTCTATAAACATTCTACTTTAGAATTAAAGGATAAAAAAGATGTAAATGAATTCAAATTGAATGAATATTGTGATTGTTCTCTCTATTTTTCTTTTGCTAACTATTGAGTGAATGAAATCCCCAAACCAAATACATTTGTTTCTTGTCGAAACAAAATGGCAACTCTGCTGGGGAAACTATATTCGCTTAATACTAGCTTAAGGATTAAACTGAGGACAGTCACCACTGTTTGGCGTCGTCAAGATGCCAAAATGGCGACTCTCAGCGGGAACATCCTTCCTTTCATCTCCAAAGTAGAACGTAGTCTTATTCAAGTACTAATTCACGCCTTCTTTTATAACTGAATACAGATTCAGAGAAACTACAATCAACCAATGGCAATCAATCAGAAGAAAACAGTCTTCTACTTTACTGTGACAGGGTTTGTCATCGAAAATGCTGATAAATAGGCTCAGTGTCACAAAGAAAAATCCGTGTCAGTCAAGCCTGTGGAACCACAGACAGCTGTTGCAGTCATAACCGCCTCGCCGGTAACACAAGAAGAAAGGAATGACTGGATCGTTGTCACGCATAGGAGAACAAGAACACGAAATATCACTGCTGCCGAGATAGGTTCACCATTGAGAAGAGTCAGGGGACCGATAACACGAAATACAGCCAGGAAACACCCCAAACTCGCCCCACCGACAATCTACCCTGAGAAAATCGTCGTCCCCTCAGCGATACGTGTTTTTCCTGCTCTGCCTACTAGAGACGCCCGGTGGACAAGAGAACAGAAAGGCAAGTCGTCGCTAACAAGCTCACCAGTCTTCGCCTCGCCTCAGTCGACTGGCTACTCTGGAAATACAAGAAGATCAGACGAGTCTCCTCTTTCAGCAACCCCCATAGCGTTAATGCATTCTCATTCGGCTTCGACCACGGCTTCATTAGGGAACGGAGAGGCTGCTATGCATATGGCCGGGACAAACCAAGGGCCTTCCCCAACTATAGAAGATCGCATAGCTGAAATGGAGCAGGCACAGAGAACGCTGATGGAGGAATGCAGAAACCTCCGAGAAGCCCTGGCAAACCTCGCACATAATGTAGCCCGAATGGTGGTACCCCCAATGACCGACAATGCAAATGAGCAAGAACAGCAACCCGAAGGGTCACATCCACCGAGAACAGGATCGCTTGGTTCTGCCCCTACAACGAGAGCAATGACTTAGGAAGAAGTACGACAAGTCATTGAAGAAGCAGTCAGGTCAGAAAGGGAACGTGAGGGTATGGGAAGATTCAGATATCAGACGCTGTACCTAAGAGAAGTAGAAGATATTCCATTCCCGAACAACTTCAAGCACCCTGATTTTCAGAAATTCAATGGGGACGGATCACCGGAGGAGCATTTAAAGCACTTTATCACCAGTATGGGGAACTTCTCCACAGTGCCCCAATACTGCCTTCGGTTGTTCGGGTCTTCTCTGACAAGCAAGGCATTCAGATGGTATTCCAGCTCAGCATCCAGGTCGATGAAAACGTGTGAACAAATGCAAGATGCGTTCATGTCAAACTTCTTTTCGTCAAAACGTGATGTCAAATCACGGAACTAGCTTTAGTATGACAAAGGGAAGGAGAGCCTATGGAAAAATTTATAGACAGATGGAAGACCTTGGGGGCTTCTTGTAGGCAGTTGCCAGAAAAGAAAGAGCAAGTGAATATGTGTCTGAATTCTATGGAGACAGGTATAGCATTTGGTCTCACCAGTGCTGACATCAAAACCTTTCACGATTTGGCCACAAAAGCGCACTGCTTGGAACTGATGACCAAAAAAATGCAGCATTCAACTATGAAATAGCTAAAAGAGGACTTCAGAAATTGATTATAAACGTAATCGATCACGAGAAAAGAAGCCAGGATACGAGAGAAATAAGAGGCAAAAGGACAGAAAAGAAGGAAGAGTCGAATCGTCCCAGAGGAAGGTTTTATGATAAAAGACCCCGATCGTTGAATTCTCACGAGGGTTTTACGTTCGAGAAAGAGGACGTACTCTCCATGATGAACCAGTTGCTAAAAGCTGGAACAATCGAACTGCCTCTGTCAAAGTGTCCTGAAAAATCATCGAAAACGAAAGGGAGAGATTTTTGTCATTATCTCCGTCTGATAGGACATTCGACAGAAAATTGCTACACATTGAAATGCATCATATAGAGGATGATAAATAGGGGCCAGATAATAGTGGGAAAGGAGAAAGAAAGGGATGGAAGAGCGACAACAAATGTGCTTACTATGTGAGAAGACTCTCAGGGAAGAACGAAGGTAGATCATCAAAAAATAATGGGGAAAGTTGTAGTGACTACCTTACGTTCGAGGAAGAAAATAGTCAGTCCATCAAATCCGAAAGTTGAAAAACCAAAAATAGAAACAATCAAGAACCACTCCAGTGGCAACAATGGCAAGAAGGAAAAAGAGAAGGAAACAGGGAAGGTAACTTATGACATCATAAGTCACATGAAAGGCATACCAGTTCGGTTGAGTGTCTATGATGCTCTAAGATTGTCAGAAGACTCTCGACAAAGCCTGATTAAAGCCTTAGCTGACGATGATGTTAGAGAGGCATTGCTGATTGAAATGAGGAGGGAGGAACAAGAAGATTGTATGCTAGTTATCTCATTTTCTGACACTGACTGAATTTGTGTGGGGAACATAATAGGCCATTGATGATTATGGGTTAATGTTCATGGCAAATAGGTCAAGCGAATAATGCTCAATAATAGGTCTGCGGTAAACCGATTACCACTAACAATACTGAACGAATTGGGATATCGTCGTTCTAACCTGCGCCCTAGTGGAATGATGATACAGGGCTTCAATCAAGATGGACAACGTGTGCTTGGTAAGATCACAATAACGCTGGAAATAGGAGAGTTAACTACAAATGTTGTCTGCCACGTTATAAATGTAGTGACGACATATAACCTCCTTCTGGGAAGACCGTGGATGCATCAGTATGGCATCATACCTTCCACCTTACACCAGTGCTTCAAATACTGTAAAGACGGGGTGCAACACAAAGTGCTAGCTGATGCGAGGTTGTATATAGAAGCTGGAGCCTTCTTCATTGACGTCAGTTATTATGATGAATTCGCTAACAAAGAAGAGAAGAGGAACAATGAAAATAAGGCCCCAGGAAATGTTTGCATGGAAATAGTGAAGGAAAAGGAGACAAAATCGTCTGAAACAGAAAAAGCGAGAAAGAAATTTTATTTTGTGCCAAAGCATCTACAACGGCTGGGACAACCACCGTTGATATTATTGTCATCGGAACAGTTAGAAATTCTGCAGTCTAATTACATAGTACTGCTACTGTATGCCAAAAGGAATAAACCATTTCCACTCATCCCGAAGAGATTCCACTTTAAGTCCAGCGCAAAATACCCAGAGCCAATTGAATTTTATGCCTCTTCAGAAGTAAAAACGGAAGAAACAGTCAACAGTGACACGAGTCATGGAAATTGACATTCGAAGATCATAAAAAGTATAGCCCAGCTAGTAGAAAAATCATGAAAAATATGGGTTTCGATTACGATGAACTAGTTGGCTTAAACTACGGGAAGGGAATTCAGATCCCGATCGGAGTCAGTCAGAAAAGGCAGGAGAAATTTTGAGGACTGGGGTAGAAGCTTCAGTAAACATGGTTACAGTTGACTAGGTAAAGGAAACAGATTCTGAGATGGTCAAAAATCCTGATACAGCTCCAAAGCAGATGGAAGATGGGGGACAACCGATAATTGATAGTTTGTGAGACATAAATTTGGGAACAGAAGAAGAACTACGTTCATAAGTGTCAATCTACATGAAGAAGAAGTTGACCAGTATATCAAGCTTTTGAAAGAAAATAAAGACGTTTTCGCCTGAACATATGGAGAAATGCCTGGTCTAGAACCGTCAGTGGCAATGCACCGATTGAACATTTCCAAAGATAAAAGACCCATCAAGCAAGCACAAAGGCGATTCCATGCAGACCTGGTTCCTATGATAGAAAAAGAAATAAACAAGCTAATAAAAGTTAGGTTCATCAGAGAGGTCAAATATCCTAAGTGGATATCAAACGTCGTCCCAGTGAAAAAGAAGAATGGACAGATCAGGGTTCAGAGACCTAAACGAGGCCTGCTCGAAAGACCATCACAGAGTTGTTGGTTGACAGGACAACATAATATGCTGTGATGTCCTTTATGGATGGCTATGCAGGTTATAATCAGGTAAGAATGGCTCTCGAAGACGAAGAAGCAACAACATTTAGAACTTCCTTGGGAATTTATTGCTATAAAGTTATGCCATTTAGTCTTAAGAATGCAGGCACAACTTATCAAAGGGCAATGCAGAACATATTCCAAGACATGATGCATAAGTATGTTAAATGTTACGTAAACAATCTGGTAGTTAGATCAAACCACCACGAGGAACACCATGGGCATCTGGCTTCAATCTTCCGCTGACTCAGAAAGAAGCAGCTAAAAATGAATCTAGCCAAATGTGCATTCGAAGTATCGTCAGGGAAATTCCTCGATTTCGTTGTAAGGCACAAGGGAATCGAGATCTATCCAGCAAAAATTAAGGCTATTCGAGATATGCCGCCCTCGAAAACGTTGAAAGAACTGAAAAGTTTGCAAAGGAAATTAGCGTACATTCGCCGTTTTATCTCAAATCTGGTAGGAAGGTGCCAGCCATTCTCTTATTTAATGAAGAAAGGAACAAATTTATATGGGATAAGTCTTTCCAGAATGCCTTCGACGCGATAAAAGAATTGTTGAAATAACCTCCAGTGCTAATGGCTCCGGTGAAATATAAATCTCTTATTCTATACATATCAGTAGCTGAAAATTTGTTGGGAGCCTTGTTAGCACAAGTGAATGAAAATGGGAAAGAAGCGGTGCTTTATTATCTAAGTCAAACTTTAATAGGCGCGGAACGCAATTATTCACCGATCAAAAAAGTATGTTTGACACTAATATTCGCGGTCCAGAAGCTAAGACATTATTGTCTGTCCCATGACATAATTTCGATATCTCGAGCAGACCCCATCAAGTTCTTAATGACAAGGCTAATGTTATCAAGAAGATTGGCAAAGTGGATGTTGTTGCTATCGGAATATACGATTACGTATGAGCTAGTGAAGGCAGTCAATATCAGACTTTTTGGCAGCTCACCCAGTAACAGATAACGAAATCGTTCTTTATGAATTTTCGATGAATAAGTCAAGATGATTGAATCGCCAAATTCATGGTAAATGTTTTTCGATGGTGCATCTCGGGCGACAGAAGCAGTTGCCGGAGTGATATTTATCACCCCCAAGGCGATTTATTGCCTTATTCTTTCACATTAGGTACCGCATGTATGAATAATGAAGCTGAGTATAATGCTCTCATCGTTGGGATGGAGATAGCCAGCAAAATGAAGATAAAGACATTGCAGATATATGGGGATTCTAAATTGGTTATAAATCAATTAACAACCGAGTTTGAAACAAGAAAACAAGAGCTTTTGCCATACTGTCGAAAAGCGCAACAATTGTTAGAACAATTCCTTCACGTCGAAATCAAGCATGTGCCACAGTGTGAGAATACGAAGGCAGACGCTTTGGCTAGCTTAGCAGCGACGCTATCTTGCCCAGATTGAAGCCCCCTACAAGTAACAATAGAAGAAAGGAGATTTTTGCCATCGACAGAAAATCATCAATGAAACCGTAGAAGCGCTCCCCATATCCTGCCTCGAGGTGACAACAGATGATTGGCGTCAATCTTTTGTTGGTTATCTTAAGTATGATATCCTGCCGGAAGACCAAATGTTGAAACTGCAAATTAAACAGAGGTCGAAAAGATTCATTATGTGTAATGAGACATTATACAGGAGATCTTACAATGAGATTTTACTGCGATGTTTGGATGAGCAAGAAGCAAGGCGAGTACTGAAAGAGGTTCATTCCGAGGAGTACGGAGCACATCAGGCTGGACGAAATTTATTCCATCGAGTGCATCAGATGAGATATTATTGGCCTACAATGTTTAATGATGATATAGATTATGCGAAGCGATGCCATGAATGCCAGATTCATGGGGATATTATACATATACCTCGTGAAGATCTTCATCAGACAGCTACTTCCTGGCCTTTTGTTGCATGGGGACTCGATGTTATTGGCCCTATAAATCCACCCTCATCCAAAGGAAAATAATATATTTTGGCAGCAACAGACTATTTCTCTAAATGGACAGAGGCAATTGCATTGCGAAGTATTAAAGAGAAGGACGTCGTTAATTTCATCCAACACGTGATAATTTATCGTCACGACATCCCAAAGAAAATCATCACTGACAATGGTACTCCTTTTAAGAATAGGAGCATGAAAAAGCTATGTCTCAAATTCAGCATTCACCATTCATTCTCGACACCTTACTATCTACCAACTAATGGATTAGCAGAGGCATTCAACAAGATGATTGTGAAAATAATAAAGAAGACAGTGACCAAAAATAAGCGGGATTAGGATGAAAAATTGCACAAAGCTCTATGGGCCTATAGGACCACTCATCGAACAACAACGCAAGTTACTCCGTACTCGCTAGTTTATGGTGTAGAAGCTGTCATACCAATTAAAATATAAGTCACCTCACTCAGATAACAGTGCATCAGTCGATTACAGATGATGAGAATGCAAGCATAAGGCTGATATAATTGGACTTGCTTGATGAAAAATGACTAGCGGCTCAGCAGAGATTGCAATTATATCAAGCTAGGATTCTGCTACCTTTGACTAGAAATTTAAGCATCGATCTTTCAAGAAAGGTGACATGGTTTTGATGTTGAAGAGATCGATACTAGTCACCCGCAGAACAGGGGGCAAGTTTGACCCTTAATGGGATGGACCGTACATCATAACTGAAGTATATTCTAATGGGGCATACAGGGTAACTGATCAGGACAGACGAGGCATCAGTATACTGGTCAATGTCCACTTCATTAAGAAATATTGTCCCTAACAGTGGAAGAAGTTTTGATCCAGAAGATTATCAGAATAATGCTTCTACATGTAAGTGCAATGTTATTTGCCCCTTTGGTTGTCAAATTTTGTGGTTCTGAAAATACAATCTATGTCTTGTGTAGCGTGTTGACATGTATGTTCAAGTCACTACATCAATGCTACAAGCTAAGAACGTTGATCTACTTCAAGAAGTTCAAGTTCAAGATATTTGTCTACTTCTACAAGTTTCACAAAAGCTACATCAAAAGGCATGTTCTTGTTCAAGTCTCAAGTACAACTCAAGATCAAGTACAACTCAAGAATAAAAGTACAAGATGAAGTTCAAGCTTTAGAAGATTTCAAGTTTAAGCTACATCAGAGATCTCAAGCTTCACAATCTACAAAGGTCAAATGAAGACTCAATGTCCATACTTCACATTTAAGGTATGAATGAACTTAGTTTGACCTTAGGGTAGGTCATTTTGTATACATAATTCGAATAAAATATTTTGGGGCCAATATTTAAGTGGTAATTATTCCCGAGTAAGTCCGTCCCCGCCCTTTGGCGGAAGATGTTGGATGAACCTATAAAATACAAAAGGCATGGTATCATTGGTCCACTTCAGGAGCAATAACAGGCTTATCCTCATCCACACATAGAATTTCCTACACGGGTATCGTTTGGTGATCAAAACCGTTGATCCAATGGAATTCACCAGGGATGATAAATATACAAAAAAAAATGAATTTTGTTCGATCGATTGAACACTTCTATGGAGGGACAAAAAATGGACAGCTGGAAGAAATTATCCAGCAAATGTCTACATTCAATTGGAAAAGAAAGGGCAATTATCAAACGTTGAAGATCTTGTGATTTGATAGATTTCTGAGAAATCACCCATACGAAATACATCATATAAGCGGTTTAGATTAACGAAATATTGGCCCCACATGTAGGAGATCCTGTGTGTATCAGGAACCGTACATCCTCCCCTCTTACTGCAGTGAGAAAACGAGATTCTAACAGCGGGGTTGAGTATAGACTTTGTTCGACTAGTCCTAGAACTGGCTCGACCAGTCCAAGAAATTCCAAGACCAGTCCTAAGTTGTTGCAAATTTTCAATTTTTTTTGGTTGAGCTTCGACCAGTCCTGGAGTTTGCTCGACCGGTCGTAGGAACAGTGTCGACTCATTCATGACCAGTCCTGCAGCTACGACTCAAACTCCAGCAACCATTCTTGGTTCCTCACGACCAGTCGTTGGATGGTCATGACCAGTCGTGGAGTCCTCACGACCAGTCGTGGACACCCTAAGACCAGTCGTGGAACGGTTTTATCCGATCGCGCTTAAAAAAAAAATTCAATTCAAGTAAAATCAAGGCATCACTCTGAGATAAGTTTGTGTTATTTAAGTTACGCTGTGTATATTTCATATTATCTTTTGTTAGCTTTATTTATTTGATTTTGTTTATGCATTCCAATCTGAATTGAAAAGAGGAATTGTTGTATTCCTTCTTCTTAGAATCAAAATCAAATAGAGCTAGCCCAACTGGTTTAATTTAAAATCACTTAGAACCTAGAACCATTTCAAAGTGAGTATTAGACAATTGAACTTCTATATTCGAACTTCTACTCCGATTGGTTCTTCCGGGCTACAACGAAAGGAGAAATCCAGGTATTTTACGTTATTGTAAATTTACTTGTTTTTTATTTTTATTTAAGATTAAGCCAGAAAAATCTCAATCTAGTGGTTATCTGAGGAGAGCTAGAAAACTCAGTAGTGGGATTTTTGAATTGTGTAAGCCCATTTGAAAGACACAATTGTGAAGGTTTTAGGTGAACCTGTGAAACCTATTTTCATAGTGAACGCTAATATCCCCTGTGTGACGATATTAGGAGTGGAGTAGCAATCTGTGTGACTGTTGTTTAACAGTTGGTGTACACACAGGCGAACCACTATAATTCTTTGTGTTTTGTGGTTTGAATGTTTATTTAATTTCTATCTTTTATCATTCAAAGCTGTGGAATATATATGTGGATGTGAATGTTGTAATCTTTTACATTTCAAGCATTGTGGGAATGTTGTAATAGTTTAGAATTTCAATTATTACTATTTTCTTTATTTCTCTTCAGTTTGAGATATTGATACTTATACCATTCTAGTAAGGTTGTCCTGTCATAAACCATTGATTTTTATGGTGCAAGGTTGTCCTTAGAACATCATTTGTATCAGCCTCTCAAAACTAGAATATTGAGGTTGCTTTACATTTCAGTACTGTGATTTGTTTAAAGTTCTATCTTTCTCTTTGTTTATAAGGCTATCTTATCGTTTAATTCCGCTGGTATAATTTTAATTTGGCATAGTCCTATTCACCCCCCCCCCCCCTCTAGGACATATAGCTTAGCCTTTTCACTACATCAAAAGGAGGCAATTACAATAAGTGAAATGACGAAACAACCTTAAAATGCGAAGCCTTGTATTCTTTCATATATGAGTAAAGGGCAAATTCTCAAGCATATCAAGATTAAGTATCAACGACTATTGCTGAAATCGCAGCCATCACTATCGTCACTGACTACCTATCGAAATTGTTACTATCACAAAAGCTAATTTGATATAAAGACAAATATCATCAGAATATTGTCAACAATAGCAAGCGACGATGATGTATCAATTATTAATTCACCATTTATGGCAGTGAGACTTTTATGACAGTAATGGCAGCTCATCATTTAAGGCAGCCTAGCCAAGCCCTATACGACCAACTACGCTTAAGACCTACATATTATTCGGGCAGCAGTGTGGAGCCAACGGCCCTAAAAAGCCCGTGTAGGCCACATCACATGCATACTCATGCAGGCAGTGGACGGAGCCAGTGACTAAAAGCCCTAAAAGGCCAAAAAGTCCTCAACAACCAGTCACGCGTGAGACCAATGTCGTCTGTACAGCTCTCCGACAACGCCACAGACGAGGATGAAAATACCCTTCTGTGAATGGGTTAGACTTTACAGATGAAGAAAATTGGGGAGAATAAGATCGCCCAGATCCCTGACTTGATTTCAGTAGTAACTCATGAGGACAGGGTCTCAAAATACCCCCTCATTGATGGACTGGCAGCCTTGGATTTGGTACCAAAGGTAGCCTTGCGCGCCCCACGAACTCCAGAGAGTTACTGTGGCCAGCCCTGTGCGTAAATCCCACTGAGTTCACGACCCCGGTAGCTTCACTGGGCCCTTGTGATAGATCGCGGTTTGTGAACACCCCGGCAGTGATAAGTCCCGTGAACTCTAGAGTGTTACAGAGGCCATTCACATAAGACCTGACTCCAACTACTCATGAGTCTAAAAAACTGTGTTTGCTCCACTACTCAAGAGCTTAAACTTTGTGCAAAACTAACTCTACTAACTCCAGAACAGAAATAAATTTGCCCATTAAAATAAACACCACCTAGGGATGCTTTGTGACTCGTAGTCATGTTAGAATGTAAGATATATTAAAGTATGATGATCATATGAATATTGCATCAGCAACTGTGCCGAATCAATGATTGCATTGCCAAAAATATGTTTGTTTTGAACAGAGTATTGGAATTCATTTGAAAACTACAAGATAAAAAGAAACAGAGGAAATTTACATGAAAAAGGCAATTTCTATAAATCTTCAGACATGCCTAATACTGTTACATAATGTTGTAAATTTCCCTTCAATTGAATTTGTGCTGCAGTAGTCCTCTGTTCACCCTCAAGAATAACCCTGACCGGATCAGGAACATCAGCCAATTCTAGTTCCAGAGAAGTACCAACTTTCTTGTTCTTTGCCTATTCAGCCTTCTCGATATCAATAATCCGAGCATTCGCTTCGATCTCTTCTCTAACCTGGCAAATGTTTGACTCCTCTTCCTCTCTTCGAATCTCGAGCAGTGTAATTTCTTTATGAAGAAGGGTAATTTGATTGTCGATGATCGTTTTGTTTTTTTCGGAAGCCTGTAACCTTTCATGAAAAGACTGATCGGCAGCACCATAGTTGGAGAGAAGGTCATCTATTTGAGAAATCTTTTCTTTAAGCAGCATTAGTTCTTTCTGGAGATCTAAAATTTCTGGAGCAACAACTACATTTCGTACTGTCTCTAAATTATTGATAAAATCATGGAATTGCGATAGCGATTAATGAAGAGAATGAACATTGATATGGGCCAAGAGAGCTAAATGATCAAGAACAGCTAAAGCACTATCCAAGAAAGGCCACTGTGTTGGATCCTTAAAGGCGCTTATGATGATAGAAATTGCATTTTTGAAGAACACCAGCATAAGAGGTGATACTTTTTCCAATGAAAACTTATCAGAAATTGTAGCTACAAAATTAGAACCTTCAGAACCACTCGGAGTCGATATAATTGTGGCTGAAAAGAAGAAATGCAATTAAAGACGGGGAAGCTAGAATACATGAATACAGTGACATAAAATATATATTAAAAAATATATACCTACTCTGGGGGCAACTGCAGAAGTAGCCTGAATGGAGAGGGTACTTGGTTCAGAAGATGTGGACACATCTGTAACTGCGACAACAACATTAAGAGAAAGCTCATGCGCCCTAGTGCCTGAATCTAAAGTCGTCGGAGTTGGAATATCAACCGGCTTAGAAAAGAATTCTAAGTTGCGAGCTACCGGTTGAATCGGAGGTGGCCGAGTAGTAGGAGATTTATCAGCATGAATAGGAATATCAGATATTGCAGTAACTACTGGCAAAATCTGTGCAATACCTTGGTCTACCTCCACACTTTGAGGAGAAAATATATTTTCCACTTCTACTAGAATGTTTGATGGCGGGATTCCTACCTCTCTCGATGCAAACACTTCTGCTATCGTCGGAAGGGAAGTATGTGCAATTACATCAGTGGCCTCCACGATACATGGGGAATATGCGGCGTCAAAGGAAATGAAAATATTCACTCCAGGAGAATAGTCGGACCCTCCATAGTCAAGTTGTTCTTCAAAAGAAGTTGTCATAACAGGGGGGGGGGGGACATCTGGATGATTTGGTTGGATTCTAGGGGGCGGAAATTCAGCCCTGACTTCACCTTCTTCCCCAATGTCCACTTCAGTATATGCTTCTTGATTATCATCCAGCAGAATATCCCCTTCGTCGACTAAAGTTGTGGAAGAAGATGTTTCTTTAGTGGGGGTATTTGTCGAATAATCTGACGAGCTGTCTTCTTCGAAAATAGTTTGTTTCTCTTTACGAACAGTTTTTATGGGGAAAAGAAGACGAGTACTTTGAACGAGAGTGGGAAATTGCTATGCCAGAGTTTCTGGAGATAACGATTTGGCACACGAGCGAGTCATAGGAGAAGTAGTAATGATCACTTGACCTACAACAGGAGAAACCGCAGTTGTTGTACAATTTGCAGTAGGGGAGACTGCAGGTATGACATGATCTGTGACAGGAGATACTACAGTCGTGGGTTGATTTTCTCTTTCATGAGTAGGTGAAGACAAGATGGCGCCTGGAGTTTCAAATTCATCTATAGGAGTGGTCTGTCTTTCTCTTCGCTTTATAAGATAGAGGGGAGATCTAAAAGCAATCCATACCTCCAGAGTATTTGGTGGTTTTAGCTCACTGATGGGTTCTTCTACAGAGATTCATCGGCGGAGCTACCCAGGGATAGCCGCATGATCCTTTTCAATGAAAAACCCAATCCCTTGTTCTGGCCTGTAATTTCTCAGCCTTGGAGGGGGGATCCAAATCGGGCGATCAACAGAAAAACAATTGCGCACTAAATAATAATGATGCGTCCACCATCGCATCCAAGAGTATGAAGCTGCTACTCGATGATTGAACCCTGGGAGGATAAAATGAGAGCCAATTTTTTTTGCCAAAAGCTGCTTCCATAGTAAAGCCCAATTATACGGGCCGACCCCATAGCTTCTCATCGTTCGAGTAACCTCTTCTCCTGCTTGGGGCACGACTTGATCGTAGCCAAATTGCCTGGCAAACCTACTCGAATAGTAGGGTTCTCTCCAAAATTCTACTCCTTCTCGCATAAGCAAGCTACAAGAACGTATGCAAAGGAAGAAGGTCCTCTCAATGGGCTCCAGATTGTTGTTATCTTCGACTTCTCTATCCTCGGCTTGGTGTTTTAGATAGAAAGGAAAGAAATCAATGGATTCTGTATCTTCAATTTTATTAACTATCCATTCATACGCCTTCCTCACCATCTTCTGTCTGATGTAATGCCATAAAGGTAGGTGTTGAGGATGGACATAAGCTTTCTCAGGATCACCACAAGTCCAGCGGAAGTATACTCCAGGCTAACCTAAGAAGTAAAGCCACAGTGTAAAAGAAGATGAAGCTATAATTGTTGGGCTTGAGCAGTGCGCTGCAACATTTCTAAAGGCTCTATATAATGAACATAAAATAGGAGGTGCCAAAGAATATTTCTTCCTGCCTTCTGCCATAGCTCCTGCTGCTACAAACAGAGTCAATCAAATGGAATCTGAACATTTTGAACTAGGTAAAATGACCAAACTCAGCTAATACACTAGGAAGGCAGCTAGTTCAGTTTCGGCCGCAAAAATGGCGGGACCTCTTATCCTTCTGCGGGCGGCTTCCAATTTCGGTGAGTGACTGCCAGAGAACCTGAAGAGAAATAAAATATGAGAAACAAAAATATATATGAAGATGTATCTTGGGGAAGAGATATTAAAATACTTACACTAGGTATCGTGAAAAATGTGCAAGCCACAAGAGTGGAGATATTTTATGAACGTCAGGAAAATGAGACATCTCGTGAAAAAGTTCGATGGTGGAAGCTATGATCTTAGGAACTCTGCTAGGGTCAACGTAAGAGAACTCTTCGTTAGTGGGAACATATTCGTCCAGAAAGGACCCAGTAATAGGAAGGCCCACCATTCTGTGTCGATCCCATAAAGTGATACTCACTTCGCCAATCGGGAGGTGGAATGAATTCGTAGTAGAAGACTAATACTTCAGAAAACCCTTATAGATCAGGGTATCCTTGTGAAAGAAATCTGAGGTGACTTCTATGGCTGCATATATGTTTGCCGCAACAAGAACCCCTTCATATATTTTTAGGATCGCCTTGGTCCACGAACTATAGAACGGGCACTCAGACTAGAGACCACGCGTCTTGAATTCATCCTTCCCCCATAAAGAATCACGGTCACGGAAACGTTGTTGAATTGTTTCAAAAATAATGGGTGGGTATATGGAGTGAGGATTGTAATAAGGTGTGAGAAAGCGCATATACACCACTTTCTTGGTCTTCTGGACTAAACATTTCTCCGTGAGAAAGCCTTCAAGAATTCTTGGCTCTTTGATGACCCAATTTGACACATATAAAAGTCGATTCTGTATTATGTGGTCAGATGGTTCACTTTGGATCATGGACAGGTGACGTTGGAGATGTAGAGGGATGATGACGACCTCGTCTTTATAAGGATTTTTGAATTTGATTGCATCTGTGTGAGATTTTATCGTATCCCTAGCATTCTGGTAATGTTTCTTATTGTGCTCGTGAACTTTCTCTTAAAAAACCTCATCTTTGCTCTTTTGCTTCTTTTTCTTCGAGATTGACGGAGAAGGAGAAGATTCAATGGGAGCAGGATGGGAATCGTCGGTTCGGAGGTTGGTAGCAGACTTCAACCAATTTTCCCAATCGGATTCTTAGCCTTCAGTGGGTGGTCCTATTTCCCACATCAAAACAGTCGTATGAATAGAATCAGATAAACGCTGAATTCGATCAGCAAAATTGATTATCGGTGGAGTTGGTGCTTTGAAGAAAGACGAATAACCTTCAGAGGATCTAGCTTTCTTCTGAGAATGAGTTTCAAGTAGCTAAGGGTTTGATGATTCAATAGCATTTGGGGAAGTATGAGGTCTCTTGGAATGGGCCATGGAAATCTGTAAAAGTCCCAATGAAGGAGTTCAGTAAACAAATTAAAACACTGGGAGAAATTCAAAATTTTGCGAAAAAGGAAGAAATTTTGTGTATAATGTTTCTGTTGTGCGCAAGGTTCCTGTTATGCGCAAAGTGATTGTGCACAAGGTCCAGCTGTGTGCCAAAGTGATTGTGCGTATGGTTCCTGATTGTATGCAAATGTGTTGAGCTCAGGGTTTGGTTGTGCGCAAGAATTGATTGTGCGTAGGGTTTTGCCATGCACAAAGGAGAATATCGTGTAAAAAGGGGGGAGAGCTGCAAAGTGAGAATGAATGAAATGAGGCCTGGTTAGGTTTATATAGATTTTTTGGACGTTCATTGTGTGCAAAATGCATTGTGCTCGGACGTTAGTTGTGCACAGAATGCGTTGTGCGCAGACTTAAAATAGCGCACAATGAGAAAAGAGACGAATTAATTTAATTATTAAAGATTGATCCCACATTTTCTTGTTTTATAGATAAAAAATCGAAAATGCAGGATCAATGGGGCATCTGTTGAGGCATAAAAAGAAATTAGATGAAATAGTTTTTTTCTAAAAAAGGGTTGTGCGCTACATAAGAAGAAGGTTGCAAAACAAGGGTTGTGTGCAAGACTTGGCTGGACCGCACAATGCTGGTCTGCATAAGGTAGTTCGCACAATGATGGTCCGCACAAGGTGGGCCGCACAATGGTGGTCAGCATAAAGTTGTCCGCACAAGGTGGGCTGCACAATAATGATCCGCATAAAGGTGGTCCGCACAATGGAGGTCCACACAATGGAGCTCCGCACAATAGGCTGGTCTGCACAATGGAGGATGCGCACAGAGGTATGACCGCATAATGGGGCGGGGCACACAAACAAAGGTATTGAGGTATTCACATGTGCGAAAGGCTATAAATACCCCATCACCCATTTACAATTCATTCATTAGAGCAAGATCCAAGTAGAGGAGAGAGATCTAGACTTTAGAAGAACACGGGTATTGTTCGCACTCGTTGTGCAGAACAGGGCTTGTGGGGCGCACAACCATGGCAACGTGCAACGAGCGTCAATGCACAATGGGTGCCAACGCACAACACCCATACGCGTACAACACCACTGAGGCATAGTGGTGCTATGTGCACAACTCTCCTGGTGGCATATTATTTTCTCTCGAGTGTGGGATAAGTTCATTCATGTCAGAGGCTCCTTGATTATCAACCAACTATCACTGAAAAGCCATAATTCGGAGCGAAAGATCAATTAAGATACACGTCAACATATCAATATTACCACACTAAAAATCATGATTTAATACTTGTATTATAATTCTATAAACATTCTACTTTGGAATCAAAGGAGAAAAATGATGTAAATGAATTCAGATTGAATGAATATTGTGATTATTCTCTCTAATTTTCTTTTGCTAACTATTGAGTGAATGAAATCCCCAAACCAAATACATTTGTTTCTTGTCGAAACAGACCGTTCGTACGATCTGTACATGCAAAAGTCATCTGCAAAAGAGACTTGGACTGGCCTAGAGTTCAAATACAAAGCTGAAGAAGAGGGTACCAACAAGTTCCTGATAGCCAGGTACTTCAACTATAACATGGTAGATAACAAACTGTTGTTGGCTCAAATCCAAGAATCACATCTAATAGTAAATGAAATCAAAGCCATTAAAATTGATCTTCCTAAGTCATTCCAGTTCGGGGCCATTATCACTAAGTTACCTCCGATGTGGAAAGACTACAGAAAGAAATTGTTGCATAAGACTGAGGAATACACACTGGAATAAATCCAGAAACATCTAAGAATTGAAGAAGAATCCCATAACCGAGATAAAAAGAATGATGATGGGAATACCTCGTCCAAAGTGCACGCGGTAGAGAATACAAATAACAAGAATCCCGAGAAGGACGATTCCCTGAAACCTAATAAAGAGAAATTCAAGAAAATCACCCAAAAGAAGAACGAAAAGTTCAAAGGCCCTTGCCATGTCTGTGGAAAAATCGGGTACTATGCTCGAGTTTGTCGATATCACAAATCTAAAAGAGAAGTAAGTGCAGTAGAAGGCGATATCGTAGCTATGATCACTGAGGTGAACACAATCCAAGGAAAAGTTTCCAGTTGGTGGTACGATACTGCCACTACCATTCATGTCTGCTACGACAAATCAGCTTTCAAAACCTACGAGGAATTGACCGTTGGTCAAGAAGTCCAAATGTTTACTTCTGGGAAGAAAGTGAATCTGACAAATGTACTGCTCGTCCTAAACATGAGGCGAAACCTAGTTTCTAGGGATCTTTTGGGAAAACTTATAATAAGGGTAGTGTACGAGTCAGGAAAACTGATTCTATCAAAGAATGAGAACTTTGTCAGAAAGGGATATACTTGTTAGGGGATGGTCAAGTTTTCTCTGAATGAAAGTAGCACTTCTGCGTATATGGTTGAATCTGTTGGACTATGGCATGATGGACTAGCCCATATATGGTATAGTATCTTAAAGTTCATGTTTAAGAATGGTTTAATCTCATACATAGAAAATGAAAATGATAAATGTAAAGTGTGCATATGATCCAAAATGACAAAGAACATTTTCTAAGTGTCAAGAGATCATCTCAAGTGTTGGATCTTGTACACAATGATATATGTGAGTTAAATGACATTCTTACTCGTGGATGAAGAAGGTATTTTATAACCTTTATTGATGATTGTTCTAGATACGTGTATGTATACCTGTTAAAGATCAAAGATAAAACACTAAACATGTTTTAGATATATAAAGCGAAAGTAGAAAATCAACTAAACAAGAAAATTAAGATTCTCCATAGCAATAGAGGAGGATAATACTTTTCTAATGAATTCGATAACTTCTGTGAAGAACATGGATTAATACACCAATGTATTGTACCATACACACCACAACAAAATGGAATAGTAGAAAGAAAAAATAGAATATTAGTAGAGATGGCCAACTCAATGCTAATACGAGCAAAGTTGCCACTTAGTCTATGGGGTGAGGTACTACTTGCAGAGTGTCACGTATTAAACATAATTCCATCTAAGAAATATAAAACATTACCATATGAAACATGAAAAGGTAGAAAACCTAACCTAGGATATCTAAAAGTGTGGGGGTGTCTTGCGTATTATAGAACTCCTGGTCTAAAAAGAACTAAGTTAAGACCCGGAGCTATTAAGTGCGCCTTCGTAGGGTATGCACAAAATAGTAAGGCTTATGAACTCATAGATGTAGAGTCAATACCATAATATAATCAAGACACATTGAATTCTTTAAAAACTCATTATCCTCAGAGTCAAGAGACAATGAAGTCCAAACTCCTAATAGAGAACCAGTGAATATAACTCCACAAATAGTGGAAGCTCTAAGCAAACCTCGTAGGAGTCAAAGGATAAGAGTAGAGAAGAGTCTAGACGATGATCATATAGACTCTCAGCGCGTCTTTTTCCATCTTGTAGAAGGAGATAATGAAAATGTTATAAGAAAAATACCTATAGTAATTACTATAGAAGATGACCCTAAAACATATAAAGAGGTTATATCCTCTAGAGACTCAGTTTTCTAGAAAGAGGCTATTAATGATGAAATGGAATCTATAATGTCAAATCAAACACGAGAACTAGTTAACTTACTTTTAGGTTCTAGACCCATAGGTTGCAAGTGGGTATTTAGGAACAAATATCACACTGATGGGACTATCCAAACCTTTAAAGCTAGACTAGTAGTTAAGAATTTCAGACAAAAAGAAGGGATAAATTATTTTGACACATATTCTCCTGTAGCTAAGATAACATCCATTAGGATATTATTTGCGCTAGATTTCATACATCATCTTCATATCCACCAAATGGATATAAAGACCGCATTTCTGAATAGTGATCTTAATGAGGAGGTATACATGAAACAACCCGAAGGATTTGTTCTATCAGGAAATGAAAAAATAAGCACCAAAACAATGGCATGAGAAGTTTAATTCCAAAATACTGTCTTATGGTTTCATGCATAATGTAGCTGATAAATGCATATATTCTAAAGTTGATGGTATCTGTATTATTATTATTTGTTTATATGTTATTGACATGTTAATAATTAGTAATAAAATGGAAGGTGTAATTGAAACAAAGAGGTTTTTATCTTCCGTATTCAAAATGAAGGATCTTGGATAAGTAGATACCATCCTAGGTATCAAAGTTAAAAACCATTGTGGGGATTATGCTTTGTGTCAATCTCATTATATTGAGAAGATACTAAGCAAGTTTAACCATGAAAAGGCCAAGCTATATGTCCTAGAGGGGGGGGGGTGAATAGGACTATGCCAAATTAAAATAAAATTCAGCGGAAATAAAATAAACCAACAACCTTACAACTTGAATCAATTCACAAAGCTAAATTTAAATCACCTTGATAAATAGATATCGAGAGATTGATTCAAATTCAGTTCTAAGGACAACCTTACACCATAATCAACAAGGGCTTATGGTAGGACAACCTTATTTCTAGAACCTCTTTTGGATCAAGAACTCAATATTAATATAAGTAAATGAAATAGCAAGGAATTGAATTTAAATGAAGAAGTAAGATCTAAATTATTACAACAATCCCCACACTTGCTTGAAATGTAAATAATTACAACATTCACATCCCCTTGTACATTCCACAAGATCAAATGATAAAAGATATGAAAATTAAGCAAGCATTCAAACCACAAGTCAAAGAGTTATAGTGGTTCGCTTGTGTGTACACCAACTGTTTTCCAACAGCCACACAAAAAGCTACTCCACTCCTAATATCCTCACACAGGGGATATTAGCGTTCACTAACAAATAGGTTTTCACAGGTTCACCAAAAACCTTTACAATTGTGTCTTTTTCACTTGGGCTTACACAATCCAAAAACCCCTCTTTTCTGAGTTTTCTGGTTTTCCTCAGACAACCAATACAATGAGATTTTTCTGGCTCAACCTCAAACAAAACCAAAAGCAAATGAATTTTACAGAATTGTAAAATACCTGGATTTCTCCTTTTTCGTAGCAGCCCGGTAGAACCAATCGGAGTAGATGATTTGAATGTCAAAGTTCAATTTCCAATACTCACATTCATAAGGTTCTAAGTTCTAATTGATTTTAGATTTAACTCGTTGGGCGTAACTAAATTTGATTTTGATTCCAAGAAGAAGGAATAAGATAATTCCTCTTTTCAAATATGATTGGAATATAGAAACAAAATCAAATTAAATAAGCTAGCAAAAAGGAATATTAAATAAGCACAATCTAGCTTAAAATAAACACAAACTTATCTCAGAGTGATTACTTGAAAATTCTTGAATTGAATGAGAGTGGAAGTTATCAAAACTCTGAATTTCGTGTTCAATTTATAGAAGCAGAAATCGCTCCTACGACTGGTCTTAGAAACCTACGACTGGTCGTAGCTCTAACAGATTTTTGAAAAAATAAGCGCGATCTTTGAAAGCCGTTCTACGACTGGTCGTGAGTACCCTACGACTGGTCGTGGGTCACCTACGACTGGTCGTAGATATCTACGACTGGTCGTAGAATAGACCAACCTTGTGTATTTTAAATATTTGAATAATGTATCCAAAGTGACCTACTTAAAGGGTCAACCTAAGGTCATTCAAACCTGAACCATGTCGTATGGACATTGAACTTCAACCTTTCAACGAATGTAGATAAATTGAATTATATCAGGCTTGTCAGGCTTGAGATCTTGATCAACATAGAATTACTTCATACGTTGTTTCTTCAGATTTGAACTTCAACATTGTAGCTTCTTGAGGCTTCATCATGTAGTATTTTGAGGCTTCAACATGTAGCTTTTTGAGGTGTCTTGAATTCCAATAAATGATCATACAAGTACAGAACACCGATAGATGTTTTTGGCACACAAAATTTGACAACCAAAGGAGCATGAGACCATAACACTTACAATCTCCCCCTTTGGCAAATTTGTGACAAAACATCCAAATAATAATAATACTTCAAATTAAAATGAAGTACTCACAACATATTACACACAACATATTCACAATAAGTTGAACAATAGAGAAGCATACACACCACAAGTTCATATAGAGAAGCAAGTCAAATATTTCATTCTCACATAACTACCCCAGAGTAATAGGTACCCCTGAGAAGTTGTTTAACTCCCCCTACCCCAGAGTAATAGGTACCCCTGAGAAGTTGTTTAACTCCCCTGAGTAATAGATAATAGGAACTCCCAAAACTTCTCCCCCTTTTTGTCACAAAATGACAAAGGAACAAGGGCAACAATCAAAATGAATATAGCAGTTAAAGTATAGATTCAAGAAAACTTTAGTGCATAATTCAAAAAGTCAGTGAGTATGTAAAGTTAAAAACAAATATTACAGACTTAGTAAAACATTCAGTCAGAACCAGAGGATGGAGCAGGATTAGAATGATCAATTTTGTGTAAACCCTTAGCAATACGCCTCATATATTTGCGTAGATAAGAGAATTGCGTATCTTGGGTAACACGAATTTGAGCCACTTGCTCTTGAAGGGAATTCAATCTCTCATCAAAATCAGAGGGCTGAAAATCAGGATCATCAGCCGAGTCTGACTCAAGTTCTTCAAACAAATCATCCATATTCACGTCTTCAGTAGGATCACTAGCTTGACCAGCATCTCTTGCTTCAGGACCAACGCCACCAGCATCCACTTGACCATCAGTAAATTCTAAAGTCATCTTGTTAAGATTGGAATTATTGAAGGGGAGATGATGGATGGGTTTTTCTCTAGTAGGCATAGCAATGAGCATATGATTTGCTAGCATAGTCAACAAATAACCAAAGGGTATATCACTATGTCCAGGATGTTGACGAGACAGAATAATGGAATGACAAATTAAGGAAGGTAAACATATTTTTGCACCAGAGATGACAGAATGCAAAACACGAACCATAAAAGCAGTGAGTTTGGTTTTATTACCAGCACGTGGATAAAGATTAGATATGAAAATCCTATGTAGTACTCTGTGTCTGGGTAACAAAAATCTTGAGGGAAGTGCATGACCTTTATGAGTCCAATGAACATCCAAGTTACATAGATCTCTAGTAAGCATTCTACGTTCAGATTCAGAGAGACTGTCATGTAAAATACCAATTGGAATGCTCTCATCATTGACAGGTATTTCCATAATATCAGCAATCAAATGTCGATCCACTACAAACAAACCTTCTTGAGTATCAACTTTAAAAATTAAATTATCAATAGAAAAATCACAGATACATGCAAACATGGATTGGGCAATGGACTGGTATGCAGGTCCACCCCAATGCAAGATGTTATCCCATCCCACAGATTCCAACAGAGTAGGAATACCATATGAAGCAATGTGATTTACATTCACAGGACGCTCAACAATAATATTTCGCATACGTAAATCCCGAACATTCGGAGGATCATTTTCGGGAGACCGAAGATGACGTTGTACAATAGAAGTTGATCTAGAAGAAGATGGACCTCTAGTAGTTTTCTTTTTACCTCTAGCATCCATTTTTAATGGAGGATTTCAATGAAACCACAAGATGCAAGATAGAAAAAATGAGGTTTTAATAGATCAGATTTTTCAAGATAAAACCCCAATCTTGCAATGAACGACCCAATAGATTCAACAAGAGAGTGATTTGAGACACTAATATCAAGAATCTATAGTAAAAATGCAAAGGAACCACTAACCTTGAAGAACTAGGAAGGTGGGTTCGACCGGTCGTAGCTAGAGCCGTTGGTGGGAAAAGAGAAATGAGGAAGATGAGTCAAAATCCCCAAATTAAAGTGAAAACCCGAGTTTCACGACCGGTCGTGTACGTGTTCGACCGGTCGTAGTACGACCGGTCGTGTACACTCACGACTGGTCGAGTACGACTCAAAATTTGCAAATTTTTTTTTTTTTTTAAATAAATTTCAAATTTAATCAAATAAATCATCAATTTATGTACATTATGATACACTAAATCATGCAAATTCAATTTAAATTGCTCATACCGAGATCAAACTTTAATTTATTAAACCTGCTTTTGTCGAGCGGTTTAGTGAAAATGTCAGCAAGTTGAGTCTCGGTTGGAATGTAATCCAAACAAATTACCTTTTCTTCCACTAATTCACGAATGTAATGAAATCTAATATCAATATGCTTAGTACGTGAATGCTGAACTGGATTTTTAGAGATATTTATTGCGCTGGAATTATCGCAAAATAAAATCATAGAATCCAGAGTAATTCCATAATCGCTCAACATTCGTTTCATCCAAACAAGTTGAGTACATGCATTTCCAGCAGCAATGTATTCAGCCTCAGCTGTTGATAGCGATATAGAACTTTGCTTCTTACTAAACCAAGAAACAAGACAATTTCCAATGTAGAAAACAACCACCACTGGTTGATTTCCTATCATCAATGTTTCCAGCCCAGTCAGCATCTGCATACCCGGCTAATTGAACATTAGTTTCATGTGGATACCAGAGACCAAGTTTAGTAGAACTTGCGACATATCGCATAATCCGCTTAACCGCAGTTAAGTGAGATTCTTTAGGATTTGATTGATAACGAGCACAAATACCAACACTCAAGGCTATATCTGGTCTACTAGCAGTCAGATAAAGTAAACTACCAATCAAACTACGATACAATTTAGGATCCACATCATTACCTGCAGAGTCTTTTGAGAGTCTCAAAGTTGTACTCATAGGAGTATCAAAGTTTTTACCTTTCTCAAATCCAAATTTCTTGATTAAGCCCTGAGCATATTTGGTTTGAGAGATAAAAATTCCATTAGGTTGTTGTTTTACTTGCAACCCTAGAAAATAGTTTAATTCACCAACCATGCTCATTTCGAATTTAGACTTCATCAAATCTGCAAACTCAACAGTCATATTAGTACAGGTTGATCCATAAATAATATCGTCAACATATATTTGAACCATTAAAATATCATCGTTATACTTCTTAACAAAGAGTGTCTTATCAACACATCCCATTTGAAAATTATGACTTAGTAAAAACTTAGTCAGTTTTTCGTACCATGCTCTGGGAGCTTGTTTCAGACCATAGAGAGCCTTCTTAAGACGATACACATGATCAGTAAATTTAGGATCTTCAAACCCTGTTGGTTGTTCAACATATACCTCTTCATGTAAATCACCATTCAGAAAGGCACTCTTTACATCCATTTGATAAATTTTAATCTTTCTAAAACATGCAATGGAGATAAAAAGTCTGATTGATTCAAGACGAGCTACAGGGGCAAATGTCTCATTATAGTCAATACCTTCAATTTGTGTATATCCCTGTACAACTAGTCTTGCTTTATTTCGAATAATATTTCCAAGTTCATCAGATTTGTTTTTGAAAATCCATTTTGTTCCAATAATATGTTTATCTTTAGGTCTAGGAACAAGATACCAAACATCATTTCTGACAAACTGATTAAGCTCTTCTTGCATCGCAAGAATCCAGTTTTCATCTGAAAGTGCTTCTTTTACGTTAACCGGTTCAATCTGGGATGTAAAGCATACGTAATTACATATGTCCTCTAATTGTCTACGAGTGCGCACACCAGTGAGAGGGTTTCCAAGTATTTGAGAAGTTGGATGATCTTTAACAGTCCTAAATTCAGAATTAGGTTCACTTGGTGAAGTTTCTTGATTTTCAAGTATAAGCACTTCATCATTATCAGAACTAGGAACAGGTGTATTCAAAAAATCGTCAATCACAACATTTATTGACTCTTGAATCACACCGGTCCTGTTGTTCAGAACACGATATGCACGACTGTTTAAAGAATACCCTAAAAAGATCCCTTCATCACTTTTAGTGTCGAATTTTCCCAAATTTTCACGATCACGCAAAATATAACACTTACTGCCAAAAACTCGAAAATATTTGACAGAAGGCTTTTTCTCAAACCACATTTCATAAGCCGTTTTATTATTAGATTTACAAATATAAACACGGTTAATAATGTAGCAGGCTGTATTTACTGCTTCAGCCCATAAATTCCTAGGGAGCTTCATGCTATTTAACATAACATTTCCCATTTCTTGAAGCACTCTATTCTTTCTCTCGACAATTCCATTTTGTTGAGGAGTTTTAGGTGCAGAGAATTCATGCGATATTCCCTGATCGCTACAGAATTTCTCAAAACTGCTATTTTCGAATTCGGATCCATGATCACTACGGATCTTGTTGACTTGAGAACTTTTTTCAGTTTGAATCCGTTTTATAATCTTTTTCACTTCATCAAGGGTTTCTGATTTGTCTCTCAAGAATGAAACCCAAGTGAATCTTGTATAATCATCTACAATAACTAAGATGTATTTTTTGCCACCTCGACTTTCCGTTCTTGTTGGTCCTATAAGATCCATGTGGAGAAGCTCGAGTGGTCTTGTGGTGGTATTGGAGTTCACCTTTTTGTGAGAGCTCCTAGTTTGTTTACCATACTGGCATTCACCACAAATCTTGTCTACTTTTTGCATCTTAGGTAGACCTCTAATTAGTTCACCTTTGCTCAATCTGTATAAATTTCGATAGTGTACATGTCCGAGGCGTTTATGCCATAATTCTGTCTCATCGGTATGGACCATGTAACACGTTTGTTTAGATGAGCTACTATCGCTTACTATATAGCAGTTCTCAGAAGTTCTGCGACCAGTTAATATTACAGAACCCTTTTCATTTATTATTTCACAACCTTGATTAGAAAATTTAACATTATGGTTGTTATCGCATATTTGAGATATGCTCAACAGGTTGTGTTTTAAACCCTCAACATATAAAACATTTTTAAATAAGGGAAGGTTATAGAGTTGGACCGTACCTTTGCCAATTATCTTGCAGTTGCTACCATCACCAAATGTGACTGACCCATCAGTCATATCTTTAAGATCGGTGAATAGTGCTTTGTCGCCTGTCATATGTCTGGAGCATCCACTGTCTAGGTACCATTTCGAATGGCTTGTAGCTTTGAAAGCAGTGTGAGCAACCAAACAGACAGCTTTAGGAACCCATTTCAGTACAGTTTTAGGTTTAGGAGAATAATTGGTCTTCTTATGTTTATAGTTGTAGGAGTGACCTACAGAATTAGATTTTAATAGCTCCTTCAGTAAATCAATAATTTTTTCAGCTAGTGGGTTTCGAATCTGATTTTTGAAATTTACATAGCTGCTTTTGGGTTTATGAAAAGTTTTTGTATTTTTAGAAAAAACTTGACTAGTATCTTTTCCTTTTGAGTTAGAAGTCTCTCCTTTCACAAAATTGGAAGAAGTATTCTTCTGTTTTGGAGATTTTTTTATCATAACCCAACCCGGATCGATCGCCACATTTTCTTGATCCGGATAACAATTTTTCTAATTTTGGATCGCCTTGGGCATATCTCCATGTGTCCTTCAAACTCAACAGAGAAGATACTTCATTTTTAAGTTTCTCATTTTCAGATTTCAAATTTTCAATTAGGGAGGTTTTGAATTCTAGGTCACACTTAGACTTTTCAAAACTATCTGAAATTTGAGATTTTTCTAAAATAAGAGTTTCAAAACATTCTTTAAGTTTATAAAACTTTTCTTTTTGAAGTTTAAGTTTGACAGCAATTTTACAACTTTCCTTATATAAGGCATTGTAAGCATCTTGAAGATCTTCATCATATTCATGATCACTATCCAAATTTTCTTCACTTGTTGAATCATCGTGATCGGAAAAAGTAAACTTGGCTAGAGTCATAAGGGCCTTAAGTTCATTGCCCGACTCGGTTTCTGAATTTTCTGACTCAGAAGAGGCTTCAGAATCAGACGATTCATCCCAAGTAGCCAACATACCCTTCTTTTTGAATCTGTCCTTTTTAGGACATTTGTTTGCTAAATGCCCATATTCTTGACAGTTGTAGCATTGACTATCTTTCAATGATTTCCAAGTTTTAGACTTAGGTTTGGAACGTTTCTTTTCATTTCCCTTTTGAAAATCGACTCTTTTCTTACTTTTGAAAATCTTATAAAACTTTTTCGCCAAAAGGGCCATATCATCTTCAGACTTTTCTGAATCTGAATTTTCTTGAATAATACTTTTAGATGACTTCAAAGCAATAGACTTACCTTTAGGAGCTTTAAAACTTAATTCATAGGTTTGTAAAGAACCAACTAATTCCTCTACCTTCATATTATCCGTATCACGAAGTTCCTGGATTGCGGTTACCTTTGAATTGAACCGTTCAGGAAGAGAGCGTAGTATTTTTGCACATACTTTACTTTCAGGGATCTTATCGCCCAGACCCCACATTGAGTTCACAATGTCATTCAATCTAGTGTAAAAGTCCATAAACATTTCATTTTCCTCCATATGAATTTCTTCAAATTTAGTTGTGAGGAGTTGGACTTTAGATTTCTTGACAATTGATGTACCTTCGTGTGTCATTTCTAAAATATCCCAAGCTTGCTTTGCAGTATCACAGGATATGATTCTTTTGAACTCATCCGGTGATAGTGCGCAAGTGATTGCATTTAGTGCTTTAGCATTAGCACTACTCTCACTTTTCTGAAGTGTGGTCCATTGGTAATATGGTGTAATTTTCATAGATTTTGAACCATCAACACCAGTTACTTCCGTGATAGGAGGTTTCCATTCAATTACTGTGGCTTGCCACACACTTTCATCCATTGATTTGAGGAAGATCCTCATTCTGGCTTTCCAATAGGCATAGTTGGAGCCATCAAAGGGAGGAGGTCTAGTAACTGAAAGGCTATCAAAATTTGACATCTTTTTATATAGCTTAGATCGTTAGCTCAGGAAATAAATCCAAATAAAAAGCAATAAAATGAGCTATTAGGCTTTGATACCACTTGAAAAGGCCAAGCTATATGTCCTAGAGGGGGGGGGGGGGGTGAATAGGACTATGCCAAATTAAAATAAAATTCAGCGGAAATAAAATAAACCAACAACCTTACAACTTGAATCAATTCACAAAGCTAAATTTAAATCACCTTGATAAATAGATATCGAGAGATTGATTCAAATTCAGTTCTAAGGACAACCTTACACCATAATCAACAAGGGCTTATGGTAGGACAACCTTATTTCTAGAACCTCTTTTGGATCAAGAACTCAATATTAATATAAGTAAATGAAATAGCAAGGAATTGAATTTAAATGAAGAAGTAAGATCTAAATTATTACAACAATCCCCACACTTGCTTGAAATGTAAATAATTACAACATTCACATCCCCTTGTACATTCCACAAGATCAAATGATAAAAGATATGAAAATTAAGCAAGCATTCAAACCACAAGTCAAAGAGTTATAGTGGTTCGCTTGTGTGTACACCAACTGTTTTCCAACAGCCACACAAAAAGCTACTCCACTCCTAATATCCTCACACAGGGGATATTAGCGTTCACTAACAAATAGGTTTTCACAGGTTCACCAAAAACCTTTACAATTGTGTCTTTTTCACTTGGGCTTACACAATCCAAAACCCCTCTTTTCTGAGTTTTCTGGTTTTCCTCAGACAACCAATACAATGAGATTTTTCTGGCTCAACCTCAAACAAAACCAAAAGCAAATGAATTTTACAGAATTGTAAAATACCTGGATTTCTCCTTTTTCGTAGCAGCCCGGTAGAACCAATCGGAGTAGATGATTTGAATGTCAAAGTTCAATTTCCAATACTCACATTCATAAGGTTCTAAGTTCTAATTGATTTTAGATTTAACTCGTTGGGCGTAGCTAAATTTGATTTTGATTCCAAGAAGAAGGAATAAGATAATTCCTCTTTTCAAATATGATTGGAATATAGAAACAAAATCAAATTAAATAAGCTAGCAAAAAGGAATATTAAATAAGCACAATCTAGCTTAAAATAAACACAAACTTATCTCAGAGTGATCACTTGAAAATTCTTGAATTGAATGAGAGTGGAAGTTATGAAAACTCTGAATTTCGTGTTCAATTTATAGAAGCAGAAATCGCTCCTACGACGGTCTTAGAAACCTACGACTGGTCGTAGCTCTAACAGATTTTTGAAAAAATAAGCGCGATCTTGAAAAGCCGTTCTCCGACTGGTCGTGAGTACCCTACGACTGGTCGTGGGTCACCTACGGGACTGGTCGTAGATATCTACGACTGGTCGTAGAATAGACCAACCTTGTGTATTTTAAATATTTGAATAATGTATCCAAAGTGACCTACTTAAAGGGTCAACCTAAGGTCATTCAAACCTGAACCATGTCGTATGGACATTGAACTTCAACCTTTCAACGAATGTAGATAAATTGAATTATATCAGGCTTGTCAGGCTTGAGATCTTGATCAACATATAGAACTACTTCATACGTTGTTTCTTCAGATTTGAACTTCAACATTGTAGCTTCTTGAGGCTTCATCATGTAGTTTTTGAGGCTTCAACATGTAGCTTTTTGAGGTGTCTTGAATTCCAATAAATGATCATACAAGTACAGAACACCGATAGATGTTTTTGGCACACAAAATTTGACAACCAAAGGAGCATGAGACCATAACACTTACAAACATCTAAATATTAAAGAAGTAAAAACCTCATTTGATCCAAAGTATCAAACTAAAGAGAATTAAACGGAAGATCAGTTGACAACTGGGAGTATGCGAGTGTGGATAGAGGTCTATGTAGTTATGCCAACGCACTAGACATGATATTACATAGCTAGAGTAAACTTAGAGATTTACTAGTTAAACCCCCAGTACTAAACACTGGAAGCATCGTAGAGTCCTGGCTACTTAAAAGCACACCAAAGACTTGTTATGGTTTTCCATTCAGAGTTCTGCCGTGTTGGAAGGAAT
The DNA here is from genome assembly GCA_021015155.1 of Magnolia officinalis. Classification (NCBI taxonomy): domain Eukaryota; kingdom Viridiplantae; phylum Streptophyta; class Magnoliopsida; order Magnoliales; family Magnoliaceae; genus Magnolia; species Magnolia officinalis. The sequence goes on along the minus strand of JAJHSJ010000005.1, from coordinate 39,171,438 downwards.
ACCGGATGCAAGCTATATATACGAGTGCAGGGATCACAAGGTCTACTATAGGGTGGTTTCACTCTAGGAAGTGCAGCTGGATCATGGGGATCTAAGAAATAGAATGCATAATGCAATGACTATGAAAGTCTGAATTTAAGCCCTGGATGCAACAGGACAAAGGGGTTGAGTGGTTAAGGGATCTTTTAACAGAAAAATCTCTTTTTGTGTAAAGCTTATATCGTTATGTCACTAATTGGATAGTGAAGCACATTAAATAGAGCTATAGCGGCACATATAATGGTAAGTCTAGACATACAAGTCTACGACATGATTATGTTAGATAATTGATTCGAGATGGAATCATTGTTATTTCTTATGTGAAATCAAGCAATAACCTAGCAGACCCTTTTACTAAATTAACCTCTATCGAGAGATGTAGTAAAATCAACATCTAGAGGGATGGGGTTGAAACTCTTCAACCAAAGTTTCACTAGTGATGGTAACCCAACCTAAAATCAGAAAATCTCTAATTTTGGGTTTAATGGGTAAAAATAAGTTACTGATATGTGGAATGTTTTTCATCATTAAAATTATATACGACCTCATCCATAATAGATAAGTGCTAAGCGTTACGAAAGAGGGTTGAGTCTTTGAATTCTTAATGAAATACAGTCTAAAGGATAAGTGTCTTAAAGACACTGGAAGGATTTTACCTATGTGGACATAGAGATGGTGCGTCTCTTATGAGAGTTGAAGTTTCTCTCGGGATCGTTCATGAAATAGGATGAGCACATGACCGTTAATCGTGCTGAGCAAGATCGTGGGAGCTCTAATATACACAATAGTGAATACATGTGTAGTTTCTCCGACTCTGTTATATAGGAATAACTATTTCAACGATGCGACTAGCAGTCATTTCGATAGAGCTTTATGTTACTTACACTAAGGAAAGATTCAAATCAAAAGATATCTTTCTTTATGCATATAAGTTGTTTTTATTCTAGCAGAGATAATTTTTTCAAAAATATATTTTTAAAACAAGTGGGGGATTGTTATAAAATATTGTTTATATATATATATATATTATATATATATATATATATATATTATAAAAAGGTTTGCAAAAACCCCTTTTTTAAGTGTTTTGAGAATAGTCCCACATTGGAAAAAGAAAAGAAAATTCTTTGGTATATATGAGAATGGTGGAGTATGGTTATGTTTACCCACATAGTCCGAGAAGTATCGAGCTTATGAGTTCCAGTGCAAAACACTAGAACACCCGTGTGCGCGCTCGGGCATGGGCTTGTTGCGAGGGTGTGGGGATGTGAGGCAGTGTGACTGTAGAGGCGCTAGTGGCGCACTTTGCACTTCGCATGTTTGCATCATGTGGTAGAGGGTCGTTCCTTCGCAACCTTACACAAATCGGCGCGAGACGAGTGCGATTCGCGGTGCAACAGAGAGCTATGGCGAGTGGCTGGAAGTTTAGAGGACTGAATGGGGCCCATTGGCTTATATAGAGTTTGGAAATAGAGCTGTTGCAGAAAGGTGTAACTCCTCATGTAATTGATAGCTGACCATGTAGAAACCGTTGCATGTGGCTAGCCCAACAGTTAGAAATGGCTAGCCAATGTCTCACAACGGTCAGAAATAGCCATTGCACTACATGCACAGTAGTCAGAAACTGCCAATAACGACTAGTTTTTCACAACAGCCAGTAAACGGTCATTTGAATTAAATTCCCTGGACCAAAACTGACAGCCATGTAAAATCATTATTTCTGTATTAGTTTCAACAATATGTTATTCAATTGGGCCATACTAATAGAAACGGTTGGGAGAGACATCCACCCTTGATTGTTACCAGGCTCACCTTGATGAGCATGTGAAATCCATTCCAACCACTGGATTCCACACTAGATTCTAGGCCTAATGGCTAAAATGAGGGCTCATAAGTCATTTAAGTGGGGTCATACCAAGGGAAACCAGTGTAAGCATTTCTTGTAGATTGTTTTTAATCGTGTGTTCTATCTGAACCACAGATGAGGCTGATTTAAGGGTCTTGGGTGTAACATTGGGTAACTTAGGTAATGGCTGAGGTGGATTTTACATGAACACCATGGTGGGGCCATCCCAAGCTGTGGTCACTTTTCCATGCTAAAATCAAATAATTGTGCGGTGAAAACATTTAATTACATTAAATAAGAAGAAAGTTTTCATTAAATGCATAGCCAACTAGTTGTGTGTGAACATTACTCTAATATAAATAATATATAATTTATTTAAATATATAAATATATACAAAATATTTATACTAAGCGAACCCAATCCGTGCCAAACCGAGTCAAGTTCCGAGCCAACTCGAGTTCAGCATAGCTCAGATTCGGCTCGAAATTTTTTCGACCTCAAAAATTAGCTTGAATTGTCTCGAACCCAGTTTCAAGTCAAGTCGAGTTGAGCTTTTCTAAGTTAGTGATTTAACCGAGCTAACTTGGTTCGTGTACAGCTCCATGTACAACTTGCTTATATTGATGGCCCTACACCGCACCCTTTATGCCTTGATTGTTGATACTGACCTTTGTTTTTGTATTTTTTTTTTTTGTGTTTTTTTTTTTGGAGTTGAATGTGAACCACTGAAATGTTTTTTCAATGCTTTTGCAGTCTGATGTTAAGAATCATCAGATCACCTTCTTTTTTTTTTCTTTTTAATATGGTGGGCCATATAGCATTGTGGTTCGCAATCATCCAGAAATGAATAGTTGAGATCATCAGTATATCACATCATGTCGGTCCCAGTGGGAGCACACATGCTAGTGATCATGATTGGCCACCTAAGCAAAATGAAATCTTGTGGATCGTAATGTGGGTCCATCTCCATCTCCGCAACACACCTGACAGGTAACTTATCATTTGGGACCGCCCATTTGGTTGTAACTGTTTTCTGAGAAGTGGCCACACCACTGAGAAAATGTACAGCCATTGATATTATCAAGAGTACACGAGTTGCCCGACCGATTAGTGGATTCACTACAAGAAAAGAGGGCAAAACCGACCATGGTGGAACCCTTCGCCGGCTGGAACCAAATCCAGCTGTCGGAAAAGGGTCCTTCTTAAATCAAAATGCGAATGCCCCCTTCTCATTTTCGGCACTTTTCCTCTCCCCGTCGCAGACTCTCTCTCTCTCTCTCTCTCTCTCTCTCTCTCTCTCTCTCTCTCTCTCTCTCTCTCTCTCTCTCTGCGCCTCTCCCTCTCCCCCTCTCTCTCTGTCTCTCTGTCTCTCTCTCTCTCTATGCACCTCTCCGTCTCTGCTCGATCTCTCTCTCTCTCTCGGCCCCCATCTCCGTCCTCCCGCCTCGAGAACCTCCATCTCTCTCTCTCATCTCTCTCTCTCTCTCTCTCTCTCTCTCTCTCTCTCTCTCTCTCTCTCTCTCTCTCTCTCTCTCTTCCATCCTCTAGCCAGATCTGGTCCTTTTACTCACTGCAAATAGGTATAGATCTAAACCCTTCTACGGTTTAGGGCTTTTGCATTCTATTCCCTTCCCTTCCCTCTCTTTCTCCCTCCTAGGTTTAGGGCTTTTGGATGAGATTCGACATATGTTCTTAAGTGATGGAGGCGATTATTAAGATGTGGTGGCGTTGAATTCGTCACTTGCATTTTCTCTTCTTGTGAACTAATTTGGTGAGACTTCTTTCCCCTTATCATTTTCATTTCACTGTTGATAGTTAAATGAAGTTAATGTAATCATATGAAAGTTTTGTAACTGATCAAGAAAGTAAGAAAATAATATGAATTTCTATTTTTATTTCACTAAAGCATTTCATTATTTTTATATGAAAATCTGCATGCTAATTGTTTGAGGAAATGCCTCAACCAAGAACGTTCTTGTGTTAATCATGCTAGAGGTTTTGCGTTTCAACTCTCTATAAATGGGGCACAAATCGCTCTATGGTTAGATGAACCCATTGTATCATCCATCTAGTTGACCCGTCTTTGGTGGACCAACACATAAATTCACAATGACTGGGGAATTTTCTCCTGTTGACCATTTTTTTTTCAGCCATCTATTCGATCAAATGGCCAGGACGATTATGTCAGTTTGACTTTTGAAATGTGGTCATCCACAATAGGACCTACCAGAAGGATGTTTTGGATCATCCAAATATACAGCTATGCAGAGCTCACCAATCTATAGACCAATCGGAGGACCTCAAGGACTCCACTGGCCTACATGATGAATGGCCTGGATCTAACTCCAGCAGGGTTGGGTTCCTTCAACGTATTCATACTCTCGATGGATGATTCCTCAAGATGCTGAAATTAAGAACTGGTTCAGTGCCTCCCACATCCAGCACCGTTGTGTGAATTTGTAGGTGGAAAGAGGAGCATTGGATGGATCCGTTTAAACCATTTAGTGGCCAACCTAGGCTCCGCATCCAACGGTGATCACCCCGGAAGTGAGTGAGTTGACGTCTGCAGATGTAGAGGCACGGAAAATTCATGCCCCTATATGTGCCGAATCCATACTCGCCGAAATTAGGATGTACTAGTGTTTGTGGCCTACGAGGCCTATCTCAGGCGACTGATGTCAGGAATTCATGGCTTCACCTATTAACCTTATGTGGATGGAAAATACTGAGGGTTCTATTGTTATTTCCTAATTTTACAGTTTTGGTTTGAAGGCTTTTGAAGAGTTCTTTGTTCTCCTTGTTGACAACCATTTGTCTTTGAATGTTAAATTTGGTGTTGTAGGGTAATCCTGACCATAGGATTTGCATCCTTGGGTTTTTATCCAATATCTCTTCTTTTTTATGGATGAGTTCTCTGTGTGTTTTCCAAGGCTTCTGAAATTGTTTTTCTTTTTTGGTTTTGAAATTTTAGCATTTAACTCCTGTAATTTTTACTAAATCTCACATATGCATCATGCATACACTTGGATTTCAAGAGATGTGACCTATAGTTGCAATAAGGCCAAATTTAAATTAGCAGTGTAATGCATTCATTGGTTCTGTGTCATCTGGTATAGTATACTTTATTAGGTCTGCTTATTATATATATACATATATTTTGTTTGTCTGCTTCAGTTGTTGTTTACTTTTATTTTTTTCTTATATCTGAAGGTCTCCTGCCAATTTTATCAAACGTACTTGGGTTTGTTTGGAGCATGCTTGGGGATAGGAGCTGCATTATAAGAAATACTCATGCTATATTCGATCTCGATTTAAATAGTTGTACGTGCATGCACTTGTGTTATATGATAAGAAATTTCATTGTCCATGTTTCTTACTGGATGATCTGGGGCCTTATCTATTTTTTGTAAACCTGGTTTTATCTTGAATCATCCATGTGATAGCATGTTTTGTTATTTTTGGCAGATTATGCCCTGTTGTGTTCTCGAGGGCTTAAAAAGGTTAGTCAAGATATGGAGCAAGTGCACCTTTGGTCAAATTGCTACCGGTACCGGATCTTGTCATTCCAGGAGGCTCTTGACTGACGGTTCCTCATTCTCAGAAAATTCCTTCTCATTTCCTTTGTCAACTGCACTGAGCTGCCAATTGATCTTACATGATCATCACACAAGACCTAATGCAACTTTATTCTGAAACTGGTGTTGGATCTCTACAGCACTTCAAGTATGATCTTTGTCGACATTTTTTTTCAGCAGTAATTTGTTGTTGTTGTTAATCTGCTCTGACGCTCTATCCTTCCATTGCGTCACCAACACAACTTTCACATGGAATCAGCGTGAGGTCAAGAGTGCTTGACATTATGGAAACATTAGGGAACATTCTATGTCAGGACTTCTTGAATTCCTATGTTCTCCAGTATGAGATTTTTATTGACTTCTTTGTAATACCAACTTTGTTTTGCTTTCTAAAATTTTCCAAGGTGAAGTTGCAAGTCTACAAGCATACATCTTAGGTCAGATCAGATACATCATCCTTACACTGTGCATTTTTTCTTGAATAAGAAAGAGCCACACACTTTAAGAGGCACACTGGTATTTCTCAAGAAAAATGGATTGGTGAGTTGGTTTTGTACAGTCACACTTGATAAGCTATTAGATCAACACTTTCGTGTGGTCTAAGAGAATTTTCTGTACATTACAGGTACAAAGTAATTAAGGAAGTTGGTGATGGGACCTTTGGGAGCGTCTGGCACGCAATTAATAAGCAGACTAGTGAAGTTGTAAGATTCTTTTTGACTGAGCTTAAAATGCACGTTAAGCGGCTGTCTTGAGTTAAATAAATGTACATCTATCTATTTTGTGTAATTTTGGTTTTGTTGGGCAGGTTGCTATTAAAAGAATGAAGAGAAAGTACTATTCTTGGGAGGAGTGCATGAATCTTAGAGAAGTAAGGGTAAATATTAATGGTCTTTTCTGCCTCAGTTGAGATTATTCGTTCATGTTTGTCAGGTTATGATGGCCTTCACTGTTTTGGCAGTCCTTACGGAAGATGAACCATCCCAACATTGTGAAGCTGAAGGAGGTTATCAGAGAAAATGATGTCTTGTACTTCGTTTTTGAGTATATGGTGTGTTTTCTGAAGATATCACTATATTGTTATCCTTAATTCATTATGTGATGTTTATTTTGAGCCTTTCTTTTCTCTCGTTGAATTTAAGCCGCTTGAATCTCATATATCCAAAGCAACCAGACTTGCTCTGGCCTGCTTGCCGAAATGGTGAAGCAGCGTCCTCTGTTCCCTGGGGATCTGAAATTGATGAATTGTTCAAATCTTCATGTGTTGCAGTTATACTGATTCTTTTGTATATATGAGATTAATTTGTGAGAATGGCTTTGCATGTATAGCTCTGTCACAGGCAGATTTTCTTTACATGTGTTCTCTCTCTTATTCCTTTTCTTTTTTGGGGGAAGGGTTATGGTACGCCCAAGATGAAAAACGTAGCCCGGGGTAACATCCTTGCCTGATTTTAAGTCTTCCTTTCTCAAGTGGCCTCCCAAGGTATTAGTGGACGGTTGTTTGTTCCAATTACTAAAATAAGATTTTCTAGTCTATTGAATTAATTGTAGTCATATATGAAATAATCAAGATTTCTGTTGGATTGATTCTCAAGTGGCCTCCCAAGGTATGCTCATCAAATGCCTCTTTACTTTGTTTTTTTACTAACGATTTCTTACACTGTGAGGTTGCAAATCATGTTATCTGCAGTGGACTTCTTCCATTTGTCAATGGTGATCGAAGTGGTAGATGGATCCAAGCTTAGTTTCTAGCATCTCACGGATCTTATAGGGACCCAAAAGAGATTTACCCGGGGTGGGCCAACCAATTCCATTCTATCTTCCTCTTTTCTTTGGGACAATAAGAAAAGATCTCTCATGCCTCACATATACAAACTCTCAGCCTGAGCACAGTACAATACCTACTATTGAGAAATGTGATGTGGTTTTTTCTTTAGTCTTTTTAACTGTTAGCTTAGCTGACTTCTGAAAGCTATTTTTGGATAATAAAATATATTTTGAATGCTTTTGTTTTAGCATAGCTCAGCAGATTCTAAAGGAATGTCAAGAGTTCTGACCTTTTTGGGAAAGAACAAATGCTGCTACATCATAATAGTATTCATATAACCTACCTACCTATGTTATTGCAACATCTTTAGTGGAGTTATCACGGGGGCTAGAAATGGTGAGAATTTCATCTCTCTCTCTCTCTCTCTCTCTCTCTCTCTCTCTCTCTCTCTCTCTCTCTCTCTCTCTCTCTCTTACCTACCTACCTACCTATCTATCTATCTATCTATACAATAAGCTTTTAGTTGCTTCTGTTTGATAGCAGTTGAACTATTTTAGTTACTTTGAATTGCAATCACTCGTATGGAGAATTCGTCTTTGACTACAGCTATGGCGCTCAATATTATCCAAAGTTGCAATGATGTGTTCCTTTTACTCCAGTAACAGGTCCCTGGATATTATCCATGGCAGCATGCAAGGACCAATGGCTTGGACTGCTGAACCATGGTGACGCTTGTCCGAATTGAAAACTTGCATATAGTGCTTAAATTATCATCCAATCACTGTCTTACTCGGCTTCCTCTTCATTGAAGGTTCTGACATGAGTCTTGGACTTCTGTTTACCTGAATGCAACAAAACAGAAAATACTTTCATTTTGAACTATAAATTTTATCAGATTCAAGACAATAAGGAAGAGGCTTTGCTAATATTCCGTTCTAAAGAAAATCAGGTTGGTTCACTCATCAGTTGTGGCTAGCACACAACACTAATGTGTAGCTAGAGAGAAAAAAAAAAGTATTTTTTTCCTTAGCGATCCACTATTTTGTACGCTATGAACCACCATGAATTGACCAGCCTAAAATGGTGGATCTTAGCAATCCACTATTTTATTCCCGGTATGCAATTTCTAATTTTCAAAATGCCTGTATACCATCCATCATTCTCTGCTACTTTATTAAAGTTTTTCCTCTTTCTCCCTTTTTTAAAAATTGTTGTTGTTAGCATGTAATATCGCTTGGATTTTTATGTTGTTGTTGTTGTTGCCAGTGAACCAGAAACATCAGGGCAGATGTTCAGAGAAGATATGAACTCTGCTGGGAGCTTTTATGAATCCATTGTTAACACTGAGCTCGCTCTGGTGGATGATGCATTCAAAACATTGCCTATTCCAGTTCTATGTGATGGTAAAGAGATAATGTCTCTTTCTGAGATTGATGAGATTGTTCTTCTTTATCAAATTTCACTATTTATGTTTTATGGATTATTATGGCACGAAGATTTAATTTTCCATTTTATTTTTCTTTGAATGGTTGGATCTTAGAACTGTACAATGAATCTATATATTTCCATTAACCTTTGAAAGAAGTCTATCTAATGGGCTTTGACACATTTGTCTTTTGCAAACTTATCCAAATCCTTTGCAAGATAAAGCAGCATATTCAGTTGTTAAGTAAGTTAATTTAGCTTTCTACTCAAACTGATTCCTCTCTCTCTCTCTCTCTCTCGCTCCTCTCTCTCTCTCTCTCTCTCTTCTCTCTCTCTCTCTCTCTCTCTCTCTCTCTCTCTCTCTCTCTCTCTCTCTCTTTGAATTACCAACAGCTATGGCATATCTTCTCAGTCATAAACTGATGGATGATTTATTGAAATAACTTTTTGTTTACAGGGAATTGAAATAGCTGAGTTGGCAATGATGATATTTCCATGCAATAAATATTATTTTAAAAAACAATATTTGAACACTAGAGAATGTGATGGGTTGGGTTGGAATGTATTTAATTTGGACACAAGCACTGCATAGGCATAAATTTGGCATGCCACATCTGGATACAATTAGATTATCAAGCTAATGTGCACATTGGGTGAGGTTTCACCTATTATGGAAAGAAGCAGATATCTCACAAACAAAAGTTGTTCATCTAAATTTGCAACTAAATGCAATCTTTAATACCCATGATTTTTTGTGGGGTTTTTTTTTTGTTATGGTTTGTTTCAAGACTCTGCTTGCTAGGATATTGTATTATACTGGACTAGAACAAACTTCGTCGACATTTGCATATGTCATGTCCAACTTATTTCCATCAATAACCTTCTTGTTGGCTATCATCTTCGGGTATAACCCACTCATCTCAGCATTTTAAGTTAGGACTTGTTTTGATTCATATAACATATCGAATTTTGGTACTTTCCAAAGGATCATGTAGATTTTGTAATAAGTAGAGAAGCATTGGTTTGTATTTTTGGAACATAGGTTTTCAAGTTTGGTGGATAGATGGTCTTCATCCAATTACTTATGCCCATTTCATGTTATGCAGGAAAAAGTGAAAAATGAACCTAAACTATGTCAAAGCCTTGGTTTCAAGTAACTTGGTGCCTTTAGTTGTTGTTGACGATGCGCCAGAATATATAAAATTGGGACAAAAGCAAGAGGTGGGCAACTAGCTACTGATACTCATTGATGATTAGTTCATTAAATTGTTCATGCTAAATATGGAATATCTATTTAATTCAGTTGCATTTTCTGGTATCATTTTCTTAGAACCATACGAGTAATTCAGATTTATTTCCCAAACTAAAATGATCATGAAAAGGCATTCTGTTAAGCTTCTGAAAATTTTTTTTCACTGGTAAGAATGATCTATCATCCTTCGATGTGCTCCATTAGATAAAAGTTTTCTTAATATTTCTAACATGGGTTTCTCTAGTCTTCTGATTTTTCTACAGTTGATTCAGAATTTCTTTCTTACTTGAATCGGGTTCTTATTGTTCTTTCTTAATGTTGTTTCCATGTCCAGGTGGGGAATGGTGCAATGCCTGCTTTGATTAGCTCACATAACAGATTTATTTCTCATGTACAACACCCTATCTCTCTTCCATATATATCTTCTTTTTCTTTCTTTCTTTTTAATGTTGCTTACATTTGAAATTTACATGCTTCATCAATGCTGATACAAACCCTCTCTGTGATAGGAAAATGCACAGCCAATACTCCCAGTCTTATTATGCGAAGAAAAATAACGTGACTATTCACAGTAGTTAGAACCACTTATTTGCTATGATGCTGCATACCATTTTGTCAATCTCTAATTGTGATTACAACGAAGTTTAGATCTCATCGTAATCTCTCTTATATGCCATCATGGCACATGCAATCTCTTCACACATGCGCATAGGCAATCGCATTCGACAACGTTGCTCTATACTTTATCTCTTGTGAAATGGGGGTCCAACTGTAACCAGCAAATACCTGCAATCACTCTTTCAGCTTCCATACCTTGGCCTAATTCTCTGTATTTTACATAAATTGCTACTTTTTAAGTTTGTTAAAAGATCAGTCAAGCCATGAATTTTATGTTTTGTATTTTACATAAATTGCAGCTTCCATACCTGCAATCGTTTTTTTCCCAGCGGTGAAAGTGGGCAGGAAAAACTGAAACAACAAAATTGCAAACACTACGGATTGTCAGTAACCATAGGTTCAATGGCTACGGATTTTATCCGTAGTGTTTTCTCCTTTTTGGCCAACACAATAAATAATCGACGATTTAGGGGCACCCGCAAAACCGCGGTAAAAGCTAATGGCTATCAGTAAAACCTTTACCGACCGAGCCTTTACCCACAGTTGCCTAACCACGAGTAAAACTTTTACTGGCGGGTTTTTGGACATTTGGCAGCGGTTTTGACCACCGGAAAGGACAATTTTCTTGTAGTGATTGGGCTGATTCTGCGCCCAGTGATCTTTGTGGTGGAGCCAGAGTCCTTGGGATAGCTTGGTGTCATTAGCACATGACACCTTGCTAACTACGTGCTTGTTGGACGGTAGCATAGAAAAATGATCGCCTACTAAATTTTCATGTGCTTTCATTCTTTCCGTCAGTGTTCGAATACGTAGCTTATTTGATCTGTGGAAAAGGTGGTCTACCCCATGATGATTACCTGGCAGGAGAATCAGACTGATCCACTCATTGGTGAGCCACAACAGTACAATGGTTCATATTGTCGGTTGTCCCTTGATTTTGTCAGTCCCGATGCATCAACGAATGGATCTGCCGCATTTACATCCCTGGTGGTCATGATGTAACTTGTGTTTGTGCAATCCAATTAAACACAAGGACGTACATGTGATTAAGGACATTTATTTTCATTTCGATTATGATGTGTAAGTGAAAAGGACAACGTCAAATAATTGAAATAAATGCGGAATATGTAAATATTACAAAGATCTTAATTGCTTGAGTATTGAAACCTTAATTCCAAATAATTCATAGGACAACCTTCACCTAAAATATTAGGCAGGACAACCTTATTTCACGAATGACTTTTGAAATCAATTTTTCAAACTAACAAGAGTATAATAAAAAATATTACAATATTCACCACTAAAATGAAATAATAAAATACATCCAACTACTAAAAATAATAAAGCATTCACCACATGACACAAAGAGTTATAGCGGTTCAGTACTTAAAAACAGCCTCACCTACTCCATTCCCAAAATGACAATCTCGTAATTTTGGCTTTCACTATAAAAAGTTTTTCACAGGGTCATCTTAATAACTTGATACAGTTCCTTGTAATTTTCATGGGCTATCACAATAAAAACCTAAATGAGATTTTCACAGGCTATCTCAGACAAAAGCTCAACTAAGATTTTCAGAGGATATCCCAGAAAAACTTAAACAGAGTTTTAGAAGGTATACTTATCTTCAAATGTAGAAGATGTAGCAGAAGGACCTCTTTCTTGAACGTAGATGACACAGTGTTTAATCAAACAAAAAGAGTCTAGGGTTCTATAGATTTTAATTATGAAAAACTCAAATGCTACTTAATTCAATTCTCTTAGATCTCAAAGAGGAGTATAGTTTACTCTATTAGATTATGACTTAAAAGATCTGAGAATAAAGAGAATTGAATAAGTTATTAAAATAAATTATAAATACCAACAAATAGCTTGCTGAGGACTTGAGCTTCTTTCTCTCTTACAGAAGAATTATGATAATAATTTTTATGTAATTCGGAATGAGAGACACTCAATTTATAGGCAAAGAAGTTAGAACTTTGGTTAGCTCGAGGTAAGCTTTGACTAGCCCGAGTTCATCGGATTCAGTTCAATGGATTTCGGATTGTGTGGGATAAGAATTATCCAAAATTCGATTGGCCTGAGGTCAAGTTCGGCTAGCTGAAATTCACAATTCGGCTAATTGAATTCCCGCGAATTCCAAAAGTTGGTGTTGCTAGATTTCACCCGAAATTTCTTTGGCTGGGCGAATTTCAAGTTTAGGCTAACCGAACTAAACTTGGGCTAGCCGAATTTTCAACAAAAGTTATTATTTTGCTCGAGCTTGAAGTTGTGCTGGCTGAGGAAGTTTAGGCTGGCCGAACTAGAAGTTAGGTTGGTCGAATTTCAGGCAAAAACACATGCAAAAACCCATGATAAAGATTTTTTGAAAGCACCTAGTCCTACGGTCTTTTTAAGGTTATACCATCTGAGATATATCAAATATCTGAGTCACTTTGACTTGTACTTTGTCTTGAATTTTGTCTTGGATATAGGCGACGATTTCTTTGAGAAGATGTGCAAATCTTTTCTTGAACATAAGCCGATCTTGAACCGATCTTTAAGTTCTACCTTGAAGCGCTTTTGTCTCACGAAATTTGACAATCTATGTGTGGTCATCATCATAGCACTTACAGAATTGTATTTAACTCAATGTTTGATTGAACACCAGTTATCTCCATGTCGAAATGAATGCATAGGACCAGATTTGGAAATTCAACTATCGCGTCAACTACCAGTTGTGATCATCGGTTGGATTTTTTCTTTACGATTTTAGGACTTTTCTTTCACCAATAATTACGATTTAATATTTTAAAAAAATAAAAATGAATAAATAAATAAATAAAAGGCTAAACAATGTTAATTTTATTAATATTTGAATATGTGGCTCATTGCAATTGACAGATTATTAAAATAAACTAGAGAAATAAACAAACGAGATAAATACATAATCTATCTAGAAGAACAGATGAGGCGAATGGTTAGCAGGATGTGACTAGAGGCGTGTAGTCGTCTAAGTAAGAACTCGGTTGATCGGGATCCAACAACTTAGGGCATGTTTGAAACCATGTAATTCATGAGAATTGTGGTATTGTTTACCCTTTTTAGTATTAATTACTTACCACACGATTTTATGAGGGAAGCAACAACACTTTTAGGTATGGAAAATGAGATGGGACTCTTTGG
>JAJHSJ010000005.1:38869547-39157648 GCA_021015155.1 Magnolia officinalis | reverse complement strand
CAAATATCATCCCGATACAAAACTTCTGTTACTCCCTGGTGTTCAATCCCCACTGTTCATGTGGTATGGCCACATGAGTTTTTCATGTGCTTGATTTTTAGATTATTATTCTATTGTGGTCTTTAAAAACATATGGACGGAGTGTATTTGTCATCGACATCTATGGGCCCCACAACCCCGGCACGGGTATATCTATACCCCTGTGCCCGGGGAATATGCAATCGGCTCTCGACGTGGGACCCAATTTTTGTGTTCACAGAACTCAAACCGTCAAAATTTACATTCTGATCACCCTCGTGGTAACTTCTTGTGCCAGCCCTGTCATCCCTATCTTTCCCACTAACACGAGGACATCCATATATAAGCCTCACCGTGAAGATCAGATCGCTCTGCTCAATAGGTGGGCCATCTAGAGTAAGAACCAAATGGTTTGGATAGATATATTCAATTTGGAGAAATCGTCAGGTGTGTAAGGAATAGTTTGATTTCGTTTAAACATTTCGTTTAAGCATTTGCGAGTATTTATATGTTGGGCGTGACTTAAGGCCTTGTGACCCTACGTTAAAATAACTAGATTATGATATGATTTGTGAAGATTGACATGATTACTTAGCCACTGAGCAACAAGTAGAGCTGTATACGAGCCGAGCTACCTTGAAAAGCTCGCTTGGCTTGGCTTGATATAGTTCGGTTTAACTTGTCTTGAACGGCGATTCAAGATGAGACAAGCTTCATATGACCCATCTTATTTTAAAACAAGTTGAGGTCGATTAGAGTGAAGCTTGGTTAGCTCGTGTGTGTGTGTGTGTGTGTGTGTGTATGTATCTTAAAGGCCCTACCTTATTTGTTCCTTTTTTATCTTTCTATTTACGAACCTAGAGCGATTGCCCGAGCTCCTCTCTCTCTCTTAGCCTTAAAGCTTAATTGAAATATAATAAGTAATCTTATAAGAGGTACAAATCTGTTATGAAACCGTATGGCTCAAACAATAGAATTTTGAGTGTTGTTTGATCTCATCAAAAAGACCTCGAGAAATTAAAGTTAACATGAATACTATTGCAACTACCCCCTGTGTGCCATGTTTGTGGAGATGTTGTGCACCTAACATGAATTAAACTTAACATGAATTCAAAAGGGCTCGTTTGATTCATGAAGTAGTCCAAGAGCCTCTCTTGTGTGTCATGCTTGTGGAGATGTTGTACACCTAATATTTGAATGCTTGATTTTAAAAAGAGCCTAATCTACCTTAATTACAAACCAAACTAGTAAATATGTGTTAATTGAGAAATTAACACACTAATGGAGAAGCACCCCTAGAGGATTGCCAGAAAAGAAGATAGAGTTTTCAACACTTCCTAAAATGACTGATCATATGAAGGTATTGTTGAAATTGATTGTTCGGTGTAATGAAACGATAAAGAGAATGCTAATAAAGGACAATAATAATTACTATATGACTTGGATAGTTAAATCACCTATCGAACATAGATCTCTAACTAGAAATTCACTTAACTGAAATGTATCTAAGAAAATCATTCGCCCTCTTGAACATATTCTGGGTCCTAGGAAATTCACACCTAAGTGGGTTGTTAAGGGGGATAAATAACTTTAAAAGGTATACGAGGGCTTAATTGTTAAATATGAGGAGTAGTTTAGCATCTTTGAGTGAGCACTATAGGTAAATTAGAGGAATTCATCATCATTTATGCTTAATAGATAAATTCGATGATTTTTTAGCCTTAATCCTTTTTTATAGTTTAGCTTTAAAGTTGTTGATTTTAATATCATATGTTTATTGCTAGACTATCTTTAGTCATTTTTATTTCAAATGACGTATCTCTTAAATGACAATAATTAGCATTCTCCATGTTGTTAATGTTATATGTATCTTATTCCCTTGTTAGTATGTGCTCATTGAAAAATCATGATTTGTAGAGCCTTCAATTTTTCTATTCTTAATTGGTATATCCATGGGATTGTCTCTTTTTCAAATACTTGTAAAAAGGAAGAGAAAGATCAAGTCTCACCAAAACAAGTTAAATTCTGTTTTGTATGATTTGTTTGTTGTTGTACGGAATTTATGAAGATAGGGAGAGCCATGCAGAGTTTACATGTATTTGTATATTCGAATTGTAAATCATTTGTATTTGACGTGTAATAATTTAATTTGTTTTGGTTTGTTACTGGTATGGACCATGAAAAGGTCTAGGTTAGTTTTTTGTCACGTAATTAACAAAGGGGGGAATTATTAGTGCACTTATTTGTGCACTTGTTTTATCAATCAAGTAATTTTGTGGATTATGTAGTCAGTTGAACCCTTGGAAGCTGAAGACCGAAGACATAAGAAGACTTTGAGCATTAGGAGTGAAGAACAGGTAAATGAGGTTCCTTGGTGATCATAACCTTAGACCCAAAACAACCTAAACTTCTAAATGATCTTAACCTTGATAAGAAAACCTTGTTTGATCATCGCATTGCCTTAAAAGCCTTTATAGAACATGCTTTGATAAGTTTTAGAGGTTCGAGTTATTAGAAAGTAAACTCCACAAACCAGGTAACTCATAAGTGAGTTCGATCAATCGACAAAACCGTCCAATGAGTTCACTTGACTATTTCACCAGAGCTCGATTGATCGATCGAGCCTAGCTATTGGAGATTTGTTAGAGTCTTTTTTCTATAAATATTGCTTTCAAATCTTTACATTTTTTTTTTTTATGAATTTTGGCATTTTAGAGACCTTGGTGTATCACAAGCTCTACCAAACCTCATAGGATCTATCCCAAAGAGATTGATGCTCTCTTCTTAGTTATTGATCACTCTAATGAGCATTCCAGGCTCCTTTACAATAAGAAAATGATCTCAAGCCCTCTATAGAGTACATATATAAGTCTTTGTGTAGGCCTCCGATAAGTGTATATGTTTGTTGGGTTTTTGTGTAGGACATAGGATCTTGTGTAAGGAAGAATTTACTAGACATAAGTGTGTACCTGTTAGTCCCCATTGGGAGTCTCTTGTGGGCCTTGGATTAGTACCATTAGTGGTTGTTAGTTAGCCAATAGAAAATCAAATAAAGTCTTTTGCGAGAGCCACCGACACGGGTGAGTACATGTGTAAGTCCTTTTCTAGCCTCAATGGGAGTGTACACTTGTAAAGATTAAAGGTGAACCTGATTTAAAACCTCTGATAGTGAATACTGATACACTCGAGGAGAGTGCGTTCCTCGAAAATGAAAGAGGGAAACCAAACCACTATATATGCTTGTGTTTGTAATTATCATTTGAGCACAATTCTATTCTTACTTATGTGTTTGATTAGTTAAGCCATATAAATGCTTGAATTGGATTATATGCTAGGCATTTAACTTGCAAGCACACACAAGCTCACTATGTCTTAAACTAGTTGCTTAATTGGCATATCTTTTGTAGTTATGTAATTGAACCTACTTTAGCTTATAAGCCTTAATGTTAATTTATCTTATTAATTTTAATTAGTAAATTATATTAGTTAAGCAAATAATTTTAAATTGGTCCCAATCACCCCCTAAGACTTAGCCATAATTCTGTACCTCCGCCATGCTTCTGCGCACACCGTGGTAGATAATTCACGTGTAATTTCAAAGTCGTCCTTTTTAACTGTGGAATCAGATGTTTTGATGATTAATTTGGTCATTCTGATTGACTTGGATGTTAGATGGGCCATTTTTTATCTTAAAAGTAGCCATTTTGATCGTTAATTTGACATTTCTGGTTAAATTGGCCACCGTTGCCCCTCATTGGCCATTGTTAGAAAGGCGGATCACACTCACGTGTGCCATTTTAGAGTCGTGTGGATCTGTTTGAAGCGTAGGGGTAATATATTTGACTGAAGTTGCTATTAGTTAGTTATTTCACTTTCATAATTGGCTAAACCCTTTAGTAACGTTAGGAGAGAAATATGAAAGTTCTCTATCCTAAGATGGCTCTTTGATCTATGATCAAAGATTTAGGGTAAGGGACCACAATTACAGAGAGGGAGGGTGTTAGGTACCCTCTCCGCTCGTATAGTTGATTGATTTTTATTTCATAAGATTAAATGAATTGTCAAGAATTGGAATTAGTTATTGCACACCAATGAATGCAATAATGTATAATGCAGTGATAATGCGATGCCTATGACAAGCGATGGCTTGGGTCAGATAAATCTACGATGGATCACTTACTTGACAAGGCAATCAAATAATTAGTCAACCCAAAATTTTGATGGACATGATCCGATAACTTAGCAAACCGCAAAACATATACTTGAGTCGACTAGGTGCTCAAATGCAATATATGCAAAGCAATACCGAAGGGTGAAATAAGTAGGAAGGTTGAAAAGGGAGTGGATATTGCACATTGCATTAAGCAGGCTTGAATGAAATTGATCGAAGTTGAATGGAAGGATGAACGGTTTTGTTGCAAGAATCGGACTGAGTGGTTTGGATTGGTGTTTTCAGTGGCTTAGCTTACTAAAGGCTGGGCTGGGCTAGGCTAGGCTGACCTGGGCTGGACTCCTCTCCTTCTGCTCTCACTTTTCCTTGGTGAATGGATGATATGGGGGTGTTGGGAAGATAGAAGGATTAAGGAATTCTTGGAGGCTTGGATGTGTTTTCTGGATGGATTGGAATGAAAATGGAGTGGGCTATTTATAGCCTCCTGGGCTAGTTTTCTGGTGATTGTTGGGAACTCTATGGGTGAAAAGGCTTCACAAGCTGGGATTTGGGATTGTCATGTGGTGAGATATCAATGGTTGGATCAATAGGTAAGGGGGTAGTTTGGTCCAAAGGGGAGGATTAGACAGTTTTTTCTCCTCCACACATGTTTACCATTGAATTAGGAAAACCTCACATACTGTCCATTCTCTCTTACCAAAGCAGGAAAGTTGTCACGTAAGGTGTCGTTTGAATCATGGGAGCCCTCCCACTTTCGCAAGAAAGTTCCGAAGATGGTATGTTGGCTTTAACTCCCATAGGGTTATCTATGTAGTTCCGGGTGCTGATGTATGGGCCTAGTTTTGGGCTTGTTTCTAGGTAAAGTTGATTGGGTTGGTTAAGTTAGGTTAAATTGAGTCGACTTGGTTTATATTGGGTTGACTAGGTTGAGTTGGGTTGACTGGGTTTGATTGGGTTGAGTTGGGTTGATTAGGTTTGATTGGGTTGAGTTGGGTTGTTTGAGTTTGATTTGGGTTGATTGGGTTGAGTGGGTTCTGATCATCTTGTCAGCCTTAGGTTGGCAATAACAACATTTGAGTCCTTCAAAGGTTTAGTGACCCTCTGGTCATGAGATTGATGAGTTACACTTTGCATCGAATTGATTACATTTTTATCCTCCCCCCCCCCCCCCCCAAAAAAAAAAAAAACATGTGGATTGGCCTTTATATGTTTCGATGTGGTGCTGGTAGTACAAGAGGTTCCCCTTGGGCTATTCGATGCCAATGTACTAAGATTGTGACACCGATGACTGAGGAGGTTGCCCCTCGAGCTGATCAATTGACATAATATTGCCCCCAACGTGTATGTTGTGGGGGTCATGCTGGTCATATTGGTCGTATATATGGTCGGTCGTTTCGGCCATTCCTCCTTGGAATCACCTAGGATGGTTTGAGGTAGCTTTGTGGTTTCAACAGAATAAGTTATGGTACTTAGGAATTTCCGGCATTATTCTGTCACGTTACCAGTGATCCACGCTCATCTAGACCCCCTGCATGTGTACCCTAATCACACACACACGTATCCAACGACACATGTGTTGATAGCTAAGGAGTATTGTAGCACTATGCACCTTAATGTAGTGTACCATGGTCATGCATTGATTAAAAGACCAAAGGTATAACTTTGACTTTACCTTTCCATATCACCATGGACCTTTACACATCATCAATTCACTTCTGTATCATCCATTTTCCCTACAACATCCACTAATTCTCTCTACTCCTCAATATCTTCCAAAACGAATCATTGCATAGCCCACACCTCTTACAAAACATCATTGTATACTCCACTCTTCTTACAACAAATCATGGCATATCCCACCCCTCTTACATCTCTCTCATCTAGCCAATGGATGTAGAGGATTTGGCCACATCTACATCATCATTCTTTCTCCAATCAAAGCTCACTAAAGTACCACCTAGACATTCCACTCACAACTCCTTTCCCTCTCCTACAAGACATCCCAAATAAGCCAATGCATGTCAAGCTAGCTTCCAATGACCCAATGCATGTCAACCCCTTAGCCATGTTACCAATCTACTTACCAGCTTTATCAAATGAAGGTTCACCAAAATGTCGACTAGGAATTCCACCTAAGTTCTCTATATAAGGAGAACTCCTAGCAAGAGTTCAATTTTTTTATTTTTTATTTTTTTTTTAAAATTCTAAGTAATAGAGAGGAGAGAGGGAGTGGAAGGAGTGGAACTAGGAGGCTTGAAGTCTTGAGGTGGGTGTACCCTCCCCCTTCCTTCTTCCTCTTCTTTTCATTTTATTTTGTTCATGTTGTTTTAGGATCCTAATATAATGACTCAGATTCTATGTGAGGGGCCCTCCTTGCTGATCAAAGGAGGGCCCTCTATGGCATCAAGACATGCCCCAGCATTGGCCTCCAACTATATTGTCTTAGCCCAAATTTCTGACCATCTTTGGGTCCCATTTTGAGATATTTTGGGAACACCCTACTGTCCAATTTTGGGACCACAGTACACCTTGGAATGTGGTATAAAGTGTGGCCAACGCTGTTAAATTGAGACTCACTTGGACTATTAATAACAGTCCAGAAAATCGCCGAGTTTCAGTTTCAGAAATTCATATGTTTTGGGCTAAACCCTCATCTTTGAGAGATTGTGGCGGGCCCCACAAATGTTCTGTAAGGGAACTACCACTGGAATTTTTTAGTCCATATATAGAAGAGTGGAAATAACCTCTTACACCACCCAAATTGGGTCCCACGTGATCGGCACACAACGCCCAAAATGGGCCAGCAATAGTTGTGCAGAGACTGCAGAAATTAGCCCGATCCAATTCAAAATTAACTGAAATCATGAAAAATCTGTTGAATGGAACCTGTGAGGGGCCACTGTTGTGGGGTCTTACTATCTTGTTCGTACTCCACTTGGCCGTCCATGATCAGAGTTATCGTGGGCTCCACCAAAAATCTCCAACAAATCTCAAGTAGACCATCATGTGGACCCCACCCTGATGTATGTGTCAACATCCACTCCATCTATCAGCTGGGCCACCCTATTTTCGAGCATGGTCCCCAAAATCAGGTAGACCCAAAAATCGTGGGCCACACCAAATAGAAACAGTGGTGATTTGATTTTCCACCATTCAATGGAGCCACTAAAGGACGAAAGGAGAGAGAGGGAGAAAGAGAATAAGACAACAATAATAATAATAAATAAATAAATAAATAAATAAAGGTAAGTAGCAGCAGCTACACGTTGCTTCTCAACAGCGTGCAAGTGTTGCAGCTTGTAGGGGCTGCCATCTTTTGCTGCACGTGTGGGGCTACGCTGTTGGCCATGTTTGTATTTTATATCCGCTCCGTCCATCAGGTG
Organism: Magnolia officinalis; assembly: GCA_021015155.1. Classification (NCBI taxonomy): domain Eukaryota; kingdom Viridiplantae; phylum Streptophyta; class Magnoliopsida; order Magnoliales; family Magnoliaceae; genus Magnolia; species Magnolia officinalis. The sequence goes on along the minus strand of JAJHSJ010000005.1, from coordinate 39,150,076 downwards.
CTCTGGACTACCCTGATGTGTGGCCTAAAAATGAAACAGATCCAAAGCTCAAATGGGCCACACCGCATGAAACATTGGAGATTTGACGCCTGCCATTGAACTCTTGGGTTCACTGCATATCTTTGATAAATTCATCCCCTTCGACAGTTTTTAAAGCTCATCTGAGGCAGTGAGCCCACAGGTACAGCGGACCTAAATCTTAACTGGGCCACGTCACAAAAGATAGTGAGATCGGTGCCCGCGCTTGCAAATTCATGGGCGCGGTTGGGTCCTACTTTGCTAGGACCCTCTGGATGAAATCGTTATATCCGGGAGCGGATTGGATACTGAACGCTTCAGTAGCGTGATGCGGCAAAACATATACCAACGGCATGTTCTCAGGGTATAAATGCTACTCCTTAGATCTGTTAATGGATCTTTCTTCGTTTCCACCGTGCACCCACTCGGCATGAAAACGGATTGTCATACTGAGAAAATTCAGTTGGATACACTGTGAATTTATGTGATTTATCCACACCTTATATCTGTTTTTCCACACCTTATATCTGTTTTTCCATTTAATTTTAGGCGTTGAGCCCAAAATTGAAGCTTATAAAAATCTCAAGTGGACCATGCCATAGGAAACGGTGGAAATAATGATTTTCACAGTTCAAACCTTTCCAGGCCCTACAGTGATGTTTATTTTTCATCTAAACTGTTCAAAGGATCAAAAAATATGGATGAATGTAAAAAAATGTATATATAATCTTGATCCCAAACTTTAATGGCCCCAAGAATTTTTCAATGGTATAAATTCAATTCACACTTTTTTCCTTTGGTGTGGTCGATTTTAGCCTTTTATATGCTTAGGTTTTGAGCTAAGGTCCTAAAATTATCTTATAAAATGGATGAACAGACTGGATAAAATACATAAATCACGGTGGACCCATAGAGTTTACTCAATACGCAGTCGGCTTCCCTTGGCCACGTACCGGTAAACTCCTCGTACCTTTTTCCTGGAGCGGAAGTTCTTGGGAACCAGGTGGGCCACTGTGATGTTTGTGAGAAATCCTTTCCTTCCAATCAATTTTTGAGTTCATTTTAGGATATGTTGCCAAAAATGAACCGTATCCAAAGCTCAAGTGTGCCGTACAAAAGGAAAATGTGGTTAGGGAAATTTATACCGTTAAAATTTACCTGATTCGATAGTGATATTTAAAAGCCATCGTACCGTTAATAACTTCTTTCTTACTGGGATGAACTGAAATAAAAAATATTAGCATGACTCAAAACTTCCATGGGCCACGAATATTTTAACTGTGGACGTTCAATTATCACGTTTTTGGCCCACTTGAGCTATAGAAATGGTTCATTTTTAGCTTTATGTCCTGAATTGAACTCAAAAAACAGATGGACAGGTAGGATTTCTCACAAACATCACAGTGGTCCCAACCTAGGTTCCCAACGCAGCTACTTCATGAGAAAGTCTTTGGCAGGAAATCCACGTCCTTCTTCCAAGGCAGGTACTTCATGAGAAAGTCTTTTGGCAGGAAATCCACGTCCTTCTTTTCTTAAGATAAACAATTATCTTTGCATGGCTGAGTGCGTTTTACTGGGAAGAAACAGTCTATTGGTATCCACCAATGCTATTTTGCCATGTCACTTCAGTAGTCTTTTGGCTAATGAAGCGTTCAGTATCCAATTCACTCCCGTTCTAGATGGATAGGAAAAAGATATAACGGAAGTGGATTGGATACTGAACGTAGCTAAAACGCTACTAAAGTGACGTGGCAAAACATCATTGGTTATATACCAACGGCATGTTCCCTGGGTATAAATGCTACTCGTTAGATCCGTTAACGGATTTTTCTCCGTTTCCGCCGTGCACTCACTCGGCATGAAAACGGATAGTCATACTAAGAAAATTCAGTTGGGTCCACTGTGAATTTATGTGATTTATCCACACCTTCCATTTGTTTTCTCATCTAATTTTAGCCGTTGAGTCCAAAATTGAAGCTTACGAAAATCTCAAGTGGACCATGCCACAGGAAACAGTGGAAATAATAATTTTCACCGTTCAAACCTTTCCAGGCCCTACAGTGATGTTTATTTTTCATCCAAACTGTTCAAGGGATCAAAAAAACATGGATGAACGTAAAAAAATGTATATATAATCTTGATCCCCCAAGAATTTTTCAATGGTATAAATTCAATTCACATTGCTTCCTTTGGTGTGGTCGATTTTAACCTTTTATATGCTTAGGTTTTGAGCTAAGGTCCTAAAATTATCTTATAAAATGGATGAACAGACTTGATAAAATACATAAATCATGGTGAACCCCAAGAAGTTTACTCAGTACGCAATCGGCTACCCTTGGCCACGTACCGGTAAACTCCGCTTACCTTTTTCCTGGAGCAGAAGTTCCTGGGAACCCAGGTGGGGCCACTCTGATGTTTGTGAGAAATCATTCCCTTCCATTCGATTTTTGAGTTCATTTCAGGACATGATGCCAGAAATGAGCAGTATCCAAAGCTCAAGTGGTCTGTATTAAAGGAAAATGTGGTTAGGAAAATTCCGTTAAAATCTACCTGGGTTCGATAGTGATATTTAAAAGCCATCCGTACTGTTAATAACTTTTTTCTTACCGGGATGAACTGAAATAAAAAATATTAGCATGACTCAAAACTTCCATGGCCCACGAATATTTCAACTGTGAACGTTCAATTATCACGTTTTTGGCCCACTTGAGCTATAGAAACGGTTCATTTTTAGCTTTATGTCCTGAATTGAACTCAAAAAACAGATGGACGGATAAGATTTCTCACAAACATCACAGTGGCCCCAACCTAACTTCCTAACGCAGGTACTTCTTCTTAAGATAAACATTTATCTTTGAGTGGCCGAGTGCGTTTACGGTAAACGCAAAAGCATCCGTTAACGGATCTCTGTTGAAAGAGCATTTACTGGGAGGAAACAGTCGATTAGTATCCACCAATGCTATTTTGCCACGTCACTTCAGTAGCCTTTTGGCTACTGAAGCGTTCAGTATCCAATCCGCTCCCCCTCCTGCATAGAGAAGCTGCTACACGTTACTTGGCAAAAATGAGTACCCAGATTGGGCGGGCCTCACTGTGGTGTTAAAGTAAAATCCACCCCAACCATCTGGTGAGTCACCTCATGTTTGAGCCAGGGCCAAAAAATCTGCCGATCTTTGTTTCAGTTGGGCCACATCATTTGGAAAATTTTTATGGGAAAATCTCACCCTCTACACTATTCCCTAAATGTGACCCACTTGAATCCCATGGGAGCTTGACTTTTTAGCCTTTAAGGATATCTTTTGGTTTCGCATCTAATGGGTGTAATGGATTTTGCATACACATTATAGTGGGCCCTGTAAAAATTGAGGGTAGACGTCTCTCCCAACTATTTTCCTTGGTGTGCCTCAACTAAATAACAGATCATCCTGATTTTCGTTACCAGCCTACCATGGGATTATACATATAATGGTCGGAATTGATCTCACATACACATCAAGGTTTGGCCCAGTAAAATATCAATGCTGGCGTGCTTTCCGCACTAGGTCCTAGAAAATAGTCTAGGACCAAGAAAAGATCGATTAGTTCCAAGAAAAGATTGATGTCTTTGGGACGGACTTAGATTGTGTAGCGTTACCAGCGTACCACACAGCATAGGCGTGGATAGATGGCAAAGATCTGCGGGCCTCACTATGATGTATGTGTTCAATCCAAGCCTTCCATCCATTTTATCATATTACTTGAAGGCATGGCCCCAAAACTGAGGCTAATCCAAAGCTCAAGTGAATCTCACCAAAAGAAACACGGAAAACAATGATGCTCGGTGTTGACATCTTCCCAAGGCCTACCATGATGTTTATTTGCCATCCAACCTGTTCACAAGGTCATTCAGACCTGGATAAAGAAGGGAAAACACAAATATCAACTTGATGCAAAACTTCTGTGCATCCCAAGAAGTTTTTGAAGGTAGGCCTTCAATCCCTACTGTTTCTTGGGGTATGTGGTCCACTTGAGTGTTGGATCTGCTTCATTTTTACCCTAAAATTATTTGAAAATATGTATGAACAGCGTGGATAAAACTAATAAATTATGTTGGGGCTGATTTTCAGTCCCTTGTTCTAACATTGGGTGATCCACTTGATGGTCGAAATGGATTTCAAATTAACACCATAGGCAGGGCCCATCTGAATCTCCAACCCTTTGTGACCTGAAATCACTCATCTCTCATGGTGTTCATCTCAGGAACCGAGTGGTGCCGCCCGCACAGACAACCATCCTCCTTTTTTTATAGGGCCCACCGTGATGTGTAAGTAAGATTCGCTCCCATCATTAGATGCGTGATTCCATTCCGGGCCTAGAGCCAAAAAATCATGCTAACCTTTGATTCAACTCAGCCACAGCAATGGAAACAGTAGGGAGAGACGTCCACCCTTGATTTTTAACAAGCTCAACAAGACAAGAATATGAAATCCACTCCAATCATTAATATGACACTAAAAATCTATGGCTTATGTCCAAAAATCAGGGAAATACCTGACTCAGGTGGGCCAAACCAATGAAAATAGTTTGGAGGCTGAGTTTTCCTTGTACACTGTTTTCAATCATGTGGTCCACTTAACCATGGATGAGGCTGATTTTTTATACATGGTTCTAATATGGGGTGACTCACCTGATGGTTGGGGTGGATTTCATATTAACACTATGGTGGGGCCACCATAGCTGGCTACTTTTCCTCTTAGAATAACTTTTCTGTACTGTTATTAAATAGCATTAATTAGTCTTTGAATTAATCAACTAGTTGACGAAAACGCAATGTCCAACTTGTGTGTGAGCATTTCTCTATATTATATATATTAAAAATTATAAAACTTAAACTCGAACTCAACTTGTAGACTCGAACTCCGCTCAAAAGATCCAGCTCAAGCTCCGCTCGAACTGGCCCGAGCCAAGCTAAGCTGCTCAGTCAGGTTCAAGGACCAAGCTGAGTTCGCGCTAGGGTAGCCTGCTGGTCGAGCTGAACCAAGCTGGGCCAAGCTCGACTCGTTTTGACTCCTCTACATCTCTAATTGTACGGTTCTAACATCACAGTGGGGCCCACAGAGCTGTATAGTATGCGATCATTCCCCATATACACGGGATCATCCTTCCTAATGTAATGTTGATTTAATCTGGATGCTCAATTGGAGTGCACTGCAATAACACAGCTTCACGAGGAAAATCACCAGTACAATCGTTTCAAGTCCAACCCAGGTTAAAAGACTCTGCAACTGGAACTGACTCATTTGGTCCCAATTCAAGTCAAGACCTGCCCAAGTCAGGGGTGACTCAGAAGATCGAAGCAGATTGGCTCTTAGTGAGTCCGAGTCAAGTGATTCACATCAGACTCATCCAAGCCTTAAAACCATGAGTCCAACGGAATTGCTTTACTGCAATTCCATTCAATTGAGCATCCCAACCCACCCTCACTCTTTTTGCAGTTATGATTGTTCTCAAGCTTTTAATAAACTGAGTTACCAACTTACCCAACTCATGATGGCTCCAGTTTCAGATTGAATCCCTTCAAATATTTACATGTTTATAGTTATTGTGTACATTCAAAAACAAAAACACCACATGTAAGCAATTCTAAAATATACACTCACGGCACGGTGGGATTTCACCACAATGGGTACTCGAACCCATGACCTTGTGTTGAAATTCATGAGTCTACCAGAGCAAACGAAGGAAAATTGCTACTTCTTCCACATAGATTACTCCAAAAATACATTTATTGTTTTTCTTTTTGCCCACAATGTATTCAATTAATAATTGATTTTTTTTTTTTCTTCAGCAGATAGTCCTTACAACTGATCAATCCAATAAAAGAATGGCTAACACTCAAAGAGAGGATAACAGCAATTTGCTTTTTCCCATCAACAGAAGTAGCAATAGCCCCAGGATGAGAGAGACAGAGAGGATGACAGCAATTTGCTTGAAGATGAGAGAGAGAGAGAGAGAGAGAGAGAGTCACTTGAAGAGGTCACTTCCAAGAGCAACAGCATCAATCTCGTCACCAAAGCCGGCTGTCTGCTGATGACCCATTTCTCTATCATGAATCAGCTCCAGCTCTCTGACCATTTGATTCATTGTCGGCCTTCTTTTGCTGGTTTCCAAGCACCGCATTGCCAGCTCCATCATCTGTCGCAAGGCTTCCATTCCATTCTCCCCTAACGTTTTGTCCACGAAACTATCAAGATCACGGGTACTCTTGGCCTTCACAAGGGAAGATAATTGAAAGGAAAATAAATTTTGGGTAATCAATATAAACAAAAGATTTTGCTAGGGGAGGATGGATCGGGTTAGACTAAAATGTATAAAAAAGAAGAAAAAGAACATGGATGACCTAACTTCATTGCTTCTCCAAACCAATACTCAGCACTTCAGTAGGAGCTTCGCTAAGTGCGCATGCATGTGCAATAAAACTCATATAGGCATCACACATGCCAACATGGCACATTGGTGTGAGATCCAGTCCATCCATCAGAATGGTCAGACCTCTTACTTGTTTTCCCAAAAACAAATATGGTCCTCTCAGCATGTGGGCCCCAATATTCGAAACAGGTGGCTGGTTATAAAACTTCATCCAAGTTTTTCAGAGCTGTACATTTGTTTGCTAACTGTGGCCCACCTGACCAGTGGATCAACCTGATTCTTTGGCTAGGGCATCAATATAATAGCACAGTTCTGATGGGTGGATTGGATCCTGGGCCTATCATGCCATGCTGGCCCGTGTGTGGCACTAAGTACATGAACTTTATTGCACACACGTTTGGGCGTAGCGTAGCAAAGCTCTTGTAATAGTAAAGCGGCAAGAGAGACACAACATTAGTTGTTGAGGCTGAGGGCATGACCATCTTACCATGGTTAGCCCACATGCATAATTACATACGATCAGCATCATCATTGCCTTGTCCAAGCTATTTTGGGTTGGCTTTATGAATCCTGTTTGGCCAATCATTTCTAAGGCCCTATACAAGTTCGGAAACCCTCGTGTCCTTCTCATCATGAGGCTCCAAGTCCCTCGAGGCCTCACTTGTCCTCCTTTCAGGCCTTCAACCCCAATCAAATTATCTCCTTCTCAAGCCCATGTTTGGTTTTCATGGAACATGGCCAAACCATCTCAATTGACTCTCCATCATTCTCTCCATTGAAGCAACTCATAGGCCGCTTCAACTATCCTCATTCTGGAGTTTATCCTTTCTAGTTTTTTCCGTGCATCCATCCCAACATTCTCATGTTTGTTGCCTCACAATGCCTTTACTTTTCACTAGGGGTCATGTGTGATGCACATGGAGCGAGGATAGGATGAAAAGAGAAAAGGGAGAGAAATTCGGACGGAAGAAAAAATAGGTGAGAGGGGCAGAGGGAAAGGTGGGGGCCCCATTGTTTCCCTTGTTGTGGCCCACTCGAGTCCCCAATCTGCCAAAATTTTGAGTTAGCATCCTAACATAAGCTGAATTTGATTGAGTTAGCAGGCTAACGTGGAGAAGATGAAAGGTATTAGGAAAGCTTTAATTGAGGATAATCTCCTTCTATGTATATTAGGAAAGATTTAGTCTCCTTCTATGTTTGTTGGAATTTGATTGTGTACTTTTTCCATATTTGGAGTCATTCCTCTGGTATTTATACACCAATATACTGAATAGAAAAATAAGCAATTCTTCCATTTTTTTATTTTTATTTTATTATTATTATTTTTATTTTTTTTTTGCATGGTATCAGAGCCCTCAATCCGAAGCTCTTGACTGTCGGACGAATTCTCCTCGTCAGATTCCGGCACTCCATATTTTTCTGGCAGTATCCTCCCATCTTAGTGAAACCAAAAACCACTGTCTCAAATCACTGTTACGAACCAGCAACATTGCCATCTCCATTACCTATGACCCAACTCACACTACCCAAAACCCATCTCACAGCTGCCTAATCTCCAGTGCACCACCACCGTCATCATCTGCCAGCCAAAACCCTTTCTGTCTTCGTCTTCTCCACCCCCGCGCAATCCAAAACATTGTTGCCACCATTCAATGCCCATCTGTAGCACCGCATCACCAGAACCCCATCTTTGTTCGCAAGCGGATGCCAACCCCATTTCCAGCACTGCATCACCAGTGCCCCATCTCTGTTCACAGGAACCTTCATCGGGTTGAGCTCGATCAAACCCATTTCCAACCCCAATCTTTGTTGCCTCCTGTTACACCCTCAGTCACCATCATCCTCTTCCGGCCAGCATTACACTACTTATCCACCAAACCCACCACTTCTCACGGCCATAGCAGATCCATGGTTGCAGACTCTCCTATTGCTAGCCCTCTTGCAGACGGTTGCAGCCTATTGCCTGCCTTTTCTGATGCTATCATGAAGAAACTGATTTAAAACATCTGGGCCATTGATCATTGCAGCCCACAATGCTTAGAACTCTAGATTGATTGTTGGCTGCCTGTGCACGTTGATGAACATTGCTGATCATTACTGGGCCATTTGACATTGGGCCATCATCTTTAGAAATGCGTCTATGATTGCCTTTGAGGCAGTTGTCATTCAACCACCCACTGTTGTAGGCCAGATATCGTTTGGACCAGCCATCAGCCTAGTCGGTTGATTTATGATTTGGCCAGTCCGTTTGGTGCATTGTTGCAATGGGACCCAGTGGTTCATGCATTGGGCCTCTTGCTCATTAATCCCTAGATACCGTTGTAGGGTTGGATCTGCTTCTCCATCATTTGCCTGTTCTGGGCCACTGTTTGGGCCTGATCTTTGAGATCACCGTAGGCTTGGTCTATGCCCAGATGATCCTGAACATGTGATTCTCCAATAGCATTCTCCACCTTTCTCCAAGTGTTGCTCGCAACCTCATTTTTTCAATTTCTCAAGAGAGAGAGAGAGAGAATACAAAATCAAATCCCAACAAATATGGAAGGAGATTAAATCTTTCCTAATATATATGGAAGGAGATTATCCTTAATTAAAGCTTTCCTAATAATGGTGACATCACACCTTGCATCCAATCTTGCTTCTCTTGCAACTAAGTCATTTCTTCTCCTCCCACTACTTGGATCGTAGATAGTGGAGCTTCTACTCACATGACACGTCATCTCTCTCTTTTCACACACTCTACAACAACTACTGATGCTAAACCCGTCACACTACTAACTGGAGATGTCACTCCCATTACTCATATTTGCTCGGTTTCTTTGTCTCCAGATTTGGTTCTACATGATCTTCTTTGTGTTCCCAGTTTTCATTTTAATCTCTTATTTGTTAGTCAACTCAAAAAAAAATAATTTGAGCTGTCATTTTTTTCCCACCTTCTGTGTTTTTTAGAATCCATATTCGAGGAAGCTGCTTGGAGTAGGTGAAGTATGAAATAGACTCTACCACTACTATCCACCCCTTGCAACCGCCCCATCAGCCATGCTTAGTACTCAATCTTCCAGCTGCAACCTTTGGTATATGCATCTTAGTCATCCATTTGCATCTCGCCTATCTCAGAGATTGTCTATTTCAAGTACGATGCCCTCTTCTTTTTGTGATGTCAGTCAAATGGATAAGCTAACTCGTCATCGCAATCGAAGCACACATCCCTTTGATTTGGTTCACCTTAACATTTAGGATGGCTATCTATAACACCATCCCACACTAGTGCAAGTTATTTTCTCACCATTGATGATGATTATTCACGTAGAACTTTGGTTTGTCTCAGGCATTTTAAATCTGAAAAATATTCCCGTTTCAAAGACTTCCGTGCAATGGTTCAAACTCAATTCAAATGCCGAGTTCGCCAAATTCGCACTGATAATGGGACGAAATTCCTTTCAAAGTCCATGTAAACCTTTCTTCTTGAACATGGCATTCTTCGCACTTGCATTTAGACTCCACAACAGAATGAGATAGTTGAGCGCAAACATCGGCACCTACTCAAAGTTGCCCCCCACACCTTACGCTTTCAGGCCAAATTACTACCGTCTTTTTTAGGGGAATGTATCTTGACCGCCACTTACCTCATCAATTGCATGCCCACACTCATTCTGAATAGTAAGACTCATATGAAATGTTGTTCAAGCATTCACCATCCTATGATCATCTTCACATTTGTTACTGCCTGTGCTATGCTCAATACCATTCACAGTCATCCACATAAATTTGCCCCATATGCCTCTAAATGCAATTTTGTTGGCTATCCCTTTGGTCAACATGGCTATTGAGTTTATGACTTAGATTGCAAATGCATCTTTACTTTCTCAAGACGTTAGTTTTGTTGAAACCATATTTCCCTTTCACAAAACCAATACCATACCCAATACATCATCCCCCGTTATTCCTATATGCCTATCGCTGACCGAAGTCAAGGATCACTACATATTCCTCCTATTGGCACTCTTGGATCTCATGATCCTCATCCTTCAACCAATCCACCACCACCCAGTGCTCATCGCTCCAACCATACCAAAACTTAGCCAACCCACCTCATCAACTGTCTTTCCCACCCTTCCAGCCTCATCATCTCCTACTTCACCTGCTTCACAGCCCTCTGCATGTACTATCCCTTGTCTAATTTTCTTTCATGCAGTCGCTTTTCTCCTAACCATCTAACTCTTCTTTTTGTCATATCTTTTCATGATGAGCACATCTTTTTCGCAAGATGTAAAATTCCCTTATTGGCGTGAAGCAATGGCAGTAGAAATCCAGTCTTTAGAACAGAACAATACTTGGACCTTGAAACATTTACCTCTAGGGAAGAAACATATTGCCTGCAAATGGGTGTACAAAGTCAAACATTGAGCCGACAGTACCTTGAACATTTTAAGGCACGCTTGGTGGCAAACGGCTACAATCAAACTGAAGGTTTAGATTATCATGAGACGTTAGCACCTATTGTCGAACTGGTCATTGTTCGTTGCCTCTTGGTTGTGGCTGCCATTCGTCAGTCAAGCCTTCACCAACTTGACATCAACAACGCTTTCTTACACGAAGATTCACACAAAGAAGTTTATATGTCAATTCCTCCCAGTTTTTCGAAACAAAGGGAGCAACGTGTTTATCGTCTTCACAAGTCACTCTACTGCCTTAAACAAGCTTCACGGAACTAGTTTGAGAAATTTTCCTATGCGCTCAAAGAAGATGGATATTGCCAATTACTCGCAAATTATTCCCTTTTCACCTGCTCAACTAGAACTAGCTTCACCACGATACTTGTTTATATCGATGATTATTAGAGTTAACCGGCTCTTATCTCACACCACTATAATTAATGCAGGGGCATTTTCACACTGGGCTCGAGTGGGGTCGCTTGTGGGATGCAGGGGCACACTCGGGGTGGGTGCGGCCCACGGAGGAGGTCTCGTGTTCGAGACTCCTCACCAGGGGTGATTAATGCGCATTTCACACCGGGCTCTATTGGGGTAGCCCGTGGGATGCGGGGACACACTCGAGGTGGGCGGCCCATGTGATTTGGAGCCCACGAAAGGGGGTTCGGCCGAGGTCTTAAAACCCATGAGAAGTGGGGCCTGGGCTATGAGATAAATGGATTAATTCGCCATACTCTAACAGTTCGAGCTTTTAGAGCAAGTGGTTAATTGTCCTGCATCAAATTGGTATCAGAGCGGGAGGTCTCGGGTTCGAGACTTCTCACCGGGGGTGATTAATGCAGGGGCATTTTCACACTGGGCTCGAGTGGGGTCGCTTATGGGATGCAGGGGCACCCTCGGGGTGGGTGCGGCCCACGGAGGAGGTCTCGTGTTTGAGACTCCTCACCAGGGTTGATTAATGCGCATTTCACACCGGGCTCTAGTGGGATAGCCCGTGGGATGCGGGGACACACTCGGGGTGGGCGGCCCATGTGATTTGGGGCCCATGAAGGGGGTTCGGCCGAGGTCTTAAAACCCATGAGATGTGGGGCCTGGGCTATGAGATAAATGGATTAATTCGCCATACTCTAACCGTTCGAGCTTTTAGAGCAAGTGGTTAATTGTCCTACATCAATAATGCAAGTCTGAGCCACAACAAACATGGATCAACCCTAGGTATTGAAAATTTGGTTCTAATACCCCTGTCAATCCCATGCTTTGCAGAAGCACGCTCAACGAAAATAGAACAATCAAAATAACTAGAATAACCAAAAATATCTAGCAAACAAACACAAAACACAAGATATTTTACATGGAAAAACCTTGCGAGAAAAAATCACAGCACAAAATGACAAATATCTCTATTATAACCAAAAGCCTTGTTTACACCACTCACCTTCTTCGATTACAGGATCACCCGATCACCTTCTTGTGATCACCAGATCAACCCCTAGGTAGTAGAAATTCGGATATAATACCACCATGAATCATGCGCTTTGCGAAAGCACGCTTAACAAAAATAGAACAATCAAAATAACTAGAATAACCAAAACAATCAAGCAAAAACACAAAACACAAGATATTTTACATGGAAAAACCTATCAGGGGAAAATCACAGCACAAAGCGAAAGAGATCTCCACTATAATCAAAAGCCTTAAGAGTTTACACCACTCACCTTCTTTGATTACAAGATCACCCAATCTCCCCTTGTGATGTGCACCTAGGAAAACCCTAGCCTCTTGAGAAAATCCATTCCCAAGCCCTTAATGTGTAGAGAATCCTCTTACCTCGCAAAACCCTTGCCCTTAGAGAGAAAATACTCATAATCATTGTTGTCATGTGCATATCCATATGCAAATTGCATATGCGATCATGGCACATATGCGATTGCATGTCGCATATGCGAAAATATGTGATGTATGCAATCGCATATTGACCATGGCATATTGAATCTTTATTTTTATTTTTATTTATTTGCAAAAAAAACAACATTTTGCCTATAAAAAGCTTCCAAATCTCCTCCATTTGCAATATTCTCACTCCAAAACTCTCTTACTCTATTTTTCTCTTACATTTCTTAATTACAAGTGGTCTTGATCTCTCTCTCTCTCTCTCTCTCTCTCTCTCTCTCTCTCTCTCTCTCTCTCTCTCTCTCTCTCGTATTTCCTACTTCCAAGTGAGATCTTAATCTCTCTCCTACATTCCCTCTCTTGGAAGTTGGAGAGAGATTCAAGCACTTTCAAGTTTCAAGGAAGATAGCTTGTTGATTTTCTACAATAATAAATAAATAGCTTAGTGATTTTGTTGTTACTTCTTGTTAACTATATTGTTAAATGTGGATGACTTGATGTTTAATTCATTGTTTAATTGATTTTATCTCTCTCAAATGTATTTTAAATATGTAAAATTAGTTATATATTAACTTAGAAAAGTTCTCTTTAGTTTCTTAAATTTTTTTACATTTTTTTTTTTGAATTTTTCCCTATATATATATATATATATATATATATATATATATATAATATATATATATATATATATATAGCCATATGTGTGATCACACATGATCGCATATGTGATTCAACAACATTGCTCATAATGCCAAGCTCTAATCGCAATCGGGCTTATCTATCCCAATTTGCGCAAAACTGTGTAACTAAACCGGAGTCCGTCAGTCGAAACTATCGGTCAGACCGACTTCTACCGACAAAACATGCTCTGCTCCTGAGAAAACCTGCACTCTATCGGTCAAACCGACATAGCTCTGTGGAGCAGAATACAAAGCATCCGCACAACAATCTCCACCTTGACTTGTATTCTACCAAATCACCTTGACAATGTCCCATACTAGCTTCCACCTTGAGCGTAAACCGCTCTCTGCATCCTCTACATAGAACACAACTCCATCCACACCCATGTGCAAAGGTGCCCAATCTCATCAATGGCTAGTGAGACTGATTAAGGCCAAGCTGTGCTTGAACTTGTCTGTAGTCACTGGCTTCGTCAACATATCTGCAACATTCTCATCCATATGAACCTTTTGAAAATAAATCTCTCCTGAAGCAATTAGTTCTCTTATCTTGTGGAACCTCACATCAATGTGCTTGGTTCTTGCATGATACACCTGATTCATTGCTATATGGATATCGCTCTGACTATCGCAATGCAACCGAATCACCTCTTGCTTCAACTCGAGTTCTCATATCAGACCATTCAACCATAATGCCTCCTTTGACGCCTCTGTCGCAGCCATATATTCTGCCTCAGTCGTAGACAACGCTATCGTAAACTGTATCATAACTCTCTAAGATACCGGTCCAACTGCTAATGTGAAAACATATGCCGTAGTGGACCTCCTGTCGTCTAGATCTCCTACATAATCCGCATCCACGTAGCCTACAACTCCACCTGAAGCTCTATGTCCCCCGAACATGATCTCAGTATCGATTGTGCCCCTGAGATACCAAAGAATCTACTTAACTGCATTTAAATGCTCTTTTTCCTAGATTCGTCGTATAATTGTGTTGACCACACTAATTGCAGGTGAGATATCCGACCTCATGCAAGCCATCACATACATGAGACTCCCCACTACACTCGCGTATGGCACCCGTGACATGTCTGAAATCTCATCTTCTATGCTTAGACATGACCTGGCTGACAACTTAAAGTGACTTGCTAGAGGCATGTTAATTGGCTTAGCACTTTCCATATAGAACCTCTCTAACACCTTCTGCATATAACCCCTCTGAGAAAGCCACAACTTCCCAAACCCTGTCTCTGTGTATCTCTATGCCTAAGATCTTCTTCGCAGTGCCCAGATCCTTCATGTCAAACTCCTTGCTTAACAAACTTAAGCAAGAGTATCTCCTCCTTGTCCTTTGCAGCAATCAATATGCCATCAACTCTAAATACCCACTTGCACCATATAGCCCTCTGACCTTTAAGAAGTTCCACAAACTCCCATGTATGATTCCTATGTAGAGATTTCATCTCCTCCACCATGTCTGACATTTGCTTGCCGCCATCCTTTCTGAACTAAGCCTTTTGAAAGGTAGAGGGATCTTCACTCCCTATGAACAATGTGAAAGAAACCATGTCATCAAACCTATATCGAACTGGAGCTCTAATGGTTCGTCTCTCCCT
Organism: Magnolia officinalis; assembly: GCA_021015155.1. Taxonomy (NCBI): domain Eukaryota; kingdom Viridiplantae; phylum Streptophyta; class Magnoliopsida; order Magnoliales; family Magnoliaceae; genus Magnolia; species Magnolia officinalis. The sequence continues at coordinate 39,135,031 of JAJHSJ010000005.1, read as the reverse complement.
CTTCCTGGCTAGGTTTTGGTATCTAGCTCTTGTTGAATTTCACCTTCAGTAACTGCTCAACTAGCTCCACCTACACTAATAATTTCTCTACATCACCATGAGTTTCTGACTTCCCTGCAACGCCCTTATTGGTCTTCAAAATCGATGCCCTATCGAAGATGACATCTCTGCTAATGACCACCTTCTATGAAACTATATCCCAAAGCTTGTAACCCTTAATTCATTTCTCATACCTGATAAAGATGCATTTCCTATATTTAGGATCCAACTTTGTCCTTTGTCCACTCTGCACATGGACGTATGCTAGACACCCGAAAATCCCCATCCCTGAGTAACCGACGTCCTTGCCTGTCCAGACTTCATCTGCAACCTTGGAGTCTAACGCTGTAGATTGTGACTGATTTACAATATAGCATGCCATGTTAACTGCTTCTGCCCAGAAGCTTTTAGGCAGCCCTGCACACAACCGCATACTTCTCACCCTCTCCAATAGAGTTTTGTTCATCCTCTCTGTCACCCCGTTCTGTTGTGGATCCCTGGAATTGAGAAGTACCTTGTGATGCCCTGCTCCTTACAGAATTCCATGAATTCGCCTCTTTGTACTCTGTACCGTTATCTAACCTGAGAAACTTAACATGTCTCCCGATTTGCTTCTCTACTTCTGCCTTTCATTCCTTGAACTTGTTAAACGCCTCAGACTTGTGCTTTAAAAAGAAGACCCAAACCTTCATCGAGTAATCGTCTATGAAGCTCATGAAGTATCGTGCTCTTCCCTTAGACAATACCATCACTAGCCCCCAAACATCGGAATGTATGTAATCAAGCACCCCACTGCTAGTATGTGTAGCATACTTGAACTTTACCCTGCACTGCTTCTCATAGATGCAATGCTCGCAGAAATCCACCTTGCACACCTTAACTCCCTTCAACACTTTTCGTTTATGGCATTCCATCATACCCCTCTCTTTCATCTACCCTAGCCGCATATGCCACAATTAATGTCATCTGTGCTAGATTCCGTGTGAGGTGGTAGCAGCCTCACCTATAATTGTGCTCCCAACCAACATGTACAAATTTTCAATTTATATCCCTTCATTAACACCATTACACCTATAGTGACCTTGATTACGCCGCCAGATGCACTGAATGTGCACCGTTCATGTCTAAAACCCCCAAGGATATCAAAATTTTCTTCAGATCCATGACATACCTGACATCACCTAGAGTCCATATGACTCCATTGAACATCATTAGATGGTCCCTATTTCGATGGCCTTGCATGCTACGTCATTCCCCATCAGAACATTCCCACCATCATAGGACTTGTAGGAATCAAACCAAGTCCTATCCGAGCATATATGATACGAACATCCTGAATTGAGTATCCAAGTATCTGAAATATGGCTCGTACTTGACGAGACCTAGATGAGATATCCTTCTAAGCTCTCTTCCACTACGCTAACTGATTCACCTATGTTCCTTTTACCCCTTACTTTCTAGGTCATCCTTCCTTTTCTAGCAATCTCTCTTGAAGTGCCCATTCACGCCACAATAAAAGCATCCGTCCTTAGCCTTTGATTTTGATTTAGACTTTTTCTTCCTGTCAGACCAGGATTGCTCCACGGATCTCCCACGTCCCTGACCCCCTTTCACAACTAACCCTTCCGCCTTGGATTTTTCATCACTTGACTTCTTTCTCATCTCATTAGAAACGAAAGCCGCGGTGATTTCTTCCAACTTCACTGTATTCTTCCCATACAGCAGAGTAGTGACGAGATGGTCGTATGATATGGGAAGTGATGCTAACAGGAGCACTGCTTTATCTTCATCCTCAATCGTCACTCCGAGCCTTAACAATTCGCTACAGACGTTTGTAAACGAGTTCATAGGCTCCAGGAGATTGGATCTTTCCTTCATCCGTAACCCGAAAAGTTGTTTCTTCACAAACAACTTATTAATGAGGGACTTCGTCATGTATAGATCTTCTAGTTTCTTCCACATCTCCAGGAGAGATTCCTCCTCCAGAACGTTGTACATGACTTCATCCGATAGACACAGACAAATTGTGCTCGTTGCCTTCTCCCTGAATTCGCTCTAGTCATCATCCGACATCTTCTCCGATTTAGTCTCCAACAATGCCTTGCTCAACCCTCGTGATACTAAAATATCATTAACCTTCCACAGTTCCACTGCCACAAACTGAAATTGTTCTTCCTGTCGAATTTATGGATATCAAACTTCGACCCTGACAGCTTCGTTGAATTCTCGAACGTCCTTTAAACCCAACGCTCTGATACCACTTTGATGTGATTAACCGGCTCTTAACTCACACCACTAAGATGTAATTCTGACTTACAACAAACCCGGAACAATCAGTATTAGAAATTCAGATCTAATACTAACGTCAATCAAGCACTTTGCAGAAGCACGCTCGGCGAAGATAAAACAATCAAAATAACTAGAATAACCAAAACAATAAAGCAAGCAAACACATAACACGATATTTTGCGTGGTAAACCCTTACGGGAAAAAACCACGGCACAAAACGACAGAGATCTCCACTATACTCAAAAACTTTAGAGTTTACACCACTCACCTTCTTCAATTACAGGATTACCCAATGTTCCCGTCCGATACGCACCTAGGAAACCCTAGCCCCTTAAGAAAATCCATTACCGAAGCCCTTACAAGTGTAGAGAATCCTCTCACCTCGCAAAACCTTTGCCCTTAGAGAGAACACTCGTAATGCCAAGCCTTAATTGCAATTAGGCGTAAATACCCCGATTTGCGCAAAACTGCGTCACTAAACCGGAGTCCATCGGTCGAACCGACCACACCATGGGTGGGACCGACAGAACATGCTCTGCTCCTGAGAAAACCCGCTCTGTCGGTCCGATCGATAGAGCTTTGTGGAGCAGTATACAACACATCCGCATAACAATGATATTATCCTGACAAAGAATGATCCCTTTACCATTTCTACTTTGAAAGTCTTTTCCCACACCAAGTTCCACATTAAAAATCTTGATCATTTAAAATACCTTCTAAGCATCAAGGTGGCCCGCTCATCTAAGCGAATCTTCTCAAGTCAATGCAAGTTATGCTCTTGGCATCCTCAAAGACAGTGGGCATCTTAAAGCTCGACTGGCCTCATTTCTCATGAAACAAAATCTGTGTTTAAATGTTGAACATGGTGACCTCCTCCCGAACCCCACTACATATCGACGGCTTGTTGGACGTCTCATCTACTTAACCATCACCAGACAGACCGAACATTGTTTATTCGGTCAACATCCTCAATCAATTCATACACACGGCCACGCCAATCTCATTACAATGAAGCTATTTAAGTTACAATATATCAAGTCTTCTCCTAGCAAGGGCATTTTTCTGTCCTCCAACAACTCCCTTTAGCTCTCCGCTTGCTCAGACTCCGATTGGGCCAGTTGTGCTCAAACACGACAATCTACTACAGGATATTTCGCTATGCTAGGCCAAAGTCCCCTTTCTTGGGGGGGGGGGGGGGGCACATACAATCGTTTCACAGTCGTTTGCTGAGGCTAATTATCGGGCCGTTGCCAATGCCACATGGGAATTCACCTGGCTCAAAGCTCTTCTTCAAGATCTCGGGGTTTAGCATTCCCAACCACATGAACCTTTACTGTGACAATCAAGTCGTTCTTAACATTGCCAACAATCCCATTTTCCATGAATGCATAAAGTATATTGAGATTGATTGTCGCATCGTTTGGGAAAAATTATCTTCTGGCATCCTCCGCACAAGTTACGTGCCCTCTCAACATCATCTTGTGGATCTTCACAATGGCACTTGGGCGAGACCATTTCCATCTCTTAATTGGACATTGCAGATCTCCGCACTCTAACTTGAGAGGGAGTATTAGGAAAGCTTTAATTAAGGATAATCTCCTTCCATGTATATTAGGAAAACTATATTCTCCTTCTATATTTGTTGGGATTTGATTTTGTATTTTTTCCATATTTGGAGCCATTCCTCCTGTATTTATACATTAATATACTGAATTAAATTAAATTTATAAATTTAAATAAAAAAAAACAATTCTTTTGTTTCTAATTTTTTTAACAAGACGTCGGTCTATGTGAGCCACACACATTAAAAGAAGCAAAAGGAAGCAGGTGAAATCTATGTTGTCCCTTCTTCTGTAAAATCTAAATTGTTCTTACCAACCAGCTACATGTTTATGATGAATTTAGCCTCTCTCCTAACCAATGTGGTGAAATTTATTTGCAAGGACCAATGTCCAAAGCTATTGGCGTAATATGTAGTAGAGATTAGCATACATCCAGTCTCTTTGAAGAACAACATCTCCACTCCACCTAACTCCAATTCTATTGGAAACATCCTCAATCTCTCCATCTTTTTGAATTATGGAGCCTAAGTAACAAAACCAGTCTCTTTGAGGTATCTCCTAGCCACTGAATTACATAGATATACATAAGCATGCATATATGCAGATAAATGCAGATGCAGATGAATGCATAGAAACACATGCTTTTAGGGAGCATTGATCTAGACAGCAGGACAATGAAACGAATCAAGCCGCTAGAGGTAATAAGCCAGTTAATCTTACAATATTGAGAATCCCAAGGATGAAATCAAATTACCCGCTCTACTAGATTTGGTTCTGAATCTGATATGTTCCTATCAAGGGCTTCACGCCCAGTTATCAGCTCCAATAAGAAGACCCCAAAAGCATAGACATCACTTCTTTCAGAAAAACCATTTGAGGCGTTTAACCTGAAACCATAAAATCTCCCTAAATAACTTCAAATTGAATTTAAGTGTCTTTGACGGAAAAGACAATAGCATAATAGATCAACCCAGTACTCAGAAACTCTGAAACCATAAAATCTCCCTAAATAACTTCAAATTGAATTTAAGTGTCTTTGACGGAAAAGACAATAGCATAATAGATCAACCCAGTACTCAGAAACTCAAACAGATGGCTTTGCACTATTCAAGTAAATCAGGAGAGTTTTATAAAACATGGGGATTACACAATTGCGTCCAAAAGATTATCAAACTCTTTTATATCTGATCGAGATGTTGCTTAAAATAAAAATAAAAATAAAAAACTCAATCAATCCCTTGAAAGGAAAATTTGTTTGCTTTTTGCAACATGATGGAGCTTTGCAAATATAGACAACTGAATCTCAGCACACCTCGAACGTGGGAAGTGTGCCCTCACGGCCCGAATGAGTTTTATGACTTTTAAACCGGACAATTTACGGAATAGAAAAACATACTCTGGGTCAAGAAAGCAATCAATGCCCGATGATGGTCCAGCACGGTAGCCCCCAATCAGTAATTTGGACAGTCCAAAATCAGCTACCTTTGCAGTGTAGTTTTCTTCTAGAAGAACATTGCTCGTCTTGAAGTGCATGTGTAGGACAGGGGGCGTCAACCCATGCAGATAATCCAGTCCTGATTGCATTTAAGATTAAAATGTCATCATCTATCACATCCACAGGAGTGCTTCATTTTCTTTTCATTGTTTTCACGAATCACGTTGCTAACAGTTACAGCAAAAACAAAGGCCATCAGGTAGAAGGGAAGAGGTGAAACATGGCAGCCCTCATCACATTAGGGTGCTGAATCTCATCCCAGTTTACACATGGCAAACATGCATGTCAACCCAAGCCGTACTAGCAGGCCCCAGGCCTCCCAATCTGGGCGGAACATTGCCCTAAACCATAGTTTAAAAACCCAAAAACTCGACTCAATATTCAGATGGGTTAAGTCCACCCAAGGACTCAATTCGACACAACTTGATAATTAAAGTTCTGGAATATTTAGGTTAACCAACAATGTTTGCAATACCGTAAGAAACAGTTGTACCACAAATGTATGGCAATTTGGTTACATCGTACACACATTCACTGTGAGGTCTTGCATTTGAAACATGCCTCTTGCGGATACTTTTTTATTAGAAAGCCCTCAACTAAACCAGTGACTCTGATTAAGCCATGCCGAACAGCATCGAGCCGAGCAAGAAAACAAGCCAATTCAATGACTCTTCCCGAGTCAAAACCAAGTCCTCACACATCAGAGAGTTTCTAAGTGACACTCTGCTCAAAATCTCGTCAAGTTGGGTTGACTCATCCAAGTTTTGAGTGGAGTCAGCAAGTTTCAGAACTATGCCCCAAACACACACACACATCCTTAGTGTGTGATCAACAAATGGATGGTTAAAAAGAATGGTCAGTGCCCAAAGCTCAGCAGGCAAAAATCAGATGGCCAAGATTTTCTGATTACTGTGATTTCCAGGCTATGCTCTATCCACGCTGGTGGCAAAAAGTTGGGCAGTCCAGATTGGCATGCACGCATCAACATTTATGGTGAACCAATTGCAGCATATGCATGGTGGCCAGCAGCAAAGAATAGCTTCCCGCCCAAAAATAGAAACCATGGATTAAGTGCTGTTGTTGCTATAAACAGGAAATGGATAGGAACGTTCAGGATTTATTAAAAGAAAATACTTACCTTTGGCTGCACCCAAAGCGATGGATAACCGTTGCCGGATGTCTAGCTTTCCAATAGGTATGCCTTCAGCATCTGCAAATGATGATAACAAAGAGATGAAAATCAGCATTTATAGATAGTGAGCATGTTAGGACTGCAACTTGGATTTGGGCCCAAACCCAATTGACCATACTTGGGGGTGTCAATGGGCCAGGCTCTGGCTTGCCAAAATCAGAATTTTGAATAGGCCCGGCCCGAAACAGTTCAAAATCTGGGCGAGACCAACCCCAGGCCTGGCCCGTTGACAGCCCTAAACATACATGAGTTTGGGTCCAGCTGTCAAGGTCCTTGGGTCGTGTTCGGTTTGGAAAAATGCCTTCAGGTTGAGCAAATTCGAGTCAGGTTAGAACAGGTTGGGAATAATCACATGTATTGGGGACAGGTTGGGTCGAGTGTCGAGGAATTCAGGTTGGGTTCGGGTTGAGCAACTCAGGTTGGAATTCCGGTTGGGTTGAATCCTCTTGAGGTCAGGTCAGGCTAGGGTTGACCCTCCCCAGCCCATCCGAGAGAGAGAGAGAGAGAGAGAGAGAGAGAGAGAGAGAGAGAGAGAGAGAGAACCATATAGATGATTCCCAATATTCCCTTTAGACAAGTAGTCGTAGACGAGTAACTGATTGCGACATTCTTGACAATAACCAATAAGCCTGACTATGTGCCTGTGACGGATTTGGCCTATCTTCGCTACCTGAAATTGCAGTAAACAATGAGCTGAGTGAATAATCCCAATTCTGCGACAAAGACACATTAATCAATTCAGAGTGGAACATTCACTATATAATCAAGAAATCAACATCCATATTCCCTAACTAGGTAACATGACATTGTACTTACAGGATTTTAGCCATGTGTAACTAAACAATACACCAAAAGCCGTAGGACTGATGGAACGTGTCAAGCTAGGCACCTTAAACCGTTGGGATCCTAACATTCCAACATGTTCCGCAGCCGACGTCCGCAGTGGCCCACTTTGTAGCGACACTCACTCTGGGCTCTTTTCTAGGTAGCCGTTTCCAGGGTGTGGTGGTTGCGCTCTAGTTATCCGGTTAGCACTTCCCACTTGGCAGCTGCCCTCTGGTTGTCCAAGTAGCCCTTTTCACGTCATGGCAGCTTTCACTCTGGCCCAGGTTGCCCACACTGACTCCAAATTGTTTCCTTTGGTGTGGCCCACCCGAATCACTAATGGGCCCCAACCCTAAGTTTTAGTGTGGCATCTAATGGTTAGAGTGGATTCAATATAATCATCATGGTGGGCAGTGTATAAATCAAGGGCGGGTATCTCTCTCCCAATTGTTTCCCTTGTCCACCTGAATCACAAGTCAGCCTGATTTTTTTGCTCCAAGCCTAACATAGGATTGCACATCTAATGGTCAGGGTGGATCTCACATACACATCGCAGTGGGGCCCATCAAAAATGAAGAGAGGGCGTCCGTAAAACTCATTTTTTTTTTTTTTTTTCTAAATGAGAAGGTCTTGGGTCCAACCAGTTGGAGTATAGGTTAAGGTCCAACTAGGCCAACCTTTCATGTATATGTGACATCCAACACATCTAATAGGTTGAGCCCATCATAATCATCACCATTCAAAAAACTCCGTAACAGCCACTCATTGAGTGGACCACACTTGTGTTTCACTATTTACCAATTTATGGACATTATTTTATATGGTTTGGCCCAGTTGATGTGTAGATAGGACTGACCATTGCACTAGGCGATCCTCATAGTGGAGCCAACCTGTTGGAAGGGTTGGATGTCACATGTGCTTAATACTTTACAAGTTATCATATAGGTGTATTATAGCATGTGGTCCAACAAGTTGGACTAAAGAACTCCTTTTTGGGAAATAAATAGCTGTTTCTTGGGAACATGCAGGAGATGGATGCCCAAAACTTGATTTCTGAAGCGGTCCATCATGACGTGCATGTGAGATCCATACCGACCATTAAACGTATAATCCCATTTTAGGCGTAGATCCAAATCATTCTGCCTTGTGATTCAAGTGGGCCGCCACAACAATGGAAACAGTTGGAGAGAGACATCCACCCATGATTTTTACAAGGCCCACCATTATTATTATATTGAATACTCTCCAACCATTGGATGTCACACTAAAACTTCATCTTGGGGCCCAAAAATCAGGCCCATTAGTGATTCAAGTGAGCCACACCTAGGTAAAGAGTTTGGAAGGTGAACTTTTCCCTATACATTGTTTCTAATTGTGCAGTCCACCTAAATCACGATTAGACTGATTTTTGGATATTGGGACTAACATGGGGTGATGCACATGGCAGTTGGGGTAGAGTTCACATAAACGCCACAGTGCAGTCCACCCGAGCCGAAGACCCCGTTTCCTTCTCCCTTACATTTATTAGCATTAATTACTTAACCATACCGTTAGCATGCTTACGTGCGAGTAAAGGGGTGATTGGCTCAGGTGGGCCCCATTAATATGTGTGTGTGAAATCCACTCCGACTAAAAGCTGCATCAGCCCATGTCAGGCCCAAGCCCGAAAAATCACACCGGTCCGAGATTCAAGTGGGTTGCAGCCCTAGAAGAAGAGAAGGAGACTGGCAACGCACCAATATCTTTCATAAATCATAACCATGTGTCATGCCTTGGCTACTTATGTAACGTTATCAGCGGCAAGGGCAACAATATGAATGTGGTGTCACAGGAGCTTGACTTCCATTATCGTAAATCGTTGCCGCTTTGTTACTTTTTCATTCAGTAAAAGTCATAACGATTCCCATACCTACTTGTTTCTCTACAATGGTTGCAGAAGACTTTGATTCCCATTAAGCGAACTCCACAAGCAAAGCAACCAGACCAAAACAGACCCTTAGCATGCTTACTATGCGCAGATTTGAAAAACTAAAGTATGGAAAAGGGAATCATCTATGCTTTATGACATGTAAAATAGAAGAACCTAAAGAGCCTATGAAAGAACAACCATCTACTCGAACAAATGAGGACACCAATGGATTTGCTAAGCATATCAATGAGTTTCATGATAAGGTTTGAAGGAAGACTGTTCTTGGTACAGAAAACTGTAAGAGGCTGACGCCCATTGTTGAGTTGCTCGGTTCAAGGAAGGTGACATGGTAATGGTTCAATTAAAGCTTGAAGCCAAGCTTTCAACTCCATGAAGACAAGTTCTTTCAAGCCGGGATGGAGTTTATGGCAACAGGCCCAAGCCTAGGCCAGGCCCAAAGACCAAGCTATGGACCACGCCCACGAGCCAGAACCAGGCCCATGCACATAACTTGCATGCAGGACCGAGTGTCTAGGGATTATAAGATATTTTCATTGAAGAGGGTGTTAGCTGAGAAAGGTGAAATGCATAGGAACTTATGAAGGCAGTTTTCCAAAAACAAAGCGGCATAGAAAATTAAGATAATAGCATAAGAAGATGAATTTTACATAGGAATTATAAATTAGGAGATTTCCTAGAGTGACTACTACGTGTATGTAGCTTATTTATCAAGTTTTTTCTTCTATAAGAAGCCATGTCCTAGTTCTCTTCTAAGGATGAATAGAAATAACATTTTCCAGAACTTGTGTCCTTGGTGGTGTGACACTGTGACTCCAATCTTGAATTAGAGGTCTGAGGTGAGACTCTGAGGATCCTAGTTGGGCTGTGGAACTCAGCCAATTATGATTCTTTCTTATTCTTTTTTTTTTTTTTCCTTTTAACTTTCTAATATATTGACCACCACATAAATCTTTACTCTTGTTTGACTAGTCTTAAACCTCATCTAACCACATAATTTAAAATTTGCCACTGCCCACTTAATCTGTCCTGCATCAAGAACATGCTCTGGTTCATAAATCAAGCCAATCCACTCATTAGGGAAGCATATAAATGCACATTGTGTATAGATCATGGATAATTTTTTTACAAGTTTCTTAGATGTGTTACCCACATGATAAATGGACCAACCTGATTTTTAACTAGGGAAAGTACACGTTGGGATCTACCTGATGATTGGCTAAACTATCACACAAGCATGCCACGAATGACCTCATCAATCTCCTTGCATGAATTGCCTAAGCATTTCTTTATCAGTACACATGTATTTCTCTCTTAAGATATACTGATTCAAAACACTCAAAGTCATATCTTTGTATTCAAACTATTATCAGAACCTGATTCATGTACCACATACAGTCATGCTTGAACTTCAATGAATGCCCAAAAGAATTTCAGTCAATTAACCAATTTGTTAAGGAAGAATCTTGATGTTTTTCATTCATTTGCATAGAAAGATATATATCTTCCAATGATTTTTTTTAATGCATATGATCCATGTCTTAATGAAATTAGCTCAAACAGACAGACATTTCGATAGGACCACAATTCTCACCAGATGACAGACATGCAAGCAAGTCTTTTATCTACATGGAGCACACAAAAATGCAAGACGTAATTTGAAAGACATGAAAGAATACCAATCAATCCCAATGTTAATTTACCTCCTGAATAAAATACTGGCTTGGGTCCTGTAGGCGTCGTTTAATAGCCACAATAGATCCATCCTGAAGTAGTCCTTTGTATACTAAACCGAACCCACCTTCACCAATAATATTACTTTGATTGAAGTTGGATGTAGCGTGCTCCAGCTCCTCAAACGTTACTTGCCTTAAGCTCTGTGCCTCATAGGGAGAGAGAGTACCAGCACGGGGGGATCCTTCCCCTCTTGCCCACTCGACTGAAAGAAGGAAAGCACAGTAAAGGTCAATAGACAAAGACTCACACACTTATTAGTTTATATCTTTCAAGTGCAGCGCATCGTATATTAGTCCATGTAAGGCTGTGTTTGGATGCAGTACAGAATTGAATTGCAATAAGTAGTTTGAAGTATGAGCATATTACAATTTGGTTGTAATCTCAATCCCACAATATGAGTACTAACGAAGGTAAACTGCAACATGGTCATTTCCACTATAGTAACTGTTTATTGCAATTCAATTCGATGGTACATCCAAACACAGCATTTTCATGGTTTACGCTTACCATGGTTTGACGGTTCAGAAGATCCTGTCTCAGATGCTCTCCTTGTAGATCTTTTCGCACGCATTAAGCAGATATAAACAATCACAACAACTGCTGCTACAATCACTGCAGCACAAACACCACCACCAACAATGGCAACTAATCTTGGCTTTTTTGTTTTTGGAGCATCAGCAGCTGATGAAGGTGTCAAAGTTGGAATGCCTGGATCTCCACCGACTGTGGCTGCTTCTCTTGTTTTTCTTGAGTTGAAAGAATCAAGGGCTTGTAAAGAAGTCAAATTTGGAGGCAAAAACATTGAATCACAAGCTGGCAAATTGAACACCCCGCTCAGTGAACAAAGCCCATAATTCCCATGCAACCTGCAGATGTCATGATTCAACATCCAAATCCAAACAAAACGAATAAAGAAAAGGGAAAAAAGAAAAATATGATCGCTGAAAAGCTATGTGAGAAGGACAATACTGATTTCCATTATTGAGTTAACTGTACTAGGGATATGGCACATGCCACGCACATGGAGAGAGGGAGAGAGATTGGAGAGAAAGGGTGCTGCTAGGTGGGGGCTACATGCAGAGAGTGAGAAAGAGAGAACCGCTGGAGAGGTTTTTCAAAGGTAGGCATCCCATCTCGTTGTTTATTATACTTTGGCCCATTTTAATTTTAGATATGCCTTGGTTTTGGCCTCTCATCCTAACATGAGCTGCTGCAACCAATAGACTAAGTGGATGTCACAAAGATATCGCAGTGGACCCCACATGGTTTTTGTTGGACGGACCCGTTAAGGGTTGCGTCCTGTGTGGGCTACATGAGAATAGGAGAGAAAACAGTATGGGCTACTATCATGAAAATGGTAATGACAGAAATACCCCCAGTGACTAAGATTGAAGTTGAATTGTGAATCATTTTTCATGGGATCCTAGTAAAAATTATATGAACTGAATCACAAACTATAGGACTTTAACAGGATCCTCCCTCTTAGAGACCATTGAAGAATCAGACTTAAGAGCTTGAGATAGTGAAATTCAGGGAATTTTAAAGTATAAGGAATGGTCATCCTAAACAAATTTCCTTAATAACTAATTAATGAAATTAATAATACTTAGCACGTGAAAAGAGCATGGACAGTCATCATTTATGATCTTGATGCAATTCTCATGGGTCAAGATCTGCCTAACTTCATATACCAACTAATCATTTTGTTCACCATAAAATTAGCTCAGAAATACCTATTTTATTTTATAAACATGAAATGTATTACATTTTATTGCATGGATATTGTGCAACTACTTTCAATTCTCACAAGTCCTATGCTCTTACTTTCTAAGTATGTTGCCACTTTCAGTGACCAAGAACACAACTTGAGCACCACAGCTGAGTTGAAAGTGAAACATTCTAAGAAAACAGAACAGACCAGGCGGTTTGGTTAAGTTTGAATGGAACCCAATTCTATCAAACAAGTTGTGTACATGTGTGTGACCATACTTGTGCCTATGGTGGTGTTTTAGTTAGTTTTTAGTGCTTAAGATCATTTATGTCCTTTGTGTTTATTAATAAAGTCGTGGGTATGGCTGAGTTGAAAATGCAATGTTTAAAAAACTGGAACAGGCCAGGCGGTTTGGTTAGGTTTGAATGGAACCCGACTCTCTCTGATTTGGCCCAGTTCCCTTAGACAAGTTGTGTATGTGCATGTGTACATGTGTGTGCGCGACCATGCATGTGTATATGCTGGTGTTTTAGTAGGTTTTAGTGCTCAAGGGCATTTATGTCCTTTTACTTGTTGTTACTAATAAAGTTATGAGTAGGGTTCTAAGACCCTAATCACCTCCTCCTCCTTCCCACATGTATTTTCCCTCTTTTCTCACCTATTCATTCTCCTTAGTTACTTTAATAAATTCAAACGGCTTCATGTTGTAAAAACTGTTCTAACCAGTTGAGACAAGAGCTTTAACTGGTTTAGACTAGTGCTTAATTTAACAAATTAAAAAAATAATAATAATAATAATAAATAAAATAAAATAAGTTATGCTACACTATTTTTTACATGATAATTATGTATATGGTTCAAAACAATTTGAAAAATCCACTGCGCATGTTCAACCTCCAATTCAGTGCTAACCATTGTGAGCTTTTGACAATGAAAAGAAAAGGAAAACAGCTTTGAAATTAGAGTTTTTCACTTCATCTATTAATCTTCGGTAGGTTTTTACTAATATTTTACAAAGTATGAAACTGAGAAACAAAGGGGAATAGAGATACACTTAAAATAAATAAATATACACACACGTGCATATAAACATGCACACACGTGTGTGTGTCAACAATCATGTTATGTTCATAGACATTGGTGATCATAAAAATAAAAATAATAAATAAATAAAAGGTCCTCCGCATAAAAGACAGATATAAGCACATATTGGTGGAGACATACGATAACTGTGGAATCTTTGATAGGGCTCCTTCATGAGGCAATGAACCACTAAGGTGATTGTTCGCCAAAGTCCTAGCAGAGAATGACCGCATCAAATGTCAGATTACAAAACATGCAGCAAAGGAGTTTAAGCCATCCCCACAAGCATCAAAAGCTGTGTTCTATAACCCATTAAATGAAATTATTAAAAAAAAAAAAAAATGAACTAAATAGCTTACAGTTCTTTCAGGTTTGGAAGAACTGCAATCGCCGATGGTAGGTTATCACTCAAAGAATTACCTGCTAGCCGACTTAATTTTTGAATTCAATAAAAATCAGTACCGTCGGCATATGAAAAAGCTAAAACACCAATAACCAATGTTCAAAAACTCATAATCAACTTGGACAACCTTGGCGGCTCAGTCTCAAGTAACAAGTCCAGTCTCCACTTTTTAAAACCCATTTTCTTATAACATTGGCAATTTTTTCATTGACCCCACCTGAGTCTAACTCAGAAACTGACCATCCCAGATCAAGTTTTTGAACATTGCAGCCCATAAAAGTACAAAACTAACACTTTGTAACAAAGAGGCACACAACAGAACATACAGAGAGGTCAACTCTTTTAGACATCCCAGTTCCACAGGGATCGGTCCTTTCAAATGATTGTCATCCAACCATCTGCACAAAACTAGAACAATAGCACACTAAACATATGCGAGGAGTTACCACATTGCATGTTATGGCAAATTCAGAAAAGCTGGAGTCTTTAAAGAATCAAGTTCTTTGGGAGTAGAAGTATCTGAAAATTATGCTTACAGAGTCATCAAGCCAGATAAATTCTGCAAACTAGGAGGGATAAAGCCCTCTAGCTTTAAACCAGTCAGTTTCCTATACAAGGAAAAAAGATCTTGTAAAGGATTCGAAACCAGATGACAAGTAGTGAAAATTATATAAAGTGACAGATGGATATTAGCATGTTCAGTTCAACATGAGATTTTACAAAGCGATTGAGTACTAGAAAAATCATCGAGTCAACTCAATCAAGACTTGGGTTGAATCCGTTTGGTAACTCGGATTATCCAAACCAATGAAAATTGGACTGACCTCTCCAAAAACACTGTCAGATACTTGTTGAACTTCAACCCTACTGTAAACTTATTATTATTATTATCATTATTATTATTATTTGTTGTTGTTGTTGTTGTTTTTATTATTATTATTATTATTTGACAGTATGACTGGCTAAACTTGAAGAATAAAGGTAGATGTGAAGGAAGGCAGGAAAACTTACAAGGAAATGATGGTTGAATCCTTCAATTTATGAGCACAGCTAATACCTAGCCATGGTCTCAAGCATGGGTATTTCCCAACCCAACTACTTAACTGTTGGGGATTACCCACGGCACTCTTGAAAGCAAGTAATGCTTCGGCTATACAAAGAAATACAGCAAAAATTAGATCTATATTCCTGCATTTCTGTACATGTTGGAATAATTGAAACTATTTGAACATTAACACCATATGTAAACAGCATTGCCATAAAATTGGTTTTAAAAGTTACAAACAATATAAACAACTGAAATGGCACATTACATCTGTCGCTGATCGACTCAGGACACCACCGACTAAATGATGAACTTGGTTTGGGCTCTAATTACTGATTCCTTATTCCAATCTTGTATTTTTATTTTTTTATTTTTTTTAAAAAAAATGTGCGTTCTCATGGACTCAACACATAAATGCATCGCCAATGAATCTTCTTCATTAAATATTTAAAAGAAAGGAAGAAGAACATCTTTTCCCTTCTAAAGAGTGCAAGAGTTTTCTGATAGCCTTTCAAATTCAAGAAACCAGAAATTACAGTGAAAGAAGGAACTCATACCAGTCAGGAGTCTTGACTTTAGAGACAATTTTCCATGCCTCATTGGAGGCATACGAAGAGTCGTGATGATGCATTTGAGAGTCTTCTACAATTTATATTTATTTTTATTTCATGAAGATAATCTTTGGATTGGCTGTAACCAGTGTTTTGAAAACTCACAGACCAACTGGAACGTCTGCCAAGCCAAGTTAGTTCAGCCAACCTCTGAGTTTAGTGTATTACAAGTTGGAAGCCTCGTTCATCGACTTGCCCAAGCTCTATAAAATTAGTAAGGTTTTTATTGACTTGGTCAAGCAGACCAATTTCCCAGGTGAGTCTTGAGTTTTTGAACATTGGTTGTAACCATTTCTGATGTTAAATGCTTAGAACTCCTAACTGCAGATATCGACTTCGGAAGACAAACGAAAACAGCAAGAGTACAAAAGAGAAGGAAGAAGAAACAACATACTATAAATTCTCTGTTTTTTGCTGAAGGACATCGCCCTTAACGCATTTGGTGCCAAAAGCAAAGTTATAATAATCAGTGGCAATCGTAGCCACCACAGCCAGCGCATTGTCGGCAAGCATTACTCTAACAATAGATAGGCAAACTGAGAAATCCCAATTTCCCTCTAATCTTCATGAAATCGAATGCATCAAAACCGCAAGTTGACAATCCTCTCAGCTCCTACATGACCCCCAAATTCATCCGAACATATTAGTTAATTAAGCAGAGTCACGAAGTGGGGAAGCAAACAAAATGAAAATATTCCAAGGTTTTGATTAACGACTGAGAAGTAGGCTTTAGATGTTCAAATGTACTGCACAAACAATTTCAAGATGACAAATAAGCAAGTTCCTCAAGATTTTAGTCTCAAAATCCAAAATAATTTGTGGGTTTTCCTTAAAAATCCATACTTTTGGTGAAATTGAGGAATGGGAATGATAAAAGATTTAGTTTGTACGGTGAGAGCTGAATAAAGCATACAAATCAAAACAAGCCAATTGACTGGTTCCAAATGCAAGCTCCAAAGTAGAAGGTATTTGCATCATGGAATCTCATATCCCAAAAGGTTTCTGAGTGTTCTTAAAAATCCAAACTTACAATGAAAGAGTTAAAAAACTCTTTTTAAAAAAAATCCAGCTCTTTTAAACACTGAAACTCTTTCAGGTGCTGATTCTAGACCAGTTGAATCTCAAATCTCATAAGATTTGGGCTTCCTTAAAATACCAAACATGCACAGGGAAGTAATTTAAAAATGAAAGCTATATCAACTTAACAGACGATTTCAGCAATGTGGACCAAAAAGGCAGGCCTTTTAGAAACTAAAACTCCATACCCAGTAAATCTTTCCAGTCTTCTCAATAACCCAAACTTTCAATGGAAATTAAAATAAATAAATAAACCTGATCTGTTAGAAGCTAAAATTCCATGAACATTCAATGGGAAAAAAAAAAAAATCAAAAGATGGCTTGTACCCTTAAGGCAACAACTCCATGAACTTTAACGGGGATAAAAGAATTTAGTAAAAAAAAAAAAAAATCAGCCAAAAAAAAAAAAAAAAAGAATTCAGAACTCTAACCCCACTTCAATATCAAATCCAAAATCTCTCTTAAAAATTCCATCTTGCACTAAAAAAGGCTGAAAATGGAATATTTAACAAAAGCTCAAAACAAAAGATTCTCACCAAAATAGATAGAAAATGAGAAAGGATTTATAATTTTTTTTTTTTTTTAAGGTCTGATTTTTCCAAAACCAGGGCCTTTAAAAGATGACTGACTGCAAAGAATGTCTTGAGCAGGTTAGAAAATGTTCCCACAAAATATCGTCAAGTGCTTAATAATAAAAACTGATGAATGACTAGAAAACAAGAGATATGTCTTTCTTTCTTTTCTTTTTCTTTTTTCCGCAAAGACAGGCAAAAAGCTCTCAAATGCCAGCAGTAAAGTACAAAGAGAGAGAGAGACCCAACACCAGCAATGAAGAAATGAAAGTCAGTAAAGAGCTGTCCTTCTCTTTCTACACCCCTACTTGCTGAAAATCATCCAAAAATCCTTTTCTTCTTTTTTTATTTTTCTTTCCTTTCAACTGGTTTTTACCATCTGCATTCAATAAAGCCTTCGAAAAGCAGGCACAAGGCAACGCCTTTAATGGGAAGATCTTGGCAAATTTCAATTCTCGGACAAAATGCCCCTTGAGATTCTTCACTTTTTCATTCACAGTCCCTGAGAGTTTATATATATATAATGCCTGGGATTCTACCATTTTGCATCTCCAGTCCCTGTCTGTCTACTGCCCCGTTATGGACGCAGTTTGGCTAGTAACGCTGCCACTAGCCAGGTGGGTAGTGGTCGGTGCTCCGTGGGCCCCACCATGATCTGTGTGTTTTATCGACACTGTCCATTCATTTTTACACATCATTTTAATGCTTTTAACTTATAAATGAGGTATATCAATCTCATGTGAACCACACCATGGGAAGTGATTGAATGTATACCATTAAAAACATCTTAGGACTTATTTGTATACGCGTTTTCGGTTGTATTTTATCGTATTAGATGGTATGATGTGACGTTTACCATGTTTGGATTAAAGTGAATAAGCATTTAATCCCATGCGCACGAATACAGTCGCGAGCCAAAATTTTCAAAAGGCGGTAGAGTATTGTCATTGGTTTCACAGTCTATCAGTACTGCGCTCTTCATTGCGCTGTATTCGGCAGCGGTTGAGTTTTTCAAAACTCCAGAGGCTATTCTCCAACAGGAGAAGGAGATATCTCTACACCATCAGCCCTTTCATTTAACATCGATCTTTGCATGTCATTTTGCTGTTGAAAGTCTTCTCTTTCGCACGCAGGTTACTCCGTTCAGTGGGCAGGATTCTCTGCTTATGACGTTGCGAGTTGCCAATCGGGCAATCGCAAACCTGATCGTGGTTTCATACGGCGATCCTACAGGTATGAATCTCCCTCTTCCAAACAAGGGTGATACTGGGAGTGAAAAAATCAGTGCGAGTTAGCGGTTCGCATCTGTATGGCCCTTGTATCTCCCTCAGAGACATGCATGTCCTGTTTCCTTTGCGTCATGGTGTGTATACGGTCTACTGTATATACCAACAAATTTATATCGCTAGAGTATTGAAATGCGTATGATTGTACAGTACCCAGTTTTAATACCTCCTATCCAAACATTAATCTGTATAAGGTACTGTATACTATGCCAACCAATACCTCCAATACAAACATTGATTAGTATCTGATTGATTTGGATGTATTCTGAAAACCGTCCAATGTATACATGAGCAGTACCCAAATTCAATACAATACAATACTAGACACGAATCCAAATAGGCCCTTAGGGCTCACTATAATGTTTATTTGACATCCAACCCGTAGATTAGGTCATACAGGCTTGGATGAAGGTTAAAAAACAAATATCAACTTGATCTAAAACTTTTGTAGCGCCCAGAAGTTTTTAATGGTGAAAGTTCAATCAACACTATGTGGCCCACTTGAGATTTTGATGTAACTCAGTTTTGGGCTAATACCAAAATGAATGGACGGCATGGATGAGACACATCATCATGTTTGGGCCCACAAAGCACCGACCACTAGCAATTTGCTAAGTCAATCCGTTTCCGTTATAATGGGTCAAGACCCTGGCCGTAACCATTAAGAACCACGGTATCAGAGGATACAGCTCGTCGTACCGGGCAATTATTCATTCCTCTCCAAGTCCTAAATGAATTAGCTTATTACATGTTTGCCCTGCTATGAATGTTAGAATCCCAAAAAATCAGCTGATCGAAGTGTCTTGTAGGTCACTCTTATTTGAGAGATTTTTACATGGTTGTCCATTGTTTTACAAGCCTACTAATATACCATCTAAATAGTCTATTATACGAGCCCAAGTATGATAATGGAAAGCTCGAAATAAGGCAAATATTATCTATTGATGTATAAATTTGATCGATCATGCTTCACCTCTTGTGAACTGCTGAGTATTTGCAGTTAATAGAGAACAAGAGAATGCATTGGGGGTGCCGGTTAAGGCCAGATACCATTCGATGCATAAGTTAGGCTTATTGACTCACAGTAGGCGTAGTAGAATCTGGATATTTGTTGTACTTTATTAAATGGTGAGGGTGTATTTATAAGCTTTTTAGGCGGTCTCGTATCTGAGTTAATTTGCCAGATATGCTAGAGGTGTCGTGTTGGAGTCGAACTCTAACTTCAAAAATATATTCGAGTTTACCTTGATCGGCATGATCTTCGGTGGAGATCTCGGAGGGTAATTCTATCTTTATATATTGTAAGGATATTTCTATTCCGATGTGGTGGTCGATATCCGAGGTCAAGGTCGATACCCGAGGCCGAGGCCTATATTCGAGGTCAAAGTCGGTACCCGAGGTCGGAGTCAGTACCCAAGGTCGGGTCGATATCCAAGGCCGACCTCCGAGGTCGAGGTCATCCTTTGATGCCAAGGTCAATATCCGAGGGCCAAAGTGACAACTGAGGCGAGGTAGAAAGTAGCCAACACTAAAAGTCATGTTAATTTTCTGGCCCTTAAGCAATCTATAATCATCAAGTCTGGCTGTTCGGCTCATCTGTCTCATACATTTGTTTAGCTTCATTTTACCCATAACAATAACTCCCCTACCTCCGAGCTCTATACTTTATGAGCTTAAGAAGTAAGTTTTGAACTAATGTATGAGAAGGTCAGCTCGTTCCATGTATGTTCCTCAATTTTGTTGCCTTATGAGTGGGTGGTCGTGTATGACGACTTAGTAAAAACAATAGTCGAGCATGTAATGATAGGTCATGCACTGTAGAATCAATAGGTCAACCGTCAAATAGTAGACGTAGTAGTTAGCCGAGTACTAAGAATGACTTTCTTTTCTTAAATTGAGGAAAGTCCTTGTGGTCGATCGTATAGCTCAGATAGTAAGGATTTAAAAGAAATTCTATTCCCTTTACTTAGGAAATTCTTTCATTGTAGAATTCATAAAATAGTAGATGAGAAATAGTAGCAGTATCACAAGTACCTTTTCCTCTTAAATTGAGGGAGGTCACTCACAGTTGAACATGTAGATAAAATAATAGAAATAAAGGAGAGAACCTTCTTCCCTTTAATTAAGAGAGGTTTCTCACAATCAAACACGAGTAACTTCTACCGAGGCGATCAGTTGAGCATAGTCATTTCACCCGTCGGAGTTCTTCATGGGTAGTAGATCTTTAGATGATGCGTTTCATGGGTAAGGTAAGAGCTTACCCTCCATGTCTTTTAATCGATACGCCCCTCAGTACTGAAGGTCGAGGTCGAGGTTGGCCGATGAGCCTTATTACCGAGCTTGGTTGACTGGTTCAGCTCGGTCATCAGGTTTCCTTGCTCAGCCCATCCTCCTTAAGTACCTGCTCCAGCTTGGTGTTCAAGGGAGTGTACCAATGGAAGAGACTTTCTAGATGTCAATTGGTACGTTAACCTTGATTTTGGTCATCCTTCTTTCTTTTGGCGTTAGCAGTAGACGACTCCCCTTCTTCCCTTCGCTTCATGTCCTTAGCCGAGTTATTTCCTTCTCGAGTAGCTCTTCATGAAGTAAAGAACTCATCGGCATTGGAATATTTTTTGAGCTCGGTTAAGTAGGTCGGCGAGGGTATTCGGGAGGTTCTTACCAATAGAGAAGAGGAACTTTCCTTGTTTAAGGCCGACTACCATAACGGTTAGATCTATCTGGTTAAAATAGTCATCCACCTGTACCACTTCCTCATTGAAGTGGATGATATTGTTTTTCAATAGCCCGTCCTTCCTTTGAGTGATCGTAAGGAGGTGGGTTGATGTCTTTCTCCTATCTTTCCCACTGATGAACTGAGTAATGAAAGCCTTACTGAGCTGAGCGAAAGAATTGATAGACTTTGGCTTCAGTTGTCTATACCACTTCCACGCCGCTCCTAATAGAGTAAAGGAGAATGCTCGGTACATTATGGAGTCGGATGCACCGTAAAGCTCCATCTAAGCTCTAAAAGATTCAAGGTGTTCAGCCGGGTCCCCCGAGCTGGAGTGAGGGGTGATCCGAGGCATTCAGAACTTGAACAAGAGCTGAAACTTCATAATGTTATCAATGAATGGGGGTTCGGCCTCTTCAAGCATGGCTTCCACAGAAGTCGGTCCCCAGGCTCGACACACTTGTTGAATGTCATCAAGCTAGCCCTATATCTACTCGAGTTCTGCCTCCCATGGGACCTTTCTCTCTTCGACGTCTTCGGGGGCCTTCCCACGCCTCCTCTTTTCTAAGGTGTGGCGTAGGTCGGAGTATACCAACACAGACATTCCTGCTATATGCACGGAGGCCTAACCATACTGTCCTAGTCACTATTTTACATATGATTCGTGAGGTGCCCGGGGAGATCAAGATAATTCTGTTGTCGCAGTTGCTTCCGTTTCATGGTCAGGAAGCGGCTGCTGACTCTCCAATATTTACATTATACGATATATGTTGCCGGGTAGGGCCTCGACCTGGTTTTTCAAGGAGATGAGTCGACCAACTCTGTTGCGAGGCCTAACCGAGGCCACTGCTGGAACATGGTCAATATGATGTTCCAAAGGCGGTTCCTGGAGATTTTCATGTCGTTCCTCAGGTGTGGGGGTTAGTGCAACAATGGCAGCCAAGGACCTCTTCCTCCCTTTAGCCATTGCAAGTTAGACGAAGATACGATAAATAATGGGTTCACTGTCGTTCCCATAGACGGCGTCAAACTGTTGATGTAAAAATCATGTCGATCTTGCTTCACCTCCCGTGAGTCGCTGAGTACCTGTAATTAATAGAAAACAAGAGAATGCACTGGGGGCACCGATTAAGGTTAGGGACCCTTTGATGCCTAAGTTAGGCTTATTGACTCACAATAGGTGTAGTAGAATCAGAATATCTATTGTACCTTGTTACATGGAGGGGGGTGTATTTATACGCTTTATAGGTGATATCGTATCTGAGTTGATTTACTAGATATGATGGAGGTGTCGTGTTGGAGTCAAAATCTAACTTCAAGAATATATCCGACTTTACCTTGATCGGCGTGATCTTCAGCGGAGATCTCGAAGGGTAATATTATCTTTATATATTGTAAGGATATTTCTATCCCGATGTGGTGGTCGATATCCAAGGTCGAGGTTGGTACTCGAGGTTGAGGTCAGTATCCCATGTCGAGGTCGGTACCCGAGGTCGGGTCGGTATCTAAGGCTGACCTCCAAGGTCGAGGTCTATGGTCGAAGCCGACCTCCGAGGTCGAGGTCATCCCTTGATACCGAGATCGGTACCCGAGGGCCAAAGTGACAACTGAGGCCGAGGTAAAAAGTAGCCGACACCAAATGTCAAGGTGATTTTTTGGCCCTTAAACAATCCATAGTCATCGAGTCTAACTGCTCAGCTCATCTGTCATATACATTTGTTTAGCTTCATTTTACCCATAACATCATATAAGCCCATGTATGATAATGGAAAGCTCAAAATAAGGCAAATATTAAGTGAGCCACACAATAAAAACATCCTCCAATGAGGTTCTTAAATTGGATGGTTATCCATTGTCTCTTGCTTGATTGGATGCCCTAAAAATCAAGTGAAGATTAGGTGGCCCATACCATAGAAATAATGGACAACCATAAGAAAAAAAAAAACCCAAATTCATGTGGTGGCTTAGGTGATAGGCTTTTGCACATTACTTTTATAACTGACCATATAAGAACTTGTAGAGGAACAAGCTTCTGCTTTTCAATATAGAAAATGATCCAATACTTTGGAGCCATGTTTAGTTGTAAATATTGCTACCCATTGCCTAATTTCCTAAAACCAACATACAATCCCCAAGTTACCTGTAGTCAATCTGAACCACATGAAAAAGAATTCACGATGATTATATGATCCAATCCATTCTTAAGTTACCCTTCTTTTTCATAGCCATCTGTTTTCAAACAATAGATGAGATGGTTAGGATAGTCTTATTGTTGAAGTGAATGTTAGGAACATAAGGGCCAGTTTGGGTATATCTGGTTTAAGGGGTTTTACGGTGGATTATATTATCTAATCCTTGATTTGACAGAAGAGGGTGTGTTTGGATGTAAGTATACTTACATAGGATTTGTGAGCATGCGGCACGTGGGATGAAGTCAGTGGGATTGTGATATCCCACTGAGATACGCTGTCTATTCTACTTCCATCCTCGAGCCCAACCCCTTCTCTTCCCAATACCGTCGTCCGGATTGTGATATGGGATTTCATCTTTTCTTCTCAACACTCCCGTACGGAGTGGAGACAGGCATTGCATTCTCACATCCAATCGACTGTAATGGCAGGAAGTGGGACGAAACTAGCGGGAAATCTGGCGTTATTTATCCCCCAGAGCTCGAATCGTTGTGGTAGAGGGAGGAGGAATCGATCTCTGTAAACAGGTACCCACTGTAGATGGTAGGTTTTGGGTGTCAGCTCCTCACGTCTTTCTTACTTTAGTTCTTCTCATCATATGGTCTTCTCTTCAGAGTAGTCGTAAATTCATGTGGGTTCTTTTACATATTACAGACGTTGAAGCTGCATCAAAGGGTTGGATTGAAAGAGGTTTCCTGGTGGAACTTTCAATCTTCATCCCTGAATCGAAGGTATGGATTGCTGCATGCGCTCTGATCACCGTGTATTTTCCTTCACATTCCCTAACATGATCTCATCTAACATTTTGCACAGTGCATAAATAAATGGTCATGTGGGTTTTGGCTTTTTATTGTGGGGGCACTTGGTAATTAGGAGTTTGCACCTTGCTTGAGTTAGATAATTTGTTATTTGATATTGACAGATTGGGAATCAGATGACAAATGTGAAGAAAGATTTTTTTTTTAGGGGGGGGGGGGGGGGGGGGGGGGGTTGGGTTATTCAATATTAATGCATTTCGAAATTAGATGGCTGTCGTGGCAGGAAATGGCAGTGGATTGTAGTTTTGTTGTTTTTTTTTATGGTTCTTTTGTTTTGTTTTGTTTTCTGTTTTTTTTTTTTTTTTTCGTTTATGGTTTTCGGCAGATGGAAATGTGAAATTAGCTTTCTTTGAAGGGTTTTTTCTCATCTTGTTGGGTAGGTTGAAATTATACTCTCAAGTTTGAAGGCGTGGTTTATTTGCATTTGTTTTTTTTTTTTTTTTTTTTTTTTTTTTTTTTTTTTTAATTTGGGGTTTGTTTGATGTAGTTGTTACGTGGAAAATCTAGTCATGCCAGTTTGGTTCCTTCTACTTTTTGTTCTTGTTATGTTTTGTTTGCTTTTCCACCTTTTTACTATTATCGATTTGGAGTTCTTTTCCACCTTTCAGATTCCTTTTTCAGTGGTTTGCTTTAAACATTATTAAATTGAAATGGTTTCTTTTACTATATATATATATTTATATTATTTGATGTTTTACTTTGTGTTTTACTTTTAATTGCTAAATATGTAGTTTTGATTTTTATGGATTTAAGAGATTTATATCGAAATAGTGTGGGTAAGAGATTTAGATCGATTTTTTTCTTCTTTTTCATTCATGGTTTGCAGCAAATGGAAATGCTTATTATCATGCCTTTGGAGGGTTTTCTCTCATCTTCTTGGGTAGGCTGAATTGATACACTCAGGTGTGAAGGCGTGGTTTAGTTGCATTTTTTTTTTCTTTTTGTTTTCATTTTTCATCTGGGGTTTGTTTGATGTTGTTGTAACATGGAGAATGTAGTAATGCTAGTTTGGTTGCTTCTGGTTTTTGTGGTTGTTCTATTTTGTTTGCTTTTCCACTCTTTTACTGTTATTGATTTGGGGTTCTTTTGGATGGTTGTTGCTTGGATAATATGGGTTCTTTTGGAATCTTTTTGTATCTACTATAGATTCCTTTCATATTCCTTTTTTCAAAGGTTTGCTTTAAACATTGTTAAATTGAAATTGTTTCTTGTACTATATTTTTTTAATATTATTTGATGTTTTACTTTGTGTTTTACTTTTAATTGCTAAATATGTGGTTTTGATCTTTATGGATTTAAGAGATTTATATCGGAATTTTTGGGTTGGTAAATTTTCATTTTCATCAGTATCTGTTTTAATAATACCATTGATAATAACTATAGATGAAATTTGCTAAGGTTGTATTTGGTTACAACAGATATTATGATATTTCATGATTGATCAGTCTAATTGGTGCAAAATTTCATGATATCTCAAGAAATTTGATGCAACCAAAATGCGTAGAAAACCTGGTAAGTAATGTTCTCGATGCATCTACTTATGGAATTTGTCTACCTCTTTCCATTTTGCCAGAATTTGTTACTTCTGATCATCTTAGGGAAAAGGAAATCTCAAATCAACACATTCTACAAGAACAACCCCATAGACACAAATTGCATTTATTTTGTTGTTCAAATTCTAATCTCATTTAATATGATCTACATGCTTGAATGTTGTGATTCCAAATTAAATTGTTCGATTTTTTTGGTAGTAGGGTCGATAATGGGTCCCCAGGTTGGACGATAAATTTATCAGGAAAAAGCTTGATTCGTGAGTGACCAGTGTTGCCTGGCATCCAAATAATGTGCATATCTATCCTTTTCTTTTATACCAACTTATCCTATATTCATGCCTTTAGAATTTGAAGAATGTGGACAGTTGCTACTGTTGAGATTTGGGAAGTACATTAACCTTCACGTAACATATTACAATTCATTTTCACGTAACATATTACAATTCATTTTCGTAGTGTGGAGTTCCTAGTCCATAGGCAGATTGAGGGACCCTAGGTAGATATTTCATCATCATCATCATGGGCATACTTTTAGTTGACACATAAGGTTGTCAACTGGCCAAGCAAATTCAAAATTTTGAATAGGGTCAACCCATCCGGCCCAGCCCATCAGTCCCTTTTGTGTCTTTTTTGAGTTGATATGGCATTATTCTCACCTGGTAACATGATTTACACACACATTCCACAACCCTTACCATAATTACAACTAGTTAACTATGAGGATGAATTATATGCAGATCCTACTCTTGGTATCATTGGGCGGAAAGTCTCACCCTTTAAATTTATTGCGGTCATATCAAATAGGTATGTCCTAACTCATTTTCCATTTGTGGTGTCCTCTTGAATTTTGTCTTTCATCCACCAACAACATTTTCATTGTTTGACCATGTACATCTGCTATGTGGACTTGTGCATACATAGCTGGATTATAGTTCACTATTCCTCTTGAAAAAACACTTTGGATGAGCTACAACTTTAATCTAATTGTCAGGGTGAAAAATGCAAATATGGTGAGTTTGGAACACACATAGTCAATCTGTTGGTTTTTTATTTCTTTTGTGCTGGCAGTTGAAAGGAAGATCTCATATCCATTGTGCAACTATGTATATGTAAAATTTATTATGACAAAATACTTAGCTTGTTTTGTGTGAATTTCTAATGCACATACTATATACGTATAAAGTTTTGAGTAAACTCTATAGGGCCACCTAGAGATTTATGTGTTTAACTTGAAGATTCAACTTGGGCTTTCACAGGTGATTTTATAGTATTTTGTATCCATAAGTATAGGTAAGGTTTAGGTGATAGATATCGACGATGATGAAGAGATGGCCGAGTCCTTCGTGGTTCTTGCGATGGCCGCATGCATTGCCGCTGTTGGGGAATATTGTCATCACTATATGTTGAGACAACCAGCGCGTCAAAGGGATGATGAGCAGGCGATATTTATCAAATCTATTGTTCGTGCAAGTGACAGAGATTGTGTTACTCAACTGAGGATGAAACGAGAAGGTTTCTTCCAATTATGTGACATAGTGCGTGAGAGGACACAACTACACGATACTTGTAATGTTAGTCTTGAGGAACAACTAGTCATTTTCCTACATACAGTTGGACATAACGTGCATAATCGCGTGATAGGACACAAGTTTATACGTTCAGGTGAAACTATAAGCCGTCACTTTCACCATGTTTTACACGCAATAGTGTCTTTATACCCTGAATTTGTTAAGCAGGCCGGCACTGACACCCTTGCCGAGATTCAATCAAATCCTTACTGAGCCACTTACTTCTAGGTACCATTTTCGACGCAGGGCTCTTTCTTTATTATTTTGAAATAAGTTAACATTTTTCATATTATCTTATAAATAAAATTCGATAAAATGCTGGATAAGATTGTGTTGGTGTAATTGACGGGACACATATTCCTGCTCACGTGGAAGCATCCCAACACCCAAGCTTTCAAAATAGGAAGGGTATCTTGTCTCAAAATGTACTTGCTGCTTGTTCATTTGACACGACATTATTATATGTGCTAGCCGGGTGGGAGGGTTCTGCTTCAGATGCGAGGGTCCTACATAACGCTTTGACGCGAAGTGATGATCCACTAATCGTACCACATGGTAATCGATTTTCACCAACATCTGGCCATGCTTTTCACTGTAACATCACACTCAACACATTAATATGAAAACCATAACTCTTACACAATGTAGAAAAATATTTCGTCGTCGATGCGAGATATGCTCATTCACCTGGCTTCATGGCGCCTTACCATGGTGTTCGATACCACTTGCAAGAGTATTGAACCAGGAGAGCGCCCATGAATATGAAGGAGTTGTTCAACTATCGACATGCACAATTGAGAAACACAATTGAGAGTTGTTTCGGTGTAATGAAGGGCAGATTTCCTATTTTGAAGACAGCCGTGCAATATCCATTCGAAACACAAGTTAAAATTATGGTAGCTTGTTGTGTGCTACATAATTTCATTCGTCGGGAAGATGAATCTGACCAAGATTTACAGGATGTTGGTATACCCGTGGGGGAAATAGAGAGTAATCCTACACTAAATGAGGTATCAACAATGGATGAGCTGTGAGTTGGGTTCGATCTGAGTTGAGTCGAGCTCGGGCAAGCTTGAACTCGATTCAAAATTTTTTCGATCTAAAAAAATTAGCTCGACTCGACTCGAACTCAGTTTCGAATCGAGTCGAACACTCTAAAATTTTGAAATACCATCAGATCGACAATCGAATTCTTGTTTTAATTTCATTTTTACTATTTATAGTAAGTTTTAGTTTAAGTATAACTCTTAATCCATTGGGCTTTAGGAGTTGCGCCCAACATGAAAAGTGCTTATAATAATTGGGAGAATCACATGGTTAAGCTAAATAGGACACTTACTACTTTTGGTCAAAAACCAAGCGCACTAGTAGGAATCACGACCATCTATAAATAGTAAATAGTAAGTCATAATTTCTAGGAGTTTTAGTTATAGTTTAATTCCAAAACTTATTCCTAGGGTTTATGTTATTATTTAAGAGGTTATAAGTTTTTCATCATCAATCAAATTATTACGAATTTTATTAGAATTATTTTCTATTTTCTATCTCTCCTCATGGATTTGAGGCATCTTTGTGAGAGTCCAGAGAAGTTTCATGGATTTGGAATAGTTATCCCCCTGAGGAAGAGGTGCTCAACCTCTACACATCCTTCTATGCATCAGTTTGGTATCAGAGCGAGGCTTTTCCTCAAATCTATGGCTTCTAATGATGGGTCGGGGAACAATCCTTTGGACGGTGCTCCATGGAATCATCCGTTAACGCCAGCGACTTTCGAAACAGCGCAGCAGGAGAATTGACAATTCATGCAAGATAATCGGCTAGTCATGCAAGGGTTGCAAGCTGCCATCCACTGCTTGACGGAGTTGTAGGGCAACTCTGTGGTCATGACAGTAATCTGCTAACACTTGCTGATGGGACTCGTAATCACCCTGATCGCAAGATAATTCCGGTAGTGAACCAAAGGATGATCCCTTAGGAAGGAGAATCTAACGACGAGGAGATTGATGACATGATCCTCCAATATCCTAGACAAGACAGTGATCGAGTAGATCGGTCAGATCAAGAGTTTAGGATGAAGGTCGATATCCCTAGCTTCAATAGCCAACTTCACTTTTGGCTTTCTGAAATTGAGTAATTCTTCGACTATATGGAAATCCCTTAAATGAAGAAGGTCATACTTGTGGCCTACAAGTTGAAGGGCGGAACTTCAGCTTGCTGAGAGTAAGTACAACTCGCACCAATGTGACAGACGAAACTACCAATCTGCACATGGCAGTGGATAAAGCAGCTGCTACGCGCACGATTCATCCCTAGCAACTACGATCAGGTACTATTCCAACAATACCAAAATTGTCGACAAGGTAGTCAGACGATGAGAGATTACGTAGAAGAATTCTACCGCTTAGCGACGTGTAATGATTTGGTTGAGACTGAATCACAACAAGTCACCCGATTCAACGGTGGATTACGTATGGCAATCTAGGATTAGGTCCATATCCAGCCCGTTTGGATGATGAATGATGTAATCAAGTTGGCTACCTGACGGAAGCACAACATGAGTGCCCCAACACACAGACCTATCCTACCACCAGGGTTGCCGTGGAAGGTCCGTCCGAGGGAGCTCCACAACCTAAAGGGAAAGAACCGGTAGGAGCGCGCACTCAACCTCCTACACTCATGAACCGAGATCAGGGAAGTAAGCAAGCTAGGCCCTAAAGGGGGTATCAACTGCTGCTGGTCCGAGTAGGATTCCGAACCCCTATGCTTGGCCAAGACCCGATAATTGCTATCGTTGTGGCCAACCGGGTCACCTATCAAATACTTGTCCCAAGTGATTAATGGCGAACCTCGCCATCAATGATGGTAGCGCTAAAAACGCCGATGAAGACCTAGATATTGAGGAACTGGAGCACGTAACAGAGGACGAGGCGGGTGAGACAGGTTAGGTTCAGTAAGATCATGGCGAGTCACTCGTCGTGAGGTGACTATTGTATGCACCGAGGAAAAAAGTACGCCCACGATGACATAACTTCTTCCGAACTAGGTGTATTGTGAATTGAAAAAGTTTGTAACATGATCATCGACAGTGGGAGTAGCTAAAACATTGTCTCTAAGGTCATGATGGAAAAATTACAATTAAAAATAGAACGTCATCCCTCCCCATATATGATCGGTTGGATTAAGAAGGTAAGTGAGACAAATGTAATCGAACAGTGCACTATATATTTTTTAATTGGTAAGCATTATAAGGACGAAGTAGGTATGTGATGTAGTTGACATGGAGGCCTATCACATGCTACTCGGTCGACCTTGGTAATCTGATCGTGATGCCACTTATAAAGGGAGAGATAATGTGTATATTTTCATCAAGAATGGCTGAAAAATCATATTAGCTCCTATGGGTCCAAAGGAGCCACCCAAAACTTCTAAAGTAGAGGGTCATTTTCTCTTAACCATACGAGACTTTCTGAAAGAATCCAAAGAAATAGAACAGACCTATGCATTAATTGTAAGGGGGAAGGAACTTGAGTGCACCAACATTCTTAAGAAACTAAAATCCTTACAACGTGAATTCAAAGAAATTTGGCCCGATGACCTTCCCGATGGGTTGCCTCCTATGCGTGATATTCAGCATCATATCGACTTTGTCCCTGGGTCCAACTTACCCAATCGTCCTCACTATCAGATGAGTCTAAAGGAGTGGGATATTCTTCAGGGATAAGTGGAGGAACTGATCCATAAGGGTCTTATCTGAGAAAGCATAAGCCCATGCATCGTACCTACTCTGTTAAATCTTAAGAAAGATGGGCGTTGGCGCATGTGTGTCGACATCCGGGCTATCAACAAAATCACCATAAAATATATGTTTTCCATACCACGACTGGACGATATATTGGACATGCTTGAGGGTGCAAAATTATTCTCTAAATTGGAGCGAATACATCAAATTCGAATACGACCAGGTGATGAGTGGAAGACAACCTTTAAGACCAATGAATGGTTGTATGAATGGATGGTCAGGCCCTTCTGTCTTTCAAACGCACCTAGTACATTCACGAGGTTGATGAACCAAGTTCTGAAGTCATTCATTGGGTGGTTCATTGTGGTCTATTTTGATGACATTTTAATATACAATCAGGACGAAACAAGCCATATGGAGTACCTCAGGCGGGTTCTTCAAGTGCTAACTGAAAGAAAGTTGTATCTCAAATTTGAAAAGTATATTTTTTTTACTGATAGCTTATTGTTTTTGGACTTTGTCGTGACATTCGCAAGAATTCGAGTGAATGAGGAAAAGGTGAAAGCCATCAGGGAATGGTCGGTCCCAACAAACATCTATGAGGTATGAAGTTTTCATGAATTGATGACATTTTATCGTTGGTTCATGAAGAATTTTAGCACCATTGTATCTCCGATTACAAACTGCATGAAGAATGGACAATTTTAGTGGACTGACGAAGCCGAAAGGAGCTTTGCAAAAATTAGACACAGGTTGTCAACAACCCTAGTTCTCGTACTTCCCAACTTCGACAAAATATTCGAAGTTGAATGTGATACTTCATATATCGGGATTGGAGAAGTCTTGTCTCAAGAAGGTCGGCCGGTAGCCTTCTACAATGAAAAGCTTAGCGATGCACGCAAAAAGTGGTTAACATA
The DNA here is from genome assembly GCA_021015155.1 of Magnolia officinalis. NCBI lineage: Eukaryota > Viridiplantae > Streptophyta > Magnoliopsida > Magnoliales > Magnoliaceae > Magnolia > Magnolia officinalis. Next base: position 39,102,680 of record JAJHSJ010000005.1, on the reverse strand, counting down.
TGAGCTCAAGTTGTACGTAGTGGTCCAGGTCAAAGTTCCCTAGTTTGTCAATTAGCGTGTGTCGAGTCTACAAGACAAATGGCCCCATAGGAAGATTGATCAAGCATTTGTCTCAACTGCATGTGTACCTGAACTCGCCATAGGTAAATCTTAGCCTCACATCCCATGTCTCAAAACACCAGGTAATTAAAACCCTTAAAATTAAATAGAACTCCCTAGGGTTTTTAGTTAGAAAACTTTTTCAAAATCAGGAAAATCTTTAAGTTTTCTACCTTTGTCGATTTATCGACAAGTTTTTTGATGAAATCGAACCATGTTGTTGAAGTCCTCGAAGCTCACTCGATCTTATCGAAATGAGGACCTAAGATGTCTAGCAACCACAAAGATATCTGGACTGAATTATCGATGGATCAATGGACTCATCGATCTCATCGAAGTTTGAATCTCGAGTCCATCGAGCCGACTCGATAAAATCGACGTTTGGTCTGTTGTGTCCAAGGTACTGCTATGGAAAGTCATGTAATCTTCGATATATTGAAGAGCGCCTTGATATCCTTGGAATTCAAATCTCGATGATATCGGAAGCCCTTCGATGATATCATTTTGGGACACATTTCTATCCAGCAAGTTTTCAGGTTGTTTTTCTTGGATTGAGGGTCACTCGATAAAATTGATATTCAAATATCGATGATATCGAGGCATGGTCAATGTCATCAAAAGTGGACATAAACTGTCTAACAAGCTTATATGAAAATTCCTTGGAATTATCGATGAATCGACACTGCCCTCGATATCATCGATATTCAAATTCCGATGATATCGAGTGATGCTCGATCATATCATATACCTGAAATATTTCAAAGGCAAGTGCTCTCACATTTTCATATGTCGAGGATTCGAACCTCAGGTCGATAAAATCGGAGTTCGAAATTCACTGACATCGACACACGTTCGATTTCCTCGACTAGTTGGCAAAAGATTTCAAAAGCGTTTGACAATTGAGTTCGTGTCATTGAGCGGCCAATCGATGCTATCAAGAGTATACGCTCTATGATATCGACCCTGCTCGATGATATCGAACTCTATAAAAATTGTGACCGTTTTATATCCGTTGGAACCTTTTGCCTATTTAATGAGAGCTTGCCCTTGGTTGTTGGAAGAGAAAATAAAGAGTGCTTTTTAGTGTTTAAACCCATATCATATACCTTAAGTTGGGATGCCTTGAATGCATAGATGATTGGAATCGCTCTATCTCCTTTATAGGAAAACATTTAATAGAGTAGGATTCCATCATAACCTTGACCCAACCCGTCGTCACGTATTGGTACATCTTCTAAGTTGCGGTTCAAGGAAGCTGAAGATTCTTCGTCATCAAAGGCGGAAATCTTCGACAACGCGCTGAATAGGGCTCATCTACTTATCTGTAAGTCATTAGAGTCCAGAGGACCCTTATGATCATTCCTTCTGTAGGATTGGGTCTAAGGTGTTTATCACCCCTTGTAAGTCCTCATAGGAGGCCTCCGGCATGAGTGTACGTGGTGGGTGCTTTGTGTTGACCCTTGCTCTGTGGAGAGCATAAACTCTTAGGTCCTTGTGTAGGTCATTGACCTGTGTGGTCTAAAACTTGGGTGTTTTATTTTGACCCTTTCTCATGGGAGCATAAACTGGTGAGGTTCCATGTGTGGATCCTTGGCCTGTGTGGCCTAAAAGTCGGGTGCTGTGTGTTGACCCTTGCTCATGGGAGCATAAACAGTGTCGTGTAAACCCGTTATGTCAGCCTAAGTGTAGGTTATACTGGATAGAGGTGAACCTGATTTAAAACCTCCGGTTTGAGGTGAACCTATTGTGAAACCTCCTTTAGTGAGATCCGGTACACTCAAGGGTTGAGTGCGTCCGCCGGAACTGGGTTAGACAAGTAGTCGAACACTATAAAAATAATTGTGTTTGAGATTGTTATTTTCTTATATTGCTTGTGTGATTTCCCTAAATGCTTTTATATTTTATTATCTGAGATCACACCTCACATAGTCACATCCATCATAAACTATGCTCTGCATCTCGTTTATCTTTCAAATAGTATTATGACTGGATCTTCTATTTGGCTTGGAAGTCATTATAGTTATTTTGAAGTAATCCTGATACATGCATATTTTCTCAGGATACGATTGATAGGATTTTAAAATATCATAAAATACTGAAAAGTCTTATTCACCCCCCTCTAGGACATATTGGCATATTCCCACATCAACTAAATCGATCATTATTGGAATTTCAATTGGTATCAAAGCATGTCTCTCTTACGGGCTTCACCACCTAGAGAGTGATCTTGACTGAAGTTGGTAATATGGCCAAAGGAGAGGACTCATCGGTCACTAGACCTCCAGTATTTGATGGATCAAATTATGCATACTAGAAGGCTAGAATGCATTACTTTCTGAGATCTTTGGATCATGATGTTTGGGATATTGTTGAAAGAGGACATGTGCCACCAATCGAACAAATAGTACTTGAAAATAGCACAACTATCACTAAACCAAAATCCAAAGAAATGTGGACAACATTCAATAAAGAAAAACAAACATCTAAAGCTAAAGCTATGAATGTTATCTATTGTGCTGTGTCCCAAGAAGTTTTCAATCAAATCAGTATGTGTGGGACAGCCAAAGAAGCATGGGATTTGTTAGAAATAACCCGTGAAGGAACAAACACTATGAAGAGATCCAAACTGCAACTCCTAACATCACAATTTGAAAGTCTCAGAATGGAAGAGCATGAGACCTTCATGGAGTTTTTCACAAAACTGAATATCATCTGTAACTCCATGGGTGGATTAGGTGAAAAAGTTCTGGTCCCAAAAATCTGAAGGAAAATACTAAGATTATTACCGAAATGGTTTAATCCCAAAGTAACAACCATTGAAGAATGTAGAAACATAAATGAAATGAAAGTAGAAGAAGTAGGTTCCCTACAAACATTTGAACTACACTTCAAACAAACCCCTAAATCCAAAACTACTATCCTCAAAACCTCAAAGAATACAACAAATGAGGACATTGAAAGTGAAACAGAAAATGAAGATGAGGAAGTGGCCTTGTTGGCACAACGGTTCAGGAAATTTTTTCAGAAAAATCGTGGCCGTCCATTTAAAGGAAGACAGGTGGACAACAAACATTCTATAGGCAAAAGTGGTAAAAAGACCACGGAACCACAATGCTATACCTGTCAAAGGTTTGGACACCTATCCACTGAATGCCCAAATAGAAAAACCAAAGGAAAAGTAATGGCAGCCACATGGGATGGCATAGAAGAGTCAAACTCAGAATGTAGTGACTCAGAGAGCGATGGAGACCAGAAATTATTTAAAATTCTAATGGTCTCTACTGTCTTAAACATTCCCATCGAAACTGAGAACGTTGAAGGATCTCAGGCCACTGAATCATTTCCATCAAATAATAAGGAAACTGAGAAAGAAGAAGAAGAAAGGGATAAACTGTAAGAAGCCTATAATCAACTCTACATTCATAGCATCAATATCCTTAAAAGACTTGGGATAAATGAAAAAAAAAAAAAAATTGCTGCAAAAAGATCTGGATAAAACTTTGGAAATCAATACACACCTAATTAATGATCTACAACAATACCACTCAGAGAATGATAGACTCGAAAGAATCAATACTTTTCTCAAATCTGAGTCTGAAAAACTAATTAAACAAAATGAACTATTAAAGGATAAAAACATGCAACTTCAAAATGAAAATCACACACTCCGGTTTAACTTAGAGAAATCCAGAAAATCTGCTGAAATAAACTATAAAATTTCCCAGAGTGGTGAGAAATTAGGAAAACTGTTAGGAATGGGAAGACAAGGAAAAAACAAGAGTGACTTAGGATATGATAAGTTTAAAACAAAATCTGCGAATGCAGCATCAATAGCTGAAAAATCTGCTGCTTCAGAAAGTAAAACTAAGCTTACTCCCATTTGTCATTTGTGTGGTGATTTTGGTCATTATAAGTTTGAATGCAAAATTCCTGGGAGGACACAACTCAACTCAGGTCAAAAGCATGAAGGTAAATTCAGACCAACCAGAAAACAAGATGTCAAGTGTCCACCTAGGAATATGGATAAAAGAAAGACACATCCATCACCACCCATAGTGACTAACAGGATGAAGGAGTTATTGAATCAAGTGGCTGAATTAAACAAGAAAACTAATGAATTTGTGAGACAAGGAAACACGATTCAGTTGCCCAACTTGATTAAAGAAACTAAAACTAACACTATCCCTGTCACAAAATGGGTAGTAAAAGAAAAAGAAAAATTACCTTGTTACTCACTCAAATCATATAACAGGCAATGATGCTAAGTGGTACCTGGATAGCGGATGCTCAAGATATGTCATGGGTGACGAATCCCTTCTCTCAAACTATTCCGATCTTAATGATGGGATAGTCACCTATGGAGACGGAAGCACTGCTAAGGTAATAGGACAGAGAATTATCAAAGGTATAAATATGCTCAAAAATGAGAATGCCTTTTACATAAAAGGATTAACGCATAATCTTCTGAGCATTTCTCAAATATGTGACAATGAGCATGTGGTTGCATTCAATAAGGAAGAATGCGAGATCCTAGCCCTATCAGGTAAACCAGTAATGAAGGGTTCTCGCACAAATAACCACTGCTATGTCATTAAAGGCAAAGGAAGGGCTAATCCATATGCCTAGAAATATTTGAGCATGGTAAAGCATGTCCAAGTCATGCATCTAGATCTGGATAGTTGTTGAAAAGATGTAATTTTGATGAACTTTTAATGATATATCTGAGGTTCCTCACCTCAATCTTTTTGTATATAAACATCCTGATGTTTACAATTTTGGATTGTAAATGTTTGTATAAAATTTTGCTATGTATACTGTTTGATACAAAGATATACTATATTATACATGAAAGTTTGTTGAAATGCTGAAAAATGAAAAATATACACCTTTGATATGTCTGTCAATAAATCAAGTGGACTCTCGATTAAATCGACCAAGGGTCGATATCATCGACGCCTCTTTGGAATGGGAAGAGTCACATGATCGAGAATGTTATCGAAGACAGATTCAATATCATCGAATAGGGTCTATCGATATCATCGAAACTATGTTCGATGATATCGAAGTATGCTGCCCGATAAAAGGCGGTCGAGCGGAAAAATCGCATTTCACTTCTAAAAATCATTTTTCTTCTTCTCTGCTTGTTCCTCTCAGCCAGTCTACATGGAGCTTCATTGGAGAGTCCTAGACGTCCTTCAAATCTGGTAATACTCTTTCCCTTCCCTTCTTTCATCAAGATTCCATCTTTTGCTTTTTGGGTATTTCTAGATTTTCAAGAAAAGTTCTGTCCATTTATCCCCAAATTCCTCAAATCTCTCTCTGGGAGTATCGTCAAATGGGAAAGGACAAAGGGAAAATGTCCGGGCCTGGAGAATCTTCAAGAGCCTCCAGGCAAAAGGTTCTTGCTCCGAGGGAAAGGGCGAGAGCTCCGAAACATGGGACTCCTACACGCCAATGAACTAGACAGACATCTCGTGGCGGGTCCCAACCTGAAGCACCGGTCCTCCTACTGCTAGAGTGAATCCGGCGCTGGCCAAATACATTGGAAGGAAGTTACTTCATGAAAGGAGGGTAGATAGGGAATGTCTAAAACCATATAATCTAGAACCCCTGTTAGCCAAAATTGGCTGGCTACCTCTTCTCAATTTTGGCGGTCCATGTCACTATGAGCGTACCTACAACTTCGTTGCTTCCAGTCATTCTCCGATAATTGAACCTCCGTCCATCACTATTTCTGTTGATGATGATGATGTTGAAATTACTCCTGCCTCCATTGCAAACATCCTTAGCCTTACTCTGTCATCCGTCAGTCTGCCTAACTTGGACCTTGAGAATGTTGAAACCCGAACCATGGTCATGAAATTTCTTTGTCATGGTCATGATATTTCCTGGCATCAAGCCAATGCGCTGAAAGTAAAATTCATGGAACCGAGGTATCGTATCCTACATGGCATCTCCGCCTCCAACATCTATCCTTGGAGTACCAATCGTGCCGGCCTTACCGGTTTCATGGCTATGGTGGTATATTCTTTGGCAACTAGGATCAAAATTTTCCTTCCTACCTTGATCATTCATCAGTTAGTGTATGCGATCCATACTTCTCGGGATGTTCGTTTGCCCTTCCCTTAGATCATTCATGTACTATGTAATGTAGTCGGTCTTCCAGTAACACTCGATCCGGAACTTCCTCTTCAACATTTCAATAAGAACAACATCAGAAAAATGGATTTGAAGTTCCATCGCTTTCCCGAAGACCTACCCGAGGAGGGGATTGCCGAAGAAGGAGAACATGGTGAAGGCGCTGCTCAAGCCAAAGGCGCTGAAATGGCTGAAGGTGACCCTCTCGCATCCCAACAAGCTCCGCCCCCGTCTAACTCTGGGCATGCAAAAAGGTTCAAGCTACATCAAGATCGGAATGGAGCGATACAGCGAGAAGTCATTCAGCTGAAGGAGTCAATGAATGCACGGTTCAATGTCTTGGAACGTCTGGTGAACGGGGTGCAGCAGTCCATACAACAATTGGTAGATCTGATCACCTGCCGTCGTGACGACACAACACCATCTTCCTCCGCTCCTCCGCCATAGTGCTGTCATCCGGGAGCTGTCACATATACCCTACTCTCATCTCCGCGTATGGGCATTGGTATCTTTTTAAATGCCCTACGCTCCCATGAGTGTATGTGACAAATTACTAACCTGCATAGTCTGACAAGTTTTTTCGGGATATGTATATGCCCATGGATGGGCTGGATACTTGTGTCTGTTTTTGGGTGCCCATGGATGGGCTTGATTTCTATTTTGGTTTGGGATGGAGGTTATACTACTGCCAATCTTGAGTAGTACATATTTTGGATATTTTGCTTTATGGCTGTTTATAATTCATCGATACTTACTACCATACTTCTGTGGGCTACTTCAAATGATGTTTATCCTTGCTTTCCTGTTCTATCTAGTTCATATCGACTGTGATTTGTGATGCTTGATCTTTATTCTCACACTATTAGTCATCACAACTTTTCTTTGAATCTGTATGCTTCCAAGAGATGTTCTGTTACATCTATCTATTATGATTATCCTATCTGCCTTTTGATTCTCCCATGTGCTTCAACTTTAGTCAATATCCATTGTTATATTATCCTTTGCCAATGACTGACTAAAAGGGGGAGAACAAATTCACACCTCGAAGGAAAATTGGGTGTATCTGTTTGTTAATGGTGGTGCAAGTGTTAGGGGGAGCAGCTGCAAGAAGAAAGGGGGAGATTGCTATTGAGGGGAGCAGATACTGAATGCAATAGTCATTTGTGTGTATGAACTAGATAGCATTGTAAAATTGTGTAAAGTTCATGTACACACAATTTAGGGTGTTAGTTTAGACGTTGTTCTAGGGTATTTTGGTGTTTTGTCACGTAATTGACAAAGGGGGAGATTGAAAGTGCTCTGGTTTGTCAATTAGCGTGTGTGTTAAGTCTACAAGACAAAGGAGCCCCATAGGAAGATTGATCAAGCGTGTAACATCCCGGATTTTTTTGTTAACCTGGAATTAGACGTCCTTAGGCAATGGGTCGATCCTAACACCTTATTAACTGTCAGAACTCAATCCCACAGTCTAAAATCGCTTTTTAACCCATTTCCTTCACAAATCTCACCTTTCACCACCTCGTTCTTTAAATCTTTCCAAGTACTTTTACATTAGACACTAATCTTAAGGTTTAGGTGATGAAGAACAATACTTAAACTATAAATTACTGTAACTAGTAAATACAGAAATAAAATGGGCTTTTAACCATTACCCTTATGGAACCCCACCAAACGAATAAGCTATTTGGAACATTAGCCTCTCCTGCCCTAGGACCTTCTCCTGTTGTAATTAGGGCGCGATTCAGTTGAGTATTAATAACTTGAATCTCCTTCTATACAAACTACCAAAGGCCCGAGTATCACCTCAGGCAAAAATCACTCAGGACCAAATCCTTTAGAAATTAGATAAAGTTAACTAAGTGCTAAACTAGATTAGCCATGAAATCCGCTTGAATCACTTTAAATATGATCTGCAAGACCCAAAACTTGTAGAATCATTGACGCTAGGTTACCCTAAAATCTAGGATCAATCTCATTACCCAGCTGCTCTCGGGAGCACATTGAAACTCCGTATCAGATCTAGACCGCACGTCGGAAGTCCGATTAACGCGAACTTAAACGGTTAGGACCACCTTGCTGGGCTTGACAACCGTCTCGGAAATCAAATCCAGATAGTATCCCAGTGTTATTCGCTTGAGCCCGGAGTGAAGAGTGTGAGAAATGTGAAATTAATTAAAAATAAAATATAAATTTAAGTAATCTGGCACGTGTCACTTCAGATCAGTTATAAAGATTCTGACCGTCAGAATCAGGCCAGATTACACCCTCGGATCAGGGATATTTGCCCCTACGTGTCAGTGTACTTGAAATCTCTGATCGAGTTTCACTGACCGTTGAACTGAAACTGGTCCTCCACGCGTGATCTGGGAATCCGACCAGAATGAAAACTTAACTAAACCTAGATCCAGTGTTAGTGAGCTTAAGTTCGACCGCACACAGAAAAGGGGCCGCTAGAAGTGCTCCGTTGGATCGAAACGGACCCGTTTTGGACATAACCTAAGTATACCTTGTTCTTAAGTCTATTTTGGAGAGTTTCTAGCCTATATGAGGACCTTAAACCCTCTCTCATTCAGCCCATACGAATTTGAGAGAAAACCTAGGAGAGAGAAGAGAGAAAAGAGAGAGAAAGTGTGAGAGAAGTGGGAGATTCGTCCTGCCGTTCTACCCTGTCGATTTACGGGCTTAACCATCGTTTTCTAATCGCTTTCTTGGCGATGCCGGCTTCGTTTCTAGGTAAGAAACCCTAACCCTAATCTGTTTTGGAGTTTTAATAGTTGTAAGTTATGAAATAACTAACCAAAGCATGCTATAGGTTGCCAAATTACGTATACGAAGACTTAGCAAATCTATCAAGTTCGTTACGATTCTACGACAAAAGGTGCGGACTTTAGACGTATAGGTTATGGTTTTCAATGCTTTCAATGTCAGATAATGATAGATTCATGATCTGCATGCAATTGCACATGTACAAAGTGTTGTTCGTTTCATTTTTCGGTTATACGTTAACTATGTTGAATATACTGTATTCCTCGTATTTGTAGAAAATACCATATACGTATGAAATACGGATTTGTGCTTGCCATGATTAATTGTTGTCTAGGTATGCTAGATACATGTGCATCAACTTCTGGGTGAACGGATTAGCCTAACACTTGCTATATTAACATATGTCGTGTATGTACTAGTTGTAGCCTAAGTGTTTGTAGAAATGTTCAAATGAATATGGAACAATGATTTATGCTTGCCATGACTATTGGTCGTGTATGCATGATCGTGGTTCATGTGGCAATCCTTTGTGAAAGGATTCGCTACGACTTGTGTTTTAACTAGTATATTATAGGTATGTTGGAATGTGTAGTCTAAGTGTTTGTGAAAATGCTTGTATAGGTATGTACTTAATCTAGTAGTGCCTTGTGTAGGTGTTGAGATAGGATTCTCAACTACCTTAGTGATGTGTATGATTTCCTTCATGTAAGTTGTTTAGTTTAAGCACTTACTGGTTTATGAAACGTATGTGTTTGGATTTCCTATTTGCATTGTGTTTTATAACATGCTTGTTAACATGTTTGAATTACTTGTTTATTTACTTCTGCTCTGACTACTTCACATGCTTAAGTTGTATTCCATAAGGGCCGTGAAGGGTGATGAGGGATTGGTGTAACGATTCCATGCAACAGCCCTGACAGCCCTAAGCGGACAATATTGGATATTTGATTGTACGATTTGAAATCTTGATTCATTACTGCTTTAACTATCTGTAATTGAATGTGATTGGGGCTATTGTATAGTCCAGGCAATCGGTAACGGGATTGAATTCGTGGCTGAGATTCATTCGCCACGTGAGATGTGTTCGACGAACCCGAGTCGTACTTCGGTTGGCGATAGTGATTAGCCACGCGAAGTGCTTATGCACTTCATGTCGTTCAACTTGTCGTGCGCTCGAGCTAGCTAAGCTCGTCAAGTAACCCGATCTGTCTAATGTATGTTCACCATGTTTGGACGCTAGTGCTTGAACCTAAGGTACCGAACTTACCAGTGTAACCCCGTTAACCTTGGTACCTCGATCCGCTAAGACTCATGAGCCGGTCACGGTGGTATGGGACACCGTGATCGAGCTGTCGGCCTACGCTGGGGCGTTGGGTGATGAGGGAGTGGTGTAACAATTCCGTTTAACAGCCCTGGCAGCTCTGCCTCCCCGTAGTGACTAGTGAGCAACCCAGACTCGTGAGCCGAATACGGTGGTATGGGACACTGTATTCGAGCTGTCGGCCTACACTGCTTTGATGGGTGATGGGGGAGTGGTGTAACGATTCCGTGTAACAGCCCTGGCAGCCTTGACCGTTCCCGGTGTAGTGACCTCGAGCATACTCTGAATCTGTGGAGAGGCAACGAGCCTTTCCATAGCAAATAGAGTATAAACTAGGCCTGTATTGATAAGGTGATGGGGGAGTGGTGCAACGATTCCGTGTAACAGCCCTGGCAGCCCTTGCAGCGACCTAGAACCACACTATCGTATGAGATTATCTAGGATTGACGACCGTAGAATGGATCATTGTTTGAGAATGATATAAGGAAGGTACCTTAGTTTACCAATACTACTGAATGAAAAGGACTAATAACAACTCGGTAATCAAGTTCATCATCGCACTGCATGTGCCTGGAAGATGTGGAGCACTGAGGGATGAAAGCATGCCGCGAACGTAAGATGGTGTCGCATGAGGGAGTATGTTGGCGAGGGCATGCATCATGATAGCATTTCATACTTGCATTAACAAGAGTACGTAGGATTGTTGATTGTATTGCTTTATCATTACTGCTTGACTGCTTTGATAACATGTTAACTTATGCTCTATTGTTCCACTGAGTTAATCACTCACTCCCACGTTACGGGACGGTGCTTGCAACACCAACCAGACTGTCTTAGCCGCAGGTGATGACGATGCTTATGAAGTAGAGCCAGACTACTATTATGATATTGAGGAGGAGTTCTCCTACATGTAACTCTCTGATGGGTCTATGAAGACCTGGAATTTCATTGACGGGGCTATGGTATTTGGGATAGAAGACATTACACTTTCTCATTTTGTATATTTTGAAATTAAACTTGTAATGAATTAACCTGGTAACATTATCACACTTTGGAGACTCACCACAGTTTATATATTTTATATCTATCACAGTCTTCCGCTTGCAAAATTTAACTGTCTCCGGAGTATGATATGTTGTTTTGGTATAATCTCATTCATGTTTCAATGCTCTCATCATAATCATCATTATCTGTGTTGCATAAGTGATGCATTTGAACTCGGGAGTTGAGATTTGCTCGACCCCCGATTTTCAGGGTGTTACAAAGCGTCTGCCTCAATTGGATGTGTGCCCGAACTCGCCACAGGTAAATCTTAGCCTCACATCCCATGTCCCAAAACACCAGGTAATTACCTTAAAATTAAATAGAACTTCCTAGGGTTTTTGGTTAGAAACTTTTTCAAACTCAGGAAAATCTTTAAGTTTTCTAACTTTATCGATTTATCGATAAGTTTTTCGATGAAATCGAACCATGTTGTTGATGTCCTCGAAGCTCACTCAATCTTATCGAAATGAGGACCTAAGATGTCCAGCAACCACAAAGATATCTGGACTGAATTATCAATGGATCGATGAACTCATCGATCTCATCGAAGTTTGAATCTCGTGTCCATCGAGCTGACTCGATAAAATTGACATTTGGTCTGTTGTGTCCAAGGTACTACTATGGCAAATCATGTAATCTTTGATATATCGAAGAGATCCTCGATATCCGGGGAATTCAAATCTCGATGATATCGGAAGCCCTTCGATGATATCGGTTTGGGACACATTTCTATCCAACAAGTTTTCAGGTTATTTTTCTTGGATCGAGGGTCACTTGATAAAATCAATATTCAAATATCGATCATATTGAGGCATGGTCGATGTCATCGAAAGTGGACATAAACTATCCAGAAATCTTATAGGAAAATTCCTTGGAATTATCGATGAATCGACACTGCCCTCGATATCATCGATATTCAATTTCTGATGATATTGAGTGATGCTCAATCATATCACATACCTGAAATATTTCAAAGGCAAGTGCTCTCACATTTTCAAATATCGAGGAATCGAACCTCGTGTCGATGAAATCGGAGTTCGAAATTCGATGACATCGACGCACGTTCGATTTCCTCGACCAGTTGGCAAAAGATTTCAAAAGCGTTTGACAATTAAGTTCGTCTCATCAAGCGGCCAGTCGATGTTATCGAGAGTATACGCTCGATGATATCGACCTTGCTCAATAATATCGAACTCTATAAAAAATGTGACTATTTTATATCTGTTGGAACCTTTTGTTTATTTAATGAGAGCTTACCCTTAGTTGTTGGAAGAGAAAATAGAGAGTGCTTTTGAGTGTTTAAACCCATATCATATACCCAAAGCCTTTTCTCTCATGGGAGTTCATCCTCCAATTCACCCTCATCATTGACATTCAATAGTGGATTGGGCAATGAACTTTCGCATTCAAGGATCCTGCAGCTACCATCTTAATGGCAAATCATTAAGAAGGGATGCCTTGAATGCATAGATGATTGGAATCGCTATATCTCCCTTATAGGAAAATATTTAATATAGTAGGATTCCATCATAACCTTGACCCAACCCGTCGCCATGTATTGGTACATCTTCTGAGTTGTGATTCAAAGAAGTTGAAGATTCTTCGTCATCAAAGGAGGGGATCTTTGACAACGTCCTGAATAGGGCTCATCTACTTATCTATAAGTCATTAGAGTCTAGAGGACCTTTGTGATCATTCCTTCTGTAGGATTGGGTCTAAGGTGTTTCTCACCCCTTGCAAGTCCTCATAGGAGGCCTCTGGCGGGAATGTACGTGGTGGGTGCTTTTTGTTGACCCTTGCTCTGTGGAGAGCATAAACTCTTAAGTCCTTGTGTAGGTCCTTGACCTGTGTGGTCTAAAACTTGGGTGCTTTGTGTTGACCCTTACTCATGGGAGCATAAACTGGTGAGGTTCCATGTGTGGATCCTTGGCTTATGTGGCCTAAAAGTCGGGTGTTGTGTGTTGACCCTTGCTCATGGGAGCATAAACTGTGTCGTGTAGGCACGTTGTGTCAGCCTAAGTGTAGGTTGTACTGGTTAGAGGTGAACCTGATTTAAAACCTATAGTTTGAGGTGAGCCTATTGTGAAACCTCCTTTAGTGAGATCCGGTACACTCAAGGGTCGAGTGCGTCCGCCGGAAGTGGAGTAGACAAGTAGTCAAACCACTATAAAAATAACTGTGTTTGAGATTGTTATTTTCTTCTACTACTTGTGTGATTTCCCTAAATGCTTTTATATTTGATTATCTGAGATCACACCTCACACACAGTCACGTCCATCATAAACTATGCTCTACATCTCGTTTATCTTTAAAATAGTATTATGACTACTTGTCATTAGAGTTATTTTGAAGTAATCCTGATACATGCATATTTTCTCAGCATACGATTGATAGGATTTTAAAATATCATAAAATACTAAAAAGTCCTGTTCACCCCCCTCTAGGACATATTGGCATATTCCCACTTTAAGTAAAGCGGTCGTTACTGTAATTTCACTAGGCACTATGATATTGGCGACATTACTTGATTCAAAGGGAGTTCATGTCACACCCCAAACTCAGAAACCAGGCTCACAAAATTGTCGATCGTCAAATCCAGTGTCGACAGCCTCTGGAGTATCTCATTCTTGGCTTCCAGCGCTCATACACCAGATTCCAATCCTGGGATCCTACAATGAGGATTTTCAACATGAATTTCTTTGTAGATAAGCATAACCACAAGTTTACCCAAATCACAAATGCAACATCATCATCACATATCCACTAAAATAAAAAACTTGAGTACAATACATGAAGGGGAAATACAAGATAAATGCCTAAATCTCCAAATGTTTTGTCGCACACTCCTGCCTCAGCTCGACTGCGTCTTATCGTCACCTGCACGCATTTATCATGCATAAGCTTATAGAAAGCTTAGAGGGTGGTGTACGTGTGTGCGCAAGATAAGTACCAAGCACACAAATATCAGCGTAAACGGAATACTGGCAAGGCTATAAGTCATTCAATATCAGAGTATGCAATGTTGATCATAGTGAGCCAAATATCAGATACCAAGGATCTAATACAATATGAAATTCTGAAGAGCCACGAAATACCATCAGCCTAATCTAGGCCATACAAATGTAGAAACGTAGCAACCCAAATGCCATATGCTGCGGATATAATACGATATGCAGATCCTGGCGAGTCCATAATACCATCAACCTTATTCAGGCTATGCAAAACAGATGCATAGTAAACTAAATGCTATGTGCTGAGGATGCAATGCAATATGCGGTGCGAATGGAATGACCAAGCTAAAGTGTGAAGTCGGGATGATAATACGTAATATCGCAGGGTATGAGGTCTATCACAAGGGACTTCTATCCAAACCAGTCCCATACTTAAATTTGGAAAGGCAGACTCAATGTGGTAAACTTCTGATCTCAGGTTGGTCACGTGTTCACTCCCCAAGTATAAGGTTGTGATGTAGTAATAAACTCGGTAAGACCGAGGTCGAATCCACAGGGACTGGTCGTCACAATTCAAATTCACGATTCTCCTTAACTAATTCAACAAATAAAAGATCAAATGGCTAACACAAATCTATGAAAAATAACTATTGAGAATAAGGAAGAAAATTCAATCAGAGAGAGTACTAGGACTTTCGAATCCACCCCTAATTATCCTAACCATTGATTTGTCTGTTAATTCACCTTAAATTAGATTGATCCACTTATCTAGAAAAAGCACAATCTGTGTCCTTAATCGGGCATACAGATTGTCTAATTCCTTTAAGCAATGCCATGAATAACATATCCCATGTCCAAATCGGGCATATGGAATATGCAGTTCAGTAAAGCACCCTGTTTCTTCCTCTACAGGAACCTGTTCATGATCAGATACAAGCACCTAGAATAAGCATCCAAACCACATCCATCCATAGACTCAAAAGTTCATAGATGGAGAAGTATAGAATTTAAAACAATCAAGCACACTAAGGAAAGAAACAAATCAATTTAATTAAAGTAAATCAACATAGAACAAAGGGTATTCAAATTATGGGTTTCATCTCAGCCCTAGCTGAGAGATTAGTTACCCATAAACTCCATTAAATAAATGGAAAAATAAAGATAAAAAATCATAAAGGAAAATTCAAACCAATTTCTCTCTCTCTTCTTTCTTCTCTCTCTTCTCTTTCTTCTCTCCCTTGCTTTAGATCTGGAGCTCCTCACTGGTTCTGATGGTGCGGTGCACAGCCGGTGCACGTGTGCTGTGTGCACGCTCCTGGTACACATGGCACACCGTGATGTTTACGAGAAATCTACTCCGTCCATCCTCTTTATCTCCCTAATTAATGGGTTGGAACCAAAGTTGAGGCATATCCTGCTATCAGGTGGGCCTGAAATCAACGATTCGTGGGATGATTTGTCAGTTGGAGCACTTTTCGAGATCATCAATGGCTGAAATTTAATATGTATGGTTAATTTATGACCCCCATCACATGTATGAAGTTTCGAGTTGATCGGATGGCGGGAAATATGTGATCTTGCATTTTGCACCAATTTCAGGCCTCTTTATCGTGCTTTCTTCAGATCCCAGGCGTGTATATTCTTCACCATTGGTTTTCTGGAGTACATCTCGTGCTCTGGTAATTTTGGAGCGTCAAATCTATGCTTTTAACATCATTTTGCTATACACGCTCCTAATTTCCTCCTGTAACAAAAACACGAGTAAAATCTGGCATTAAATATTATCATGTATGTGAAATCAAGTAATTACTGGGGTCTGATATGCAATATTCGACCCTGATCACAACCCCCAACCAGCATTTTGCTAGTCCCGAGCAAAACATGCGAAAAATAATTTCAGAAATAAAAGACAATTCCTGTAAACTCAAGTGACTTGTGAACAGATAGCTTGAGATGTGAAAATTCTAAGAATTCATGATTGGTGTGTGGAATTTTTCTCTTGGAATCAAGCTCTCAGCAGATTTCATAATCAAGTTTAAAATATTAATCCATTAATTTGAACATTCCTAAACATTGAGTTCCACGAGTGTATAGTATATTCTCGACGTACAATCATTAAGAGATCCAATTGTCAATTTCATGATATCTTTAGTAAGTTGCCAAGCTTGAAACCAACACTTATCTCACAGATTAACTTTTCATTTTATCAACCTTTGATTTTTTTATTTATGAGCAGTAACACAAATGACGGGAATCAAATTCTCACCTATAGGGAGCAAACCTATGGCGAAAACTTGTCGCCTAACTTTTTTTTTTTTTGTCAATTATGAGGAATCGAATCTTCATCTATAGGGAGCAAACCTATGATGACGATTATGTGACTTATCCTTTTAATTCTTCTTTTTACCAAGTTAATCATTCAGTTATCGAACTGAAAACTTAATGTATAAGCGAGATGTGATATGTGAAATCATGGCTCAATCAATGTTTACAATTTCTAATCATGGATTATCAATTCAAAATTGACTGTGAAATCAAGTAGATGGCCGAATCCAAGAGTCATAAGTTACCAACATCACATATCTTATAATGTTAAAATCACAACTATCCTTCAAAATCACTTCGAATTCAATAGAAATTCCAGAAAAAATTTTAAAAATTTCACAAATTTTGCTCAAGACCAAGAAAATACTGATTAGGTACCCTAATCTCCCACCCCTAACCTAAAATCTACATTGTCCTCAATGTAAAAGAAATAAGCATGCAATGCACATGGGACAGCGAGAATAAAAGATGAGTGATGGAAAGATAGTACCTTGATGGAGAATCAAGAAGCTTTCTCAAAAAAATTTCATCATAAAAGCAAGTTAGCACAAGAGAGAGATCAACAGAAGTAAAAATAAAAGAAAAATAAAAGAAGATCCTACCTATACCACTTTCGCAGGTGCTCTCGATTGCATTTAGCGCATGCAACAAGCCTTTAAACCCCTAGGTTACCCCTAGTGGACGAGTTGTAGTCTCGTGAGGGTTTGCAGTAATGTTACCCACAAACATTGAACTAACTAAGAAAAGTAAATGGAATGAAAAGCTGGGTTGCCTCCCAGTTTAACGTCTTCAGCCAGACAAGAACGGACCATAAATGAAATAATCTTTATAACCAGGGTCCGCCAAAGAAATTACCTCAATACCTTAATTAACCGATCCCAGACAAGTGATGAGGGTTCCCATGAGCTGTGCTATCTGCAAGGAGGTAACTGACACTGTCGTCAAATAATTTAAGGACTTCTGCTCGAACGACTTCTTCCATGTTAGGATCACGCTTCCTTTGCATTTCACGCGACATTTCCACAGCATGATCCATACATACAGCGGGGCATACTCCCTGTATTTCCGCTATCTTCCGTTCAATTGCTATCTTATATGCTTTAAGAACATTAAGCAGCCTGCTCGCCTTTTTCTTCTCAGAGTTGAAAATTATGCTGTCAGGAAGAGTCTCAGAGAGATGAAGAGGTTCCACTTTCGCTCTCCATTTTTCAGTCTCCAATATCGGAGTAGAGTCGAGCAGTGCATTGACTTCGTGGATGGGACTATCTATGTCAAAATCCGTGCCATGTTGTGCTAAGCAGGTCTCCAGTGGATCTTCAAAAGATTTACAGAAGGAGTCCTGCACTAGACTCTCGATCATGTCCACTTCAAATATGTCGTCCAAATCCGCGGGTTGTTGTCCTGCATTAAAAATATTCAGTTTAATATTCATGTTACCAAATGACAACTTCATAACTCCATTCCTGCAATTTATAATAGCATTAGATGTGGCCAAAAATGGACGACCCAAAATGACTGGGATCTGACTATGAGGATTCTGAACAGGCTGAGTATCTATAACTATGAAATCCACTCGAAAATAAAATTTGTCAACCTGGATTAGCACATCTTCAATAACACCCCGGGGCACCTTGACAGATCTATCAGCTAGCTGTAATGTTATTTTAGTCGGTTTCAACTCACCAAGTCCTAGCTGCTCATAAACCGAATATGGTAGCAAATTGACGCTCACCCCTAAATCAAGTAATGCCTTTCCGATTTTATGATCTCCTATACCACAAGAGATGGTGGGAGCTCCTGGATCCCTAAATTTAGGAGGGGTGTTATGTTGAATCATGGAGCTGAGCTGCTCTGCAAGGAAGACTTTCTTATGAATATTCTGCTTACGCTTTTGAGTGCATAAATCTTTAAGAAACTTAGCATAAGCAGGGACTTGCTTGATAGCGTCAAGCAACGGGATGTTGACTTGCACTTTTTGAAACACGTCCAGGATTTCATCAAAGTTGTTTCTTTTCTTCATTAGTGCCAGACGTTGAGGAAAGGGTGCTTTGGGCACGTAAGGTGGCACGTCAGCGGCTCTTGGCGAGTCAGAGAGTTTTTGGACTTTGGATGCATTGGTGTGTCTCTCTGCTTCACCCTGATTTGATTCATCCCTAGGTATTTCTATTTTATTGTCAATCTGTTTGCCTGACCTAAGGGTAATGATCGATTTTGCTTGCTCATGGTATTGCCCTTGGTTGGAATTAGAGCCAATCTCATATTGTCCCTTTGGATTAGCCACAGGTTGGCCAGGGAACTTACCCTTCTCTCTCTCACTCAATGTGGCAGCCAGTTGACCCATTTGTACTTCCAGCTTGGCAATAGATTGTGCATTTGCTTGTAAGCCTTGCTGGTTGGCTAGTAAGGTTTGTTGGGTGTCTTTTTGGAATTGGAGAGAACTCTGCATAAAAAGATGGAGTGTATCCTCCAGAGATGGTTTCCTTGATTGTGCAGGCAGTTGTTGATATTGCGGAAACTGCTGAGGTTGCATAGGAGGATTTCCAGATGGTCCTCCTTGTTGCGGCGGTACTTTTGCCCAGAAAAATTTGGATGCCTAGCCCACCCTGGGTTGTATGTGTTCGAGTAAGGATCATTCCCAGGTTTCTGAAAGGTGTTCAAAGCATGAACTTGTTCAGAGAGGAATTCTGGAAATGTTGTACCAGATGGGCAAGATTGCGTAGGATGGGAAAGACTAGAACATATGGCACAAGCCTCGGTTTGAGTTGTTTGTGGAGGTCCATTATGCAACATTAGAGCATCAACCTTCTTTGTCAGGCCATCAATCTTGGCATGGAGATCTGATGTGACTCCTATCTCATATATGCCACCTCTCTTTTGTGGTTGGGAATTTCTTTCACCTCTATCTGAATAGTCCCATTGCTGGGAGTTTTCACACAAGGTTTCAAAGAATTTCCACGCTTCGGTATCGCTCTTGGTCATGAAGGACCCTCCACTGGTGGCATCAACCATGCGACGGTTCTGGGGTGTCAGACCGTCATAAAAGTATTGCACTTGTTGCCACTTCTCAAAACCGTGGTGTGGACATTTAAGAAGCAAGTCCTTCCATCTTTCCCAGCATTCATGAAAGTGCTCTCCCTCTTTTTGTGTGAAATTAGTGATTTCTCTACGGAGAGCATTAGTTTTGTGAACAGGGAAGAACTTGTTTAAGAACTTCCTAGACAATTGGTCCCATGTAGTGATAGACCCAACTTCTAGAGAATTCAACCATGCTTTCGCCTTATCCTTCAAAGAAAAAGGAAACAGGCGTAGGCGGATCGAATCGTCTGAGAAGTTTTGGAATTTAAAGGTGGAGCAAATGTCTAGGAATTCTTTCACATGATGATATGGGTCCTCCTTGTCTAACCCATAAAAGGAAGGCAGCAACTGTATGACCCCAGTCTTGAGTTCAAAGTGTGCTGCTGTGGTAGTGGGCAACACTATGCATGAAGGCGCATTGAGTTGGACAGGAGCTGAATAATCTCTAAGAGTTTTAGTTCCATTCTCTTCTGCCATTTCAACTGGGATGTCTTTCAATCTTCTATGGAATGTTCTTTCTATTTCAGGATCAAAAGGTGCTAGATCTTTATCTAGAGATCTACGTCCTAGCATAAACTAAGCAACAACCTAAGAGAAAGAAAACTAGAACTAGAAACAAGTTAAAACTGTGTAAATAAGAATGGGAAGAAAGAACCCGGGAAAAGGAGATGTGATGTCAGAAGATTTAAGAAACTCCTCCTCACTTAGTAGCTTTCTTCCACAATTCCTGAAAATAGAAACAAAAACAAATCAAGTTTCCTAAAATAACGATAGAAAAATCTTAAGCAAAGGTTAATTTCTAAAAAAGAAAGTTTCTAAAAAAATATAAATAAAAAAATAAAAAAATAAAAATAAAAAATAACAAGAAGAGTTAGTTTCTCAAAGGGAAAGAAAAATTTCTAAAACTAGAAAATAAGAAGGTACTTAAGAGAAAAATCTAAATCAAAAAAATTCAAAAGAAATTCTAAAATTAGAAAATTTCTAAAAAGTAAAAACCTAATTCTAAAATAAAAAATAGAAAAAGTAAAGAATTTAGAAAGGGATTACCAAATTAGAAGTTTATCTCAGGACCCTACAAAACAGGAAATAGGTTAATTTCTAAAATAAAGAAAAAGAACTCTAAGTTAGTAAAATCCTAAGCTATGAATTATGATAAGAGAGAATCCTAAATTCAATATGGACCGAAACAGTCCCCGGCAACGGCGCCAAAAACTTGTTCACTCCCCAAGTATAAGGTTGTGATGTAGTAATAAACTCGGTAAGACCGAGGTCGAATCCACAGGGACTGGTCGTCACAATTCAAATTCACGATTCTCCTTAACTAATTCAACAAATAAAAGATCAAATGGCTAACACAAATCTATGAAAAATAACTATTGAGAATAAGGAAGAAAATTCAATCAGAGAGAGTACTAGGACTTTCGAATCCACCCCTAATTATCCGAACCATTGATTTGTCTGTTAATTCACCTTAAATTAGATTGATCCACTTATCTAGAAAAAGCACAATCTGTGTCCTTAATCGGGCATACAGATTGTCTAATTCCTTCAAGCAATGCCATGAATAACATATCCCATGTCCAAATCGGGCATATGGAATATGCAGTTCAGTAAAGCACCCTGTTTCTTCCTCTACAGGAACCTGTTCATGATCAGATACAAGCACCTAGAATAAGCATCCAAACCACATCCATCCATAGACTCAAAAGTTCATAGATGGAGAAGTATAGAATTTAAAACAATCAAGCACACTAAGGAAAGAAACAAATCAATTTAATTAAAGTAAATCAACATAGAACAAAGGGTATTCAAATTATGGGTTTCATCTCAGCCCTAGCTGAGAGATTAGTTACCCATAAACTCCATTAAATAAATGGAAAAATAAAGATAAAAAATCATAAAGGAAAATTCAAACCAATTTCTCTCTCTCTTCTTTCTTCTCTCTCTTCTCTTTCTTCTCTCCCTTGCTGTAGATCTGGAGCTCCTCACTGGTTCTGATGGTGCGGTGCACAGCCGGTGCACGTGTGCTGTGAGCACGCTCCTGGTACACATGGCACACCGTGATGTTTACGAGAAATCTACTCCGTCCATCCTCTTTATCTCCCTAATTAATGGGTTGGGACCAAAGTTGAGGCATATCCTGCTATCAGGTGGGCCTGAAATCAACGATTCGTGGGATGATTTGTCAGTTGGAGCACTTTTCGAGATCATCAATGGCTGAAATTTAATATGTATGGTTAATTTATGACCCCCATCACATGTATGAAGTTTCGAGTTGATCGGATGGCGGAAAATATGTGATCTTGTATTTTGCACCAATTTCAGGCCTCTTTATCGTGCTTTCCTCAGATCCCAGGCGTGTATATTCTTCACCATTGGTTTTCTGGAGTACATCTCGTGCTCTGGTAATTTTGGAGCGTCAAATCTATGCTTTTAACATCATTTTGCTATACACGCTCCTAATTTCCTCCTGTAACAAAAACACGAGTAAAATCTGGCATTAAATATTATCATGTATGTGAAATCAAGTAATTACTGGGGTCTGATATACAATATTCGACCCTGATCATCACGCGCCCCAACCGAAATCCTGGCCATTGCGAGGGTATTCATAATAAATTAATTACGCACCACCAGCCCGAGTGGATAGTGAATGAATGAATGAATGGGTAAAATGCTGAGTATGCAACTCCCACTCAATAAGTCCACGTATTAGTACCGTACATCTCTGGGATCATCACCGGGGTCTAGTACACTCTATGTCAGCTTGTCGTCTCATCAAGCGCACAACTGGGTAAGTGGAAAGACCTCACTATCTGTCTACCAATATCGGCCCGGCCCGTCAATAGCGGACCCATTTATGAGCTGGTCAGACTCAGCCTAACATTGCCTACTCCCTCAGGCGAGTAAGGTCACACCCTCTCCCAACCGACCACGATATAGTGGGAGACGTGACCTACTGGTATACGACCCTCATGCGCTAATATAAATCCACTCGGTTTAGATGTTGGGGCGTCCCCTGGCCTCAGGGGTTTAGATATTTTCACCTAGGGACATCTATTGTTCCCGTATGCTAGAACCAAACATTTTCGATGTCCCATCTGGCCATCCATGACATGCCTGTGGAGGCCACGACCTTGATGTCGATAGGGCGTACGGTAGTCATATCACAAAATGTGAGATGCATGAGTCATACCATCCAGTCATGCATCAAATCTGCGCATACCGCGCGCTCATGTGGGGCAAGTCCGTTTCACAAGGAGTCTTATAGTAAACCAACTTAATGACATATGATATGATCAATTACTCCTCATAATAAGCATACACATGATGCGTATGGCATGTATCATGATGTAATAAAGTACATAGGCATGATTATCTGATAGGGCAGACAACAATAATCCACAATCGGCTATCACCGGCATATCACATACTACGAGTATAACTGGAAGACGTGCTCCTTCTATAACTATAGGAGCCTATGCGGTATGTCTTACATTAGCCTCCCAAGGCTCTGCATGATCCAAGATGGGGACGACGGGTCTAGTCCATACGTCAAGATAGGTTCTACATAGTGGATATACCAATCCTGATATTACATATTCTCTTTCTACGGCAAGGGGTGATGATGTACTAAGCAACGGATGGCTTAGATGATACGTTAATGTCAAGGCCTTGCACTTGTCTTAACAAAGAGATGGACAGTGCAGAAGATATATACATGTCACGAGGTCCTAGCAAATGGGGTACAAAGGTGAGATACACCTCTTGTGGTGAGTCAAGTGGATATATAACAAGGTAAGTTCATAAGGTAAGCTAACAGGGTGAACAATTGAGCTTTCTCAACATCTTATCATGAATAAACTGGGCTTATATACATCAAATGGGCCACATCACATGGGCCTCATATACATCAAGTGGGCCGCATCTCATGGGCCTCATATAAGATGAATGGTGTGGATATAAAATAGATGGACTGCGTGGATGCAAAATAGGTGGACAACGTGGATGTAAAATAGATGGACGGCGTTGATGAAACACATATATCATGGTGGATATCCACTGTCTAGATGGTGGTGGATATATATATATATATATATATATATATATTATATATATATATATATATATATATATATATATATATATATATATCACCGGTGGGGTCCCACCGTCCCTGCTGGACGGTGCTAGACTCCACTCGTGTATGTGGGTCCCGCCGTCCAAATAGGTGGACGGTGTAGATATAACACATACCTCATGCCCACAGAACTTGTTGACGTCATACAACAACTATATAACTGGTGTGAGGTACCCCAGCCAATCCGATTATCCCCACCATCCAAGGATTGGACAGTGTGGATAAAATAGATACATAAGGTGGGTCCCACCGTCCTTGCAGCTAGACGGTGGATGCCACATGTGCAGGGCCCCACCGTCCATGGACAGTGGATGATATGGATAAAACACTTACATCAGTGGGTCCACACATGTGTGGCCCAACAGCTACTGTACCAAACTGATATTTATATTTTCCCACCGTCCAGACCTGCTGGATGGTGGGCAGCCATATACATAAGGATGGGGTCCACGTGTGTGGCCCCACCAGCTTAAGATTCAAGCTGATATTTATGTTTTCCTTCAATCAGGTCCATCTAAACGTACTGCCAGGTGGGCCCACTCGGTGGACAGCATGAATAAAATACATGTATCGTCAGGTGGACCACACATCAAAAAGAGAGAGAGAGAGAGAGACGTATGATGGATGGGCCCCGCCACTATGGGTCCCTCAATACATGATACAAAGCATACATCAAATGGGTCCCACCGAATGTGGGCCCTCAAATCATCAAATCCATGGTGGAAATCCTTTTCCCACCAACAATACAAGGTCTAGATGACCTTCTTGAAATGAAAACCAAATTAAACATCATGATGGGGTCCATGGAGAATGGCCCCATCATGGGATGAACATATGAATCATGGTGGGCCATTGGCTACACCTTGGGTCCAAAGTGAGATCAATCAGTAGGCCCCACATAACCCATCATCAAAAATGTAATCTAATCTTACAAAACACCCACCGATTACAAATCTTCTAGGCTCCTTAGCTTTAACTTTGATGGAGGATGATAAAGATTGAAGGGCTAGGATGAGAGATTAGGGGGTAGGAAGTGGGCCTTGATCTTAGGATCTTTATCTCCTTGGGAATTGCTTGGAGAATGGTGGAGAGAATGGAGATGGGATGGAGTGAAGGATGGGAGAGAGGGATGGTGTTGTGTAAGACAGATGGGATGAGAGGGATGAGTGGTGTAAGAGAGGGATGGGTGGAGAGAGAGAGAGAGAGAGAGAGAGAGAGAGAGAGAGAGAGAGAGAGAGAGTTGACTTTGGAGATGGCTTGTGTAAGAGAGGGATGGGTTGTGTACTTGACTTGTGATTGATTGATTGATGTGAAAGGTGGTAGAGATTCTTTTAGAATTCACAACGCGTGGTGTTTCCTTGAAATATATGCGGGCCCACAGCTCCTAGTCTGGGTTCACATTGGAGTGTGAGACGCGGCGACGACTCGGTCAATAGGGTACAAGTTTCGAGTCCACCCGACTCAGATCTACAGGATGCGACTTAGAGTCGCGTGCAAACGCCGATTATAGGTCGTAGGTTGCCGAAATTATCGGAGAGGATCGCAGGAGTCTAAGGAACGGTACGAACTATGATACGGGCCTTACAGTTTATTATTTACACAAACCATCAAGCTCTCAACTTCATTAATACCAAAGCTAATGTGAATCGTGTGCATGCTAGTTGGGTTTTTTTTTTGCAGGAATTTACATTTGTGGTGAAACATAAGTCTGGGCAGCAGAACAAAGTGGCCAATGCACTAAGTCGTCGTGCAACTTTGTTAGTCACTATGTGTAGTGAGGTTATTGGGTTCGAGCACCTCAAGGACATTTATACCAATGATGACAACTTCAAGAACGCATGAGTTAGATGCCAAGAAGTTTGCCCCAATGACCTACACATGCAAGACGGGTTCCTTTTCAAAGGGAATCGATTGTGCATCCCTCAAAGCTCGCTGAGGGAGTAGATCATCCAAGAGCTATATGGATGTAACCTTAGTGGACACCTTAGGAAGGACAAGACGTGAGCTCTTGTTGAAGAACGGTACTACTGGCCACAGTTAGTTCTTGATGTGGGTAGAGAAGTGCAGCGCTGTCATGTTTGCCATGTCTCCAAAGGGTGTTCTCAGAATACAAGTCTCTACACACCGTTACATGTACCTGACGGTCCTTGGGAGTACTTATCAATGGACTTCGTGTTGGGTCTCCTATGAACACAGCGTGGCATGGATTCGTCGATCGTAGTGGTAGATCGTTTCTCGAAGATAGCACACTTCATCCCATGCAAGAAGATCCCCGAGACGACGCACGTGGTAAATTTATTCTTCAGAGATGTCGTGTGGCTACACGGAGTCCGCAAGACTATTACTTCTGACCGTGCCTACCACCCATAGACCAATGGAAAAACTGAAGTTGTGAATCGCACATTAGGGAATCTCCTTCGATGTATTTCAGGAGAAAATTCAAAGCAGTGGGATTTAGCCTTATCTCAAGTGGAGTTTGCAGTCAACAACATGACGAACCGCTCAACAGGGAAGTCCCTGTTCCAGGTTATTTACGGTTGAGTGTCTCACTACACACTTGACTTAGTCCCTTTGCCCAATCTCTCAGGCATGAGCGTTGTAGCGAAAAATATGGAAGACAGGATCATGAGCATTCATGCGGAGGTCGAAGTCAAGTTACGCGCATCAAATGACAAGTATAAGGAGCAAACCGACAAGCAGCGGAGACAAAAAGTGTTCAAGGTAGGCAACTAAGTTATGGTTCATCTACGCAAGGAGAGATTTTGGACTGGGACATACAACAAATTTAAGAACAAGAAGATTGGGCTGGTACCGATCCTCCGAAATATCTATGACAATGCGTACTTTGTTGATATTCTGGATGACATGGAGATTCCGTGTACTTTCAACATCATGGACCTGACCGAGTATCATGAACCAAAGTAGGATGAGAACTTGAGGACGAGTTCTTTTGAAGTGGAGGGGACTGATGGATAATTTCATGGCCAAGATGGACCGAAAAAGGCACAATTAGAGACGAAGGTGATCCAGACCATCAAAACCTAAAACAGACGTATCTCGCAAATCGGAATGAGTTATCCGACATGCCATATATGATTTTGGGGTAGGACGAACTACTATAACTACCTAATCCACTACATTGGGTTGTGCACGCCGAATTTGTGAAATACCATCACATCGATGTCGAATTCCTGTTTTAATTTTGTTTTTACTATTTACAGTAAGTTTTAGTTTGATTATAACTCTTCATCCATTGGGCTTTAGGAGTTGCGCCCAACATGAAAGTGCTTAGAATAATTAGGAGAATCACATGGTTGAGCCAAAAAAGACACTCTATAAATAGTAAGTTTACTATTTATAGTAAGTTACGGTTTCTAAGAGTTTTAGTTATAGTTTAATTTGGAAACTTCTTCCTAAAGTTTATGTTATTATTTAAGAGCTTGTAAGCTCATTTTTCATCATCAATTCAGTTGTTACGAATTTTATTAGAATTATTTTCTATTTTCTATCTTTCTTTCCTAGTGAATTCGCTGCATATATGTGAAGAGTCAAGACAAGTTAACGTGTATTCGGGATAGTTATCCCCCGGGAAGACCGTGCTGCGTCAGGCACTTTGGATTGAAACCTTCTTAAGGCTCACCGCAGTGATTAATTGCTATCGAATCTGTTCACAAGGCAACACGGACCTGGAAGAAGGAAAAATAGAATTTGGATGCCTAATGAACATTAGGATGGACCATAGGAGGTTTTTAATGATGGGCGTTTAATGACACTTTGTTACTGTAGTGTGGTCTCCTGAGATTTGTATCTGCTTCATATTTGGAAGCACGACCTAAAATAAGTAGGAAATATGGATGTACGGTGTGGATATATAATGCATACATGGAGGTGGGTTCCGGGGTTAGGTCACACTCATCTGGGAAACGGATTGGCTACTCCCCTGCCACTAGCCAATGGCTAGTGGTCGTTGCTCTGTGGACCAAACATGATGAATGTGTCTCATCCATGCCGTCCATCCATTTTTGCAGATAATTTTATGGTATGAACCCAAAACTGAGGTAGATCAAAATCTCAAGTAGGCCACGCAATGTTGATTAAACTCTTACCGTGAAAAGCTTCTTAGGCTACAAAAGTTTTGTATCAAGCTGATATTTATTCTTTTGCCTTTATACAGGTCTGTATGACCTAATCTACAGGTTGTATGTCAAATAGACATTACAGTGGGCCCTAGGAGGTTTTTAACTGTAGACGTTCCATCACTACGTTCTCCCATGGTATGGTCCACCTGAGCTTTTTAGCTAATGCCTCTCCAAATGGATGGACGGTGTTGATACAAAACCTGGTGACGTTACTTCAGTAGCGAGATACTGAACCAGTAGTCAGTATCTAATCTGGGTGCAGCGTCACTGGCCAAACCGCGTCCACCCATCTGTCTGGATCGGGGGTCGCAACTAATCCGTGATACTCATCCAAGATCACACGCGAGTGCGTGGATCTTTATGTCATTTTCGTTCAACAGGGAAACAGATGGCATACTGAAACGTTTGGGAAATGCGGCAGAGAAAAACATTAATTGGGGATCGGGTTCTTCCTGTGACCTGCAACATTTAACAGTAACAAGGACAGCTCTCACGTGACCGTTGCCAGAACCTTCAACACCTTCGATAGCCACTCGCCCGAGGATAGATTCAAGGAGGAGGTTCTTTCACACGTACCACATTGACACACGTTTGATTGTCTATTGGATGCATGCTCTTCGTATACCTGTTATGCCCTGTTTGGGCAAACGGCTTTGAGTGTAATGAGGCTTATAGAATTATCATGTCAGGTGCATTTAATACCGTCAGTGGATGGTCGGGTGGTTTGGGTGTAGATGTCAATCCCATACCCAGTTATTGTTCTGTTTGGGTGTTGTGGTATTGTAACCATCCCACCAACGAATGTTATTTGGGTAACCCAGAAATTGCTTCCAGAAACTGTTAGTACCACTGTTATGATCGCTGTCCCGATCTGATGGAGACGGGGAATCGAGAAGTTCATAGGTGCGAGGCTTCGACGGTGGGATTTCTTCGGCGTTGGAGCCAACGCTGTCGTTGAGGATCGGAGTGTAACGAGAAGTACTGGAGCCCGGGATGGAGTAAATGGACGGGGTGAAGCTGGAGTTGGAGAGTCATTGAGGGCCATGGGATGAGGTGGTTCGGGAATCAGACAGACCGGATGAGAGGGGGAAGATAGGGAATATCGAGGGTTTTTGCTGCTCTCCTGCTTCTTCTTCCTCTATCGTCATCTTGTTTTCTGCTTCCTCCATTTTCAGTGCTGCTATTGGAATGAAAATGGAGAAAAATACTCGAGTTGCTGCTAAAAAGCGAGACGCGTGGGTCGAGGCACACTCATGCGAGATCTGGATCGTTTGCTAGGCAGGGTTTATTTACCATCACCATTGAAATTTTCTTGATTTTATCTGCCAGAAACCTCGCACCAGAGAGCGGGCGGCTATTCCAAGGAGGGATTTCGCAATCCCTCCACATCTCGTCTGAATCCGTCAGAAGACGAGAGACCTCCCATATACATCGCCGCCCAAACAGGCAGAGTGATAGGAAAGGAGGGATTTTATAATCCTATCCCTCCTAATCCCTTGTATTCCACCCAAAGCCGTTTGCCCAAACAGGGCCTTAAGTGGACCTGCATGGAATGCGGATTAGCTACTGAACCCCAGAGTAGCGAGTCTCCCTATTGATGTTACGTCACCATGTTCTTTATGCCCCACGATGATGTATGTGTTGTATCCTCACCATCCATCCGTTTGGAGAGATCATATTAGGGCATGAGCCAAAGAATGAGGTAGATTCAAATTTCAAGTGGACCCCACTGTAGAAAAGAGTAGGGACAATGACTCTCACCGTTGAAACCTCCCTAGGCTCACCATGATGTTTATTTGAGATCCAACCTGTTTATAAGTTAATATAGACATAAATATTAGCTTAATCAAAAGCTTTTATGGCCCAAAGAAGTTTTTAATGGTAGGAATTCAATCCCCATTGTTTTCTGTAGTGGGTCCGCTTGAGCTTTAGATCTGCCTAATTATTTAAATTATCTCCTAAAATGATCTCTCCAAATGGTTGGACGGTATGGATATAACACATACATCATGGTGGAGGCCACCGCATGTGGTGAAGTACTTCAGTAGTGAAACTACGGTTGTCAAGTTCAGTAGCAAATCCGTGTCCACCCGCACTGGTTGAGACAGGACATGGTATTATGTAGAGGTGGGCATCGAGTCAAGTCGAACCGGATTGGGTCCAACTCGACTCAATCCGATTTTTCAAGAACCTGCTGGACTCGGTCCGATCAGAATCCTTGCTGGCCTGACCCGAACCGAGTCTGACTCGGTCTGGGAAACTGAATCGAGTCGGATAGTGTTGAGTCTAGGGAGAGAGAGGGAGAGAAAGAAGGAGATGTAGGAAACCGAGAGAGAAAGAAGGAGAGAAAGAAGGAGAGAAAGGAGGAGAGAAGGAAGGAGAGGAGGGAAATCGGGAGAGAAAGAGGGAGAGAAAGGAGGAGAGATGGGTGGGTGCAGCGCCTCCTTTGGGTAGAGAAAGAGGGGTTAGGGTTCGTTCGAATTTCGGATCGAATTGGTCCGGATTGACCACGATCCGAACTCGATCCAATGTACGATCAAATCTGAGTGGTCCTACTCGATCCGCACTGATCTAGGCCTTCAGTTCGGTTCAGATCGGGTCGGATTCTGCCCAGTTCTAGCATTATGGTAAACAGATTGGCTACTCCCCCGCCACTAGCCAATGGCTAGTAGTCGGTGCTCTGTGGGCCCCACCATGATGTATGTGTTTCATCCATGCCGTCCACCTATTCTTCCAGATCATTTTATGGTATGAGCTAAAAAATAAGGTTAATCCTATTCTCAAGTGGACTGCACAGTGTTAATTGAACGCCCACCATTAAAAACTTCTTGGGGCCAAAAGAGTTTTGGATCAAGCTGATATATATATTTTTTCCCTTCATCCAAGTCTGTATGACCTAATCAACAGGTTAGATGTCAAATAAACATTAGTGGGCCCTAAGAGGTTTTTAATGGTGGATATCCAATCACTAATGTTTTCCTATGGTGTGGTTCACATGAGATTTAGATCTACCTCATTTTTTTGGATCAAGCCCTAAAATTATCTTTCAAAATGGATGTACGGCGTGGATAAAACACATACATCATGGTGGAGTCCACATAGCATCGACCACTAGCCACCTGGCTGGTGGCGGCGTCACTAGCCAAACAGCCTCCGATATTATGGTAACGTTGAGACCCGCATGGTACATTGTCCGGTCTCGCACAGGCTAATCTGGCACGAGTGTTGCGGTTCACCCTCCTTGCGCTAATCACTTTAGAAATTTTCAGAGTCAAATGCGTCTTACCGTGGAAAAGACTTTTGACTCTTTTCCCGGTGGAATTATATGGTCCCGCTAATCAGTCATCAGTAAATGGATGGTTGTTGTCAAGTAGGATTCCATGCATGTGGGGCTCATGATCCATCAACCCAGACCGTTAGTGATTGGGACGCGAATTGCGTCCTACCCCCGCCCAGACGTAATCCGTCCAGGCAGGGCTCTGTGGGATCCACCGTGCTGTAAGTGTTTTATCAACGCCGTTAATCGTTTTTCTAAGATCATTTTAACGTATGAGCCACAAAATGAGGCAGGTCCAGGGATTAAGTGGCCACAAGGTGGGGATTGAACGTCTGCCATTAAAAACTTCTTAGGAGCTGGAGAAGTTTCAGATCAAGCTGTTATTTGTGTTTTCACTTCATCCATGTCTACTTGATCTTATGAATAGGTTGGATGGTAAAAAAACATCACGGTGGCCCTTAAAAAGGTTTCAACGGTGGGTGTCATTATCACTGTGGCTTCCTTTAGTGGGGTTTACTGGAGCTGTGGACCTGCTTCATTTTTAATATCATACCTTAAAATGATCTTAGAAAAGTGACGAACGGCGTGGATAAAACACTTACATCACAGTGGGTCCCACATAGCCCTGCCCGGACGGGGGTGGGACACAATCCGCATCCTAGTGATTGCTGTTATGTTTAACTGTTGATTTGTAGGTTGTTCATACCTATTGCCATCAAATTCGTGTGAAAACCCATCGGAACAGGATGCATTTAATCCCAGTGAATTTGCGTGGTGTATTTCAAAATATATGGATATAAATGAAAAAATGCTAATGTGATATTGATGTAGCGTATCTAGCAGTCCCATGTCATCCGATAAGCGGTTAAGTTGTTGACTGACAGTTATAATAATTGTCACAATGTGAGAAGCATGTTAGATAACGGCTAGGTTGTGGCTATAAATAATAAAAGATTTTAGCAAACCCAACCAAACCAAATCTATCTTTCAATCATCCTTTTAATTATTCCTCATTTACATTCCTCTGTATAATCGCTTTACTTTTTTGTCAGTCAATTATATTTAGTGTAATTCCTAACGTTAATCAAGTAGTTGTTAACTTTAATTGTAATTTGGATCTACGCTCATACGCTAAATTTAATTCGAGCATCAATCAAAATTCTCCATCTAAGAGGGTGTTCTGCAGCTGCTCTCCATGACCAAGTGTAAGGTTTCCTTTCCTATTTCTCTTTTATCTTTATTGAAAAGTCCTTTTCTATAAAAGGCAAATGTGTAACCCATTATCAGAGGACAAACCATACCCTCTGATTATCGCCTGATCTTTTAACATAATGTGCAAGTGGCTGAATAGGCATTCGGTCTTATTCGATCTCGGTCACATACTATGTATATTCCTATCTTGGTGCATAGGGTCATAGTTGTTCGATTTAAATTGAACCATGTAAATGATATGTTTTAAATCTAGCACCCTGTGTTGTCAAATTTTGTAGTGACAAACTACTTGAGAGTGATTGACTTGTTTGATAGATGGAAAGTTCACCTTCAAGTTCAATAGAAGGAAAGTTCACCTTCATTCGAAGATGAGTCCAAGGACTGGCTTCGACTAGTCCTAGTCTTGGTTCGACTAGTCCAGGCACTGGCTCGACTAGTCCAGGAATTATTTGAAAATTTTCAGATTTTCTGTTGAGGACTCGACCGGTCATGGAGACTGGCTCGACCAGTCAGGCAGGGCTCGACTCGAACTACAAGGAGATTTTTACCCACTTAACCAATCGAGTGCTATGCTCGACTAGTCGAGTGATGGGTTTATCCGATCGCGCCAGAATTTTTGAAAATTGGTTGCTGCTTGGACCAGTCGAGGTAGACCTTGGACCAGGCGAGGGAACCGAATTTTACCCTATAAATAAAGAACATTTCTCAGCTTTATTCATTCATTCCAAGCTATATCAAGCCTCCTCTCTGAGAATTAAGTCCCCGCTATTGTGAAGCTATTGCTCAGTAATTTTAGATTCTTTTTTAGCTCTTTTGATTTTGATTTGATCAATCTCTTGTCATTCAATTCTACTTATTAAAAAGGGAATTTTGCTTTACCCTTTTGAGATCTAAGAAATCAAATCAAGCTAGCTCAAGGTTGAATTTAAATTAAAATTCATTTAGACCTAGAACCCTTTCATTTGTGAGATTAAACATTGAACATCTACGTCTACAAAGAATTGGTTTTCTGGGCTATATCAAAGAAGAATCTTCAGATAAGTAATTTT
Organism: Magnolia officinalis; assembly: GCA_021015155.1. Taxonomy (NCBI): domain Eukaryota; kingdom Viridiplantae; phylum Streptophyta; class Magnoliopsida; order Magnoliales; family Magnoliaceae; genus Magnolia; species Magnolia officinalis. The sequence continues at coordinate 39,069,143 of JAJHSJ010000005.1, read as the reverse complement.
ATTTATTATATTGTGGTTTGTAAGATTGCCAGAAAATCTTTCATTTTGGTTTTGACTGAGATAGCCAGAAAATCTCAGTGTGTGGGGTTTTTAATTGTAGTAGCCCATTGAAAACACAATTGTAAAGGTTTTAAGATGAACCTTGAGAAACGTTCTTTCTTAGTGAAAGTTGATATCCCGTGGGTTGTGGATATTGGGAGTGGAGTAGGATGGTTGTTTGAGAACAGTTGGTGTACACCCGAACCACTATAATTCTCAGAGTTTGGATGATGATGATGATGATGATGATGGTGATGTATGTGATGTGCTGAATGTTGTATTTATTTTCATGTACTTGTGGTGAATGTTGTAATAGCTAGATTTATTTTATTTACCTTTGGTATTAGTTTGAGTTTTTGATCCTTACTAAGTTCAAGACATCAGGTTGTCCTACCATAAACCTTAATTTTTTGTGTAAGGTTGTCCTTTGAACAAAGTTTGTACCAACCTCTCAAGACTAGTGTATTAGAGGTTGCAATTTATTTATGTTATCTGCATTTATATTCCACATTTAATTTTTATTTGGCATAGTCCTATTCACCCCCCCTGGACTGAGAGCTCACCTTTTTCAAGTGGTATCAAAGCCTAATAGCTCATTCCATTGGATTTATTTCCTGAGCTAATCGATCTCGAGCTTTCTATATGTCAAAATTTCATAACCTTTCTATTACCAGGCCACCACCATTTGATGGCTCCAACTATGCTTTTTGGAAAGCCAGGATGAGGATCTTTTTGAGGTTCATTGATGAAAGTGTGTGGCAAGCAACAGTTACCAAATGGAAACCACCAATGACTGAAGTTCTAGGCAGTGATGGAACCAAGTCCATGTAAGTATCGCCTTATTATTTATGGACCACACCTTAGAAAAATAAGAGCAATGCTAATGCCAAAGCTTTAAATGCAATCACTTGTGCACTATGACCTGATGAGTTCAAAAGAATTATATCTTGTGATACTGCAAAACAAGCTTGGGATATCCTAGAAATGACACACGAGGGTATGACTATTGTCAAAAAGTCAAAACTTCTATGGTCTTTCAAGTCTCCAAGGAGGGATACTGTAGCGTAGTCCATTAAGACACATAAATGACTAAGGTCTTCAACACTAGGTGAGTCTTCTGAAGCGAATTCAGACTCCTTTGTATCATCTCATGTTGCTGTCATAGCACTGCCTTTAGATCTTACTTTACTAGGGCAATTGAGGGTAATATATCCATAACCCTCACATTTGTAACATTGGACTAGCTTAGATGGTTTAACAGATTTGCCTTTACGCTTCTTAACCATCTTGTCCTTCTTGTCATAACTCTTCCCTCTACTAAGCTAGATGAATTTCTTAAAATTTTTAGATAATTCCTCCTCTTCATCCTCATCACTACTATCACATTCAAATTGAATATCTTTATGCCTATGTGAATCTCTATAACACCCCGAACTTTGAGGATAGAGCCGTACTCATCTCCCGAGGTCTTAGGTGTCACTAATGCTTTCATGATGATGCAAGAGTTAGTGATTTTTGCCACGTATCATGACGGTATGATTTTTGGGCCAATTAGCATGTCAAATTTCATAACAAACACTCCATAATGATAAACTAGATAAAACAATGTATGCATTTGTTCAGAGTGCATAGCAAAAACTGGGCAGGATATGAGTACTCAGTCAAAAATACAAAAAAAAAGGTAAATAAAATGTGTCTGTCCTAAGTTCCATCAGTGCTTCAGTGTCGCCCTACATCGGCTCTCCAAGTGCCTGGAAGTAAGAAACTTCCTCCTCTGAGTCCACATATGCCTCCTCCAGTGCATCGGACTCCAGAGTACCTACATCTAACATTGAGTCTGGTTGGTGTTTTAAAACACCATCCCAGAGTGGGAGTGAGTGATTAACTCAGTGGTTCCATCAACATTAAGCTACGCATATTATCAACTCCACAAGCATGATTAATGGTAAAGCACATTGACAACCAAATCCTAAGTACTTTCATCAATGAACATGTATGTCGCTATGGAATGATGCATGTCCTCGCTTTCCAACACTCCCTCATAAGCGCCTCCGACAACACATGCGCTAATGCCAACACTCCCTCAACCAGCGAGCCCTACTCCCCAATCACCACAACCTCGCTAATGCAATGTGATGGATGTTTATGTTAGTAGGGTACTTAATTAAGTCTGTTTATCCAGCAGGGTTGGGGAAGCCAAAGTACCGCTACTGAGTTAATGGCTCTATCTTGATCTGCCTAGATTTGTCAATCCCAAATGTGCACATGCAATGGGAGAGTTTGTGAATTTGAATTGCTCGTGGTCACTACGAAGAGGCTCGTCACCTCAGCGTAGGCTGATGGCGTGGGCGCAATGTCCCATACCACCATGTCCGGCCCCTAAGTCTTATGGATCACGTCATTGGTGGTTCATAGTGGGCCTTCAAAGGTGTAAGGTGCTTCAGATTCAAATTAAGGCGATCATACATGGTGAGCACATGGGGGATTGGCCGGTTCGTGGACTGGCCTGATTGACCCGAGGGGACTCCGGCACCACCGGCATTGGGTGCGCACATCCCTTGTAGTCGTACTACTACTGGGTGGTCGTGTTCGTCTTGGACCAGTCAGGTTCGCCCGGGCAACCTACCCAAATTGGGCCGCCCTCTTACGCTTGGGTTGCTGACCAACCCATAATTTATCAATTGGTCACAATAAATAATATATTTCATGCATTACTCATATCGAAAACAGGAAAGGTTACAAAATGATAAATGAAATGGATTTTACTTTAGCTTAGGCATTTTGTCAAACATGTAGACATATCATCTAGGTCGCATAAGTTTACAAATAATACTAGACCAACATACATGCATAGGGTGAGGAATGAGGCATCACATAGATAATAACACCAACATGCATGTACAGGGTGAGGAATGAGACGTTGCATGGACGATAACCTTGGAGAATTAGACCTACACAAGCATTGGATTTTCTTATTTACCTCATAGTATGTATAAATAATCACTTCATATAGAACAATTAATCAAGAAATGGGCACTGGTTAGCATATGATCAATCATTCATTACATAAACCATAAATCTCAACAAGGGTTCGATAAATGGTAACCTAAAGGTAATGGTCTGCACCTTAGGATTGTGCATCGAGTTTAGGGCCGATCCTAGGTTAGGTTCTCACAAACTAGCTTGCCAATGCCCTGCAAACAAGGCAATGGGCCCTTGAGGGTTCATTCAAATAGATTTTCAAAGAAAACCCCCATGGAATTCCTTACCTCAAATTGCTGCTAGAGAAGCCCCGCCGATGCGGCGAGGGGTGGTTGCATCACCGGCCGACAGGATGCGGTGAACTTTTCCCACAAGCTCCCCTTTTCTCTTCTTCCCCCCTTTCCAGCACACTCACTCCCTCCCTTAGCAATTAAATTCGCATGGGAGTGAGTGGGTGCTGAAACTGGCTTTATATAGGGCCAAAAGTGTGTGCAATGGCCTCAGTCTACCTTTTTTATTAGACTTGACTCGGGGGTGGTTGGTTTTGGATTTATAGGGCCCCATCAGGGTCCACCAGTTCATCCGTGACATGAGAAAGGTTTCTCATCATGGGATCTCCGGATTGTCACAATTGGGCCTCAATCGGGCGTCCTGATTTATTGGGAGGGCCACATTTGCATTGAACGGTCATCGTCGATTGATCGGAACCGCGATTGTAGGAAAATGGACAGGGAAATATCCCTAGTTTGTTCCTCGGCTTCGATCGCGATCCGACAGTAGGAGTATTGCAACTTCATGAAAGAATGGAGAGGCCCTTTTTACTAAAATTTTCAGTTCTAACATAAAGGATTCACGTATCTCAAGCACCCGATCTCTGGTCCAAGTTGAGCGGTTCCAGGTGTTATCCTGATTTTCCGTCCGTGATGGGCATCAAGCCCAGTAAGACGAACAATTCCCTATAGTTTCGAGTCTGACGGGCTTACAGTGTCCTGTCAATCCTCTATTCGGTTTTATCCAAGCATTTTCGGGTTGGGCAAACTTCTAGGATTTGCTTTAGTCCTTCGTTATAACTAGGTTCAACTATGTCCGTGTTAGTACCATTTTACGACTTGCGAAAAATTCCCTCACGACATTACTTGATGTTGGTCTCCAGGATTTTGTGTTTTTAACTCCTTCGCGACTAGCTTAGTAGGGTCCTCAGGCAAGTCCGCTAGTGGAATCCCTAGGATCCATTGCCACTTGACCCAGGTGTTACAATGCCCATAAGATGTTTTTTAAAATGGATAATTTCTTTCTACTAGAGAGGGCTATAAAGTGTAGCTCAAATGTTTATAAGGAACCTAAGAGTTCTTTTACTTTCATCTCATTTATGTTCCTATAATCTTTTATCAAGTTATCTTGGGAGTAAATCTATCTGGTAGGGATCTAAGCATTTTCCTACAGATATTCCATTCTGGAATCCTCTCTCCTAAACCCCGCATGGAATTACAAATATCAGTAAGTTTTGAATAAAATTCCATGAAAGTTTCAAAATCTTCCATTTTAATGTTTTCAAAATGGGGCAAAAAGCTAAAGCTTCAATCTCTTTACTGTGCTAGTTCCCTCGTGGGAGACTTCCAATATATCCCACGCTTTCTTCCGAGTTTCAAATGTGAAAATACGTTTAAATTCATCAAGGAAAATCGCATAGTAAATAACATTAAGAGCTTTGGCATCATAGGTATACCACATTCTCTCATTGTCACTCTATTTGGATTTATATTTGGTAGCATTAATGGTTCTACAATCAACCATGACTTATTCCATAGGGTCTAGTATTCGATAATACCCCAAACCATAGGGTCAAGGGATCTTAGAAAGATCCTCATCCTAGCCTTCCAATGAGCATGGTTAGACCCATCAAAATATGGTGGTCATGTGATGGCACAGCCCTCTTAGGTAGACATCATTGTTAAGCCCCTTAGATCAACTCAAGGCGATTAAGCCCTTTAAGAGCTACCCGCCTTGATACCAACTGACAATGTGCATGGTGGGCCTATATACTATGCGTGTGGAAGCTTGGTGGGGCTAAGGAATGATGGTTATGTACTAGAGGGGGGGGGGGGGGGTGATCAGGACCAAATTAAAATTTTACATTTTAAACATAATTACCTACTTAAACTAACATGCAATTTAAACTAAGAAAGACAATTAACTCTAAGGCTTCCAATCCAATAGAGGGTCCAATTACATAAACTAAAAATGATGTGGGAATGAGCAACTAGTCTACAAACTTTATAGTGTACATGCGTGTGTGGGATGTGCTACTTATCAACTCATAATATTCATCTAATTATGCATACACATAATCAAACATTCATCACATAAGCATAATTAAGCAAGCTGTAAAAAATAATCTCAAACACAAGAATGTACAATGGTTCAGTTTCCCTACTCCACTCCTGGTAGACGCACTCAACCCATGAGTATACCGGATTTCACTATAGGAGGTTTTAAATAGGGTTTGTAAGTGTTATAGTTTATATCCCTGCCTGTTGTCAAATTTGTGGTGCCAAAATCACTGTTATATAACTTGCATAAGTGAACCTCTCTCAAAGATCAACATTTATGAACAAGCAAAGCTCACAACAAGCAAAGCTCACAAGTACAAAGCTCACAAGTACAAAGATCAACCTTGACTGTAAGAACTGCTCACAAGACATGACTCAAGAATACAAGACTTCAAAGCTTAAACTTCAAGGTCACTTGTTCCTAATGTTTCAATGTCCTTACTTCATGGTTGAGGTTTGACTGACCTTAGGTTGACCTTAGGAGTAGGTCACTTTGGATACATAAGTCGGATGTTTATTTTACATGAGTTTGGTCTGTTCTTCGACTAGTCCTAGGCCTTCTTCGACTAGTCTTAGCTTTGCTTCGACCAGTCTAAGAAATTCCTCGATCAGTCGTGAGTTTGTTACAAAATTCGGATATTTTCTGTTAGGCTTCGACTAGTCCAAGAATCTGTTCGACCAGTCGAAGGAACAGTGTCGACTGCATCTTCGACCAGTCGAAAGTCTTCGACTCAAAGTCCAGCGATGAAATTCAGGTTCTTCGACCAGTCGAAGGTGACCTACGACCAGTCGAAGGAGACCTTCGACTAGTCGTAAAACGGTCAAAGCTTATCGCGCCCGATTTTTCAAATATCTGTTAATTCTTCGACTAGTCGAAGAGTTCCCTAGACCAGTCAAAGACGCGATCTGCTCACCTATAAATAGAGCACGAATCTCAAAAGAATTCATTGAATTAATTAATCCATTCAAGCCAATCTTCGTCGAACTTCTGAGAGATAATTCTGTGCTCCATCTAAGCTAAGTGTGCTTATTTAATATTCTCTTTCTTTAGCTTTATTTAATTGATTTTCTTTCTGTTATTCCAATCTAATTTGATAAGAGGAATTGTTATTCCCTTTCTTTGGAATCAAAATCAATTAAGGCAAGCCCTATTTGGTTTAATTTAAAATCTATTAGAACTAGAACCATTGTAATTGAGTACTGGACATTGAACTTGGACATTCAATCATCTACTCTGATTTGGTTCTACCGGGCTGCTACAACAAAGGAGATAATCAGGTATTTTACATTTAATTGTAAATTCCTTTCTATTTTGGTTTCTTTCAAGATTTGCCAGAAAAATCTTGTTGTATTGGTTATCTGAGGAGAGCCAGGAAAACTCAGAAGTGGGGTTTTTTTAATTGTGTAAGCCCACAGACAAAGACACAATTGTAAAGGTTTTGGGTGAACCTGTGAAAACCTATTTTGTTAGTGAACGCTAATATCCCCTGTGTGAGGATATTAGGAGTGGAGTAGCATTCTGTGTGGCTGTTGTTTAACAGTTGGTGAACACACAGGCGAACCACTATAATCCCTTGTGTCGTGGTTGAATGATTTATACTTCTAATATTTAATTATTCATTTGTGGGATGTATGTATGGTGGTGAATGTTGTAATCATTTAATTCAAGCATTGTGGGAATTTTGTAATAGTTTAGAATTTATTTTTTGCTATTCCTTTATCAGCTTGATATTCAATTTCCTTTAAAGTTGTTCCAACAAGGTTGCCCTGCCATTTTTATGGTGTATGGCTGTCCCTAGAACAATACATTTGTGATTACAATTTATTTCAGTTCAGTTTGTGTTTATTTCTGTATTCCTCTTTGGTTTGAGATTTGATACAAAGATCTTTCTAGAAATAAGGTTGTCCTACCATAAACTTTGGTTTTTGGTGTAAGGTTGTCCTTAGAACAACATTTGTATCAACCTCTTAAGATCTGAATTTTGAGGTTGTTTTACTTTCCTGCATTGTGATTTATTTTGGCTATCATATTCTTGTTAATTCCGCTGTTATAAGTTTTATTTAGCATTGTCCTATTCACCCCCCCTCTAGGACATATAGCTAGGCCTTTTCAAGTGGTATCAGAGCCTAATAGCTCTTTTTAATTCTCGGATTTAATTCCTGAGCTAACGATTTAAGCTATTTAAGATGTCAAATTTTGATAGCCTTTCAGTCACTAGGCCTCCACCCTTTGATGGCTCCAATTATGCCTATTGGAAAGCCAGAATGAGGATCTTCCTCAAATCAATGGATGAGAGTGTGTGGCAAGCCACAGTGACTGAATGGAAACCTCCTATCATGGAAGTTACTGGGGTTGACGGTTCAAAATCTATGAAAGTCACACCATATTACCAATGGACCACACTTCAGAAAAGTGAGAGTAGTGCAAATGCTAAAGCACTAAATGCAATCACTTGCGCACTATCACCGGATGAGTTCGAAAGAATCATTTCCTGTGATACTGCAAAGCAAGCTTGGGATATATTAGAAATGACACGCGAGGGTACTACAATTGTCAAAAAATCTAAAGTCCAACTCCTCACAACTAGATTTGAAGAAATTCATATGGAGGAAAATGAAATGTTTATGGACTTTTACACTAGATTGAATGACATTGTAAACTCAATGTGGGGTCTTGGCGATAAAATCCCAAAAAGTAAAGTGTGTGTAAAGATATTACGCTCACTTCCTGAATGGTTCAATTCTAAAGTAACCGCGATCCAGGAACTTCGTGATACGGATAATATGAGGGTAGAAGAACTAGTTGGTTCTCTACAAACCTACGAGTTAAACTTTAAAGCTCCTAAAGGTAAATCTATCGCACTAAAATCTTCTAAATGTAATTCAGAAGAAAATTCTGATTCAGAAGATGATATTGCTCTTTTAGCTAAGAAATTTTACAAGATTTTCAAAAGCAAGAAAAGGGTTGATTTTCAAAAATCGAATGATAAAAAGAAGTTTAGACCCAAATCTGGAAAATCTTTGAAAGATAGTCAATGTTACAACTGTCAAGAATATGGGCACTTAGCAAATAGATGTCCTAAAAAGGACAAACCCAAGAAGAAGGATATGTTGGCTACATGGGATGAATCATCTGATTCTGAAGCTTCTTCTGAATCAGAAGATTCTGAAACTGAGTCGGGCAATGAAGTTAAAGCTCTTATGACTCTAGCCCAATTCACATTTTCAGATAATGACTCAACAAGTGAAGAAAATCTGAGTAGTGAATGTGAAAATGAAGATGATCTTCAAGACGCTTACAATGCCCTATATAAGGAAAGTTGTAAAATTGCTGTCAAACTTAAACTTTAAAAAGAAAAGTTTTCCAAACTCAAAGAATGTTTTGAATCACTTGTCTTAGAAAAATCACAAATTTCAGATTGTTTTGAAAAATCAAAATGCGATTTGGAATTCAAAAACTCCTTAATTATTGATTTGAAATCTGAAATTGAGAAACTCAAAAATGAAGTATCTTCTCTTCTAAGTCTAAAGGACACATGGAAATATGCCCAAGGTGATCCAAAGTTAGAAAAACTTTTATCCGGATCAAGAAAATATGACGATCTATCCGAGTTGGGCTATGATAAAAATTTATCTCCTAAACAAAAGTATACTCCTCCTATGTTTGTTAAAGGAGAGTCCTCAAACTCAAAAGGGAAAAGTACTTATCAAGGTTTTTCTAAAAATTCAAAAACTTTTTAAAAACCTAGAAGCAGCCATGTCAACTTTAATCAGAAACGAAATCCACTAGCTGAAAAGATAGTTGATTTACTTAAGGAGCTCTTAAAATCTAACTCTATAGGTCATTCTTACAACCATAAACAAAAGAAGACCAACTATGTTCCTAAACCCAAAACAGTTATGAAATGGGTTCCTAAAGTTGCCTGCTTGGTTGCTCACACTGCTTTCAAAGCAACAAGTCATTCAAAGTGGTACCTAGACAGTGGATGCTCCAGGCATATGACAGGTGACAAAGCTTTATTCACGGATCTGAAAGATATGACTGATGGTTCAGTCACATTTGGTGATGGTAGCAACTGCAAGATTATATGCCAAGGTACAGTTCAACTTTTTAATCTTCCTGTGTTTAAAAACGTTTTATATGTTGAAGGCTAAAAACATAACTTGCTTAGTATATCTCAAATATGTGATAATAACCATAGTGTTCGGTTTTCTAATCAAAGCTGTGAGATACTAAACAATAAGGGTTCTGTAATATTAACTGGACGTAGAACGTTTGAAAATTGCTATATTATTAGCGAATCCAGCTCATCTAATCAAACATGTTACATGGTCCATACAGATGAGACTGATTTATGGCACAAACGTCTTGGACATGTACATTATCAAAATTTATATAGATTGAGCAAACGAGAACTTATAAGAGGTTTACCCAAACTTCAGAAATTAGATAAAATATGTGGTGAGTGCCAGATAGGCAAACAAACAAGGAATTCACACAAAAAGGCGAATTCAAATACCACATCAAGACCACTCGAACTCCTCCACATGGATCTAATAGGACCTACCAGAACGGAAAGTCGTGGTGGGAAAAAGTATATCCTGGTAATAGTTGATGACTTTACCAGATTTACATGGGTAGTCTTCTTAAGGGATAAATCTGAAACCCTTGAAGAAGAAAAGTTCTCAAAAGGATTCAAACTGAAAAATGTTCTCAAATCAGTAAGATTCGTAGTGATCATGGATCTGAATTTGAGAATAGCAGTTTTGAGAAGTTCTGTACCGACCAAGGAATATTACATGAATTCTCAGCTCCCAAAACTCCACAACAAAATGGAATTGTGGAAAGAAAGAATAGGGTGCTTCAAGAAATAGCTAATGTCATGTTGAATAGCATGAAACTCTCTAAAAATCTTTGGGCTGAAGCAGTCAACATAGCTTGCTATATTATTAACCGAGTCTACACTAGCAAAGATAATAATAAAACGGCTTACGAATTGTGGTTCAATAAAAAGCCTACTGTCAAATACTTTCGAGCTTTTGGCAGCAAGTGCTATATTTTACGAGATCGTGAAAATTTGGAAAATTTGATACGAAGAGTGATGAAGGGATTTTTCTAGGATATTCCTTAAACAGTCAGGCTTATAGGGTTCTGAACAAAAGAACTGGTGTGATTCAAGAGTCCATTAATGTTGTCATTGATGATCACTTAAACACGCCAATCCCTAATTCAGATAATGATGAAGTTCTAATCTATAACGACCCGTAAATTTTCGTACGTTGGCTCGAGTACCATCTCGACCAAAATCAATTAGGATTAAATCCTTTAGAAATTTAACAAAGTTAATTAAGTGCAAAACTCGATTAGCCATGGAATCCGTTGGGATCGCCTTAAATACGATCTGCAAGAACCAAAACTTGCAAAATCAGTGACTCTAGGTTACCCTAAAGTTTAGAACCAAACTCATTTCCCGGCTGCTCTCGGGAATGAAACGAAACTTCATATTAGGTCTAGATCGCACATCAGAAGTCCGATTAACACGAAGTTAAGGAACTAGGACCGCCTCACTGGGCTTGACAATCATCTCAAAAATCAGGTCCAGCCGATGTCCCACGGCCATTCGTTTGGATCCGGAGCGAGGGAGTGTGAAAAACACTATTCCCTTTACAAAATAAATATCTGGAATAGTGATCTGGCATCATTCGCTTGCGCATCAGTATTAAGCAACCCGACCATCAGAATCAGACTAAATTACACCCTCAGATTAAGAAAAATTTCAGGAACATTTACATGTACTTGAAATTTCGGATCGTGGCCCACTGACCGTTGAACTGAAAGTGGTCCGCCACGTGCGATCTGGGAATCTGATCGAGTCGAAAACGTAATCCCACATAGATCCATGTGTGGTGAGCTTAAGTCTGACGTTTGGCTCAAGGAGGGCCACCAGAACCTCTCTTTTGAGCTGGAAAAGTGACGAAATACCTATATTAGCAGTAACCCTTGAACCTGAGTCTATTTTGGGGAGAGTTTTGGCTATAAAAGGAGCTTAGAACAGCCCCTCTCACAGCCATACGAATTTGGGATAAAACCCTAGAGAGAGAGAGAGAAAAGAGAGAGAAGAGCTTGGGATTTGTGGGAGAACTTCCTCCTGCTGCTTTCGATTATCGCACGGCCTACACCGCCTCTTTCCAGGCGCTTTTCCGGCGGTATCCACTCCGTTTGAAGGTGAGAAACCCTAACCCTAGGTCTGATTTGAAGTATATAGGCTATAGGTTGTGAAAAGGCTAACCGATTTCACTCTTTAGCCTAGAAAACGCCCGTATACGGAAGCTCATCAACCCTTGCTGATTCGTTGAGATTCCAAGGACAAAGGTGAGGACTTTAGGTGTATAGGTTACGGTTTTCAACGCTTTCAATGTCAGATAATGATAGATTCATGATCTGCATGCAATTGCACATGTACAAAGTGTTTTCCGTTTCCTGTTTCGATTAACGTTGTAGAATATGGAATTTCACATACTCTAGGTATACGTAGAAATACCGTATACGTATTTTTTTTGGAAAAATGTTTGACATGTTTATTTAATGTATGATTATACAATATATGGATAAAATACTAGTTTGGTGAAAGGAATCGCCGAAATATATATTCGCTTGTAAATACTACGTATGTTGAAATTGTGTATTCTAGAAATACCGCATATGTGTAAATTTTGGAAATGCAATCGTCATGATTATTTGTTGTATGATTATGGTATACACGGATAAAATAACCGCTTGGCGAAAGGATAGCCCTAATACGTATTCTGCTAACATACGTCATGTATGTTGGAATAGCGTACTCTAAGTGTTTGTGTAAATGCTTGTTAGTGTAAATGCTTGAGTGTTAGTGCCTTAGAGAGGTGCTGATATGGGATTCCCGACTACCTTAGAGACATGTAGGATACCCTCCGTGTGGTGGTTCGCTATAACCACTCACTTGTGATGTATATGTAATTGTATCCCTATTTGTATAGTACTCTACAACATGCTTTACTTCATGCTTTACAACATGCTTTACTTCATGCTTTACAACATGCTTTACTTCATGCTCTATAACATGCCTTATGACGTGCCTGTTGACATGCTTGTATTACTTTTTTTTATCATGCTTTACTCCACATACTATTGATGAGAATTGATTGAGTGTGGGACTATGTCTATAGTCCAGACATTCGGTACCAGACTTGAGATGGTGGCTGAGATTCATGTCGCCACAAGGTATGTGTCTGACGAACCCGAGTCGTACTTCGGTTGGCGATAGTGGTTGGCCACACGGAGTGCTTTTGCGCTTCATATCGCCCAACTTGTTGTGCGCTCGAGCTAGTCAGGCTCGTCAAGTAAACCGATATGTGAATGTGTGTTCACCATGTTTGGTCGCTACTGCTTGAACCTAGGGTACTAAACTTACCAATGGCGATCCCGTTAACCATGGTACCTCGATCCGCTAAGACTCATGAGCCGGACATGGTGGTATGGGACACTGTGGCCGAGCTGTCGGCCTATGCTGGGGCCAAGTGCCTCCCCATAGTGACCACTGAGCAACCAAACCTCGTGAGCCGAATACGGTGGTATGGGACACTGTATTCAAGCTGTCGATACTTACGGCGAGAGCCGAGTACGGTGAGACCTGTGCTCGTGCTGACGGGCGACGAGTCCTCCGTAGTATCTTCGAGTATACTCCAAGGGTCTGTGATTGGCAACGAGTCTTTCGCAACAACTAGAGTATGAGTTGAGCCGAGTACAGTGAGATCTGTACTCGAGCTGACGGCTAGTGATTGAGCCGAGTACGGTGAGACCTGTACTCGAGCTGACGGCCAGCAATTGAGCCGCATACGGTGAGATCTGTATCCGCGCTGACGGGTGACGAGCCCTTTGCGATGCCTTCGCTATGCTTCTCGAACCATAATATCGTATGAGATTAACTAGGATTGACGACCCTAGAATGGATCATGTTTGGGAATGATACAAGGGAGGTACCTTAGTTTCCCAATACTGCTGTTTAAAATGGACTAATAATAACTCGATAATCATGATCATCATCGCACCGCATGTGCTTAGTAGATGTGGCGCACTGAGGGAGTTAAGCATTCGCGAACGTAAGATGATGTTGCATGAGGGTGGTTTGGCAAGGGCATACAACATCATGTCATTTCATTCTCGCACTTAATAAGAGTAGTTAGAATTGTTTGATTTGTACTGCTTTATCATTACTGCTTGATTGAATTGATAACATGTTAACCTATGCTTTATTGTTCCACTGAGTTAGCTACTCACTCCCACGTTACGGGACGGTGTTTGCAACACCCACCAGACTCTGTCGCAGGTATAGATGGCGCATCGGTTCAGGAGCCGGAGCCCGACTTCGATGAGGATCAGGAGTTCTCCTTTATGCAGTACTCTGACGGCTTTGCTTAGGCCGACTGCATCGCGGGGATTCAGGGCTTATCTATGGAGTTTTATTTTGATTTTTGACTTAGAAACTGTACATGTATATTGTTACTCAGTTAGTGCTCATACTCTGGTGTTCATAAAATTTTGTTTCTTTACACACCTTAAATATACAATTTCAGTCTTCCGCTTGCCTTTATAAAATTGAACTGGAGTATGAATTACTGTTTTGGTATAATCTCATTATGTTTATTGCTCTAACTCAGACAACATTTAACCATCATTGTGTATGTTGCATAAGTGATGCGTTGGAACTCGGGAGTTGAGTTCATACTCGACCCCCGAATTTCAGGGCGTTACATAATCATTGATAAACCCGATACTTCATCAAATCAGACTGATTCTGAGTTGAGGACTGTTAAAGATCATCCAACCACACAAATTCTTGGAAACCCTCTCACCGGTGTTCGCACCGGTAGACAACTTGAGGATATATGTAATTATGTATGTTTTACATCCCAAATAAAACCATCTAACGTAAAAGAAGCTCTTGCTAATGAGAACTGGATTGTTGCGATGTAAGAAGAACTCAACCAATTCATAAGAAATGATGTTTGGTATCTCGTACCAAGACCTAAAGATAAACACATCATTGGAACAAAATGAATTTTTAAAAATAAGTCTGACGAGTGTGGAAATATAATTAGAAACAAGGCTAGACTAGTGGTACAAGGTTATACACAAATTGAAGGAATTGATTTTGATGAAACTTTTGCACCAGTAGCACATCTTGAATCTATCAGACTATTTATATCCATTGCATGTTTTAGAAAGATAAAGATCTATCAAATGGATGTGAAAAGTGTTTTTCTAAATAGCGATTTACATGAAGAAGTCTATGTTGAACCGTCAATGGGTTTTGAAGATCCCAAAAATACTGATCATGTGTATTGGCTTAAAAAGGCACTTTATGGATTAAAACAAGCACCTAGGGCATGGTATGAGAAACTAACAAAATTTCTTTTAAGTCATAATTTTCAAATGGGATCTGTTGATAAAACTCTGTTTGTTAAAAAACATAATGATCATATCTTAATGGTACAGATTTATGTTGATGATATCATTTATGGATCAACTTGTATTGACTTGACTACTGAGTTTGCAGATTTGATGAAATCACAGTTCGAAATGAGCATGGTTGGGGAATTGACTTATTTCCTTGGATTGCAAGTAAAGCAACAACCTGAAGGAATATTCATTTCTCAATCTAAGTATGCTTTGAATCTAATCAAGAGATTTGGATTTGAGAATGGCAAGAATTTCGATACTCCTATGAGTACTACCCTGAAACTCTCAAAAGACTCTAATGGTAAAAATGTTGACTCAAAACTTTATCGGAGTATGATTGGTAGTTTGTTATATTTAACTGCTAGTAGACCTGATATTTCTTTAAGTGTTGGTATTTGCGCAAGATATTAATCTAATCCAAAAGAATCTCACTTGATTGCTGTCAAGCGGATTATTAGATATGTCGCAAGTACTGTAAATCTCGGTCTCTGGTATCTTCATGAGACTAGTGTCCAATTAGCTGGATACTTGGATGCTGACTGGGCTGGTAATGTAGATGATAGAAAATCAACTAGTGGTGGTTGCTTTTACATTGAAAATTGTCTAGTTTCCTGGTTTAGTAAGAAACAAAATTCTATATCACTTTCAACAGCTGAAGCTGAGTATATCGCAGCTGGTAATGCATGTACATAGCTTGTTTGGATGCAACGAATGCTAAGTGATTATGGAATTAAACAGGATTCTATGTTATTACATTGTGAAAATTCCAGTGCGATAAATATTTCAAAAAATCCTATTCAGCATTCTCGTACTAAGCACATTGACATTAGATTTCATTATATTCGGGAATTAGTAGAAGAAAAAGTTATATCTCTAGAATATATTCCAACCGAAGATCAACGAGCTGACATTTTCACAAAACCTCTCGATAAAAGCAGGTTCAAAAAGATGAAATTTGATCTTGGCATGTGCATTTTGAAATGATTATTTATGCCTACTTGTATCATAGTGTATATATTTGCTAGATTGATTTCCAATTTTTGAATAATTTGCAAGGAATATGAATTTTTGGACATTCTTCGACCAGTCGTGAGTATACTCGACCAGTCGAACTTCAACCGGTCGTAGATATCCACGATCGGTCGTAGATATCCACGATCAGTCGTAGATCTCGGAAATCACTTAAAATTTGGGGATTTTGCTTTCTTCCTCATTCCGTTTTTCCTCTCTAAGGAGTCGAGCTTCGACTTGTCGAACCCATTGTTTATGTTCTTCAAGGTTAGTGTTCCAATTACATTTTTCTTACAGATTTGTGTCTAGATTGTTTACTTTTCTAGCTTGAAGCTTTCTATTTTGGATTTCATTGAGATTTGGGGTTTGGATTTTGAAAAATCTGTTTTGAGTAAACCCACTTCTCAATCCTTTGCAACTTCTTATTTCCTTGATATCTTTGTTGCAAATGGCTTCTAGAGGTAGAAAAACTACTTCCCGTGGTCCTTCTTCCTCTGGATCGACCATTATCTCTAAGCATCATCTTCTTGTTCCCAATGACGATCCATCTTATGTTAGGGATATTAGATTACGTAATGTTATTGTTGAACATCCTGTTGATGTTAATCATATTGCACCTTTTGACATCCTTCCTATGCTTGAAGTTGTAGGTTGGGTTAACTTATTACATTGGGGTGGGCCAGCATACCAGTCCATTGCCCAATCCATGTTTGCATGTATTAGTGCTTTCTCACAGGATAATTTAACTTTTAAAATATCTACTAGAGAAGGGCCTTTTGACATTGATCGTCATTTAATTTTAGCCCTTATGGACATTGCTGTGAATGATGAGGGTATTCCTATCCATAACCTTACTGATAAACCCTCAATTTCTGAAAAACGCATGCTCACTAGAGATTTGTGCAACATGGATGTTCAATGGACACGAAAAGGGAATGCGCTTCCCGCAAGGTATTTGTTACCCAAGTACAGAATTCTCCACAAAATCTTTGTGTCTAATCTGTATCCTCGTTCGGGTAATAAAACTGACTTGACCTCGTTTATGGTTCGTGTTATCCATGCTATTGCCAGTGGTACTCAGATTTGTTTACCATCCTTAATCTATCATTTCATTCTTCAGTTTAGACTCCATCCTGGTCATAGTGACATTCCTTTTGCCTATTTAATGACTGTATTGGCTACACATATGTTAGTCGATATGCCGGTTGATGAGGCACCTATCCATCATCTGATTTTCAACAATACTAATATCAATAAGATGAAGCTGGAATTACTTCCTGAACAAGGTGGTGGTGGTGGTGGTCATGAAGAAGCTGGTGATGACATTAATATGGATGACATTTTTGTGGAACTGGATTCTGACTCAACAAATGATCCAGATTTTGAACCATCTGATGTTGATACTCGTCTGAGTGCATTAGAGGATAAAGTTGAGAATATAAATGTAAAGATGGAAAACATGTCTGTTGCTCATGATTTACAATTCAAGTACATGCGCAAATATCTTAGGCGATTGAACAAAGGCATGCACCAACTTGATCCCTTTATTCCTGCTCCGTCATCTGGTTCTGGTTCTGATTAGTTTGTATGGGTTTTCTGGTCTGTAATAACTTTATAACTTAGCACTTGGTTGACTGATTTTGAGTTGGATACTATCTTTGTTTTATGCTGGTATTTATTCTATGTGATACTATGCTGAGTATCTCTATCTCTGATTTTTGCTATAATTTCATAACTCCTCATGTTTACTCTCATATATCCCTTTATTTAGTTCTCCTTTATTGTTGTTTCCTTTGTCATATTATGACAAAAAGGGGGAGAATGGTTTGTTCTTAACGATGTGATTGTGAGAGCAGTAGCATTGGTTATGTTACTCAGGGGGAGTATGTTTGAACTAGTTGAATGAACTGGTTGAATATTGAATGTTGAATATTGAATATTGATTTGCAGGTCAGCCAGTTGGTATTAACTGGTTCATGATTCTTTAACCAGTTGTTTTACTTTATGTTTATCTTGGTTATGTGTTTTGTCACTAATTTGACAAAGGGGGAGATTGTAAGTGTTATAGTTTATATCCCTGTCTGTTGTTAAATTTGTGGTGTCAAAATCACTGTTATATAACTTGCATATGTGAAGCTCTCTCAAAGATCAACATTCATGAACAAGCAAAGCCCACAACAAGCAAAGCTCACAAGTACAAAGATCAACCTTGACT
Organism: Magnolia officinalis; assembly: GCA_021015155.1. Classification (NCBI taxonomy): domain Eukaryota; kingdom Viridiplantae; phylum Streptophyta; class Magnoliopsida; order Magnoliales; family Magnoliaceae; genus Magnolia; species Magnolia officinalis. Next base: position 39,051,067 of record JAJHSJ010000005.1, on the reverse strand, counting down.
GCAAGAACTGTTCACAAGACATGGCTCAAGAATACAAGACTTCAAAGCTTAAACTTCAAGGTCACTTGTTCCTAATGTTTCAATGTCCTTACTTCATGGTTGAGGTTTGACTGACCTTAGGTTGACCTTAGGAGTAGGTCACTTTGGATACATAAGTCGGATGTTTATTTTACATGAGTTTGGTCTGTTCTTCGACTAGTCCTAGGCCTTCTTCGATTAGTCTTAGCTTTGCTTCGACCAGTCTAAGAAATTCCTCGATCAGTCATGAGTTTGTTACAAAATTCGGATATTTTCTGTTAGGCTTCGACTAGTCCAAGAATCTGTTCGACCAGTCGAAGGAACAGTGTCGACTGCATCTTCGACCAGTCGAAAGTCTTCGACTCAAAGTCCAGCGATGAAATTCAGGTTTTTCGACCAGTCGAAGGTGACCTACGACCAGTCGAAGGAGACCTTCGACCAGTCGTAAAACGATCAAAGCTTATCGCGCCCGATTTTTCAAATATATGTTAATTCTTCGACTAGTCGAAGAGCTCCCTAGACCAGTCAAAGACGCGATCTGCTCACCTATTAATAGAGCACGAATCTCAGAAGAATTCATTGAATTAATTAATCCATTCAAGCCAATCTTCGTCGAACTTCTGAGAGATAATTCTGTGCTCCATCTAAGCTAAGTGTGCTTATTTAATATTCTCTTTCTTTAGCTTTATTTAATTGATTTTCTTTCTGCTATTCCAATCTAATTTGATAAGAGGAATTGTTATTCCCTTTCTTTGGAATCAAAATCAATTAAGGCAAGCCCTATTTGGTTTAATTTAAAATCTATTAGAACTAGAACCATTGTAATTGAGTACTGAACATTGAACTTGGACATTCAATCATCTACTCTGACTTGGTTCTACCGGGCTGCTACAACGAAGGAGATAATCAGGTATTTTACATTTAATTGTAAATTCCTTTCTGTTTTGGTTTCTTTCAAGATTTGCTAGAAAAATCTTGTTGTATTGGTTATCTGAGGAGAGCCAGGAAAACTCAGAAGTGGGGTTTTTTTAATTGTGTAAGCCCACAGACAAAGACACAATTGTAAAGGTTTTGGGTGAACCTGTGAAAACGTATTTTGTTAGTGAACGCTAATATCCCCTGTGTGAGGATATTAGGAGTGGAGTAGCATTCTGTGTGGCTGTTGTTTAACAGTTGGTGAACACACAGGCGAACCACTATAATCCCTTGTGTTGTGGTTGAATGATTTATACTTCTAATATTTAATTATTCATTTGTGGGATGTATGTATGGTGGTGAATGTTGTAATCATTTAATTCAAGCATTGTGGGAATTTTGTAATAGTTTAGAATTTATTTTTTGCTATTCCTTTATCAGCTTGATATTCAATTTCCTTTAAAGTTGTTCCAACAAGGTTGCCCTGCCATTTTTATGGTGTATGGCTGTCCCTAGAACAATACATTTGTGATTACAATTTATTTCAGTTCAGTTTGTGTTTATTTCTGTATTCCTCTTTGGTTTGAGATTTGATACAAAGATCTTTATAGAAATAAGGTTGTCCTACCATAAACTCTGGTTTTTAGTGTAAGGTTGTCCTTAGAACAACATTTGCATCAATCTCTCAAGATCTGAATTTTGAGGTTGTTTTACTTTCCTGCATTGTGATTTATTTTGGCTATCATATTCTTGTTAATTCCGCTGTTATAAGTTTTATTTGGCATTGTCCTATTTACCCCCCCTCTAGGACATATAGCTAGACCTTTTCAGGGTTCACCTCTATAAGTGCTTATACTTAAAGCACATTTAGGATTGTCAAATTTCATAGTCCTGAATGGATCACATGCACTCATGAAGATGTTCTTCGACAACTCATGAAGAATACGTAAAGATTGGATCAACATCTCAAGGAAGACTGAACATTATGCATGGTTCAAAGTTTGAAGCATTCTGTATGTGTCAACCATTAGGTGGTATAACCTTAAAATGATCCTGGGTTAGGTGTGTTTCACATAGTGACATGATAATAAATAATTCTAGGTAAGATACACTGAAGTTAGGTCAGCCCGACCTCTAGTTCAGCCAACCTAATTACCTTCAACCAACCCAACACAATTCGAGCAAGTATACAACAACATATGTTTTTTTTTTCTTTGTCAAGTTCGGCCAACCCAATCTTAGGTTCGCCAGCTTGAGTGTGTTCTATCAAGTTTCCTGCAAGGTTAACATTTAGGATCTGAGGGAAATTTGGCCAGCCGAAACCTATGTTCGGCTAGTTGAATTTTGGCTTAGGTTAGCCGAATTTTTGAAAAATCTTATCCTGCGAAATTCGAGTGTCGTTAGAACAATATCGTTGGAATTCATCTAGCTGGATCGAAAACCAGGCCAATCGAATTTCTAAGACCTTTGGCTATAAATAGAGGCATTTTCTCATTCATTTCAACAAAAAAAAAAAAAATTGTGAGTAATATCCTCAAGCATATAGAGAAAGTTAGGGCCTTCTTAAGCTATTTGTGCTATAAATTTGATATTTATTGTAGCTTATTCTATTCTCTTTCTCAAGCTAGTTTTAATCATTTTCAATAGAGTAATCCATACTCTACTTGAGATTTAGAGAATGGAATTTATAACATTAGGGTTTTTGTTTATTACTTGAAAATACATTAGATCCCTATATTCTTTTTGGGTTGAACACATATACAGCTTCATCAATATCCTAAGAAAAAATATTGCTACAATCAAGCTACAGTTATGTCTTCGACTCAGCATTTGAAGAGAAGTACTGTATTTACTTTTATTACATTTGGGTTTTTTCTGAGATAGCCCAGAAAATCTCAGTGGGTTGTTTTGTGGTGAGCCCGTGAAAATAAAAAATTGAGTTTTTATTGTGATAGCCCGTGAAAATCACAAGAACTGTATCAGATTGTTAAGGTGATCCTGTGAAAACCATGAAATAGTGAAAGTCAAAATTACGTGGGTAGTAATTTTGGGAGTAGAGTAGGTGTGGGGTTAAGCACCGAACCAGTATAACTCATTGTGCATAGGTGGTAATTAATTATTTCTTTATTACTTTTCTTGTGATTGATTGTCTCTGGCTAAGCTTGATATTTTAATCTCAAAGACGTCGTAAAATGAGGTTGTTTTGCCTAATCTTTTAGGTGAAAGTTGTCCTACGAACTATTTGGAATCACAATTTCAATACTCTAAGTAATAGAGAGTATTTGTTTTATTATTCCACATTACTTCTATCATGCCCCAAACTCGGAAACTGGGCTCACAAAATTTTCGATTGCCCAATCCGGTGCCAACAGCCTCCGTAGTACCCCATTCTCGGCTCCCAGCGTCCATATGTCAGATTCAAATCCTGGGATCCTACAAGGAGGATTTTTCAATGTACATTTAACTCGTAATAAGCATAACCACAAGTTTACCCAAATCATAAAGTCAACATCATCATCACATATCCACTAATATAAACAGTTGAATACAATGCTGAAAGGAAAATACATATATCAAAAATCAAAGCTCCAGAAGACTGCTGCATGCTCCAAGCTCAATGCTGCAGCCACCTAACGCCACCTGCACGCATCTATCATGCATAAGCTTATAGAAAGCTTAGAGGGTGGTGTGTGTGCACAAGGTAAGTGCCAAGTATGTAATATAATGTCATAAATCATACAATATCAGAGTATGCGAAAACATACTGGTAAGTCTATAAATCATTCAATATCAGAATACGCAATGCCGATCAGCTATGCAAATGCAAAATCATAGAGAGCCAAATATCAGATGTTGATGATGCAATGCAATATGCAAATCCTGAAGAGCCATGAATACCATCAACCTCATCTAGTCCCTATAAATACAGAAATGTAGCAACCCAGAATATCATATGTCGCGGATGCAATGCAATATGCGGTGCAAATGAAATGACCAAGCTGAAGTGTGAAGTCGGGATGATAATACGTAGTATCACAGGCTATGGGGTCCATCACAATGGACTTTTATCCAAACCAGTCTCATACCTAAATTTGGATAGTCAGACTCAATGTGGTAAACTCCTGATCTAAGGTTAGTCGCGCGCCCCAACCAATATCCTGGCCATTGCGAAGGTACACGTAACAAATAGTTATGCACCACCAGCCTGAGTGAACAGTGAATGAATGAATGCATGAGTAAAATACTGAGTATGCAACTCCTGCTCCACCAATCAGTACTGTACATCTCTGGGATCAGCACCGGGGTCTACTAGACTCCCAACCAGATTCTCACCCCATCATGCGCAACTAGGTGAGTGGAAGAGACCTCACTATCCGCCTGGGCAGTAGTCAGCCAATACCTACCCGGCACGTCGATAGCAGACTCATTTATGAGCTAGTCAAACTCGTCCTAGTTTTGCCCACTACGAATCGGGCGAATAAGGTCACACCCCTTCCAATCGACCACGACATAGTGGGAGACGCGGCCTACTGGTATTCGGCACTCGAGCGCTCATGTAATTCACTTGGTCTAGACGTTGGAGCGTCTCCTGGCCGCGGAGGTTTAGGAATTTTTACCCATGGACATCCAAAGTACCCAGATGCTCGAACCAAACATTTTCGGTGTCCCATCTAGCCATCCATGACATGCCTATGAAGGCTACGGCCCTGATGTCGCTAGGGCGTACAGTAATTAGAACACACAATGCAAGATGCATGAGTCATACAATCCAGTGATGCATTAATCCTGTGCATACCGTGCGCTCATGTGAGACAATCTCCACTTATCAGGGGATCTCATAACATCATGCCCAATGACATATGCAATGGTCAACCACATCTCATAATAAACATGCAGATGATGCTATGCTATCACCTACTCATAATCGGTATCGATAACTAGCCTCGATAATTAGAATCAGCCTCAATAATCGGAATTCACCTCGATAATCGAAATCGGCCTCGATAATCGAAATCAGTAATCAGCCTAACAAAGGGCCTAAGGGAAGGTCACAATGTGGACATTTAACCATCATCGCCCATCAATGTGGATGTTTAACCAACATTTCTCCCAAGGAGTGGCCCACATAGAGCCAAACAGAAAGTGGGCCCATGACCCCATACGAACACCTAATATACACCACAATGGGCTTCACTCAAGGGCCACATATACACCACGTCGGGCCTCGTCAAAAGGGTCACATATACATCACATTGGGCCTCACCAAATGAGCGAATATACATCATGCTGGGCCTCATACAAGGCCCACAAATACATCATGTTGGGCCTCACTCCAGGGGTCGCATATACATCACAATGGGCCTCGGCACATGTGTCATAAATACATCACAATGGACCTTATCAACTGGGCCACAAATACATCACAACGGGCCACATACTTGGGCCTAATACACAGGGGTCTCATACATAACATAATGGGTCGCATCACATGGCCTTTATACAGCACATCAGGCCTCATCATATGGGCCAATATACATTGCACTGGGCCACAACCAATGGGCCTCAATACATTATATGGATCATAAGTACATCACAATGGGCCTCACTAAATGGGTCGAAAATACATCACATTAAGGTGGGCCCTGCACATTCCAAATGGGCCTTAAATACATTAGATTTGACGTCATTAAATGGGCCTCATCAACATCACCATGTGAGGTCAACGGGCCGGACTTGGGTAGTGCTGATAAGGCACGTACATCATGGGGGTCCCATGGAGGGATGGAGTGTGTACAACACATGCCTCAAGGTGGGCTTCACCGTCTGGACCGATAGACGGTTGGATATAGAATACATGCATCAAGGGGCCCACTATCCCTAGCAGATGGATGGCGAGGATAATCACATACATCATGGCGCACCCCACTTAGCACTGTCCAAATGGACGGTGTGGATCAAACTCATACCTCATGACCAGACCCCCATAACTTGTTGATGCCAATACATCAGCTATATAGCTGTGTGCGATTCACTAGCCAATCCGTTACACAGCAGGTGGGTCCCACGTGGGGCCCACCATAACATTTATTTTCTATCCAATCTGTTGATAGGGTCACACAGACCTAAATAAAGAGGAAAAACAAATTTGATATTTATCCAAAACTTCTGGGACCCAAAAAGGGGGTTTCAATGGTAGACGCTCAATCCCACTATTTTATGATGGTGTGAACCACCTGAGTTCTGTGAACAGCTGATTTTTGGGGGATCCCAGTTTCTAAAGAGGGGCCCATCAAATGCACGGTGTAGATGTTCACATACATTAGGGTAGGGCTTGTGGTGGGGGCCCACTGACCCTGCGTCTAAACCAAGTAGTGGACGCCGCTTGCTGCAGCGTCCTCTGGACGCTGGCAGCAACAGCGTCTACTATTTAGTATTTTTTTTTGAAGAATTTCATAGGTGGGGCCCACATCAGGAAAATCAAGCCCTTCGATTGGATTATATGGCTCGTAACAGACCCAACGAGCCCAATATTCAACATGTTTTGACGTGAAGAAACATTACAGTGGGCCTTAATAGATTTTTAACCAAAAGATTTCTGTTTTAGATGGTGTGGCCTACTAGAGTTTCGAATTAGCTTTGTTTTTCAGCTCAACACCTAAAATGAGCTGGGAAATAGGGTGGGCAATGTGGATTTAATACATGCATCATGTGTGGGGCTCACAGAACTTACAGATGTTAACACAGCAGCTTTATTGCTATTGTACACATACGCCAGCCAATCTGCTGCAGGCGGTGGGTCCTACGTGACCATACCTCACGGTGGAGTCCACACGTGTGTGGGGCCATGCTGATGGGCAGCACTGATAAAATACATATATCATGGGTGGGCACCATAGAATTTGTTAATGTCAATACCACAGTTGTATAGCTGTGGTCCCCACCGTCAATCAACATATACTAAGTGGGCCACGATCAAACACAAAGAGAGAGAGAGAGAGAGAGAGAGAGAGAAAATGAGAGGGAGAAAGAGAGAACGGTGGAGATGGGAGGGACCCCACCACTATGGGTCCCTCAAAATACAATGCATACATCAAGTGCGTCCTATTATAAGTGGGCCCTAAATCAAAACCGAGATGATGAACACCCACCGTTAGATCTTCTTGGATTTCTTCTTCTACCGATGCATCCTAAAGCCCCATGGAATACATTTCAATGGTCGAGATGAAGCTTGGATGGTGGAGATGGGAGGTAGGAAGGTGGGCCACACAAAGCTCTCTCATGGAGCTTGGACGTTGGAGTTTTCTCCTCTCCTTAGGGTTGCTTGAAAATAGAGAGAGAATGTGAGAGAGAGAGAGAGGAGATGAGAGAGAAGTGATGGGAGAGAGGGATGGGTGAAAGGTGATGGAGTGATGGGTGTGTACTTGACATGTATGGGTGGAGAGAGGGAGAGTTAACTTTAGGGGTTGTTTTTGGGGATGGGACATGTACTTGATTGATGGGATGTGATGTGATTAATTTGAAAGGTTCTCTTAGGGTATTGCAAAGCGCGGCGTTTTTCTCGAACTGAACGCGGGCCCACATCTCCTGGCCTGGGTATCTCTTCGGTGCACGAGATACGACGTCGCTGCAGTCACAAGGGTACAAGTTTCGAGTCGCGGCAACTCTAATATATGGGACACGACTCAGGATCACGCGCAAACACCGATAACATATCGTGGGTCGCCGAAATTCGACCGGGAGGACCGAGGAGGCCTATGGAACGGTACGGACTAGGATATGGGTCTTACAATATCAAAATATATTGTATTATCCTATTCACCCCCCTCTAGGACATCTATAGCTTGTCCTTTCAACCTCTAACCTTTACAATCCTGCACAAGGACTGCTCCCACATGAGACTATACGTGGTTTTCTATAGGCTCGCCATGAACCTCGGTCCTACACAAGAATCTACTGACACACAGTCTCGTCGGAGGCTCCCATAAGAAACTTGAGTTGGTTTTCTTTCATCTAACCAACAACTTCGGTCCTAATCTAAGGACCTACGTTTACTCTCATCGGAGGCTCCCTTAGAGACTAATAAGTACACACCCATGTTCAGTGGCCTATATAAGGACTTTAATTTAGATCTTATACAAGAACTAATGTCCTACATAAGAACTTAATCAAGTTTGGCAATTCAAACGCTTACACTCAGTCCTACATAAGGAATGAGTGTATACAGACTCTTACAAATGATAACTTGTTTGATTGAGCCTCTTTTGTAGCGTCGTCTTAGGTTGCTAGATCGATGCTCTCCCATGTTTCAATTAGCTCCCCTTTACTCCCCTGATGATGATGCTAATGCGTTGCCAATGCTTTAGCTCTAAGATCAAACACATTGCATGCAATAGTCTAATGTGGTGACCAAGTTGATGGGAGGTTGGGTAGAATTCCTACAAGTAATGGAAAGTTATAATGCCTAACGGATTCACCTAGAAGGGTCTTCAAGAGGATTTAGATAAGGATATACCTATAGAGATTGGGTATAAACTCTAGAAAATTGTGGAGATCGAGTTCATCTTCAACATTGAGGTTGGTATTCTCATTAAAGTGGTAAAGCTTAAGAATATTAATCAAATCTCATGGAATATGAGGCTTAGGATGTGGGATATGATTGGAGATTTACCTAAGCTTCAATTGCACCAAAACCCTAAAAACTGTCAAAAGATTAGATCTCTTTTATAAAGAAATTAAGTTCCAACAGTCATAAAACAAGCAAAAACAACTAGTCTTTGGTCGCACCGAATTCAAGTTCGGTCACACCGAATTAGACAAGAAATATGCTAGATAGACTTGGATACTTTCGGTCGCACCGAAGATGGTATTCAGTCACATCAAAAGTGGGCTTTAGTGAGATCAAAGGTGGCACTAGTTACAGCTGAATTATCCAGAATTCTACCCCAACCCTCTATCCTCTTTTAACTTTTTTAGTCAGACCGAAGGTGGGATCGATGGGACCAAAGGTTGCTGAAATTGTGTAGTTTTTTCAACAACATTAGACCTTTAATGCTAATATAAGGATGATTAAATTAGGCTCCTATGGCTAAAGGGATTATCAGTAAAGGTTTACTTATTGGGTTAAAGATCATCTAGAGGTTTAGGTTATTTTGGGTCAAGGGCTAGGATCACCAAGGTACTTCATATATATGTTCTTTGCTCCATGATGTCCACCTTCACTTGTGTCTTCGGTCTTCAACTTCCACGAGCTCAACTGACTGCATGACATAATGGACACATGTGATTGACAAATAGGGTGTATAAATCAATGCACTAACATTAATGACCAATCCTCCACCACGAACGTTGGGGATTAGAAGGAATCAGATATACCTCCTGCGGGTTCTGAGATTTTGATGACTAGCCAATATCATATGGCTAGAGGCTCTATCTGTATTGAATAGGTTGGAGGTTTGAAAAGAGTGATCTTCATGAGACCCCTAGATAGGCTATCAAAGCACCACAAGCCCCTATGTATTTCCACACATATGGATGGATACCCTGTATCTGCGGTCATGATAGACAACACCGCCACTACGAATATCATGTCAATGACTATGGTTTAAAAAAACTTAACAAGACAACTGATAACTTGCTACCCACCGAAGTCACAATTTCAGGATTTGCAGGGGCCGTCACAAATCCTAAAGGGATACTCAACTTCGAGTTATAAGTTGGTGCTAGTAAGGTCATAACGACATCATCATAGAGCCGTCTACCCACTATAGGTAAGGTCATAGCGACATTGTTCATCATAGAGCCGTCTACCAACTACAATGCACTCAGAAGGGACTGGATCCACTCCAATCAATGTATCCCATCATCACTCCATCAATTCCTAATCCTTTGGGGATGACCAAAAGCAAAAAATCATTTGTGCCGATAAATGGCCATTCAAGGTAGACTCAAACCTAGCCGAGGTAAAAATTTATAATGGAATAGTCGGCCCATTGCGCCTTATTGGACGAGACAAGAACGGTCGACCAGTCGGTGTAATGACCGATGTCGAGCTTGCCGAGGATGTGACCACTACACTAAAGGATATTCTACTAGGACCAATTCTGACATAAATTCGAAATTGACTCCGCCCTTCAGTCATTACAACATTAGAAGGTTAGATGATAGAAACAATCATCGCAGCATTTGAGGAATCCCCTGAGACCTCTGAGGAGCCAAATGTTTGTTTCGACAAGAAAACAAATGCGTTTGATTTAGGGGATTTATTCAATGATAACAAAGAATTTGGTGAGAGAACATTGATCATATTTATCTGAGTTCATTTACATCCTCTGATTCCCTTGATTCTGAAAAAATAAAGTACAATTAATGCAATGCAATTAAAGGGAAGATAGTCCAATAGAAATTTCGGCAGCACTCCGGCGCTATTTCAGTCATCTCCTAGGTACTTAGGAGGAATTACTGAATCGATCAACTAATCTCGGGCTTGAAATCAGCTCTAAGCATCCTTCCAGTCATTCCTCCTTAAGATGTGGAGAGATCGATCCCTTGAACTGTGAAAACTTCTAATCATTCGTTGATTGCGTGGACGGCTGTTCCGCGGGTCGGTGGAGCTGCAACTTTTGTTCCGCGGGTTGGTGGAATTGTAACTTCCGTTCCGCGGGTCGGTGGAGCTGTAACTTCCGTTTCGCGGGTCGGTGGAACTGCAACTTCCGTTCCTCGGGTCGGTGGAATTGCAACTTCCGTTCCGTGAGTCAGTGGAGCTGCAACTTCCATTGTGCGGGTCGGTGGAGGAACTGCAACTTCCGTTGCACGGGTCGGTGGAACTGCAACTTCCTCTCTCTCCTCACTTCTTCTCCATGTTTTGACTCACCAAATGATCCAACCCATCTACTGAATCAGGGAGGGGTATTTATAGGCCCCACCACTCTTACAGAGTGGTGATCACCACCACTTATCTCTTCATATATGGATGTCTTCTTTTCTTAAACCATGACATCCACCAAGCTCCATCTTAAGTGGTGGTGTACATCCTCTCTTCACTAAAATGACACATGTGCATGCTTTATTACCAAAATACCCATTTCAACGTATTTTTACTGAAATACCTAAACTACCCCTGGAGATGGATTTTTATCAAAATACCTAAATTACCCCTTGGACATGGATTTTTACCAAAATACCTAAACTACCTCTGGACATGGATTTTTACCAAAATACCTAAACTACCCCTTGACATGGATTTTTACCAAAATACCCCCGACATGGATTTCACCGAAATACCCCCGGACATGAAAATTACCAAAATACCCCCAGACATGGAAATTACAAAATACACCCGAACATGAAAATTACCGAAATACACCCGGACATGGAAATTACCGAAATAGCCCCGGACATGGAATTCTCTTACCACTGCAATGAGATATTTTTTGTGCCTCAACAGATGCCCCCTCGATCCTTCTTTGATTGATTCCCGAAATCAAATGGAGGATCGATCTTCCACGCCTGAAGAATCTTGAATGAACTGCAACTGAAGAATGACTAGATGATCGTGCTTGCATGGAAGACTGAATGATCATCTTTGACCAGAAAATCAAATGATTGCATTCGATCAGAAGAATGGAATGCTTGCGCTCGACCAGAAGATTTGAATGCTCATATTTGACTAGAAGACTGGAATGCTCATATTTGACCAGAAGATTTGAATGCTCGCACTCAAATGGAAGATTTGAATGATCCCTGCTCGAACGGAAGACTTGAATGATTGCGCTCGAACAGAAGACTTGATGATTGTGCTAGACCAGAAGACTTGATGATTGCGCTCGACCGGAAGACTTGATGATTGCGCTCGACCGGAAGACTTGATGATTGTGCTTGACCGGAAGACTTGATGATTGTGCTCGAACATAAGATTTGAATGATGGCGCTCGAACAGAAAATTTGAATGATGGCGCTCGATCAGAAGATTGGAATGCCCCCAGCCAGTAGTGTCGAGTGGATGCTTCACTAGAAAAGATGAAATTCTCTTTTCATCGAAACACATCTCTGCAACAGCTGTGAAGACTTTGTCTTTGAGCAACTTGATTAGAGAACTATCTTTCAACAGCAACAGTTTCTTTGATCAACTCCAACGACTTTTTCCTTCAATTCTGCAACGGTCTCTTGGATCAACTCCGTTGCTCCAACCGCAGCAACCCTTTTGATTGTTTCCTTTATTCATGATCTGCATAATCCAATCTTTCAAATGATGATCTTTCCTGCCAAATTAATCGGAATTAGTATCTCAAGACATTATAACTCTTTCAATTTAGCCTTAAGAAGCATTGATAATTTTAAAATTTATATTGAAAACTTCTCTTCTCTTTTAGGCTGATTGTGATATTCGCTCTGTCATCGTGCTTCGCGTTGCATTCTTTTGCTCATTATATCGCACTTTTGGAAACATCATTTTCAGCTCCAAAGGTTCGACCGTTGAGTCTTTTGTCGAGTCTTTTCTAGTTTGTGTTCCTTAGCATTTCTTCATAGACTTTCCTAGGATCTTTGCTGATTTTGAAAATGTAACATCCCGAAAAATCGGGGGTCGAGCATAACTCAATACCCGAGTTCCAGAACATCACTTATGCAACATAGATAATGATGATTAAATGTTGTCTGCATTAGTGTATTGAACATGAGTGAGATTAAGCCAAAACAGCATATCATACTCCAGAGACAGTTAAATTGCAAGCGGAAGACTGTGATAGATATATAAAATATATAAAAACTGTGGTGAGTCTCCAGAGTGTGATAACATTACCAGGTTAAATAATTACAAGTATAGTTCCAAAATATACCAAATGTGTAAATGTAATGGCTTCTATCCCAAGTTCCATAGCCCCGTCAATATAATACCAGGTCTTCATAGACCTGTCAGAGATCTACATGTAGGAGAACTCCTCCTCCACATCATAGTAGTCCGGCTCTGCTTCATAAGCATCGCCATCACCTGAAACTCAACAAATCTGGTTGGTGTGTACAACACCGTCCCGTAACGTGGGAGTGAGTGATCAACTCAGTGGAACAATAAAAGCATAGGTTAACATATTATCAATTCAGTCAAGCAGTAATGATAAAGCAGTACAATCAAACACTCCTAACTACTCTTATTAATGCAAGTATGAATGCAATCATGATGTATGCCCTCACCGACATACTCCCTCATGCGACACCCTCTTCGTTCGCAGCATGCTTTCATCCCTCAGTGCTCCACATCTTCCAGGCACATGCAATGCATGATGAGCATGATTACCGAGTTATTATTAGTCCATTTCAAACAGCAGTATTGGAAAACTAAGGTACCTCCCTTGTATCATTCCCAAACATGATCCATTCTAGGGTCGTCAGTCCTAGTTAATCTCAGACGATGGTGTGTTTTCTAGGTTGCTGCAAGGGCTGCCAGGGCTGTTACACGGAATCGTTACACCACTCCCCCATCACCCTTTTAACGGTTCATCACTATACAGATACAGGCCTAGTTCATACTCTATACACTGCGGTAAAACTCGTCGCCTCACCGCAATTCAGAGTATGCTCGAGGTCACTACAAAGGGCTGTCAGGGCTGTTACACGGAATCGTTGCACCACTCCCCCATCACCTTATCAATGTAGGTCGACAGCATGAATATAGTGTCTCATACCACCATAATCGGCTCACGAGTCTGGTTGCACACTGGTCACTACGGGGAGGCACGTGGCACCAGCGTAGGCCGACAACTCGATCACGGTGTCCCATACCACCATGCCCAGCTCATGAGTCTTAGCGGATCGAGGTACCATGGTTAAAAGGGATTTCACTGGTAAGTTTGGTACCCTAGGTTCAAGCAGTGGTGACCAAACATGGTGAACATACATTAGACAGATCGGGTTACTTGACGAGCTCGGCTAGCTCGAGCGCATAAGAAGTTAAACGATATGAAGCGCATAAGCACTTCGTGTGGTCAACCACTATCGCCAACCGAAGTACGACTCGAGTTCGTCGAACACATCTCACGTGGCAAATGAATCACAGCCACGAATTCAATTCTAGTACCGATTGTCTGGACTATAATCATAGCCCCAAACATAATCAATTGTAGATAGATAAAGCAGTAGTGGATCAAGATTCAACTCATATAATCAAGGTATGGTATTATCCGTTTAGGGCTGTCAGGGCTGTTGCATGCACTCGTTGTTCCACTCCCCCATCACCCATGACGGATCATACAACGTAAATATGAATTTAAACATATGCATTACATAGATAAAATCATAAAGGCAGTTGAGCATGTTATGAAGCACAACACAAGCATGAGTTTGTACATATTCAATTCCTATTCACACAACTATCCAAGGAAAACATACACATAGTTAAAAGAAGTTGAGAATCATATCTCAACACCCTTATACATTACAATTTGCTAACTACTACTCATTCAAACATTTCAACAAACACTTTAAAAATACATACATCAACATACATGACATATGTTGATCACATAGGCATTAGGCCAAATCCTTTCACTAGGGAGTTGCCCCAATCATAACACGCGTACACCCGCGACGGATAATCATGGCAAGCAGGAATCCAAGTTCCATATTCATTCAGTCATTTCCACAAACACTTGGGCCACATATTTTAGCAGATATAGTGTATATTGGTCGTGGAGTGATTTAGGGCAAATCCTTTCGTCAAAGGGGTTTCTCCAATACAACAATCATATATCCATGACAATTAGTCATGGCGAGCACGAATGAGAATTCTATACTTAGTCAGCCATTTTCACAAACACTTAGAATACACTATTACAACATACATGGTGTATGTTAGCAAAACATGTATTAGGGCTATCCTTTCGCCAAGCAAGTATTTTATGCATATATAATATATTTATACAACAAATAATCATGGCAACCACATCTCTAAAATATATATGTATACAGTACTTTCTACAATACAGTATTTCTACATACATAGTGTATATTAGTAAAACATGTATTTGGGCGAATCCTTTCGCCAAATAAGTATTTTATCCACATATCGTATATTCATATAACAAATAATCATGTCAAACACCAAAATTTATACGTATAGGGTACTTTCTACAAATACCTAGAGTATGTATTATTCCATATTTTTCATCTTTAATTGAAACGGAAAACAGACGGCACTTTGTACATGTACAATTACATGCAGATCATGAATCTATCATTATCTGACATTGAAAGTGTTGAAAACCATAACCTATACACGTAAAGTCCGCACCTTTTATCGTACAATCGTAACAAATCAGCTAGGTTTACTACGCCTTCGTATTCGGCAGTTTAGCGACCTATAGAACGGAATAGGTTAGCTATTTCATAACCTACAACAATCAAAACCCCAAATCAGTTTAGGGTTAGGGTTTCTTACCTAGAAACGGAGTTAGAATCACCGGGAAAGTGATTAGAACGGAGTGGTGGAGCTCGTGGAGCGGCAGGGAAGGATGGCAGGGAGAATCTCCCATTGCTCCCACACTTTCTCTCTCTTTGCTCTCTCTTTTCTCTCTCTCAATCTCAAATTCGTATGGCTATGAGAGAGAGGATTCAAAGGCCCTTATATAGCTTAAAATCTCACCAAAACAGACTTGGGAACAAGGTATACTTGGGTTTTGTCCAAAGGGCATCTGTTTCAGATCAACGGAGGACTTCTGGCGAGCCTCCATGTGCCAAAGGTCGAACTTAAGCTCACAAACACCGGATCTACGTGGAGTTAAGTTTTCTTTTTGGTCGGGATTCCAGATCACGCGTAGCGGACCAGTTTCAGTTCAACGGTTAGCGGATCTCGATCGGAGATTCCGAGTATATGTAAATGTGTATGAAATTTCTCCTGATCCGAGGGTGTAATTTGGTCTGATTCTGATGGTCTGGTTGCTTAAAACTGATCCGCAAGCAACACGTGCCAGATTACTATTCAAGATATTTTATTTTGAATTAATTTCACATTTCTCACACTCTTCACTCCGAGCTCAAGCGAATAGCGCTGGGACACTATCTGGATTTGATTTCTGAGATGGTTGTCAAGCCCAGCAAGGCGGTCCTAATTCCTTAACTTCGTGTTAATCGGACTTCCGACGTGCGGTCTAGATCTGATACGGAGTTTCGAGATGCTCCCGAGAGTATTCGGGTAATGAGTTTGATCCTAGATTGTAGGGTAACCTAGCGTCAATGATTTTACAAGTTTTGGGTCTTGCAGATCGTATTTAAAGTGATTGGTACTAATTTCACAGACACTCTAGTTTAACACTAGTTAAATCTCGCCTAATTTCTAAAGGATTTAGTCCTGAGTGATATCGTTCTGAGGTGGTACTTAGACCCTTGTAGTTTATATATAAAGTGATCCAAGTTATACTACTTAGCTAGTTTAAGATGATGTCTAGGATGAAAGTGCTTAGAAAATTTGAAAGAACAAGGTGGTGAAGGGTGGAATTTGTGAAGGAAATGGGTTCAGAAGCGATTTTAGACTGTGGGATTCAGTTCTGCCGAGTTAATAAGGTGTTAGGAGCGACCCATTGCCTAAGGACGTCTAATCCCAGGTTGGAAAAAATCCGGGCTGTTACAGAAAAATAGACAAGACTTCTTTCAATTTTTCACTTAATAACTGTCCAAAGATATAGAAGTTACTGATGTTGATTCCACTTGTTCTTTGTCTTCATTAGATCTGGTACTTGGAATCTTGCGATATGATTATTCATAATACTCAGCATATGAATTCCTTCGCCGCGTATAAGAAATTATCAGAAAGACCAAGGTATAGATTACTTTGAATACATATATCCTACCCCCTTTTCCGGTCAATGTCGCATAAAGATTTCTTCAAAAGATAATATTTCCGAAGTAAAGCCTGCTGATACTCCTGAAGGATAGATAATCTTTACTACTCCTTTAACGAATTCAAAGAATATATCCGAATCCCTTACAGCTTTCGTCAATATATTAATTGACATTGAAGGATTGAACTTTTGAGTATAGAATTGCCAATATCTTGAAGGCATTTGTTGTTGCTGCAATTTGAACTTGATTCAAGAGAAACGCATCTTTGCATATATATTTTTTTACTCAACATTTAAAATTTCCATCAGGCAATTGCATATTTGAGCATATCTAAATTGAAATATGTATTTGTAGCATTTTGAATGCTTCACATAGTTTATACTTGTTGAGCAGTGGTGCTAGTGCACTTTGACTGACCATACTTTAACTGGACAAGACTGACTGACCATACTTTAACTGGACCTGACTGACTGACCATACTTTAATTGGAACAGACTGACCTTGACCTGATTGAACTTGACTCGACCAGACTTGACTAGCGTTGATTGAACTAGACTGTATTTAAACCTTTTATGCTCTGTTAGTGCGGGATTCTATATGTGATTATTCAGATTAGCGATGTTAAGTTTCAATTTAGTCAGTCACACCCAGTTTAAGCTCATGAGTAGTGGAGCAGACACACAGTTTAAGCTCTTGAGTAGTGGAGCGTGGTCTCACGTGATGGTCTCTGTAACTCTTAGGAGTTCATTGAACTTCTCACTGCCTTGTGAGTTCACAAACCGCGATCCATCAGAGGGGCCCAATGAAGCTACCGGGGTGGTGAACTCGCTTTGTTTTACGCATAGGGTTGGCCACGGTAACTCTCTAGAGTTTGCAGAGCTCGCAAGGCTACCTTTGGGGGTACCAAATCCAGGGCCGCCAGTCCATCAATGAGTAGGTTTAAGCCCTTCCTCATGGGTTAGTACTGAAATCAAACCATAAATCTGGAGGGTCTTACGCACGGTTGGCCGATGTACAGCTCACACTACGGCCCCTGTTTTCTTCGTCTACAAGGTCGAGCCCATTCACGGGAGGGCACTTTCTTCCGTTCCCCGTGACGCTGCCGGAAAGCTATACAGACGACATGGGGGTTACGCATGACTGGCCATTTCATGACTTTTTTAGTCACTGGCTCCATCAGCTGCCCGCATGGGTGTGCACGATGGTCTTCATGGGCTTTTTAAGGCCACTGATTCCTCGTCGCTGCCCGAATGACAATCTTGATAGGTCTTATGCGTAGCTGGCCGACCCTTTTAGAGCTTGACCCTTTTGGAGTTTGATCATTTTAGAGCTTTTAGCCCTTTTTTAGAGCTTGATCTTTTTTTGATTTGGCTCTTTTAGGATTTGACTCTTTTTAGGATTTTGGCCCTTTTAGGATTTGGCAATAATAATTGTGATCATCGTTATCGCCAGAATGATAGACGTCTCTGACTGAGATTGATACGTTGTTGCTTCTGATAATATCTTCAATAGGATCTGTCTATGTTGTTCATAATATATCAGCTTCATTTCTGTCATTCATAATATATCAGCTTCATCTGTGTCCTTAATAATATATCAGCTTCATCTATGTCATTCATAATTTATCAACTTCATCTATGTCAATATCAATTTTGCTGAATTTTGCAGAGCACACTTGGTGATGACGATGGTCACTTTCTTTTCACAATACTTGTTAATCTATAGTCTTGATATGCTTGTGAATTTCTTCTTTATACATTCTTTTGACGATATATGGACATGGTCTTGGTCTTATTCATTCTTGCCTCCTTTTGATTAGGAAGCATTGCTCTGGGAATCTTCGCAATCAAAATCATGACGTTGTGGCCTTTAACAAATATACTGACGCCACATCATCTCATACTTTTGCTCAAGATTAACTTTGCCCCCAGTCTCGAACTAATAAGTCTTATATACTCTTATTTCTTCTTCTTTTTTTTTTCTTTTTTTTTTTTTTTTTTTTTAATGTCGTACACCTTAGCATTTTTGCTTTTATCAACCGTATTCTGTAACTTGTTCTTCAAGCCATTCACTTTTCTTTCTTCATCAATTGTGTCTCCTGAGTTTCTCCTGAAATTCGAAGTCAATTGAAAATTTGTGCTTTAATTCATTCGCATAAGGGAGAGTACATGACCTTGTCTTTTACAATCCTTTTGCTCCTAGAATTGTCGGTGACAATCGTCAATGCTTGATAGGAATCATCAATGCTTTTCATTTGTCTCAACTTTGATCTGCAAAATTGATATAAGCAATTATTATAAATAATTATCATCTCGGGGAATCAACAATTACCTCGCTTATGATTCTGAGGCTTTGTCATTCTGAGACTTTGCTTATCTTGGCTTACTTTTGCCCCAACTTCGACTTTTGATTTGGAAGCATCAAAATTGTAGTTTATCTTCAAGGATAACATATTTTGTCTGCCCCCTGAATAATTATGCTGTAACTCTTCTGAGTCAACACGCTGTGAATCTTCTGAGTCAACATGTTGTCTTGTTTTCTTCTTGCCCGTTCTTCTTTTCTTCTTTGTTTAGCCGTGACAATTCAACTTTCTCCGCAACTAGCAATCATAAGGAGTATGCCGTCTTATTCAAATGTATATTTCATTTAGTCTTCAAATTGTCCGAACCCTTTATGTACTTTCTTATTTGTAAAATCGTCGATGCTCTCTTTAGCAAACTTTCAACTCTTTACCTTCGTTTTGCTTTCTTTCTTTCGCAGTATCTACTGCTACTCTTTTAAAACCTTAAAGCAGCGCTCATATGAGAGTTTGAGCAACTTCACTTTGACCCTTCGCAAATTGCCAATTTAACTTGATCTTTACTCTGTCAAGTGGTGACGATGCCCCCAGGGTTCTCTCTTATCTGCAGGTTTTCTTAAGGTTTACTGTTGTTCACGGTAGTTGTTCGAATGTACTATTATCCGTACTCGGCAGGATGATATTCCTTTCACCAAATCTCAGACATCGTCATCAGCTTGATCGAATCATCATTGTCCCTGGCATTGTCTTTTTTTTTTAATCGCAACTGATTTGATCCTCTTTGATACTTTTTAATGGAAATCTATTAGATGTCAAGTAGACAACTATGTTAGTCGGGAGAAGATCGTTGCGGCATACCTGTCATTAGGAACAGAATGTTAGTAATTTTATTTAAATAAAATTGTACTTTGGTTTTAGAGATGAAGGGGAGGATGTTCCCACTGAGAGTCGCCATTTTGGCGTCTATACAGACGCCAAAAAGTGATAAATGTCTTCTAAATATTTTCTAAGTTACCATCGAATAATAAATTCCCCAGCAGAGTCGCCATTTAGTTTCGACAAGAAAACAAATGCGTTTGATTTTGGGGATTTATTCAATGATAACAAAGAATTTGGTGAGAGAACATTGATCACATTTATCTAAGTTCATTTACATCCTCTGATTCCCTTGATTCTGAAAAAAGAAAGTACAATTAATGCAATGCAATTAAAGGGAAGATAGTCCAATAGAAATTTCGGCAGCACTCCGGCGCTATTTCGGTCATCTCCTAGGTACTTAGGAGGAATTGTTGAATCGATCAACTAATCTCGGGCTTGAAATCAGCTCTGAGCATCCTTCCAGTCATTCCTCCTTAAGATGTGGAGAGATGATCCCTTGAACTGTGAAAACTTCTAGTCATTTGTTGATTGCGCGGACGGCCGTTCCGTGGGTCGGTGGAGCTACAACTTTCGTTCTACGGGTTGGTGGAATTGTAACTTCCGTTCCGCGGGTCGGTGGAGCTGCAACTTCTGTTCCGCGGGTCGGTGGAGCTGTAACTTCCGTTCTGCGGGTCGGTGAAGCTATAACTTCCATTCCGCGGGTCGATGGAGCTGTAACTTCCGTTCCGCGGGTCGGTGGAATTGTAACTTCCGTTGCGCGAGACATGGAATTCTCTTACCACTGCAATGAGATATTTTTTGTGCCTCAACAATGTGATTACTCCATATCGGCAACAACCTCAATACTTTGTTAAAGAGGCTCCCTAATAAAGCTCACCAATGAAGAGAGAAAAATTGAAGTCATGACCATGGTCAATAGGCTCACGGAATATCTCGACACTACAGACGATCAAGATGGCTACCATGTCCACTTAGCAGAATGTCTAATGGAGGATATAGTGGTAGATGACGAAATAGACTTCCATGAACTTGAGCCGACTCCTTCCAAGATAGATGACACCAAAGTTGATGTGCAAGATGCCTTAACTGAGGTAAATCTTAAAACAAAAGATGACCCACACCCGACATTCATCAACGCATAATCGGATCCATAAGCACAAATCAAAATGATCCAACTCCTCCGTGATTATGTGGATTGTTTTGCTTCGGATTACCATGAGATGGCTGGGTTAAATCGAAGATTTGTGGAACACCGCCTACTAATTAAAGAAGGCTTTAGGTCGTTCAAGTAGTCAACGAGAAGGATGACTCCCGAAGTCACCCTTAAAATCAAGGAAGAAATTAAGCGGTTCTTAAAGGAAGGGTTCATCAAACCAATTAGATATGTGAATTGGAATTTAAACATCTTTTCGATGATTAAGAAGAACGGAAAGTTGTGGGCATCAAATTTAGGAACTTGGATCTTGCGACACCTGAGGACGAATACCATTGCCCATGGCAAACCAACTGATTGATAGGGCTGCAGGACACTAAATCATGTCCTTCATGGATGACTATTCGGGATATAACTAGATATTCATTGTTAAGGAAGATGTTTTAAAGACGCGTTCTGGTGCCTTAGAGCGATCGAGACCTATTGCTAGATCATGATGCCTTTCGGACTTAAGAACGTAGGTGCTACCTACAAGAGGGCCATGAACGTCATCTTCCATGACATAATTGGCAAGTTTATGGAAGTATATATTGATGACATTGTATTGAAATCAATCGATCTCAGGGATCACTTCACTGATCTAAGGAGATCCTTCTAGCGCATGAGGAAACATTAGCTGAAATTAAATCCATTGAAATGCACATTTGAGGTCTCTGTCGGAAACTTCCTAGGGTTCTCATTCATCAACGAGGCATAGAGGTAAACTAGAATATGGTATAATCCATCTTGGAAGCAGTGCCTCTTATAAATAAGAAAGACTTGCAAAGGTTCATTGGCCATATGAATTTCCTATGCCGATTCATTTCAAACTCAGCAGGGAAGATCAATCCCTTTTCACAGCTGATTAAGTTGAAGGCTAGCCATGAATTTGTTCGCAAACTAGAACATTATGCCACTTTTAATCAATTAAATGAGTATCTTATAAACCCTCCCATTCTGATTCCCCTAAGAAAGGATAGGCCATTCTAGAGGATTCGGTCAGAGGTTGCTCGTGTAGGAAAATAATGACTAAAAGGTAATAACATCTAAATCATGTATATTTATCCTCTCAATTGAACTAGTTTTGGAAGCATTTAAATGCTTAATTGATTAACTAACATATATTTTGTACATGAGAGGTAATTCGAGAAATAAAGACGAATACATGCTTAAGAAGGAGGATTAAAGCTTAAAGACTAATCAAGTAAAGACTTAAATGTTTGGATGTCATTATTGAAGATTTCAAGTGCTAAAGATATTAGGAAACCAAGTATAAAGGATGAAGAAAATACTGAAAAATCATACAGTCCATTATCGAAAATAATAGATTGTTCGTCCCACCTGAGGTTGGTTCAATCTGACCAAATGTGCACAAAATAATCCAGCGAGAAGTTATGATTTTCATAGTTAATTTGTTTTGACACTTAGGTCCGACCGAAGTTAGGTTTTGGTGCTACTAAAGGAAGGTTGGGAGCGACCTGAGGGAGACAGAGACTTTATATGAAATTTGAAGAAATTCAGCTACAACCGAGAGACCTAGTCGATGTGACCAAAGTGATGTTCGGTACGATTGAATGATATAGTCGGTGTGAGCGAAGTGTAACAAATTGTGAAGTTTTAAAGTCAGCTTGAAGTCAATGTGAATCAAATCTATTTAAAGAGGTATTTTTTCCTTTTCTAAGGATGAATTAGGGCTTGGGATAGAGACCTAGGAGTACCAGAACTTCTTTGGAATCATCCATCCTTCTCAATCCTTCGGTTCTAGTTATTTTTCTAGTTTTTCTTTTTATTTTTTTTTTAAAGATGTTAGTCATGCTTGGTTAATCTCTTAGCTAAGGTTAATGGATGAACATTTTGATGGATATTTAATAGTTAATTTATTTTTTAAATGAAAGTTAAGATTTTTATGTTGAATTATGATTGGATGTGATTAAATTCGTAGATTAGAGAAGGAATCAATCTGTAAAATTAATTGATCTATTGTCACCTTCAGTACATTATATGCTTTTAATTCCTTGCGATGTGATTAAATAGATATTCATGAGAGATCAAGCCTATTGTGATTCTAATCTTTGTTGGATGTTTATAATTGATATTACTATGTTATCTTCCTATTAGGACGAATTGAAATCCACTTCTAGTTGAGTTATCAACTCGAGAAGATGAATTAACTTCAAAGCCTATTAATTGGGAATTCCTAGATCCTTAGTCCTTTTTATTAATTATTTTTAAAACCCTCTTATTCCATTAGATTAAAAATCCTGACTAACTATTATCTTTATATTAAGTTCTTACTGTATTCTCACTAAAGTTCTTGTGGATTGACCTCGGTCTTATTGAGTTATTACTACATCGTAGCCCTATACTAGGGGTTGTCAACCCTCGGGTTTGTTCAAGTTTTTGGCACCATTGTCGAGGACCAATTGTGCTAAGAATATTTAGGTTTAGATTAGGTTTAATTTTTAGTTTTAACTTATGTCTTAGTTTTAGGATTTTGATTTCTAAATTGCTAGGATAGGTTTTTCGTAGTATTTTTATTCTCTAGTTACTAACAATTTTCTTTGTTATAGTTTTATAGAATTATCTAACCCTAGTCTTCTAAATTGGTATCCTCGTTCCTTCTTATTTTTTTAAATCGCTTTATTGCTTTCTAGTTAGTTCAATTCTCATAAAATAGTTTTTTCATTGTAGGATTTAATTTTTAGGATTGGGACTTATTTTCCTGAGCTTGGTTTGTGCCTAAGTGGGTAAGGGACTATAAACAGCGACTTCTAAGCAAAAGAGGTTTAGTCGACGGGCCATCCATTCACTGTCGAGTTAGAAAATATCTGAGTACGTCTGAAGCATCTTAAACCATGGCTGCGAATGCTCCAAAAATGACAGAGCAGGAGCCATACTACATACCTCTTTTGCATAACAGACCACCAGCTATGACGGTGCATGATGAGAATGAGGAAAACTACATACCCTCAGTCTGAACTTTAAGAGAATACCAACAATCGGCAAGAACAACCACACCATCTTGTATGATTTTTTCAGTTAATGTATGTAACCTGGATTTTAAACCGGGAGTGATCCAACTCCTCCCCAAAATTTATGGAATTAACTTAGAAAGTCCATATCTACATCTCAAGGAATTATATGAGATTATAGCAACTTTGCATTACAACGAAGTCTCCGAAGACATCATTAGACTTAAGCTATTTCTCTTCTCTCTAAAGGAGAGAGTCAAGTCATGGCTCCATTCGCTAAGACCATGCTTAATAAGAACATGGACTGAGATAACCCAAGAGTTCCTTAAAAAGTTCTTCCCGGTTCATAAAACCAACACCTTAAGGCACACCATCATAAATTTCTCCCAAAAGGAAGACGCGACATTCTTCCAATATTGGGAGTGATTTAAGGACCTGTTACATGCATGTTCACACCAGGCTCCTAATGCTGGAATCAAGCCTTTAAATAAGTTATTTACTTAATAAACCACCCGCCAATTAAAGAAAATGTTTACATAATAAACTGCTTACCAACATCAAATTGTTAATGCATCACCATTTGAAAAGCTATTTAGAACTACGCTAAATTACTCCTTGTTATGAACATTTTGATGCACTCCTATATTATGGCCATATAACTCCTTCAATCTTTAGTACATGTCTGCACAGTGCATTTTTCTTGGGCACAACTTTATGTATTGGGATTATAAATGTTTTAACACCATCAACAAACTTTTCGTAACCCGTTTTTGAATCTCAAACTATAAATGCAAGAAAATGCAAATAATGAAACACAAAGAATATGGAACTCCACTTGTATGGATGATCTGGAAGGGTTACAATTGTTCAAGTGATGAAAATTTGAACCGCTACTAGGTTAACACATATGAAGTTGCTATCTTTGAGATAGTTTACGGCCATCGGTGTGTTGAATCGGTGTAGAAGGATGTCAAGGCACTATATCCCATGATACAATGCATCGAAGATGGATACCCACAACGTGTATATTGTTAAAATCCCAACACCAATAGCACACCAACACCTCCTCCCTTATACCAAAAACTGAAATAAATAGAACTGAAAGAAGAAGATAAAATAAGAGGGAGACAACAGCCAGAGAGGGAATTTTGATTTTTTTTTCCTGTCTCAAAACCTTAACCTTAAGCCCCTTTTATAATATATGATAAAGATGTTGTAAAAAATAGTCATTATAATTAGATGTGTATTGAAAATGACCTGTTACAAAAAGCCATTGCAATTAAACCCATTATGAAAAGAGTCATCGCAAATAAACTTGCGGTGAAAATAATTAATGTAAGTAGAACTGTTACGATAATGGTCATTGTAATAAAACTAATTATGAAATGGTCATGACAGTTACGATGCTTACGAGTAAAGAGGTACGTTTCGCATGATAAAAACATTCTTATTAAGTGGGTCACATTAAATAAGCATGGTAAAAAAAAAAAATAAAGCAAGAAAAATTAAGAGTTACAAATCTGGGCAAAACCAAGCTCATTAAGACTTAATCAAGAACTTAAGTTAGATCTCGGTAACTGCCCTTTGACAAAGTTGTGAGGTTCGGACTGTTAGATTGTGACCAAATTTAGGGCAACAACTTAAGTTAATACCCTGCACATATCCATATAGCCACGACCCTGATCGACCATCGGTGACTGACGAATTGATTTATGTTCATGCTTATCGATCAACGCATCCAAATGGTGGGTCGATAGTATCCATACGCAGATCATCACTAGGGTCAACTATCCTATGGTGTATATTGACTCGTACACCCCATAGTGGACCCCAAATGTTAGAAACACCCTCCCATAGGGCTAGTATAATGAAAACGTAGGCCTTAGGGCCATTTGCTCCATTTCTGGTGGTATAATAGGGCATTTGGGGGCAACCCTTGCTCCCATCCGATTTTTGCCCTAGAGAAAGAGAGAAAGGAGAAGTGAAAGAGCAAGTGAGGGGAATTGGTGTCTCCTTCACTGAATCTTTCAATCAAAGTCCTAGCCTCAACCGTTCCCCTCTGCTGAATCCACTCCACTCGCGATTAAGAGGTAAGAAACAAACCCTACTTCCCAACCTAGGTTTTTCTAGGATGAATTGAATGAATCACATATAATTCCTTTAAATTTGGTGTAGGAATCAATTTTTTCCAAAACCCTAACCCCAGGAGCTCAAAAATCCAAAATTCTTTCTTAAGATGCGGACCATTATTCATAAGTTACCATTTATCGACCCTTGAGGGTCTCAATTAATGATTTATTGTGATAGATGGCTTGGCGCATATTAGCATGTATATATTTCAAATTTAATTGCAACATGTACTATTACTTATTTAATTGATGCTCACATGTTCGATACAATGCCTAAGTGATGGTGTTGTGTTATCAATGCTCACATGTTTGATGAAATGCTTAAGTGATGGTGTTACATTATTAATTCATATGTTTAATGAAATACTTAGGTGGTTGTGTTACTAAATTTAGGCTTCATATGAAATCTTGTTATGATTGCCCGATGAATTGTTAGTCCTTAGCGATATTTAAAATTGCTTGCGATGTTAGGTCAGTCGATAAATCACCCGAACCAAGGGGTGGTGGCCTGAGTTAGACTAGCCACCCTAGGCTTGTTTGATTAAATAGAGTTGAACAGGGACAACTGATAGTAGTTGGTTTACTAGGGATGCTTGCACCCAATGTCAACTGCCTGGAGGTTTTCCTAGGTTAATCAAATTAGTCTAACAGTTGGTTGATCACATGTGTTCGCAATGTATGACACAACTAAATTGAATATAGGATACCCTGTTCCCAATTGATGAGTCCATTCATAACCATTTAAGCGATATGGTCCCATTAAGACTCATGAGCTGAGCATAATGGTATGAGACATCATGTTCGAGCTATCGGCCTATGCTGGGGTGACGAGCCTCCTCGTAATGACTGGTGATCACTGATGGAGGGGACAAATTGTTGTTCGAATGACTTCGGTCAAATACTCGGCCGATGGTTCCATGGTAGAGTACTATTCAAACAACCTGGGAGTGAATGGAGTTGGATGACGAGCCTTTTTCTTTGTAGTGATTTGGTTTTATGTGATAAGTTCACACTTCTGAACTGAGTAATCATACTCGGTGTTTGGGTGACGACCCATATCGGGTTGATCCTCATACCTTTGGGTATCATGTCGTACCTTTAGAATGGTTAATTTTTGAGATATAACGGGTGATACCTAAATTTGGATCAAGGGACACTGGTGAGGAGCCACTACATGATGCAATGAGCCACGTGATCCAGATAAGGGTTCGTGATATAACGTCGGTATCTTAGCTTTGCTAATCTGCTATATGAACTAGAATTAATAATCAGTCAACTAATTATACACATAATCGCATTATACGAGAATAAGATGTTACAATTTGTCGTTGGATTCTCGTAATGAGGAAGTGTTGGCATTTGCGAAATACGCATGGAAGTTGCTTGTGAGGGAGTGTTAGATTGTGAGGCTCATGCGTCATTTCATAATCACATTCGTGCATTTAACAAGAGTATTTAGGAAGTTGTTGTTTACTTGCTTTATCATTACCAGCGCCAATTGAGCTGATAACATGTGTAACTTAGAACTAATGGAACCACCAAGTTAGCTACTCACTCCCACCTAGGACGGTGTTTTAAAATACTAATTAGGCGATATTATCAATGCATGTAGTATAGAGATATCAGACAGGTAAGTAGATTGGCTTGCACCACCACCATTAGGTTTTAGATGATTGGGCCAAAACTGAAAACTTTACACTTTAATCATTTTGGGTATGTATATTGTGCCTCGTATAATCCTTATTTGGGCAGACATCACTCTTAGAATTGTACATTTTAAATATTAGTCATCTAATTCTGGGCTTAGTTATCTCTACTTAACTTTTGATGCTGATGATTTAAAGCTACTCTGATTGGTGAACGTTATCCAAACTGCAAAGGCACGTGGGAACTCACCCACATGCATTTTTGCTAGGTTCACACCTAGGAACTCAGGATCGGAGTCTCCATACTTAGGTGCCAGTTTTTGGGATGTGATATAATGGCACATGGATTCTTACTCCCCTAGCTCCAAATTACAAGGTCATCAATTGATAATGGATATTGGAAATTAAATGGCACACAAATGGTTTCATTATACGATACAAAGCTCGCTTCATGGGGAAAGGATACAGTTTGCATGAAGGAATCGACTACATAGACACATTTAGCCTAGTAGTTAAGCCTACTACTATTTGGATAGTCATTTCTCCAACAATGTCCAGAGGTTGGCCTATCCGATAGCAAGATATCCAAAATGCATTTCTCCATGGTCTCCTAACTAAAGAGGTTTATATGGTTCAACCACTGGGATTTATTGATAAACAACATCCTTATTGTGTTTTCCCATTTTGGAAATCTATTTATGGTATTAAATCAGTGCCCATGGGCTTGGTTTCATTGGCTAAGTACATTTCTTTTGGAGATTAGTTTTTCTCCTTACTCCAAAATGGACACTTCCCTATTAATTTTTTTCTAGCAATGGAATTATTATCTTTCTACCCATCTATGATAATGATATACTTATCATATGAAACTAACTAGAGATCCTTTCGTAACTTCTTTAATGTCTTGGTCAAGGGTTCACAATTAAAGACTTGGGACCTTAAAATTTTTCCTATGAATAGAAGCCATCATTATAGATACAGGTCTCCATCTCTCACGATATAAATAAATTTTATACCTCTTCAAGTATAACAAAATGACAAGTGCTAGGCCAATCGCCACCCTAATTGCATCTAATATTAAGTTATAGTATCCCTACCCTTTATGAAAGCATGGTAAGAGCCATTTAGTATGTCACTATTACTTGGCCCTATCGTGCACGATGCCTTGGATTCTGCCGGTTTGAGAGTCAATGCGGGGATCTGTCGATCAGACTGATAGATTGTCAGTGTTACCCATAAAGTGCGAGTTTTCTCAAAAGCAGAACATGTTTCATTTGGTAAGGATTTGTCTGTTCGACCAATGGTATCATTGGTTTGATAGATGGAATTTGATTATGTTACACGATTTTGTACAAATTAGGGTATTTAAGCCTAATTACAATTAGGGCTTGGTGATTACGAGTGTTTTCTCTCTAAGGGTGAAGTAAGAGGGTTTTCTACACTTGTAAGCACTTGGAAATGGATTTTCTCAAGGGGGCAGGGTTTTCCTAGGTGCACATTGGAAAGGAAGATCGGCTGATCCGGTAATTGGAGAAGGTGAGTGGTGTAAACTCTAAGGCTTTTGATTATAGTGAAGATCTTTATTGCTTTGCGTCGTGGTTTTTTTTTTCGTGATGGTTTTCCATGTAAAATTGGTGTGTTCTGTGTTTATTTGCTTGATTATTTTCGTTATTCTAGTTATTTTTATTATTCTATCTTTGTTGAACGTGCTTCCGTAAAGCACACGGATTGACGATGATATTAGATATGAATTTCTAATACCTAAGGTTGATTCAAGTTTGTTGTGGCTTAGAATTACATTATAGTGGTATGAGATAAGAGCCGATTGACTCCAAGAAAGTGGTATCAGAGGGTCATGTTTAAAAGACATTCAAGAATTCAGCAAAGATGTTACGGTTGAAGTTCGAGAGACAGAAATTTGATGGGAAGAATAATTTTATTTTGTGGCAACGAAAGGTTTAGGATATTTTAATATCACAAGGGTTTATCAAGGCGTTGTTGGAGATTAAACTAGAGAAGTTGTCGGATGATGACTGGATCAAACTCAGGGAGAAGGTTATGAGCATCATCCGTCTATGTCTATCGAATGAAGTCATGTACAATATTTTGGATGGGGAATCTCTCCTGGAATTTGGAAGAAACTAGAATATCTATACATATTAAAGTCCCTCGCTAATAAGTTGTTTGTAAAAAAAATAACTTTTCGAACTATAGATAAAGGAAGGATGCAATCTCCTAGAGCACATGTACTTGTTTACGAAGGTATGTAGTGAGTTGTTAAGGTTCGAAGTGACGATCGAAGATGAAAATAAAATTGTGCTACTTTTAGCATCGCTTCCCACATCATATGACCATCTCGTCACTACTCTGTTGTATAGGAAGAATACAATAAATCTGTAAGAAATCATCACAACTTTTGTTCCTAATCATATGAAGAAAAAGTCAAGTGATGAGGACTCTCAAGTGGAAGGTTTAGTTGTGAAATGGGGTCTAGGACATGGGAGATCCGTGGAGCGATCTCGGTCTAACAGGAAGGAAAAGTCTAGATCATAATCAAAGGCTAAGGACAGATGCTTCTATATAGTCTGAATGGGCACTTTAAGGGAGACTGTAAAAAATGGAAGGATGACAAAGAAAGTAAGGGTAAAAGGAACATAGGTGAATTGACTAGCATAGCTAAAGAGAGCTTAGAAGAAGATCTCTTCTCATTCTCCTCAAGTATGAGCCATCTTTTAGATACTTGGATACTTGATTTAGGATGTTTGTATCATATGTGCCCGGATAAGACTTAATTTGATTCCTACGAGTCCTATAATGGTGGAAGTATTCTGATGGGGAATGATGAAACATGTGAGGTCATCGGAATAGGGACCATCAAGGTAATGATGTTTGATGGGGTTATATAGACTCTAGGTGATATTAGGAGTGTTCCGAATCTGAAGAAAAATCTGATAACCTTGAGTTTTTAGATACGAATAGGTGCAAGTTCACCACATTAGGCGATGTAATCAAGCTATGGATCGAACTCTGATTCTTGAGTATTACTACATCCCAACCCTACACTTGGGGTTGTCAACCCTTGGGTTCGATCAAGTTTTTGGTGTTGTTGCCGGGAATAATTGCGTTGATAATACTTAAGATTAGATTAAGTTTTATTTTTTAGTCTAATCCTAGGTTTTAATTTTAGAATTTCTAATTAGCTTTTTCTCAAGGATTTTTTCTAAAACACTAGCAGTTTTTATGATTTTACAGAATTCTTTAACCCTAGTGTTCTTCTAAACCGGTAACACATTCACGTCCATTCCTGGCTACTTCAAATGCAATAATCAAATGCTAGAATGTAGTGATGAAGTTGTCTAAACACATGATATTAGAGGTGAATGTGTTTAATCTTTACAAACAACCATGGGATATAGATGAAATCCATGAGATAAACATGATTGATACACTCGTGGAGGATGAACTTGTTTTGACTACAATCTTTGATCCCTTAGAAACTTGTCTTGCTCACTTTATTGATTCTGATGATCACATGACATTATATATAATGAGTGCATTGTTATATTCCGCGTCGGTATTTGAAACTAATCGGTAGAGGTCGTGCTTTGAAAAAATTGCCCCTAACCAACTCAAAGCCTCTATCATCTAGCATCGAGGCACTGAAGCTTGACCTAAAACTATTTCCATCCAAGCTGAAATACTCTTATTTTGGTCAAGGAGATACATATCCAGTATTGATTTCTTTCCACTTGCATGATGAGCAAGAGAGCAAGCTAATTACTACTCTTAAGAATCACAAGAGTGTCATAAGATGGACTATTACAGGTCTTAAGAGAATTGACCCCCCAATTTGTACTCACCGATTATACCTAGAGGTGAATGCCAAAACATCGAGGCAACTACAACACCAATTAAATCCAAACATGAGGGATGCGGTTAAGGCAGATGTGTTAAAACTGTTGGATGGGGGTATCATCTACCCTATATCTGATAGTCAGTGGGTGAGTCCAACTCAGGTGGTGCCCAAGAAGTATAGGATCATCATCATAGCCAATGCCAACAATGAACTCGTGCCAACTAGAGTTACCACTAGTTGGAGAATTTGCATTAACTACAGAAAGTTGAATACTGTCATGAGGAAAGAACACTTTCCCTTACCTTCTATTAATCAAATTTAGAAAGGTTGGTCGGTCATTCCTATTACTTCTTCCTAGATGAGTACTCAGGCTACAATAAGATTGAGACAACCCCAAAAGATCAGGAGAAGACCACATTTACATGCCCCTTTGGCACATTTTCTTATCGAAGGATTTCATTCAGACTATCTAATGCTCCCGCGACATTCTAGAGATGCATGCTTAATATTTTCTTAGATATGATCGGGCATTTTCTGAAAGTGTTCATAGATGACTTTTTCGTCATTGGTAGTATATTTGATAAGTGCCTTGAGCACTTGAATTTGGTTTTGAGAAAGTGTGAAGAGAAAAACCATGTCTTGAATTGGGAAAGGTGTCATTTCATGGTTCAAAAGAGAATTGTCCTTCGACATGTGATCTCATCCAATGAAATTGAAGTGGATAAGGCCAATATAAACTTGATTGTTAATTTACCAGCTCCCTAAAGCATACATGACATTCGTTCTTTTATAGGTCACACATGATTTTATAGGAGGTTCATTAAGGATTTCAATCTAATTTCTAGACCATTGAGTAACCTCCTTCAAAAGGATGTCCCATTCGAGTGGACTGACTCATACCAAGTGGCTTTTACAAAACTAAAGTATATGTTGACAAACGCACTAATCATGTAACCACCCGATTAGAGCATTCCTTTTAATATCATGTGTGATGCTAGTGACTATGCGATTAGGGTTATGTTAGGCCAGAGAAAGGATAAAAAGCCATATGTTATCCACTACGCAAGTAGAATGCTGAATGGTGCCTAAATTAATTACTCTACCAAGGAAAAGGAACTCCTTGCTGTAGTCTTTGCTCTAGACAAATTCAGTTCTTACTTGATTGGATCCAAAATTGTCATTTTCATCTACCATGCGACGCTCAAGTATCTTCTCTCAAAGAAGGATGTTATGCCCCATCTTTTGAGATAGATCCTCCTACTCTAAGAGTTGAAGTTAGAGATACATTATAAGAAATGAGTAGAGAATGTAGTGTTGGAGCATTTGTCTTGACTTGTCCTTTTAGATTCTATTAAGATTTCATCAATTAAAGACACTTTCCCAGATGAACAATTATTTTTTATTTCACAATTACTTTGGCATACTGACATAGCTAATTATCTTGTGACAGGTAAAATTTCAATCTATTGGACATCATAAGATAAGAAGGAATTTTTAGCAAAGGTATGTAGCTTTTTATATGTGTTTAAATATTGCCCAGACCAAATCATTAAGAGATGTGTTCCAAACAATGAAGAATCTAGTGTCATTTCCTTTTGTCACTCACAAGCTGTGTAGGTCATTTTTCGGCAAAGAAAATCACCTCCAAATTTCTTCAATGTGGTTTTCATTGGCCAATAATGTTTAAAGATACCCATGAGTTTTACAAAGCATATGAGCAATGTTAGAAAATTGGAAAAACGTCCCAAAGAAACATGATGCCCAAAAAATTGATTCTAATTATAGAAAATTTTAATTATTGGGGTATTGATTTGATAGGACATTTTCTCCCATCTTTTGGTCATCTCTATATTCTCCTAGTTGTGGATTATGTTTCCAAATGGGTGGAGGTGATTCCTTGTAGAACTAATGATCACAAAACAATTCTACAGTTCTTAAAAGATTTTTTTTTTAATTTTTTTTTTTTTAAGATTTGGAAGGCCAAGATCCATAATCAAGGATGGTGGTTCTCACTTCTGTAATAGGCCATTTAAGAATTTAATGAAGAAATATGGCATTACACACAAAGTGGCTACACCCTATCATCCACAAACAATTGGTCAAGCTGAAGTTTTCAATAGGGAAATCAAACAGATTTTAGAGAAAGCTATGAATCCAAAATGTAAGGATTGGTCTTTAAGGCCAACCGACCCATTATGAGCTTATCGGACTACATTCAAAACCCCTATTGGAATGTCTCCCTATAGACTTGTCTTTAGAAAATCTTGTCACTTGCCATTTGAATTAGAACATAAGGCATATTAGGCCATAAAAAAAAATAAAAATAAAAATAAATAACTTTTGACATTGATAAAGGAAGCACTCTATGTAAACTTCAGCTTATTGAGTTAGAAGAAATTAGGAAATATGCGTATGACGATGTGAGACTATACAAGGAGAGAATGAAAGCATTCCATAATAAGAATATTTTCAAAAAAACGTTTGAGCCGAAACATAAAGTTCTCCTGTATAATTTTCATCTCCATCTCTTTCCTAAAAAATTGCGATCCAGATGGATCGGCTCTTTCATAGTAAAGAATGTTTATCCATATGGGGCCACGGAAGTTGTAAATCCCATAAATGGTAATGTGTTTATGGTAAATGGACAAAGGTTGAAACCATTTGTGGAAAAAAAAAATTTAGAGGATATATACATTCCTCTGGAAGATCTTGTATATCAGGATTGATCTCCTAGTCTGATGGAAACCATTTCCTTTGCTTTCTTTGGATTTTATTTCTTTGTTAGAATATTATGTTTTGTTTTTAGTTTTTAGTTTGTTAAAGCACCAATTGATGAAGTTTTCTCTTATATATGTCATCCTTTAGGTAGTTTTTCGCCCACTCCTCTTGATTTGGTTACTCTCATATTATTTACATTGCATATATTTCATACATTGAGGGCAATGTAGAATTTAGGTTAGGGGTGAGGTCTCCTTCGGAAAAACTTCAAATTTTTGCTAAATTGTGCTGAATTATGAACTTTGAGCTGAAAATAATGAAATTTTATGAAAATTTTAAAATTCTTATAAATTGATTTTTATAAGTTTAAGTTTTTTTAAAAGATAATTTGTCACGCCCCAAACTCGGAAACTGGGCTCACAAAATTCTCGATCACCGAATCCGGCGCCGACAGCCTCTGCAGTACCTTGTTCTCGGCTCCCGGCACCCATATACCAAGTTCGGATCCTTGGATCCTACAAGGAGGATTTTCAACATGAATTTAGTCCATAATAAGCATAACCAAAGGCATAACCCACGAACAATAACCAGAACTCCATCACAAAATCTACTATGATAAAAAACTTTAAGATACAATGCGCATAAAGGGAAATACAATAACAATATCAGAACTCCAAAAGATTTGCTGCACGCTCCTGCTCCAGCTCAATTATGACTGCTTCCTGGCATTACCTGCATGCATTTATTGTGCATAAGCTTATAGAAAGCTTAGAGGGTGGTGAAAGTGTGTGCGCAAGGTAGCAATGCAAGAATGTAATATCAGAGTAATGCGGAAACATGACGATAAGTCCTAGAATACTACCAGCCGTACCAAGGCTATGCGATGCAAGGCATGAATGCTATCGGCCATACCAAGGCTATGCGATGCAAGGTAAAAATGTTATCAACCATACCAAGGCTATGCGATGCAAGGCCTACATGGCCAATGTTATATGTGAGATGTAACTCAAGCATACCAGTCCTCATCTGAATCCACATATCAAGATAGCTCATCTCTGGGATATCACCTGGGTCTAGTACACTTCACACTGGCTGCCGCCTCCCTATCTGCGCAATCGAGTGAAAGAGACCTCACTACCCGCCTACCAATACCGACCCGGCTCATCGGGTAGCGGACCCATTTACGAACTGGTCAGACTCAACCTAGTTATACCCCCTCACTCAGGTTGATAAGGCCACACCCCCTCCCAACCGACCTCGACACAGTGGGAGACGCAGCCTACTAGTATACGGCCCTCATGCACTCATGTATTCACTCGGTCTAGACGTTGGAGTCATCCTCTGGTACCATCAGGTTTAGGGACTTTCACCCAGGGACATCCTTCGCGCTCCATGTAAAGAGAAGATTTTCAGTGTCCAAACCTGTCATCCATGATATGACTGTGGAGGCTATGGCCCTGATGTCGTTAGGGCGTACAACAATCACAACACATAATACAAGATGCATGAGTCACACAGTCCAATCATGCATTAATTCTACACATACCGTGCACTCATGTGGGACGACTCCACCTATGAGGGTGTCCCATAAAGAACCTGCCCTATGACATATGCAATGGTCAACCACATCTCATAAAAAAACATACAGATGATGCATATGGGCATGTATCATGATGCTATTTGTTACATACTCATAATCGGCATCGATAACCGACCTATATACAAGGCGGGGTCAGTAGATGGGCAGCCTATCTAAACCATAACATAAAGATTAACCCTCAACTGTAAATATGCCAAATCCGATATCATGAATCCCTCTGTCTACGGCGATGATGAACTCTCCTCATATTAAGGTTGGGCCTAGGTGGCCTACCTACAATCCTGAGGATCCGGAACGGCTTCCTTCACCATACTATCATGTAGCCCGCTAAATACCCTAGGGGCCCAACTGAGTCCTAGATGGACTCCAAAATTAAGAAGAAACAACCCAACAAGCAACCAATGGGGGCCCGACATCTTGGGTTAGCCCAAGAAGAATAGATGGATCATGCAATATCAATGAGGCCCAATGATTTGGGTTAACTCACATAGAGAATGATGAGAATAGGCCTAACAAGGCCTAAGGGAATGTCATAATATTGACATTTAACCATCATTGCCCATCAATGTGGACATTTAACAACATTACTCCCTAGGAATGGCTCACATAGAGCCTAACATATAGTGGGCCCATGGCCTCACATAAGGGCCTAATACACATCCCATTGGGCCTTACACAAAGGCCTCATACGCAACATAATGGGCTTCACATAAAGGGCCTAATGTACACTACGATGGACCTTGCTCATGGGCCACATATGCATCATAATGGGCCTCAAATACATCTCATTGGGCCTTACTAAATGAGCCTTATACATCACATCGGGCCTCTTCATATGGGCCTCAAAAACATCTCATTGGGTCTCATTCAAAGGCCATAAATACATCACATGGGCCTGATTCAAAGGCCACAAATACATCACATGGGCCTGATTTCTGGGCCTCAAATACTTCACAATGGGCCTCATACTACAGGCAGGCCTCATATATATCGAGTGGCCCTGATGGGGCAGCCCATGGTTTAACAAAAACAGATGGACAACGTGGTTAAAACATACATCACAAGTGGGATTTCCATGTGGACAGTATGTATATACACACATCTCAAGGTGGGCCCCACCCTCACATGTACAACACGTGTGGGGTGGGTCCACGCCCAAAAATGGACGGGTAGCATGGTTAAAACACATACATTTAAGGTGGGTTTCCACCGTCCAGATCACAAGACGGGGCGGATGCAAGGCATATACATCACTGTCTGCCCCACACAGCCCGTCCATATGGACGGTGCTGATATAATACATACATTAGAGTGGGCCCCACCCCGCACGTGCAACACGTGTGGGGTGGGTCCCAACCCAGCAAATGGAAGGACGGTGGGGATATACCCATACATCATGGTGTGGCCCATACAGCACCATCCAGAAGTGGACGGTGTGGATACCTAATAAATACAGCAAGGTGGGTCCCACCCCCACACGTGCCACACGTGTGGGGTGGGCCCCACGTCCAAGAAAGATGGACGGCTAGGATATAACAGATACATCACAGTTGGGCTCCATAAGAGCACCGTCCAGATGAACGGTTGGGAGAAACACATACATCTTAGTGGCCCACAGAACTCCTTGCCGTCAATGCAGCAGTAGCTGCTACTGCGTGAGACCCAAAACAGATGGACGGTCGAATAAACCACATGCATTGAGGTGGGTCCACATGTGTGGGACCCACTAGATCAACTGATATATGTGCTTTCTCTGCATCTAGGCCTGTCCAGACGGACAGGCAGCAAGCCCGTCCGTTGGACAGTCCAGTAAGGTGGGCCCTATAGGTAGACGGCATGGATATAATACATTATGGTGGGCCACACACACACACACATCAAATGGGCCACACACTTCATCATCATCATCACCATACAAACAGAAGAGAGAGAGAGAGAGAGAGAGAGAGAGAGAGAGAGAGGGAAAGAAGGAGAAACGTGTGATGAAGGGACCCCACCGCTATGGGTCCCTCAATACATGCATCATACACCATACATCAATAAAAAAAAAATGGACAGCAGCATAACATAAAAATCTGAGGTGAGGATACCATCTCCACCATGCAATGAGGGGTCTAGTGACCCTTAAAGGCATGGATTAACTCAAAACATCATGATGGGGTCCGTGGAGAATGGCCCCATCATGGGTCATGCATGCATTAAGGATGGGCCATCAGCCACATCCAAAGGGTCAAATAGGATCCCCACCATTGATTGGTGGGTCCTATATGATCCTATGCAAGAAAATCAAAGAAAGAAAGGAGATCTACCCTAAACATGGCACCCACCTTCAAATCTAGGACTTTTACTTCCACCAATGGCTTCTAATGCTTCAAGGGAGCAAGGTTCAATGGTTGAGATGGTCTCTTGATGGTTGGATTGGGGGAAATGAGCTTGGGATGTGGCTGGATTTTTGGGAGTACATGGCTTCTCTCTTGCTAGGGGAGATGAGAAATGAGGTAGAAAGGGAGGGAGAGAGAGATAAGAGAGAGAGAGAGAGAGAGAGAGAGAGAGAGAGTAGCTAGGTAGGATCTCTCTCATAGGTAGGTATGATTGGTTTAGGGAAGAGAGGTGGCTAGATAATTATTAGTTGTAAGAGATAGCCTATAGGTAGGGTGCCTATGGAGTAGGGTAGTAGGGTGGCTAGGTGTAGGGGTAATGTCATCCTCATAAGGACTTAAAGAAATGTACAAATATGGATAGGTGGGTCCTGCAACGTATGGTCCATGGCCATGATCATGCGTGGCACACATCTCATGATATAGACGTCAGATTGGTACACAAGACGCGGCGTTGGAACCGCTGCTACGGCGTGGTCGCAATGGCATAGGTCTCAGGTCGATTCGACTCGGGTTTACAGGATATGACTTAGGGTCATGCGTAAATGAAATCTACAGGTGGTGGGTTGTCGAAATTCGACCGGGTGGATAGCGGGATCCTACGGAACGGAATGGACACTACAACATGGGCCTGACACAATCTAAGAGATTAAAATGATAAGACACATAGTATTGAGGATTTCAAGTTTGAGTTTAGTTTAATAATTTTTAATTGGAAAGTTTAAACATTGATTGAGTCATGAATATAACATATCGTATCTACACTTTAGAGTTTAGTTAGATACTGAATTATTGAGTTGATGATTATTGAGAATGTTATGAACCAAGCCTGAGGAATTTGTCCATCATGATCAATTAAAAAAACTTATTGAAAAGGGATACCTATTGAATTGTCCATGAAAGAATTGTTTAGTATAATAATAATAATAATAATAATAATAATAATAATAATAATAATGTATGGATAAAGAGGAGAAATAGAGTGAAAGTTGTAAACAAAAAATCCAAAAGCTGGAAGAGTAAAGTGTTGAACTAAAAGTTAGCTAGGTTTTGGTTTAAGATTTGGTTGATCTAATCATTCCCTTTATTATTATTTTAAACATGAAAGTGGAAGAACTGAACCTGTAGTGGTGATAAGACTAGATTATATGGTGCATTCATGAAACTCAGTGTTGGGATTTATTCAATTTTATAATTATTATTCTAAACTTAATTGAGAATTCTACTAAGTTCTAGAATTTAGGTGAATCTTATGCTCAATATTAATGAATTTGGTTTTCTCTAGATTAGATTGGTTTCGAGAATTACTTGAGATTATAGGATTAACTGTTCTAAGAATTTATTTTTGGATTTAGAATCTTTCGCATGTTTTGCTCGGGACTAGAAAAATACTAGTTGGGGGTGTGATCAAGCCTAAATATTGCGTATTTATCCTCCCAATTGAACTAGTTTTCATGTATTTAAATGTTAAATCGAGATACTAATGAGTGTGTTTTGCATGCGAGGTAATTCGAGAACCAAGATTGAGTACGTGCTTAAAGTAGATGAATTAAAGCTCAAAAAGGTTATGATGAAGAACTGAAGATTTGGATGAAGAGAATGAGAATTTGAAGAGTTAAAGACGTAAAGAAATCAAGTATCGAGGTGGTGAAAGCAATTGAAATCAAGTAGAGAAGATCAGAAGAAATTCATAGACTCTCGATCTCATCGATTGGAGTTCGATGCCATCGAGTGGATTTTGACGAGATTTCGATCCCTCGAGCATAAATCGAGGAATTTTGGGATTTTTCATAAAACTTGTCGGATAGTTTATGTGTCACCACTTAATGCCATCGACTAATTCTGAAAGTTTGAAAAACTGTTGCTTAATGTAATATGTGTTTCTACTCGATCCCTGAAGGAGATCTTCGATGTCATCGATAGATGTTCGATGAGAACTCGATGCTACCAAATACCCATCAACAATGCGCACGACTGCATAAATTCAATGTTGGTTTGTGATTTTTCTAGAATATGCATAAATTAGAGTCTCAAAAACTATGTAAGGGGTTGATTTACACTTTCCTAGGTATCAGTTTAGGATTTATAAGGTGATTTCAAGTGAATGAAGCTCTTTCAGCGACATTCTTCCTCAATCCATCCTCCATAGTTTGTTTTTCTTTTACTTTTATTTAAGATGTTAGCCATGCTTAGTTAATCTCTTAGCTAAGGTTAAGGGATGAACCTTTTGATAGATATTTAATATTTGATTAGTTTTCATTGAAAGATATTATTTTTTCATGTCAAATTATGACTGGATGTGATTGAATTCCTAAATTGGAGAAGGAATCAATCTGTCAAATTAATTGATCTACTGTTGTCTCTGGTACATTAAATGCTTTTGGTTCCCTATGATTGATTGCCTAGATCTTCATAAGAGATTAAATTTATCGTTTATTTAATCTATATTGGATGCTTGTGATTGATTCTATTATGTCATCTTCCAACTAGAATAGATTAGAATCTAGTTCTAGTTGAGTTATCAACTCGAGAAGACAAATTAAGGTCAAATTCTATTGATTGGGGATTCCTGGATCCTTAGTCGCTTTTATTAGTTGTTTTAAGCCCTTTCTACTTCATTGGATTAAAAACCCAGAAAAACTTTTTAGTTCTAGTTGTGTTCTCACCAATTTCCCAGTGGTTCGACCTCAGACTCCCGAGTTATTACTATATCATGGGCCTATACTTGGGGTAATCAACCCTTAAGTTTGATCACAACATAACAAAATCCTCGACAACAGTGCTAAAAACTTAATCGAATGTATGCTGCAATGTAGTAATAACTTTGTGAGACCGAGATCGTTTTGCATGAATTTGTGAATGAGAACAAAACTAAAACTAAATGGGTTGTCTAGCCTTTTAATCCAGTGGAATTAAAAAGAAGATTTAAACAATAATTCAAAATGCTAAGGATCTAGGAATCTCCACTTAACAAACTCTTCAATCAATTCGTCTTTTTCAAGTAGACAATACAACTAGTACTAGATTCCAATTCGTTCTAATTCGAAAATAAATCTGTAAATTCAATCACAACATACAACAAGATATATGAATTGAGAAAGATCAATCTCTCATGAAGATCTAGGCAATCAATCTCAAGGAATCAAGAGCATCTATTATGGACAAAGTTCACAATAGATCAATCAATTTTACAGAACAATTCCTTCTCCAATCTAGGAATTCAATCAAAAGGATCACAATTCAACATTAAAAACCAATTAACTTAAATTAAAAATGAATTAAATAAAAGAACTCATTAAGAGAATCATCCCTGAGCCTTAACTAAGAGATTAGCCTAGCATGGCTAACATCTTAAAGCAAAAACAAATAACAACAAACTAGGAAGGAAGTATTAAAGAAGAAGAACGGCGCTAGAAGAGCTTCACCTTCATTTTGTATCTCCCTCAAGACCTAGTTTGTACTTAGAATAGCTAAAAGCCTCTTATTTATATAAAAAATTTCAATCCAATTTAAAATTTACATATTTGTACGAACGGTCGACGATCGAGATTCAAATTAATACGTAAAAATGTAGAAAAAAAAATGATATTGTATGACAAAAAAATTGATTATAGAAAAAAAAAGTCTAATATAAAAAAAATCTGTTGGAGTTATGATCAATCAAACCCTGGACTTCGATCAATTAAACATAGTGAAATATGTCCAACAAGTTCCTAAAAAAATTCAATTAATTTAGATGCTTCTACTCGATCAATCAAGATAGCTCGAGAAGGTGTTAATCGATCAAACCCTGTTCTCGGTTGCTCAAAGCTCTGCTGTAAATTTCAGTTTCAATCCACATGTCCTTCAATCGCTTCCTTAGCCTTGGTACTTGATTTTCTTAGATCATTGGGTCTTTAAATCTTCAACTTTAGCTTCCAATTCTTCAATTCTTCAACTTAAGTTCTTTTGAGCTTTAATTCATCGTTTTAAGCATAGATTCAATTCAGACATCGCAATAATTTTACATGTTGAAAACATATCTAATCAGATCAATTTAATACATATATGCTAGGAAAACTAATGCATAAGAGGGGATAAATATGCAATATTTGAGTCTCATCAACACACACACACACACACACACACACACACACACACACATGGTGGGCTATGAGCCTAAAAATTAGGTCAGTCCATGACATAAGTGGGTCATACCACAAACAATAGTTGAGAGGGGTTACCCACCCATTAAAACATTATAATCACAACCCATCATTGTGTGTGTCCCACTTGGATGAGGGGTCACACCAAGTTTCAACTGTATACAAAACTCAAGTGGGCCCCACCAAGTGCTTTTAGATGTTTTAGGCATATTTCACATGGTTTTAGATGGTGTGACCCACCTAAGTTCCATATATGACTGGTTTTTAGAATTTCCCATAACCTAGAGGGGACCCACCAAATGCACGGTGTGGATTTCTGACAAGTATCAGAGTGGGGCCCACATGGCTTGACCTCATAGTAATTATATATATTATATATATATATATATATATATATATATATATATATATAATATATATATATATATATATTCTTTTAGTTTTATATTTAGAAAGGTTGTTTTAACATTTATTTGAAACAATTCTAAGTTTAGATTGACAATTGTGCATTAATATTCTAATGAATGTGAATCTAGTTATAGTGGAACATGTTTCATCATAGTTTATTCCTTCCTATTAAATGTAATCTTTAACTACTAATCTTTCTTTATTTTTATCTATTGTTTCATCTAGTTTTATTTTATTCTTTAGTATCCATTTACATCATATGGTTTTTCTGTTCTTTTGATAATTGGACTAATTCCTATATTTCATTTTTAATAATTGATTATATTTCTTCATCAAGCATTTTTTGTCATTCTATTGCATCCTTAGATTTCATGGCTTTTTTTAATATATAATTTATAGGATCAAATTCAAATGGTTCTTTACAAACTAAGGTATAAAAGTCTTTCACATATGATAATGGAATCCTTTTTATTAATATTCTAGATATAGTATCTTTTTTAGGTTAAGGTGATATACCTAATTCTGCCTAAGTTATATTATCTTTATCTTTATAAATTTTAAAAAATTCTACCATTTTATTCTATATATTAAAGTCTAAATTTTCTTTAATGAAATGAGCATCTCTAGTTTCTAGAAGTCCTATAGATTCATTTGCATGATGTATTACAAACTTATAGCTCTTTACTTGTGTAAAGTATTTAATAAATATGCATTTAATAGTTTTATGGTTCATTTTACTCATGTTTTGGTATGAAATTTTAACATGTGCATTAAACCCCCATATCTTAAAATTATCCCGATCTAGTTTTCATCGAGTCAACAACTCATATAGTTTCACATTTATTGGTTTAGAAAGAACCCTATTTAAGATGGACATTGTAGTACTGTTTGAGGCTTCTCCCCAAAGGTAGATACCTAAGTTTGAATGACTTATACTTCTTATCATATCTATTAGGGTTTTGAATGACTTATACTTCTTATCATACGCTCAACTACACTGTTTTGTTGCGGTGTGTGAGGCATTATATATGATGGATTATTATATTATTTTACAATATATTCCAAATATTTGTAAACTATATTCTCCACCTCTATCTATTTTAAGTATTTTAATCTCTCTTCTTAATTATTTTTCTACCTTAATTCTATGTTCCTTAAATATATCCAATGCATTTGATTTCCTATGAATTAAATAGATATAACCATATTTAAAATAGTCATCTGTAAAAGTTATAACGTACGTCATTCCCATATATGTTTTTACATTTATAGAGCTACATGTATTTAAGTGTACTATGTTAATAATTCATTTGATCTAATAACCTTCCTAAAAGACTTCCTGAA
The DNA here is from genome assembly GCA_021015155.1 of Magnolia officinalis. NCBI lineage: Eukaryota > Viridiplantae > Streptophyta > Magnoliopsida > Magnoliales > Magnoliaceae > Magnolia > Magnolia officinalis. The sequence continues at coordinate 39,006,740 of JAJHSJ010000005.1, read as the reverse complement.
CATTTTTCCTAATAAACAAGATTCACAAGTTATAAAATTTATTTCTAACTTACATATTAATCCATATTTTGACATACATTTTATTTTATACTTATTACATGTCATGGTTGCATATGTCAAATTAACAATTTAAAAGTGTTAAGCACATTCGAACTAAAACAATTGTAATTATGAGAATAATCAATATAAACAAAAGGAGTGGTCTTATTTTAAAATTTTTGCTCAAATGATAGAATACATCAACTTTGATTGCTAGTTTTTAACTCCTTTATAAGACTTTACAACATTTCTGGATGATAAGGAATTGATCCACCAAGCGTTAACGTCACAATCAATAAACAGGGATTTCAAGACAACACAAATAAAATCTCTTAGAACATTGTGTTTAGAATTGTTGTTTTTTAAATGGCATTCAATAATGTGATATCTCGGTTTTTCACAATTATAGCACTTGCCCTTCATTTTCTTATTAAAATGTCACTTCTTATAATTATTTGGTTTGAAGTCTCTTTTAATAGGATCGCGAATATATGATTTTTCAGAGACACTTGTTACATTTACATGCGATACTAATTGATAAGTTACGTTGGCTTGAGAAAGATTCACTTGGGAGGATGAAGATCCCTTCTTTCAACATAATTAGGCTTCCACGATAAACATCATGGGCAGTTCCTACATAGTGACTATCTTATATGACATATTATAATCATTGTGCAGCTTCCAATGGATCTGGCAGGCTATGAAAGACAAAACCTCCATCATGTTTGAGATATGGTTTCCAAATGCAGCTAGCTTTTGATAATTACAATCTTCTTATGCATGTGACTAATCACTAAATCTGACTCATTCATTTAAGTAGAATTGAACTTTTCACTAATAACCGGATACATGTGTTGATGCATTTCCATAAGCTTGTACAATTGCATCATACATGTTTTTCACAGTTATATAGGATTCGTATTAAATTTTCAAATTTGGGTCCATTAAGGCTAGCATGCTGAACCTAACTAGCTTGTCATGAGCTACGATAAACCAATTACATGATTCTAGCCATTTGATCATGTGCCAAAGAAAAATGGACTATTATGATAATTTATGAAAGATAGTCAATTCAAGTCATATGTTTGTTGGGGATCGTCATTGATTGCTTAGGGCTTGTTTGGTGAAAAGGATTAAAGAGGGTTTCCCTCCTAAAAGTCGTCTGGTGATGACAAGTAAACTCAAGGATTGATGCCTCAGAACCTATGTATGTACCGTGGATGGAATGGGGATGGATTTTGGCAGCATGCAGCCGGGATCTCTGGAATCCATCAACTTTCAGAGATAGAATGAATAGAGGATTTTCAATCCAGGAAGCGGATTGCATGGGGTGCCACACACCACCGACCTCGATGTGTGTTGATGTCACTAAGTTTTGTGGGCCCCACTATGATGTCTATGTTATATCTACACCGTCCATCCATTTGGTAAGATCATTTTATTTCAAGAGCCCAAAAATGAGAGTATGCAATGCGGATCGGCTATGCAAATACGGAGTCATAAAGATCCAAATATCAGATGTCAAGGATGTAATGCAATATACAATTCCTGACGAACCACGATTACCATCAACCTCTTCTAGGCCATATAAATGCAGAAACATACCTACCCAAATGCCATATGCCGTGGATGTAATGCAATATGCAGATCCTGGCTAGTCCATAACACCATCAACATTATTCAGGATATGTAACACAGAAGCATAGTAAACAAAATGCTATGTGCTGAGGATGTGATGCAATATGCGGTGCAAATTAAATGACCAAGCTAGAGCATGAAGTCGGGATGATAGTATGTAGTATCGAAAGCTGTGGGGTCCATCACAAGGGACTTCTATCCAAATTGGCCCATACCTGATTTAGATAGTTAGACACAATGTGGTAAACTCCTGATCTCAGGTTAGTCGCGTACCTAACCGAAATCATGGCCATTGCGAGGGTACACATAACAAATTAGTTGCGCACCACCAGCTCGAGTGGATAATAAATGAATGAATGAATGAGTAAAATGCTAAGTATGCAACTCCTGCTCAGTAAGTCCACATATCAGTACCGTACTTCTCTGGGATTATCACCGAGGTCTAGTACACTCTACGCCACCCGCCGCCCCATCAAGCGTACAACTGGATAAGTGGAAGAGACCTCACTATCCGCCTACCAATATCGGCCCGACTCATCGATATCGGACTCATTTATGAGATGGTCAGACTTAGCCTAACATTGCCTACTCCCTTGGGCGGGTATGGTCACATCCCCTTCCAACCAACCACGACACAGTGGGATACGCGACCTACTGGTATACGACCCTCATGTGCTCATGTATTTCCACTCGGTCTAGAAGTTTGAGCGTCCTCTGGTACCAAAAGGGTTTACGGAATTTCACTCAGGGACATCATAGCACCCCATGTAGAAAAAGATTTTCGGTGTCCCATTTGGCCATCCACGATATGTCTGTGGAGGCTACGACCCTGATGTTGCTAGGGCGTATGGTGGTCATATCACAAAATACGAGATGCATGAGTCGTACCATCCAGTCATGCATCAAACTTGTGTGTACCGTGCGCTCATGTGGGGCAACTCCATTTCACAAGGAGTCCCATAGTAAACCAACCCAATGGCATATGTTATGATCAATGACTCCTCATAACAAGCATACATATGATGCGTATAGGCATGTATCATGATGTAATAAAGTACATAGGCATGATTATCTGATAGGGTAGACAACAATAATCCACAATCGACCATCACCGACATATCACATACAAATAGTAAGAGCTAAACGACATCTCCCTTCTGCAACTATAAGAATCCATGTGGTATGTCCTATGTTAGATTAGCTTCCCAAAGCACTAATATATCATATATCCTAAGACGGGGTCCACTGGAAGGACAGTGGGTCTAACCCATATATCGAGATAGGCTTTACACAATGGATATACTAACTCTGATACCACATATTCTCCCATATACGGCAAGAGGTGATGGTGTACTAGCGTCAAGGATAGGCTTCACACTTGTCCCAAAGTAAATGGATGGTGTGACTATATATACATGACACTGATGTCACGTCCCAAACTCGAAAAATGGGCTCACAAAATTCCCGATCTCCGAATCCGGCGCCGACATCCTCCGTAGTGCCCCATTCTCGGATCCCGGCATTCATATGCCAGATTTCGATCCTGTGATCCTACAAGGAGGATTTTAGATGGTAGTGCAAGTGTGTGCACAAGGCAAGTACCAAGTATACAATATCAGAGTAATGCGAAAATATGCGGGTAAGTCCATGAATACAATCAGTCGTACCAAGGCTATGTGATGTAAGACATGAATGCTACCGGCCATACCAAGGCCATGCGATGCTAGGCTTACATGGTCAAATGTCATATGTGAGATGCAAAGCAAGCATGGCAGTCCTCATCAAGTACACATATCAGTAAGTTTCTCTCTGGGATATCACCAGGGTCTAATACACTTCACAGTGACTGCCGCCTCCCTAGCCGCACAGCCCAGTAAGTGGGATAAACCACACTATTCACCTGACTAGTAGTCTGCCAATACCTACCCGGCTCGTCGATAGCAGACTCATTTGTGAGTTGGTCACACCCCTTTCCTACCAATCATGACAGAGTGGGAGATGCGGCCTACTTGTATTCGGCACTCCTGGGCTCGTGTATCCACTCGGTCTAGACGTTGGAGCACTTCCTGGTACCAAAAAGGTTCTGGGACTTTCACCCAAGGACATCCTAAGTGCCCACAGTGTTAGAACCAAGTATTTTCAGTATCCGATACGGTCATCCATGATGTGCCTGTGGAGCCACGACCCTGATGTCACTAAGGCGTACAATGATCATGACATACAAATGTGAGATGCATGAATCATACTGTCTAGTCATGCAACAATCATGTGCATACCATGCGCTCATATGGGTAACTCCTATCAGTGAGTCTCGTAAATAATCTGCCCACTAGCATATGCTATGATCAGTCACTCTGCATATCAAGCATACATATGATGCGAATGGGTATGAATCATGAAATTATACTAAGCATGTTATATGGTGATGAACTATCCTCACAATGAAGATGGGCCTAGACGGCCTACACACAACAAGTATGGGCCTATCACTGAGCCCTAAAGAGAGTTACAATGCAGACATTTAACCAACATTGTACTTACAATGTGGGCGTTAAACCATCATTGCTCCCAAGGCATAGCCCGCCATAAGCATCATTACATAAATCATGGTAGAATCACACATTGCAATGGACTTGTGTAAATCCTATTGGTCCTCAACCCATGTGTAAGGCCCGAATCTTAGAACGTACCATTTTGTAGGCTTTCGCGGTCCTCTTGGTTGAATTCCGATAACTCTCGACCTATATCTAACGTTTGTGCGCGATCCTAAGCCAAGTCCTGCAAACTGGAGTCGGCTCGACCCAAAACTTGTACCCTAGCAACCGCTCCGTCGCTGCGGTTCCAACGCCACGACTCGCGTACTGATCTGATACCCAGGCTAGGAGATGTGAGCCCATGTTCATTCTGAAGAAATGTCATGCGTTGCGAATTTTGAGAGAATCTCTACAACATGTTCCATTAATCAATCAATCAATCAAGTCAAGTACACTCCATACCACAAGTACAAGCAACCATCCCTTCCCTTTCCAAAGTCAACTCTCTCTCTCTCTCTCCACCCATCCCTTTTTCACCGAAATTTCAACCAAGCCCATACCCTAACCATCTTTTCCTTACAACACCCATCCCATATCATCCCATCACTTCTCTCTCTCCCTCATTTTCTCAAACACTATCCCAAGCAAAAAATTCCAACGTCCAAGCATTTCCAAGAGCAATCCAAGTGTGGCCCACTTTCCCACTCTCTCATCTCCTATCCAACTATTCATTCATCATCTACCTCCATCAAAATTGAAGATAAGGAGCATAGGAATCCAATGGACCAAGGAGGAGTGCAATAGGTGGGTGATCCACCGTTGATCTCGATTTTTAAGGGCCCACTTATTATGGGACCCACTTGATGTATGCATTGTATTAGGGAGGGCCCAATAGTGGCAGGGTCCCTCCCTTTCTCGTTTTTCTCTCTTATGGATGTCGGTGTGTGTGTGTGGCCCACCATGAAATATGTATTTTATCCATACCAACCACCGGGTGGCCCACATGACAGTTCGTTTAGACGGGCCCAAACGAAGGAAAAACACAAATATCAGCTTGATCCAAGAGTGTGGCCCACTTGACGTGGGGCAGCCATATTTCGTAAGACCATCCAAACCATCCATGTGGGGCCTACAAGTGGGGTGTACCCCTTTTTTCCTAGGCCGTCTAGCGTCCCTGGATGCTGGACGCTACCAGTTACACGGTTTCACACACCCACACATCCATATATACAGATATTGTATACTATATATATAATATTATATATTATAATATATTATATTAATAAACATTGTTGTGGGCCACTCCTACGTTGTGGACCCACCATGACTTCGTGCGTCAGATCAGCACCGTCCAGAGCATCCAGGGGTCTCTGGACGGTGGCTTTTATTTGTCATGTTATATTATAATATATTATATTTATATTATTATATATATATATATATATATATATATATATATATGATTAGAATATTTAATGGGTGGCCCACTGCTACGTGGGACCCACCCTCTGTCAACTTTTGCACGTGGGAATCAACCCACGCTGTTCATCTACTTGGTGGGACCCACCACCGCTGGACGGCCAGGGGTCTCACAATGTGTTGAGGTCCACACGTGTGGACCACATGTGATGTATGGGTTTTATCCACACTGTCCGTAGGCTGGGACGGTGGGCCCCTATGATGATGCATTCTATATCCAAGTCGTCCATCCATCTGTCGTGCCCCATGCGTCCCACCTTGATGAGTTGTTCAACCCACGCCGTCCATCCAAATTGCGTGTGGGCCCACCACGATTTTTGGGCAAGATCAGCACCGTCCAGAACATCCAGGGTCTAGATGGTGGCTCTTTCCAGATCATGTATTATGTTATGTTATATTATTATATAATATATTATATTATATTGTAATATATTTTTATGATATATATTATATTATATAATATATTATTGTATCTGGCTTTGGATGCTAGTCAGATCGGTGGGACCCACTGCAGGTGGGTGCATCCCATCCTGACCGTCCATCTACTCGTCGTGCTGGGTGCGGCCCCACCATGATGCGTGGGCCGATCCCTACTGTTCATCCATCTGATGTGCCATGCACGGTCCCACCATGATGCGTGTGTTGTATCTCTACCGTCCACCCAATTTTGAGGGGCCACACATGATGTATGGTTCTTATCCACACTGTTCATATGGTGAGACGATGGGCCCTCTTTTTATGCATGTATCCTATATTCAGTCGTCCATCAGATTGGACGTGGGCCCACCATGCCGCATGTGTTTCATCCAAACCATACTGCAGAAAATAGTGGGATGAACGTCCACCATTGAAACCCCTTGGGTTACAAGAATTTTGGACCAATATGACATTTGTTTTTCCTCATATCTAGGCCTTTGTGACCTTATGAACAGGCTGGATGAGAAATAATACTACGATGGAGCCCACTGTAATTTAATAGTGGAAATCATCATCACCACTGTTAGGTGTGGTATGGTCCAGATGATCGTCCATTATGATTCATTTGGGTAATGCTCTAAAATGATCTCTAAAATAGATGAATGGTGTAGGTGGTGCGGCCCATTAATGCGGCCCACTCATTGTATATGAGGCCCATTGGTGTGGCTATTGATGCGGCCCACTTGATGTATATTGAGGCCCATGGGTTACGACACATTATGATGTATATTGAGGCCTATGGGTTACGGCCCATAATGATGTATATTGAGGCCCATGGGTCGTAGCCCATTGTGATGTATTTAGGGCCCATGGGTCGGGGCCCATGGTAATGTATATTAGGCCCGTATGAGCGGCCCATTGGGATATATTTCCGGGCTATGTGTTGAGGCCCATTGTGATGTATTTTTGGCCCATTTGGTAAGACTCAATGAGGTGTATTTTCCGGCCCATAATGATGTGTATCAGGCCCTTGCGTGAGGCTATGGGCCCACTATATGTTTAGCTCTATATATGTCACTGCTTAGGAACAATGTCAGTTAAATGGCCACATTGATGGGCAATGATGGTTTAACGTCCACATTGTGACCTTCCCTTAGGCCTTGTTAGGCCCATTCTCATCATTCTCTAGTGGGTTAACCCAAACGATTGGGCCTCATTAATATTGCTTGATTCATCATCAGTCGTCCATCTATGGACCCTGCCTTACGTGGAGGTCGATTCCGTTTGGTCGAGGCCGATCCCGATTATCGAGGCTGATTCCGTTTGATGAGGGTGATTCTGTTTATCGAGGCCGATCCCAATTATCGAGGCCGATTCCGTTTGATGAGGCCGATTCCGTTTGTCGAGGTTGATCCCGATTTTTGAGGCCGATTCCGTTTAATGAGGTCAATCCCATTTGTCGAGGCCAATTCCATTTGGTCGAGGCCAATTCCGTTTGTCGAGGTCAATTCCAATTGTTGAGGTCGATTCCAATTATCGAGGCCTAATGTAATGTATATTAGGCCCATGAGATGTGGCCCTTCGTGAAGTATATTAGGCCCGTGTTAGAGGCCCATTGTGATGTATATGTGGCCCATGAGATGCAGCCCACTTGATGTATATGAGGCCCAATGTTACGTATTTATGGCCATCCATTGAGGCCCACACCTTGATGTGATGCATAATGGACCCGTGTGAGAGGCCCATTGCGATGTGTTTGGGGCTCATGGGTTGTGGCCCATTGTGATGTATTTAGGGCCTGTGGGACATGGCCCATCCGATGTATATAAGCCCATGTGATGGAGCCTATGTGATGTGTATTAGGCCCATGTGACGCGGCCCATTATGATTGTATGAGGCCCATTGTGGTGCATTTGAGGGCTAGGCTATGGAGCCCATTGTGATGTATGTTAGGTCCATGTGAAAGGCTCATCGTGATGTGTATTAAGCTCTTGAGTGAGGCCTATGGTGTTGTATTTTTGGCCCTTGTGTGAGGTCATGAGTCCACTATATGTTAGGCTCTATGTGGGTCATTCCTTGAGGGCAATGTTGGTTAAATGTCCACATTGTCGAGGTCGATTGTTGATGTCGATTATTGATACAGATTAGGAGTATGTGACAGCATAGCATCATGATACATGCCCATACGCACCATCAGTATGTTTGTTATGAGATGTGGTTGACCATTGCATATTTCATTGGGCATGTTATTATGAGACTCCCTGATAGGTGGAGATTATCTCACATGAGCGCACGGTATGCGTAGGATGGATGCATGACTGGATTGTATAACTCATGCATCTTGCATTGTATGTTGTGATTACTGTACGCCCTAGCGACATCAGGGTCGTAGCCTCCACAGGCATATCGTGGATGACCAAATGGGACACTAAAAATCTATTATTAGCATCGGGCTGTCATAAATGGCCCTGGGTGAAAATCCCTAAACCCTCTTGGTACCAGAGGATGCCCCAACGTTGAGACTGAGTGGATACATGAGCGCCCGAGTGCCGAATAGCAGGAGGCCGCGTCTCCCACTGTGTCATGGTCGGTTGGGAGGGGGTGTGGCCTTACCCGCCTAAGGGAGTAGGCATAGCTAGGCTGAGTTTGACCAGCTCCTAAATAGGTCCGCTATCGACGAGCAAGGTAGGCATTGGTATACTGCTGGCAGGCGGGTAGTGAGGTCTTTTCCACTCGCTGGGCTACACGGCCTGCAAGGGCGGTAGCCAGTTTTGAGTGTACTAGACCCCGGTGATGATCCCAGAGATGTACAGTACTGATATGTGGACTTATTGAGTAGGAGCTACATACTCATTCATTCATTCATTCACTATCCACTCGAGCCTGTGGTGCACAACTATTTGTTATGTGTAACTTCGCAATGGCCAGGATTTCGGTTGGGGCACGTGACTAACTTGAGATCAGGAGTTTCCACATTGAGTCTAACTATCAAAATTTAGGTATGGTATTGGTTTGGATAGAAGTCTCTTATGGTGGACCCCGTAGCCTGCGATACTACGTACTATCATCCAAACTTCACAATCCAGCTTGGTCATTTCATTCGCAACACATATTACATTATATCCACAGGCATATGGCATCTTGGGTTATTATGTTTCTGCACTTATATGGCCTAGATAGACTTAGCAGGATTTACATATTGCATTGTATCCTCGGTATTTGATATTTGACTCTCTATAACTCCTCATTTGCATAGTTGATCTGTATTGCGTACTCTAATATTGTATGATTTATAGACTTGCAGTATTTTCGCTTACTCTGATATCGTATGATTCATGATCTTGCCAGTAAATCCAATATTGTATGATTAAGGCATTATATTGAATACTTGACACTTATCTTGTGCACACACTTACACCACCCTCTAAGTTTTCTATAAGCTTATGCGTAATAGATGCGTGCAGGTGGCATTAGGTTGCAGCAGCATCGAGCTTGGAGTGTGCAGCTGACTTCTGGAGCTTTGATTTTCGATATATGTATTTCCCTTTCAGCATTGTATTCAAATGTTTATATTAGTGGATATGTAATGATGATGTTGCCTTTGTGATTTGGGTAGACTTGTGGTTATGCTTCTTATGAGACAAATGTACGTTGGAAAATCCTCCTTGTAGGATCCCAGATCGGAATCTGGCATATACGCGCTGGGAGCTGATAATGGGGTACTATGGAGGTTGTCGGAACTGGATTCGGCGATCGAGAATTTTGTGAGCCCAGTTTCCAAGTTTGGGGCGTGACACCATGGGCCTTAGATACATCAAATGGGCCACATCATATGGGCCTCATATATGTCAAGGTGGGCCTTAACGGACGGGCCACAATACATCAAATACATGGGCAGATATATATGGGCCTATATAATGTACCATATATATATATATATATATAGATATATATATATATCAAGGTAGGCCTAACGGACGGGCCAGAAATACATCAAATGGGCCTTATCACATCCCCAAAAAGAATCATATTGAAGGATCATTTGGACCATACCACAAATAGCAATGGAGATAATAATTTTCATGGTTAAATAAATCACAGGGCCCACTATAAAGTTTATTTTCCAACCAATCTAATCATAAGGTCATAAAGACTTGGATTAAGAGGGGAAAACAAATATCATATAGGTCCAAACCTTGTAGCCCAAGGGTTTTAATGGTGGACGTTCAAACCCACTATTTCTATAGTGTGGTCCACATGATCCTACGCTGGACGCATCATGATGTGGCCCGCCGTGATGTATTTGAGATAGATGAAGTGAAAACAAAAATATAAGCTTAATTAGAAACTACTGTGGCCCTTAGAAGTTTAAACGGTGGATGTCACTGTCCACTACTTTAAATGGTGGGGTCCACTTGAACTTTAGATCTGACTCATTCTTTGCCTCATATCATGAAATGATATCTCAAAATGGTTAGGCAGCAGGGATACAATGCAATGCATCATAGAGGACCCCACAATTGGGTGCACACGTCACCAAGGTGGGCTCCACATAGCCTGCCACATCAAAGCAGTAATAGGGCTGGTGTGTGGTACACCAGCCAATCCAAATCCTATCACAAGTGGGTCCCACATGGGGCCCACCATAACATTTATTCTCCATCCAACAATTGATAAGGTCACACACACTCGGATAAAGAGGAAAAACAAATTTCATAACGATCCAAAACTTCTGTAACAACTAAAAGGGTTTCAATGGCAGACGCTCAATCCCCACTGTTCCTTGCCATGTGGGCCACCCGAGCTCCCATATATGGCTCATTTTTGGGGTGCCCCACAGCAAAAAGGGGCCCATCAAATGCACGGTATTGATGTTCTACACACATCTTAGTGGGGCATACAGCTGGGACCCACATCCCAGCCCCTTCCACCCTCAACGCAGTAGTAGGATGCTGCTGCAGCGTCCTCTGGACGTCAACGACAGCGCCTACTATAATGCTTATTTTTTTTCCATGGTATTTCCTAGGTGGGGCCCTCATCAGTAGAATCCAACCCAACCATTGGATTCTAGGACTCAAGACGGACCAAACAAGCCCAATATTCGGCATGTTTTGGCGTGTAGAAACATCAAGGTGGGTCCTAACAGATTTGAACGGTAGAAACCCCTGTTTTCTATGCTATGGCCTGCTAGAAAATTGGATTGGCTTCATTTTTCGGCTCAACGCCTAAAATGAGTCGGGAGATGAGATGGACGGCGTGGATCAGACCCATGCATCAAGGTGGGGCCTATATGAGCGGCCCACTCAAAGAGTTTAAAATCAGACTGATATTTATTTTTTTTGTTAGTAGTTAGTACATCTCATTGTCTGTTCACACTTTAGTGAACACGTCCAGCATCCAGGGACGCTGGACGGACTGTGTAACACCCCGTACTTGGGCGTTGCCATTGAACCGTAGGAAGTATTTAGGCGTGTGGGAATACATGATACCATCATCAGATAATCCACAAAGAAACCACCCTTGTAAACCATGAACAACTCTAGAAATTGCATTAGTTACAACTCTCATTAAGTCAAGTCTAAGATCATTCTAAGAGTTCATTAAAACTCGAGACAAATCCTACTCACCAACCACTTTATAAATATAAGAAAATATAAAACAAACCAGTAATCTGATACCTACTTCATAGTGTGCACATCTACCTAGTAAGATCACATCCAACTGTCAATCCAAAATAAAATAAAATAAAGTAAGTGTAATAAATAAAAATAAATATATAAATAGATAAATTAGGTTGAAAAAGCCTATAATACAATTCCTAAAGACAGAACCATACTATTTGAATATGAATATTCAATGATATATATATATATATATATATATATATATATATATTATATATATATATATATATATATAATAAATTATTAAGAATATTGTAACAAAAATATTTAAAATTTAAAATGCATATCATACAATCTTACCAGTAATCCAACCATTGATATCCAACTAAGGGACCCTTGGGACCATTCTGACCATTGACATTCAATCTTAAAATGATCTGATCATCAGATCGATGGAAATCATCAGTTAAATCATAAAAAATAAAACAAAATGGTTCACCTGAGTGTTGGATCTTCCTCAGCGCAAATCAGGTGTCCTATCTAGGCATGAGGAAGCAAATGGACGGCCTGGATTGTACATATCATCACAGTGGACCCCACTTTCGATGTGCATGTACACATGCAAGTGATGCACTCGAAGTGCAATGGACTACAGTTCGGGTCAACAAGTTGTTGACCCGACAACTATTTTAAAAAAGGGAGAATTCCCTCCATTTTTCTCGCTCGAACAGAGTCCGAACGGACGGGTCTCGTATTGATGATCGGTCGCCCACAAATTGCTTACGGTTGGAAAATCCAGACCATCCATCATGTTTAAGGGGTATCTTCGACTCAATCCTGGTAAATTCCACATGCTAGAACACGTGTGAATTCACACCACCTTTGGCGCAAGTTGGTTGTTTACGGCCACTTCCGAAAATGGGAATCCGGTCTGGCAATCCGATCCACCATTCCCTTTTCAATCTCGACCGCTTACCTAAGCCAATCGCAGCCACACATTGCTGAAACCCTAGCCTCTTCCTTGATTTCTTTTTTTAGAAGTTTTTCTTCTGCCAACGGAAAGAGCGGAAAGAATCTTTCCATTATAAGCATAGAGTAATCTCGAGCGTCCTTTAACTGTTAGAAGCCATCCAAAGCATCCTAGCAGTCCATTCTAGGGCCACCGACGAGAACATCTTGCTAGAGTTGGAGTTCTCGCGAGAAACTCATGGGTGCACGAGTTAAATAGCCGCGACCAAAAAATACCGTGACTCATAGCATATGCGAGAATGTCGTGATGAAATGTGGGTCCCATAATGATCGTGGAACAAATCCACACCATCCATAAGCATCTGATCACCAGATCAGTCTCCCATTGAGAATCCGCCATTTCAGAGGAGATCATCTCCTCCGTTTAGCTGTGAATACCCATCATCAACAGGTGGGCTCCATCCTCTAATCAGAAGCGTTCATCTGGTGGCCCACGACTTCTGATGATCGTCCGTAACAACATATGGTGACCTTGCAAACTATGTCTATCAGGATCAACCAATAACCCGATGACTAAACCAAATGCACAACTTGGATTAGAACCAAACTTGTGACTAATCCCGTAATTAGTTAGCATCCAAAACTTCTATGCTTAGATTAATGTAGCCTATAAAACGCTCCCTTCTAGGGCAACCATTCGAAAGAGAGAAAGGAAATTCGAAAAGAGAGGGGAGCGAGTTTCACGCCGCTGCACCGAGATCAGTTAACTCGGTTCGAGTTGCTGCGAGCCCAAGTCGAGTTCAACACTACTTCTGTCTCCCAAACAGAGCAAGAGAAAGAGAGAAGCAGAAGGGAAATAAAGAAAGGAGAGAAACCAAGGAGGATACGTGTGGGGTTGCTGCCGAGTCGAGGGACTGTAACTCGCTAAATCAGAATCTGATTGAGTTTCACTAGGTTGGGTTGACTCGCTGAGTCGGGGAAGAAACGTGATGAGTCTGGTCTAAGGCTAGACTCCTTGCTGGCCAACTCAGAGAGTAGAAAGAAGAAGAAGAAAGGAAGAGAAGACTGAAAGAGAGAATGGGAGCTCGACTCAGCAGCTCTACACTGAGTTATATCTGTTTAAGCCGAGTTAGGGCCTACTCTATACAGACCTTATTGGCCGAAATGAAGAGAAAAGAAAGGAGAAATAAGAAAAGAGTAGGAAGGGAAGAAGAAAATGATGGAGAGAAAGAAAGGGAGAAGAGAAGGAAGAAAGGGAAGAAAATAGAGAAGGAGATTGAGAATGGGGCAGGGTTTGCATTTGCCGAGTTGTAGAGTCGCACCGACTCGTTGGGTTCAAGAAGCTCACTAACGTAGTGAGTTGAGCTGGGTCGAATTCATTCCTAACATGGTGAGTTCAGGGGAGATAGAATGAAGAAGAGTAGAAGAAGAGGAATGGGTGATGATGTATCGACTCAGTGAGTCAACTCATCGAGTCAGTGATGGGCTTTCACTGAGTTGTGTCATGTGCAGCAACCCCGTTGGGCATGTAATGAATAAGAAAGAAAGAAGAAGAAAGTGAAAGAAAGAATGAGGGAGGAAAGAAGATGGGATAGTGTGGTTGTAACATTGGAACATGTTGACTCAACCGAGTCGACGCACGTGAGTTTCTTTTCATCCTTTTCACAATCAGATTCTTCATTAATTAGCTTTAATATCATTTAAAGTTAATAGTTAGCATTATTTTATTACTATGGCCTACGACTATAAGTGTGGTTGTAAATTTATATTAGGTTATTATATTAACTAGTGCTATTATTATTAATCTTCGTCGATTATAACCTCTACTACAGATTTTCATCCATCGTACAACTTAGATTTTAGAATTCCTAAAATGGCTAACCTTAAACGTAGGTTGGAGATCAAGCCTGAGGTTAGATCTTAACCATAGATGATGTGGGGAACTTAGATCTAAACCATCCAAGTTGGATTCGTGCATTGGAGCATTCTTATTACAATCACTTAATTTAAAGGTGAGGATCACCCTTCAAGCTTTTCTATATCTTGATAATTAGCCTTACTCACTTATGTTTGTTCATTTACTTTATTAATTGCTTAATGCGGTTCATCGCTCTTATTGATTTTGATTCCTTATGATGATGGATATATTAGATTTAAATTTAATATTCGAATGTGCCGTAAGATCTAATTATCTCTATTTTGATTTGAAATCAATGCTTTAGTTATGCATGTGCTATATCGATATTATACATGATTTGTCATTCATGATCATTTGATGAAATGATTGGAGGTCCTAGAACTAGTGGCCATTTTGTCTAATAAATTAAATGGAACATTTGATGTGGGCTTTTCATCTTACAGAATGTTTATTGTCTAAGTGATTGTTGGGATAATCCATTTTCATTACATCCTTGGGATGGGTTGTTTGCCCTATGCGGCGTGATGTAATATTTGTCCTATGTGGCTTTAAGGAACCATCTTCATATAACTTTGCGATGCTAAGTCCCACTTGTAGAACTATAATTGGCCACTAGTTGAGTAGGTTCCCTTTAAACATCCTATTTGTTAGTCTCATAAGCCAGGGGACATTATGCCGAGTTGTCGGCCTATGCTGGGTGACAAACCCCCCCATAGTGACCTTTGAGCTTTCCTAAATTGATTGTTCGAAATTGGAATAATAATGGTTGGGCTAATCATGCATTTTCATGACATGCGGTATTTTCCGGGTGACTAGTTCTCCTTGAGCGTACCTTAGGTACTTTTCCAGGTGGCTAGATCTCCTTAAGCGATTTATATATTATGGTCTTTTCTGGGTGGTTAGTTCTCCTTGGGCGTACCTTTGAGTTCTTTTTCGGGTGACTAGTCCTCCTTGGGCGATCTATATATTATTATGGTCTTTTTCGGGTGGTTAGTTCTCCTTGAGCGTACATTTGCGTATTTTTCTAGGTGACTAGTCCTCCTTGGGTGATCTATATATCATAGTCTTTTTCGGATGGTTGGTTCTCCTTGGGCGTACCTTTGAGTACTTTTTTGGGTGGCTAATTCTCCTTGGGCGACTTTTTACCAACTGGATGTGCATCCCCAAGTCTGTGAGCATGTGCATGTATCCATACATTTAAATAAGATTATCGTGTGTGATTTATTTAATGAATGCGTATCTGATTAATCTTATCTGATTCCCATGATAATCATTATGTAATATTTGTTATATACTGTCTCTGATAACTATGTTTAATTATCTTGATGATACGATAAATCTTGGGGGTATACCTCACTATATAGTCATTGACGCTATCAAACCGTACTCAATGTGCAGGAGACGCAGATGATGCGTACGCTGGTATTCAAGAGGAATGAAAGGAGCCAGATGATCTTGCGACTCTCCATTCCTGATTTTATTTATATTTAATCTATATTGTTATGTTTGTAAAGGTTAAGACATTGGTTTGTATAAGTTTTTGGGTAACCAATGTCTTAACCTTATACAAAAGAAAAAAAAATGTACATGAAATTGGCTATCTTTAAAGGTCAACACTTAGGTTTTTGGAAAATGAGTAGTGTACTCGGGTTTCGAGAACCGAGATGTTACAGACTGTGTACATATATTAATTAAAGTGGGTCCCACATGGACGTGACCCACTTGATTTGGATCAATCTGATACTTGTGTCTTCCCATCGCCATAAGGTAGAGCCCACATGGTTTGGACGGTGTAGATCCAACATGTCCATTAAGTGGGTCCCACGAAGGTGGATGTCATAGATAAATTTCACACATCATGGGCCAACAACAAGGGAAGAGAGAGAGAGAGAGAGAGAGAGAGAGAGAGGCGAGTGATGGAGGGACCCCAGCACTATGGGCCCTCCCTTCCATAATTTAAAACATACATCAAGTGGGTCCCATTACATATGGGCCCACCGATTAAAATCAACGGTGGAAATCCTTTCCCCACCGAAATGTAAGGTCTAGATGACCCTATTTATGCAAGGAAAATAAACATCATGATGGGGTCCATGGAGAATGGCCTCATCATGGAATGATCATGGGAATCAAGGTGGACCATTGGCCACATCTAAGGTCCAAAGTGAGATCCATACCATCAATCGGTAGGCCTCACTTGGCCCATCATTAAAAAAAATGAAATCTAGGCCTATGAAAACACCCACCGTTCAATCTTCTTGGTCCGATGGAACGCCAAACTCCTTGTGTCTCACTTTGATGGAGGGTGATGAGAAATGAAGGGCTAGGATGATGGATCTTGGGGTAGGAAGTGGGCCACACACAACACACTCTCTCTTGGAATTGCTTGGACATCCACTCTTTTTTGTTTGGAAAATGCGTTGAGAAAGTGAGAGAGAGAGAGAGAGAGAGAAATGGTAGTTGTAAGAGTGAGGTGATGGGTGTGAGTGATGGATGTGAGTGATAGATGTACTTGACATGAGAGTTGACTTAGGGTGGTTGCTTGACTTGGGGAGAAAGAAAGCATGGTTATGTACTTTGATTGATTGATTGATGGGATGGGTTGTAGAGATTCTCTTGGGTTCACAAATGCGCGACGTTTCTTCGAAATAAACGCGGGCCCACATCTCCTGACCAGAGTATTGAATCGGTGTGTAAGACGCGGCGTTGGAACTGTGGCAATGGGGCGGTCGCAATGGTACAAGTCTCAGATTAAGTCGACTCAAATCTACAGCATATGATTTAGGATCGGGCGCAAACGTTGATTATAGGTCGCATGTTGCCGGAAATCGACAGGAAGGATTGCGGAAATCGACGGAACAGTACGGACTAGGATATGAGCCTTACAGCTCTCCCCACCTAATAAAAATTTCGTCCTCAAAATTTATACTACCATCACAACTATCCATAACTCATAAGGGAATAGAAAACATAACATCATATATAATCAAAACACAATACAACATACAATCAAACATCGAAAAGATGGGGATAACTCTCTCGAATCTCCACCTCGTGCTCCCAAGACGCCTCATCCACACTATGATGACCCTACTGCCCTTCACCAAGGGAATGACCTTGGTCCGGAAGACCTGCTCCTTCCGATCGAGGATACGAACTGGCTACTCAATATAAGAAGCATCCTCATGAACCTCCAACGGCTGCCAATCAATAACAGGAACGATGTCTGACCCACACTTCCTCAATATAAAAACATGGAAGACGTTGTGGACACTAGACAACTGAGATGGCAAGGCAAGCCGATAAGCTACGACACCAACGCGCCCGATGATCTCGAAAGGTCCTATGAATCTCGGTGCAAGCTTGCCCTTCGCTCCAAATCGAACCACGCCCTTCATGGGCGAGACCTTAAGATACAATCAGTCCCCTACTGTAAACTCCAAGGGGCGACACCCACGGTCAGCAAAACTCTTCTGCCGGCTCTGAGATATTCGCATCCTTTGCCTGATGATGTCGATGACCTCTGATGTCTGCTACACAAGCTCACGACCTAGGAGATTCCGCTCTCCAACCTCGGTCCAATAACTCGGAGATCTGCATGGTCTGCCATATAATGCCCAAAAGGAGTCATGTTAATAGTTGCCTGATAGTTGTTTTTGTACGCGAACTCAGCCAATCTCAGGTGCTCGTCCCAACTACCCGAGAAATCAATCGCGTAGGCCTGAAGCGTATCCTTAAGGATCTAGTTGACCCTCTCGATCTGGCCATCGGTCTGCGGATAGTACGTGGTGTCGAGCTACAAATCAGTCCTCATCGCTCTTTCGAAGCTCCCCCAAAACTGAGACGTGAACTTCGGGTCTCAGTCTGAGACGATCGAGATAGGAACACCGTGCAGTCTTACGATCTCATCAACAAACAGCTTGGCGAGCCGGTCCGCATGTCAGGTCTCACGAATCGTAAAAAAGTGTGTCGACTTCATCAGATGGTCCACGACAACTCAGATGGCGTCATGACCGTGCTGTGTCCTCGGTAAACCCATGAGAAAATCTATAGATATGTGCTCCCACTTCCACATCGGGACGCTCAACGGCTTGTAACGCCCTGAAATTCGGGGGTCGAGTATGAACTCAACTCCGGAGTTCCAACGCATCACTTATGCAACATACACACAATGCCGGTAAATGTTGTTCTGAGTTAGCGCAATAAACATGAATGAGATTAAACCAAAACAGTAATTCATACTCCAGTTCAATTGCATTTAAAAACAGCGGAAGACTGAAATTTTATATTCAAGTATGTAAAGTAACAAAATTTTCTGAACTCCAGAGTATGAGTACTAGCTGAGCACCAATATACATGTAATGTTTGTAAGTCAAAAACCCAAAATACATCCTCAAAGAGGCCCCGAGAGTCCCGCGATGCAGCCGGCCTAAGCGTAGCCGTCAGAGTACTGCATGAAAGAGAACTCCTCCTAGTCCTCATCAACGTCGGGCTCTGGCTCCTGAACCAAGGCGCCCTCTAAACCTGCGACAGAGTCTGGTTGGTGTGTGTACAACACCGTCCCGTAACGTGGGAGGAGTGAGTAGCTAACTCAGTGGAACAATAATGCATAAGTTAACATGTTATCAAATCAACCAAGCAGTATGATAAAGCAGTACAAATCAAACAATTCTAACTACTCTTATTAAATGCGAGAATGAAATGACATGATGCTGTATGCCCTTGCCAAACCACCCTCAAGCGACATCATCTTACGTTCGCGAATGCTTACTCCTCAGTGCGCCACATCTACAAAGCACATGCGGTGCGATGATGCTCATGATTACCAAGTTTTTATTAGTCCATTTCAAACAGCAGTATTGGGAAACTAAGGTACCTCCCTTGTATCATTCCCAACATGATCCATTCTAGGGTCGTCAATCCTAGTTATTCTCATACGAGTTATGGTTTGAGAAGCTTAGTGATGGCATCGCAAAGGGCTCGTCACCCGTCAGGCGGATACAGAATCTCACCGTATGCGGCTCAATTGCTGGCCGTCAGCTCGAGTACAGGTCTCACCGTACTCGGCTCAATCACTAGCCGTCAGCTCAAGTACAGGTCTCACCATACTCGGCTCAACTCACACTCTAGTTGCTGTAAAAGACACGCGGCCAATCACAGACCCTTGGAGTGTACTCGGTGATACACGGAGAGGACTCGTCGCCCGTCAGCACGAGCACAGATCTCACCGTACTCGGCTCTCGCCGAAGTATCGACAGCTCGAATACAGTGTCCCATACCACCGTATTCGGCTCACGAGATAGTTGCGCAATGGTCACTACGGGGAGGCACATGACCCCAGCATAGGCCGACAGCTCGACCACGGTGTCCCATACCACCATGCCCGGCTCATGCGTCTTAGCGGATCTAGGTACCATGGTTAAACAGGAATCACCACTGGTAAGTTGGTACCCTAGGTTCAAGCAGTAGCGACCAAACAGGATGAACACACAACTACACTTCGGTTTCATTGGCGAGCCTGACTAGCTCGAGCGCACCACAAGTTGAGCGATATGGAGCGCAAAAGCACTCCGCGTGGCAACCACTATCGCCAAACGAAGTACGACTCGGGTTCGCCGGACCCGTCCTTTGTGGCGACATGAATCTCAGCCACAATCACAAGTCTGGTACCGAGTGTTTGGACTATATTCATAGTCCCAAACTCAAACAGTTTTCATCGTTAGCATGTGAAATAAAGCATGATAAACAAGCAATACAAGCATGTTAGTAGGCATGTTATAAAGCATGAAGTAAGACATGAAGTCAAGCATGTTGCAAAGCATGTGTAATGCATGTAATAAAGCACTATCCCCATAGGGATACAATTGTGTGTGCAATACAATAAGTGGTTGCGGTGAACCACCGCATGGGGAGGGATCCTACATGTCTCTAAGGGAGTTGGAAAACCCATATCAGCGCCTATCTAAGGCACTAGTACATACACATGTACACATACATGCATTATACAAACACTTAGAGTACACTTTTCCAACATACATGATGTATGTTAGGCAAGTTCGTGATTGGGCTGTCCCTAAGCCTCGAGAGTATTTTTCCCGTGTATATCATAATCATACGGCAAATAATCATCACAATTATATTTCCAAAATCCGCACGTATGCGGAATTTCTGGAATACACAATTTCCACATATATGACATTTACACATGAACATGTATTTTTGCGATCCCTTTCGCCAAACTAGCATTTTATCCACACATGATATAATCAAACATTAAATAAACATGTTAAACATTTTCTCAACAAAAATACGTATACGGTATTTCTACGTATATCAAGAGTATGTAAAATTCCATATTCTTTATCGCTAATCGAAACAGGAAACGGAAAGCACTTTGTACATGTGCATTTGCATACAGATCATGAATCTATCATTATCTGACATTGAAAGCGTTGAAAACCATAACTTATACGCTTAAAGTCCTCACCTCAGCCCTTGGAATTGCAACGAATTAGCAGGGTGTTGGAGCTTCCGTATACGGGAGTTTCTTAGCCTAAAGAGCGCATTCGATTAGTCTTTCCATAACCTATCACTAATCAAGCTCAAATCAGACCTAGGGTTAGGGTTTCTTACCTTCAAATGGGGTGGAAACCGCCGGGAAATCCCCTGGGGGCAGGGCGTGTAGGCCGGGAGGAATGGAAGCAGCAGGAAGGAATCGGGCTCGATCTCCACAAGTTTCTCTCTCTTTTCTCTCTTTCTCTCCTAGGGTTTAGACCCAAATTCGTATGGCTGTGAGAGGCTGTTCTAAGCCCATTTATAGCCTAGAACATATCCAAAATAGACTCAGGTTCAAGGGGCTGCATATATAGGCAGTTCGCCACTTTCCAAGCTCAAAGGGGGTGTTCTGGTAGCCCCTTTGAGCCAAACGTCAGACTTAAGCTCACCCTCTGCGGATCTACGTGGGATTACGTTTTCGACTCGATCGGATTCCCAGATCGCACGTGGTGGACCACTTTCAGTTCAACGGTCCGTGGGCCACGATCAGAATTTCTGAGTACATGTAAATGTTCCTGAAATTTTTCTTAATCCGAGGGTGTAATTTGGTCTGATTCCGACGGTCAGGTTGCTTAATACTGACGCGCAACCAAAAGGTGCCAGATCACTATTCCAGATATTTTTCATTTGGATGGAAATAGTGTTTTTCACACTCCCCTCGCTCCGGAGTGAAAACAATGGCCGTGGGACATCGGAATCATCTGATTTTTGAGATGATTGTCAAGCCCAGTGGGGCGGTCCTGGTTCCTTAGCTTCGTGTTAATCGGACTCCCGATGTGCGATCTAGACCTCATACGAAGTTTCGTTTCAGTCCCGAGAGCAGACGGGTAATGAGTTTGGCTCTAGACTTTAGGGTAACCTAGAGTCACCAATTCTGCAAGTTTTGGGTCTTGCAGATCGTATTTAAAGCGATCCCAACGGATTTCATGATTAACCGAGTTTAGTACTTAGTTAACTTTGTTAAATTTCTAAAGGATTTAACCCTATGTGATTTCTGGTCGAGGTGGTACTCGGCCCAATGTACGGAAATTTTCAGGTCGTTACACGGCTGCAATAGACCAGTGGGTCTCTGATGATCGGCCTTGACACACTGGCACGTGTCACACTCGGCCACAAAACTGACTATCTGGCACTTCATCCCCGCCCAAAAATATTGATAACTCATATCGTAATACATCTTCGTCAAGCTATGGTGGATAGAGAACCGCGATCGATGTGCCTCGGTCATAAGATCTCGGTACAACTCAGGAATATCAGGGACACATAATCAGCCTCTGAAGCGAAGTCCACCATCAGAACCAATCTGTCAGTCTGACTAACTCTCTAATGTTGCTTCTGCCCAATAACTCTACACTAACTCATCTGCCTGCTGAGCCTCGATCACTCTTGCGACAAGAGAGGGCTGAATCGACAGGCTTGATAACTGCACAATAGAAGAGTGTAAGCTGATCTCGAAGTCAAAAGCTGACACATCCTCAAGCATCCTCCACTCTTGAATCATCATATGCCCCACCAGGCCTCGTGGCTGACTGTTGAGGGCATCCGCCACCACGTTCGTCTTGCCCGGGTGGTACTGGAGATCAAAATCATAGTCCTTCAGGAGTTCCATCTAATGCCTCTACCTCATGTTCAGGTCGGACTGAGAGAACAGATACTTCAAGCTCTTATGGTCAGAGAAGAGCTCGAACCTCACCCATAGAGATGTGCCTCCACACCTTTACGGCGAAGACAATTGCTGCCAGCTCCAAATCATGTATGGGGTAATTCAGCTCATGGACCTTGAACTGGCGAGACGCATAAGCCACCGGCTTCCCGTGCTGCATCAGGACAGCACCCAAGCCAACTCGTGAGGCATCGGTAAATACAACAAATCCATCACTCCTAGGGGGAAGAGTGAGGACAGGAGCGTACGTGAGGCAATCCTTCAGCTCCATAAATGCTTGCTCACAAGTGTCACTCCAAACGAACTAGGCACCCTTCCGGGTCAACCTAGTCAACGGGGCTGCAATATGAGAAAATCCCTCAATGAAACGTCGGTAGTAGCCCGCCGAACTAAGGAAACCGCGGATCTCGGACGCATTTGTGGGTTGGCCCCACTGACGCACGACATCAATCTTCGAGGGGTCCACTGCGACGCCCTATCTCGTCACCACATGACCGAGGAACTTCACCTCCTCCTGCTAGAACTTGCACTTCTCCAGCTTCGTGTAAAGATGGTGTGCACGGAGGGTCTGCAAGGTAATCTCCATATGCCGCTCATGCTCCTCGCGGGTCCTCGAATATATCATAATGTCATCGATGAACACCACAACAAACTGGTCGAGATATGGACGGAAGACCTCGTTCATCAACTGCATGAATACTGCGGGCGCATTGGTCAGTCCAAAGGACGTGACCTGGAACTCAAAATGAACATAGCGTGTCCTAAAGTCTATCTTCGAAAAGAACTGTGCCTCCTACAGTTGATCAAACAAATCATCGATCCTCAGGAGCAGGTACTTGTTCTTAATCGTGACCTTGTTGAGCTCGCGGTAATCTATGCAAAGCCTCAACAAGCCATCCTTCTTCTTCATGAAGAGTACCGGCGCTCCCCACGGCGAACTGTTCGGACGAATAAAGCCTAACTCGCGTAACTCGTCCAACTGCTTCTGCAGTTCCCACAACTCCAACGGTGTCATACGATATGGGACCTTCGAAATAGGCGTGATACCGAGCACGAGATCAATCTAGAACTCAGTTTTTTGATGAGGTGGTAACCCTGGAATTTCTTGGAACACATCAGGAAAGCCACAAACGACCGGTAGCTGGTCGATACTCAAAGCAACTGACTCCTCAACAACACACGGCAATAGGCAGAAAAGCTGCTCTCATCTGGGCTTGACAATAAACTGGAACTTTGGCATGCCGGGTATACAAAATGTGACTGTCCTCGCGTAGCAGTCCAATATAGCGTGGTACTCGGTGAGTCAATCCATGCCTAAGATGACATCAAACTCGGACATCGGTGGTAATACGAACAGATCAGCAGAAAAAAGATATCCTCATTCAGAATGGGGCAAGACGAGCAAAATCGGTCTAACATTGTAATCTTCCCCAATGGCGTCGATACTAATAAACCCTCACGGGCAGACTCCATCGGCAAACCGGTCTATCGGCAGAAATCATCAGCCACAAAGGAATGCGATGCACTAGAATCAAACAATACACGTGCGTTACATGCAGAAACAGGGAGAGTACCCTCGACGACCCCTCCTGATGACTGAGGGTCCTGCTTGGTGGCATAAAATCTGCCCTGGGCCTACTGGGAAGGTGCAGGTCCCCTCTGAGGTCTCTGTTGTTGCTGTTACCTCTGTGGTGGCCTGATCCGTTGCCTCTACTGCTGCGGGGGAGGTCCCAGAGGCTGGTGCTGCGGTCGCTGCTTCTGCTGTGGGGGCTGTCGCGGAGGCTAATACTGTGCCCTCGGCTACTGCTGCTGTGGATGGGGACACTCGTGCCTACAATGTCCTGTCCTACCACACCCAAAGCAAGTACCTGAAAATGGTGCTCGGAATGCTGGGCGAGTCGTGCGTCGCTGCTGTGGACGATGCAGCTGTTGTGGGGAGCTACTGAAGGGTGCCTTCCTCTTCTAGTCTCCTCTCTGGTCACGAGCCCTCTGCAAACCGGCCCAATCGGCCTCGTAGACCTGGGCCCTCTGCACAATCTGCTCAAACGTCGGAAGCATGTGTCCGATCACAAGGCTCCTAAGGGCAGGACGCAAGTCGTTCTCAAAACGGCGGGCCTTCCACCCCTCATCATCAACAAGGTACATTGGGAATCTTGATGGTGTGACAAGACATGCCTCATATTGGGACATATTCATTCCCCCTGGACTAGAGTCTCAAACTCTAATGCGCACTACTGCCGCACATGCTTGGGAAAGAACTTGCGATCGAACCGGTCTACAAAGTCCTCCCAGGTCCACACAAAATCGGCCGCTACCGCTCGGGCAAAAAATGTCCACCAATGCTGAGCCTCACCCTGGAGAAGAAATGCAGCTAATGGGACTCGCTGCTAGGGTCGTACATCTCATGGTGTCGAATATCTTCTCCACCTAGGAGCACCATATCTCTGCTGCAGTAAGGTCTAGCTCACCCCAGAAACGCGGGGGATCGTGCTATCAAAAGTCCTTAAGAAAGGCACTCACACGCTCCTGCTCTGCCTCCGCTGGCGTAAAAGTGGGACGCCTGCTCTGCCCCTGAAGAATAGCGGTCATCACCTGTAGTATCTGCTGCAGCTAGGCAGCACTCACAGGTACGGTCGAATCCGCACCGGTCTTAAACAGAGGATTGGCATCCTCATGTTGGAAAGTAGGAATATCCTATGGTGGAGCGAGAGTAGCAGGTGGTAGAGCGGGATTCGCTCGGGTCGCTCTTCCAGGCGGCATGTCCTACGGGAAGGAACAAGGGCTTAATAGCCTTGAGAATTCTTGAAGGCATAAACGTTAAGGGTTTATGTCAGAAATCGCTAAGTTATTCGAACTCGGGACCTATTCATTCTAAGTTCATAGTAGATATATGATGTGATCCTCAGGTATTCCCAAATTATGCTCTGATACCAACTTCTGTCATGCCCCAAACTCAGAAAACTGGTTCACAAAATTTCCGATCGTCGAATCCAGCGCTGACAGCCTCCGTAGTGCCCCATTCTCGGCTCCCGGCATTCATATGCCAGATTCTGATCCTAGAATCTTACAAGGAGAATTTTCAGTATAATTTTTTTATAAGGGAGCATAACCACAAGCATAACCAAGTCACAAAACAACATCACCACATATCCACTATATCAAAAACTTTAAGTACAATGCGGAAAGGGAAATACAAGGTGATAAAAAAGGTCCAAAATAATCCGATACGCACTCCTACCTTAGCGCTGCTGCGATCCAACGACACCTACACGCAACAGTCGTGCATAAGTTTACAAAAGCTTAAAGGGTGTTGTAAGTGTGTGTGCAAGGCAAGTGTCAAGTATACAATATCAGAGTAATGCAGAAATATGCGGGTAAGTCCATGAATACAATCAGCCGTACCAAGGCTATGTGATGCAAGGCATGAATGTTATCGACCATACCAAGGTCATACGATGCTAGGCTTACGTAGTCAAATGTCATATGCGAGATTCAAAGCAAGCATGTCAGTCCTCATCAAGTACACATATCAGTACGGTTTCTCTCTAGGATATCACCAGGGTCTAATACACTTCACACTGACTGCCGTCTCCCTAGCCACACAGCCCAGTAAGTGGAATAGACCACACTATCCGCCTAACCAGTAGTCTGTCAATACCTACCTGGCTCATCGATAGCGAACTCATTGGTGAGTTGGTCAAACTCAGCCTAGATTACAACCCCCTCACTTGGGCGGATAAGGCCACACCCCTCTCCAACCGACCACAACATAGTGGGAGACGCGACCTACTTGTATTCGGCACTCTTGCACTCGTATATCTACTCGGTCTAGACGTTGGAGCATCTCCTGGTACCAAAAAAGGTTCTGGGACTTTCACTCAAGGACATCCTAAGTGCCCACAGTGCTAGAACAAAGTATTTTCGGTATCCGATACAGCCATCCACGATGTGCCTGTGGAGCCACGGCCCTGATGTCACTAGGGCATACAATGATCATGACACATATATGCGAGATGCATGAATCGCACTATCCAGTCATGTAACAATCCTGCGCATACCACGCGCTCATGTGAGTAACTCCTATCAGTGAGTCCCATAAATAATCTACCCACTGACATATGATATGATTAGTCACTCCTCATATCAAGCATACATATGATGCGAATGGGTAAGCATCATGGAATTATACTAAGCATGTTATATAGTAATGAACTATCCTCATAACGAAGATGGGCCTAGACGACCTACACACAAGTATGGGCCTATCAATGGGCCCTAAGGAGAGTTACAATGCGGACATTTAACCAACATTGTACTTATAATGTGGGCGTCAAACCATCATTGCTCCCAAGGCATAGCTCGCCATAAACATCATTACATAACCATGGTAGAATCACACATTGCAATGGACTTGTGTACATCCCAATGGGCCTCAACCCATGGGCCTTAGATACATCAAATGGGCCGCATCATATGGCCCTCATATATGTCAAGGTGGGGCTCAATGGACGGGCCACAAATACATCAATATGGGCCTCATCACATGGGCCTTATATATATCAAGGTGGGCCTCAATGGATGAGCCACAAATACATCAAGATGGGCCTCATCACATCCCCAAAAAGAATCATATTGAAGGATCATTTGGACCATACCACAAATAGCAATGGAGATAATAATTTTCATGGTTAAATAAATCACAGGGCCCACTATAAAGTTTATTTTCCAACTAATCTAATCATAAGGTTATAAAGACCTGGATTAAGAGGGGAAAACAAATATCATATAGGTCCAAACCCTGTAGCCCAAGGGCTTTAATGGTGGACGTTCAAACCCACTATTTCTACAGTGTGGTCCACGTGATCCTAAGCTGGACGCATCACGGTGTGGCCCGCCATGATGTATTTGAGATCCAACCATTTCATAAGTTATCATAGAGATAGATGAAGTGAAAACAAAAATATAAGCTTAATTGGAAACTACTGTGGCCCTTAGAAGTTTGAACGGTGGACGTCACTGTCCACTACTTTAAATGGTGGGGTCCACTTGAACTTTAGATCTGACTCATTCTATGCCTCATATCATGAAATGATATCTCAAAATGGTTGGATAGTAGGGATACAATGCAATGCATCATAGAGGACCCCACAATTGGGTGCACACGTCACCAAGGTGGGCTCCACATAGCCTGCCACATCAAAGCAACAATAGGGCTGGTGTGTGGTATACTAGCCAATCCTAATCCTATCATAAGTGGGTCCCACGTGGGGCCCACCATAATGTTTATTCTCCATCCAATAATTGATAAGGTCACACAGACCCGGATAAAGAGGAAAAACAAATTTCATAACGATCCAAAACTTTTGTGACAACCAAAAGGGTTTCAATGGAAGACGCTCAATCCCCACTGTTCCCTGCCGTGTGGGCCACCTAAGCTCACATATATGGCTGATTTTTGGGGTGTCCCACCGCAAAAAGGGGCCCATCAAATGCACGGTATTGATGTTCTACACACAACATGGTGGGGCCTACGGTTAGGACCCACGTCGTAGCCCCTTCCGCCCTCAATGCAGCAGCATGACGCTATTCCAGCGTCCTCTAGACATCAGCGGCAGCGCCTGCTGCAATGCTTTTTTTTTAATTTTTCCATGGTATTTCCTAGGTGGGGCCTGCATCAGTAGAATCCAACCCAACCAATGGATTCTAGGACTCAAGACGGACCAAATAAGCCCAATATTCAGCATGTTTTGGCGTGTAAAAACATCAAGGTGGGGTCCTAACAGATTTGAACGGTAGAAATCCCTGTTTTCTATAATATGGCCTGCTAGAAATTCGGATTGGCTTCATTTTTTTAGCTCAACGCCTAAAATGAGTCGGGAGATGAGATGGACGGCGTGGATCAGACCCATGCATCAAGGTGGTGCCTGTATAAGCGGCCCACCCAACAGTTTAGAATTAAACTGATATTTTTTTTTGTTAGTACATCTCACTGTCTGTTCACACTTCAGTGAACACATCTAGCATCCAGGGACGCTGGACGGATTGTGTACATATATTAATCAAGGTGGGTCCCACATGGACATGGCCCACTTGATTTGGATCATTCTAATACTTGTGTCTTCCCATCGCCATAATGTAGGGCCCACATGGTTTGGACGTTATGGATCCAACACGTCCATCAAGTGGGTCCCACGAAGGTGGACGGCATAGATAAATTGCACACATCATGGGCCAACAACAAGGGAAAAGAGAGAGAGAGAGAGAGAGAGAGAGAGAGAGCTATGGGCCCTCCCTTCCATAATTTAAAACATACATCAAGTGGGTCCCCTTACATATGGCCCCACCGATCAAAATCAACGGTGGAAATCCTTTCCCCACCGAAATGTAAGGCCTGGATGACCCTATTTATGCAAGGAAAATAAACATCATGATGGGGTCCATGGAGATTGGCCCCATCATGGAATGATCATGGGAATCAAGGTGGACCATTGGCCACATTTAGGGTCTAAAGTGAGATCCATACCATCAATCGGTAGGCCTCACTTGGCCCATCATCAAAAAAATGAAATCTAGGCCTATGGAAACACCCACCGTTCGATCTTCTTAGTCCGATGGAATGTTGAACTCCTTGTGTCTCACTTTGATGGAGGCTGATGAGAAATGAAGGGCTAGGATTATGGATCTTGGGGTAGGAAGTGGGCCACACACAACACACTTTCTCTCTTGGAATTGCTTAGACATCCACTTTTTTTGCTTGGAAAATGTGTTGAGAGAGAGAGAGAGAGAGAGAGATGGTGGTTGTAAGAGAGAGGTGATGAGTGTGAGTGATGGATGTGAGTGATAGATGTACTGACATGAGAGTTGACTTAGGGTGGTTGCTTGACTTGGGGAGAAAGAAAGCATGGGTGTGTACTTTGATTAATTGATTGATTGATTGATGGGATGGGTTATAGAGATTCTCTTGGGTTAGCAAATGCGCGGCGTTTCTTCGAAATAAACGCGGGCCTATATCTCCTAGCTAGGGTATCGAATCGGTGTGCAAGACGTGACGTCGGAACCGTGGCGATAAGGCGGTCGCAATGGTACAAGTCTTGGATTAAGTCAACTCAAATCTATAGGATATGACTTAGGATAGTGCGCAAACATCGATTATAGGTCATAGGTTGCCGGAATTCGACGGGAAGTATTGCGGAAATCGACGGAACAGTACGGACTAGGATACGGGTCTTACACTGAGATCCTAGCAACTGGATACAATGATAAGATATGTCTCATGGGGTAAGTCAAGTGGGTATATAACAAGTGGGCTTCCTCACTCCCTTTATCTTGACAACTGGGCTTTCCTATGAGGGCCTGATGCGAATACAAGGCGGCCCTTGGTAGGATCCACACATCCAGAACTATGTAACCCTACAAACGGTCCTGCTCATCATCTAAGTGGGCCTCGGGTTTGGGTTACTAAGCTTGGACAAACACATGCATCTAGGTGGGCCACATTCCTATGGAAGGCTTGGTATGAACACAAGATGGGCTCCAAGGCTTGGGTGGTCTTACAGGGCATGGTGAAAAGTGTCATTATCAAATGGGGGCCCAACGGATTGGGATAGCCTAATCAAGGGAAATATGGGTAATATAATCATCAATGGGGGCCCAAACAGTTCGGGTTAAGCCCATTAAGGGGAGATGAGAATGTGCCTAACAATGGGCCCTAGGAAGAGTTACAATGTGGACATTTAACCATCATTGCTCTTACAACGTGGACATTAAATCATCATTGCTCCCAAGGCATGGCCCATTTAATATTAACTAGGAACATGGATGGGCATCATAAACATAATTACATACATCCTGGTGGAATCACACATCACAATGGGCCTCATATACATCACCTTGGGCCTCACACAAGGGATTTATATACATCGCATTGGGCCTCACTCATGGGCCTCATATAGATCACATTGGGCCTCATACTTGGGCCTCAAATACATCACAATGGGCCTCACTCATGGGCCTAATACACATCACAATGGGCCTAATACACATCATAATGGGCCTCACCACATAAGCCTCATATACATCATGATGGGCCTCATCATATAGGCCTCACATACATTGTTAAGGGTCAAATATTACATATTAGACCGCAGTTATTACCTAATTTTACGAACATGATACCGTTTAACGCCCTATTTTAATCATGTTTGTGCTGCAAGGTGAATTTAGAAGCCTGGACTTAAAAATGGTACTAAAAGCATAGGTTTAATGCTCATAAATCACCAAGGCAAGGGATGGACCCCAAGGGATCGAGATCGAAGAATTTACAAGCCAGAGATCCGAGAAAATTAAGTGATTGAATTTCAAGTGGCCTGAAAATCATCCTGAATGCAAGACCACAGGGTTCCCGTCATCCATTCCGCTCGAAACATTATATCTGGCATGAGGACCCCAAATTAATAGTAACGTCGAATTTCATCCATTAGATCCTTGTGGAAGTGGCCCAATGGATAGATCAGTCCATAAAACTCTGATCTCAAGCCTACCTGATATCTGGATATGCTTCAATGTTGGTCTCAGCCCCTTAAATAAGGTGACAAAATGGATGGATGGAGCGGATTTTATATATACATCACGAGTGGACCCCACTGGCAGCGCCAGTGCACTTGACGTGCACTGGACCAAGACCACCAGTCAACGGAAGGAGACCCGTCTCCTTCTCCTTCTCCAGCACGGACGACCAGCGGACGCACCACGTCGTCCGATTTTTAGCTAGTAGGCCCCACCCATCGTCCAAACGGACGATCTAGACCGTCCATTGCGTCCCTGGGGTAGGGACGACCCTAGCCATGGTGGCCTTTTGGCCCCATGCTCATGTAAACACGTGGATCGCTGAAAAACGCAGGATGAACGGCGAGTTGATTTAATAAAGTGGACTGCACTAAAACTCGAACAAAACCACTCCTTTTCGACTGAAATTTCTTCAGGAATCCAATGAACGGGGTGGATTTCGCCGAAAACATCACTGTGGGGCCCACCGAACACGTCAGCGCAAGAAAATCTCCAAAATACGCACGTCGACGCTGTCTCCTCCGTAGGCCATTCTGTGATCACAACAACGGTCGGATGCAAGATCCAAACCGTTCAAAAGCTTGGTAAACG
This sequence comes from Magnolia officinalis, assembly GCA_021015155.1. Lineage (NCBI taxonomy): Eukaryota > Viridiplantae > Streptophyta > Magnoliopsida > Magnoliales > Magnoliaceae > Magnolia > Magnolia officinalis. The sequence continues at coordinate 38,974,748 of JAJHSJ010000005.1, read as the reverse complement.
GGTTTTTACCCCAATCATGGAGCCAAAATTCATTTTTAAAGCGTCCATCATCCAAAAATCCACTCCAAACGCAAGTCAGCTGCGTTTTCTTCGTTGCACACATTCTCTTGCTACGTAAGGAGTTCTCCATCGCCCTTCGTGCCTATAAAAGGAAAGGAAAATGTAATGCCCCGAAAATAGAGGGTCAAGCAAAGCTCAACACCCGAGATCCGTCGCATCACTTATGCAACATAAATAATGATGATTAAATTTTGTCTGTATTAGTGCATTAAACATAAATGGGATTACACTAAATCAGCATATCATACTCCATAGATGATTAAATTAAGCAAGCGGAAGACTGTGATAGATATATAAAGTATATAAGTGGTTATAAACCCCCAAAGTATGATCATGTCACCAGGTTGAATATATACATGTTTGTTCTAAAATATACAAAATAACAAAGTGTAATGTCAAACTAATTCGTATCCCTATAATCTCGTCGATCAATACATGGTCTACGGAGACCCGCCTGATAGTTGCATATAGGAGAACTCATCCTCATCGTCGTAGAAGTCAGGCTCTGCTTCGTAAGTCTCGCCATCATTTGCAGCTAAAACAGAGTTTGGTTGGTGTTTTAAAACACCGTCCCAGAGTGGGAGTGAGTGATCAACTCAGTGGAGCTATAAGGCAAAGGTTAACATGTTATCAATTCAGTCAAGTAGTAATGATAAAGCAGTACAACAATCATGTCCTAAGTACTCTTGTTAATGCAGGAATGATATGCTATAATGATGCATGCCCTCGCCTATACTCCCTCAGCGACATCATCTTACGATCGCGCATAGCAAACTCCCTAAACGTGCGCTTCCTCGCCAAAGCACATGCAATGCAGTGCATGATCGTGTTAACCAAGTAATTTATTAAGCATATTCATACAGCAGATTCAGGAAGCTAAGGTACCTCTTTTTATATCATTTACCCAAATGATGATCCATCTAGGGTCGTCAATCCTAGTTAATCACATATGATAGGCAAGTTATAGGGCAACATCACCCCTAATTTAAAAGCAGTGGATAGGCAAGTTCAGGTCACTACGGGAGCTCGTCACCTCAATGTAGGCCTAGTTTATACTCGAGGTCACTACGGAAAGGCTCGTCACCTTAGCGTAGGCCGACAGCTCGAATACAGTGTCCATACACCACCATATTCGTCTCATGAGTTTGGGTTGCTCACTGGTCACTACGGGGAGGCTCGTCACCCAACGTAGGCTGACAGCTCGACCACGGTATCCCATACACCACTATGTCTGGCTCATGAGTCTTAGTGGATCATGGTACCAAGGTTGAAACGGTTTTACATTGGTAAGTGGTACCTTAGATTCAAGCAATAGCTTCCATACATGGTAAATATACAATAGGCCAATCGGGTTATTTGACAAGTTCGATTAGTACGAGCGCATGCTGAATTAATCGACATAGAGCAGATAAGCACTCCACGTGGCCTAACCACTGTCGATAATCGACATAAAGCGCAACGCATTCAATGTGGCGAATCTATTTCGGCCACTCAATCGGAATCCATTACCAATTGCCTGGACTTCGTAGCAGTCCCAATCTCACTCAATTGCAATAAGTAAACACATGTGATAGTCATAACAGTATTTAACAAACAATTCAAATACAATAATCATTTGAGCATTTTATCAAACACATAAAGCATACTACTTTACATAGGCATTTTTATACATAAATCACGTATATGAAATTAAGGTTACATGAAAGAATTTATACACATAAATAAGGTAGTTGAGAATCCTATCTAAACACCCTTAATAATGACAATTCATCGAACAATTTCTCATTCCGACATTTTATCAAACACTTAGCCTGCACATTACTACATACATGCCCTAACTTAGTTATAGCATATATTATAGCAAATCCTTTCACAAAGGAGTTGTCACACATACAACAAACATGCATCCTAGATTTATAGTCATGGCAAGTACAAATAATGATAGTAATTTCATTCAAACATTTCAACAAACACATAGAATACATTATATTTCGACATAGTTCATATATATGTGTAATACATGGGAAACGTCGTATCTAAGTACATGTGGCAGTAATCAAGTCTGTCATAAATCATTAACTGACATTGAAAGCCTTGAAAACCATAACATAAACATTTATAGTCCGCACCTTTCGTCGGTACTCTCGTTACGAACTCAGTTCGTACACCACGCCTTTGTCTAAGACACAACGACTACCTAAACACTGAAATATGTTAACTATTTCACCAATTTCTCTATTTGGATTCCTAAAACAGATTAGGGTTAGGATTTCTTACCCAAAAATGAAGTTGGATTCAACAATGTAGCGACACGGGAGAGATGATTCGGTACATGGAGTGGTGGGAGTGAATCCCAACAACAATCTACAGATCTCTCACTCTTCTCCTTACTCTTTTCTCATCTTTTCTCTCTTCTCTCTCCTAGGGTTAGAAAAAATCGTATGGAATGAGAGAGGGGTGGATTTAGGTCCTTATATAGGCCTAAAACTTGTCCAAATGGCCCCAAGGCCATGTTATACTTAGGTTATAGCCAAAAGGCGTCTGCTTCGGGCCAACGGAGCTCATCTGGAGGTCCATTGCTCGTATACGGCCTGAAGGAAGTTCCCTGACAATGGATCTATGTCAGGTTAAGGTTTCGGTCCGATTGGATTAGTGGATCAATCGTGGAGGACCCATTTCAATTCAACGGTCATCGTCACTTGATCAGGGCCACAAGTATACCAATGGGTGCAAGAAAATTTCCCTGATCCAAGGGTGTAGTTGGGTCAGAATCTAACGGTCTGAAACCTTAAATTTGGCCTGCAAGCGAACGGCCTAATCCACTTAAGTTTGAGTTCATTTTCTAAAAATATTCGTGTTTCTCACACACCTCGCTCCGGGCTCAAGTTGTGCGTTTCTGGATACTATTTGGACTCGATTCTCATGATGGTTGTCAAGCCCAGTAAGGTGGTCATAACCTTATAGTTTTGCTGTCATCGGACTTTCGACGCGCGGTCCAGGTCCGATACGGAGTTTCAATGCGCTCCCGAGAGCAACTGGGTTTTGAGACTGATCCTAAGTTTTTAGGAAAAGTTAAGTTAGTGATTCTAATAGTTTTGGGTCTTGCAGTTAGTATAGAAAGTGGTTCGAGCTAATTCGTCGATTAATTCAGTTTAGTACTTAATTAATTTTTGTCCAATTTTTAAAGGATTCGATCCTTAGTGATTTCTGCCTGAGGTGGTACTCGGGTCTTTATACAGATTTTTCCAAGAGATTACAGAAAACGTGGAGAGGGGCATTCAAAATATCCAGGGGCAGCCGTAGAGGCTAGAACGTGGAAGAGAAGAGAGAAACCGAAAAAGAGATAACGTGGGATGGCTCGGGGCTTGGGTTTCTTCTTCCTTAGTTTTCTTCCTTCGTTCCTTTATGTTCTTTAAGAGATTTTAGCCTATCATGTCTATGATAGGCTAAGCCTCTTAGCTAGTGATAAGAGGTGAAGCTTGTAGTGTGATGGGATTGGTTCTATGTCTTTGATTCATGCTTTACTGAACTGACTTTAATTATAGTTTGATTATGAGGAATATTCGTAGTTTTTAATGGTTTATTATGACTTAAATTACAATGGATCTGCGATAGCTTCGGGTATGTTGTTTATATTATAGGGATTGTGAACATGGGAGCCCTGTAGTTCGCCATCGTCTCATGGGCATGGTTGGATGATGGAACCCTTCCTAATGTTCATAAATTCCTTAGATTGGATGTGGATTGGTTAAGTTCTGTTGTTTGCTATATCTCATGGGCATGGTTTTGTGATGGAATCAATTCTAATTCTCATACCTCTCATCTCTTGAAAACTGGATCAAAGGATGTTTAGATTGGTTTTTAATGAAATATCTTCCAACTGGATGAAGATAGGACTCTGATTCTAGTTGTGTTTGTGAATCAAGCATAGATCTCCCTGATCTCTACAAGTGGATCCTTGTAATCCCTAATTTCCCACCTTTGAATTTTACAAGTTTTAGTTAAATTTATTCACCATTATTCTCTTACTTCTCCCTGATTTAGATTACGTCTTCGCCTAGTTCTAGTTCAAGTTACTTTCAGATTACGTACAAGGTTCAGTCCCTGTGGATTCGACCTCGGTCTTACCGAGATTATTACTACATCGCAACCCTATACTTGGGGTGTGAACATACATCACACTGGGCCTCATCATATGGGACTCACATATACATCAAGTTGGGCCTCACACAAGGGCCACAAATACATCATGATTAGGCCTGTGGGGTGGCCCAATTGATGGACGGCCTGGATTAAATACACATCACAATGGGCCTACAGGGCGACCCATTTAATGGACGACTCGGATTCAGTACATACAATAGGTGTGCCCCACCGTCCAACGCTGGACGGTGGAGAGGAAACACACACATTAAGGTGGGATCCACATGTTTGGACGGTGTAGATAATACTCATGCATCAAGGTGGTCCCTCGTCTAGGGACTGGACGGTGTGGATGCCACACATGTGGGCCCCACGTCCCAGAGATGGACGTTTTGGCTATAACACATACCTCATGATCAGACCCATGGGGCTTGTTGACGTTAATACAACAGTTATATAGGTGGGGTCCCCAGCAAATGGACGGTACAGATAAAACTCATACATCACATGGTTTTTTTTAGGAAACTACACAGCGTGAAGTCTATTTTAACAAACTGCATAAATTTGAGGCGGTTTCTAGAGTTTTCCAATTAGGTGCGAAAGTTGGAGTTCCACAACTATAAATAGGACTACCTAGGATGTTCCTAGGCATCTTCTAGGGTTTAAGGAGTGGAGCAAAAGGGTGGAGAAGTCGTCGCCAAGAGTTTTTCTTCTTCTTCCTTAGTTATTTTCATGTATGCTTCTAGGGTTTTAAATCCAATCATGTCTATGGTTGGCTAAACCTCTTAGCTAGGGCTAAGAGGTGAAGCTTGTAGCAAGATGAGATGTATCTATTGCTTTGATTCATGTTTATGTTGAACTCCATGGATTCTAATTTGATATTTAAGGAATACTTTCAGTTTTTAATGGTTTATTGTAATTCAAATTACAGTAGATCTGCAATATCTTTGAGTATCTTCTTTTCCTTATTTGAGATTGTGAAATTAGTAAGTCTTGTTGTTCACCATCGTCCCTTGGGCATGATAGGGTGATGGAATCACTCCTAATCTTCACAATTCTCCTGCTTTGAGATTATGGCATTGGTAAATCTTGTTGTTTACCATTGTCTCCTAGGCATGGTTTGGTGATGGAATCCCTGCTAATTATCATAGTTCTCCTTCATTGAGCATTAGGTCAATGGAAGTTCAAATTTTGTTTTATTGATATATTTTCAAATTGGATAGGATAGGACTCAAATTCTTATTGTGCTACTTGAATTAAGCAAGGGGCCTCCCTGAACACTACAAGTGGATCCTTGGCACCCTAGTTCCATCTTTAAATTCTTAGTTTTAATTACTTAATTTACAATTACTCTCTCAATCACTTCAAAATTAGGTTTACATCTTCTTCTAGTTCTACTTCTAGTTAACTTCAGAAACGCACAAGATCAGTCCATGTGGATTCAACCTCGGTCTTACCGAGATTATTACTACATCGTGACCCTACACTTGGGGTTTTGAATAAGTTTTTAGCACCGTTGTCGGGGATTGACGGTTGCATTTTCTGAATTTAATTAGTTTTGGAATTAGGTTAAGATTAGGATTTATTTACTTTCTACTTTTAGGTTAGGGTTCTTTCTAGTTTGTTTTTAGAAACTAACTTTTCTTTCTATTTTCATATTTAAAAACTTTCCTAATCTTTTTTAGAAACTAACTTTTCTTTCTATTTCCAGATTTAAAAACTTTCCTAATTTTTTTTAGAAACTAACTTAGCTTTTTATTTCTAGGTTTAGAAACTTTCCTTTCCTGTTTTTAGAAACTAATTTACTTTCCTTTTTCTGGGACAGAAACTTTCCTAATTCGTTTTTAGAAATTTTCTTAATCTATTTTTGGAAACTAATTTCCTTTCCTTTTTCTTTTTTTTAGAAACTAGTTTACTTTCTACTTTTAGAAACTTTCCTTTTCTTTTTTAGAAATAGGTTGCTTTCTTAGTTCCTTTTTAGAAACTAATTCACTTTCCTTTTTCTTCTGCAGGATCCCAATATAGAAACTTCTAATTTGGTAACTTCTTTCTATATCTAGATTTATATTTTCCTCTTTCTTTTTAGGTTTAAGTTAGATTCTGAAATTGAGGGCTGAGAGTGTTTCATGCCCAAATGGATCCGTGATAACACTCGACATCTCTTGAGTGAAGGAGGATTGGTTGAGGCGTTATCTATCCATCACAGGATTAGACACCACTCGAGATCCACAGAGTTAACTAAGTTATGGTTGCCAATCAACCAGTCAATCAACCTCCAAATCCACCTCAACCTAGGATTGAAGAAATCCAGGATGAAAATGAGGTGTATCAAGCACCCGTGCCTCGCACTTTACGAGACTATTTACAACCGGCGAGGGTGAGAACACCTTCATGCATGGTTTTTCCAGAAAATACGGGACATATGGATATCAAGCCGGGGGTGATCCAACTCCTTCCAAAATTTCATGGTCTTGAATCTGAAAATCCATATTTACACATGAAAGAGTTTGATGAGATCATAGCCACTTTATATTTTCTGAACGTGTCTGAGGACACCGTCAGGCTAAAACTCCTTTCTTTCTCCTTAAAAGGGAAAGCTAAGACGTGATTACATTCATTACGTCCACGATCTATTGGCAGATGGAATGACATGATAAGGGAGTTCATAAAGAATTTTTTCCCATATCATAAAACGAATACCCTTAGAAAATCGATCATAAACTTCACCCAAAAGGAAGATGAAACATTCTTCCAATGTTGCGAGCAGTTCAAGGATCTCGTCAACTCATGCCCACGACATGGTTTCAAAACTTGGCAAATAACAAGTTTTTTTTTACGATTAGCTGACTTCTTCCATGCGTCAAATGGTCGAGACAATATGCAATGGAGAATTCATGAACAAAGATGTCGATGATGTGTGGGATTATTTTGACAAGCTTGCTGAAAACACACAATCATGAGACATCTCCCCAAAATCTAGCACCACTTCTAAGCCTACTCAATCAAAGGAGGGGTGGAATTTATCTTCTGAAAGAAGATGATGATATAAATGCTAAAGTGGCTAATCTCACAAGAAAACTCGAGGCCATAGAACTAAAGAAGGATAAGGCTACGGAAACTGTTTGCGGTATTTATGCTTGTAACATTAACACAACTGAAAATTGTCCAACAATATCTGCTTTTCAAGAGGTACTGAATGACCAATCTAATGTCGTAAATAATTACCAAAGACCTTTCACTGGATCTACTTCAAATACATACAATCCTAGTTGGAGGAGTCATCCAAATTTCAGTTTGAGGAATGGACAAATTGCTACTCCTCAAGGATTCTCTAATCAAATTTTAAATCAAGGGAAACCTCAAGAGGATCCGATTCTTAAGCATCTTCAAAATCAAGAGCGTTTCAATCAAGGTATGTTACAAGCCTTTCAAGACCTTACAAAAACCATATAAGGGCTTAATACAAAAAAATGTGATTGGGGAAAAGGGAAACCTTCCAGCTCAACCTCTTCCCAATCCAAAACAGCAATATGAAGTCAGCGACCTAAGATCTTCAAATCAAATGGAGCAAGATAAGTCTATCACCATTCTTAGGAGTAGGAAAATAATTGACAAATCTATTCCGGTAAGGGCTGAAAATTCTAAGGACCCGAAAATAAATGAAACTAATAGACCTAACAACACTCCACATGAGTTAGAATCGGAACCTCAAGGCAAGCCGATTGCTCCATTTCCCCAACAGTTGATTGCACCAAAGCTTCTTTCTAACTCTCAGGACATTTTAGAGGCGCTGAAACAAGTAAAGGTCAACATTCCACTACTGGATGCCATTAAACAAATACCTTCATATGCCAAATTTCTGAAAGACTTGTGTATGACTAAAAAACGGCAAAATATTCAAAATAAAATCTTTTTAACAGAAAGAGTGAGTGTCATCCTAAACCAAGATGTGCCATAAAAGTACAAAGATCCTGGTAGCCCAACCATCTCTTGTGTAATTGGGAATTACTGGATTGAGCACGCACTTCTTGACTTAGGAGCCAGCGTAAATCTGATCCCATACTCGGTTTATGAACAACTGGGTCTAGGTGAATTAAAACCCACCTGGACCACATTACAACTTGCTGATCGCTTAGTTCATGTACCGAGAGGGGTAATAGAGATGTGTTGGTCCAGGTTGACAAATTCTACTACCCAGTAGATTTTATCATCCTGGATACTCAACCCATCGTAGACATGAACACTCAAATTCCTGTCATCTGCCCATTCCTTGCTATATCAAATGCAATCATAAATTACAGGAATGGAGTCATGAATCTATCTTTCGGGAATATGATATTAGAGCTCAATATTTTCTTCAATATGAACAAATAGGCGGAGGATGATGCGATACCCACGACATTAACATGATTGATTAGTTCGTGAAAGATAGAACCCTGATAACCTTATCCTCTGACCCTCTAGAGACGAGCTTGGCACACTCCCATGATTTGGATGATGATACAATTAGGGAGACGGGTGTCATACTTGATACTGTGTCGGTATTTGAAGTTAACCGGTGTGAGGCCACAATTTGAAGAATTGCCCCAAACTGATGTAGTGCCTCTACCATCTAACCTCAAGGCACCGAAGCTTGACCTAAAACCTTTGCCCTCTTATTTGAAATATGTTTATTTAGGTCAAGATGAGACATACCGAGTGGTGATTTCTTCCCACCTGGAGCAAGAACAGGAGAGTATGCTTATCTCTACTCTCATTGAGCACAAAAGAGCCTTTGGATGGTAGATTGCGAACCTCAAGGGAATTGACCCTTTGATTTGTACTCACCGCATTCATCTCAAGGATAATGCGAAGACTTCCCAGCAACCATAACATAGACTAAATCCAAACATAAAGGAAGTGGTTAAGGCCGAGGTTTTTAAGCTATTAGATGTGGGTATCATATACCAATATCCGATAGTCAATAGGTGAGTCCAACTCAGGTGGTTCCTAAAAAGTCAAGAATCACCATCGTAGCCAATGCCGACAATGAACTCGTGCCAACTAGGATCACTACCGGTTGGAGAATGTGCATTGACTACAGAAAGTTGAATACCGTCACGAGGAAAGACCACTTTCCTTTGCCCTTCATCGATCAAATTTTGGAAAGGCTAATTGGTCATTCCTATTACTATTTCCTTCATGGATATTCGGGCTACAATCAGATCGAGATAGCCTTTAAAGATCAAGAAAAGACGACATTTACATGTCCTTACGGCACCTTTACTTACCAAAGGATGCCATTCAGACTATGTAATGCTTCCACCACTTTTCAGCGATGTATGTTGAGTATTTTTTCTAATATCATGGGGTAATATTTAGAGGTCTTCATGGATGACTTATCGGTCTTTGGTCCATCCTTCAGTGAATGTTTGGAAATTTTGAAAATTGTGCTGAAGCAATGTGAGGAAAAGAATTTGGTACTTAATTAGGAGAAGTGTCACTTCATGGTTCGTAAGGGAATTGTCCTGGGACATATCATCTCTTCCAAAGGAATTGAGGTAGATAAGGCTAAGATTGATCTTATCTCCAACTTACCTCCACCCAAGAACATACATGACGTGCGATCCTTCTTAGGACACGCCAAATTTTACAGAAGATTCATAAAGGACTTTAGTTACCTTTCTCATCCTTTATGCAATCTACTTCAAAAGGATGTACCATACGAGTAGACTGAGCAATGTCAGGAAGCTTTTTCTAAGCTCAAAGGCATGTTAACCACCGCACCTATCATGCAGCTACCTGATTGGAGCATTCCTTTTGAACTTGTGTTTGATGCGTCCGACTATGCTCTTGGGGTGGTATTAAGTCAGAGAAAATATAAGAGGCCCTACGTTATACATTATGCAAGTAGAACCTTAAATCCTGCCCAAGTGAATTACACTACTATGGAAAAGGAACTCTTAGCCATAGTATTCGCTTTAGATAAATTTAGGTCTACCTGATTGGATCCAAGAGCACAGATCATGTGGCGCTCAAGTATCTTCTTTCTAAGAATGATGCTGAGCCCCGCTTGATAAGATAGATCCTTCTACTCCAGGAATTTGATTTAGAAATAAAAGATAAAAGAGGAGTAGCAAATGTAGTGGCTCACCACCTTTCCCGCCTTGATCTCTCTGATGCCCTTGAGACGACACATATAAATGACATGTTCCCTAATGAACAATTGTTTAAAGTCTCTCAATCACCTTAGTTCGTAAATATTGCTAATTATCTTACCATAGGTTCCACGCCGACTGATTGGACTGTACAAGATAAAAAGAAATTATTTGCCGAGGTACGCAAATTCTTCTGAGATGATCCGTATTTATTCAAATATTGCCTAGACTAAATCTTAAAGAGATGTGTGTCAGACAATGAACACCAAAGTGTCATCTCCTTTTGTAACTCTTAGGCCTGTGGTGGTCACTTTTCTGCTAAAAAGACCACGGCCAAAATTTTGCAGTGCAGCTTTTATTAGCCCGCTATGTTCAGGGATACTCATGAGTTTTGCAAAGCTTGTGAGCGTTGTCAAAAATTGAGAGTATTGTCCCGTAGAAATATGATGCCTTTACACCCCATTCTTATCATAGAAGCATTTGATTGTTGGGGCATCGATTTCATGGGATCATTCCCCCAATCCTTTGGAAATTTATATATTTTGCTAGCAGCAAACTATGTCACTAAATGGGTCGAAGCGATCCCATGTCGGAACAATGACCATCAAACCGTCATTAAATTCTTTTAAAAAAAACATCATTTCCCGGTTCAGAACGCCTCGAGCCATCATTAGTGATGGAGGATCACGCTTTTGCAACAGGCCATTCACAAATTTAATGAAGAAATATGGCGTCTCTCACAAAGTGAGCACTCCATACCACCCACAAACAAGTGGGCAAGCTGATATTTCCAATAAAGAAATTAAACACATACTGGAAAAAACGGTTAACCCTGACCACAAGGATTGGTTAATCCGCTTGACCGATGCTTTATGGGCTTACCATACAGCATTTAAGACTCCTATTGGAATGTTTCCCTTTAGACTTGTCTATGGGAAGGCTTGCCACTTACCTGTGGAGTTGGAACATAGGGCTTACTGGGCGATTAAAAATTTGAACTTTAATTTGGACAACTCTGGCTCGCTACACAAACTTCAATTGAATGAACTTGAGAAATCTGGAACGATGCATACGAGAACTCGAGAATTTACATGGATAGAATGAAGGTGTTTCATGAGCAATACATTCTTTAAAAATCATTCACAACAGGTCAGAAGGTCTTTTTGTACAATTCTCGATTACATCTCTTTCCAGGTAAACTTAGATCTCGTTGGACTGGCCCTTTCACTGTTACTAATGTCTATCCTCATGGGGCCGTCGAGATTCGGAATCCAAACAATGGCAATGATTTTAAAGCGAATGGACACCGTTTAAAGCCATTTGTTGAAAATTTTGATTTAGAGGAATGTCCATACCTCTGAATGATCCTGTTTACCAGGATTGACCTCCTAGTCTGACGGAGGTGTAATTAGGCTTACTGTTATTCGCTATTTAGGATAGTTTACTTTTCGCTATTTTAAGATAGTTTGCTCACTATCTATTCGAGACTTTTGTGCTAACCCATCTTCGTACTGAGATCATTGGAAAAGCCTTAAAATTCCTTCTTCAGGTACTATCTTTCCATCACTCCCCTTTTCTTTTCGTTGCCTCTCTTGCATTACATGCTTATTTCTTTTACATTGATGACAATGTAGATTTTAGGTTGGGGATGGGGGATTAGGTTACCTAATCAGTTGTTCTCCTAGTCTTTGAGCAAAAATTGTGGAAAAAAAAAGTGCAAAAAATTGAAATTTTTTTGAAAAATAGAAGTATAAGATGCTTAATGTTGATGATTTATATCCCTTGGATTCAGTTACTTGGAGATTTCAAAGTTAAGTTCGAGTTATTAATCCATGAGTAGAAGTTTTAAACATTGATCGAGTCATGATTTCACATGCCACATCTAGCAGTTACATTAAAGGTTCAGTCAACATTGAATTGTTAACCTGGTGATTATTTAGCATGAAAGGAACCCACCTGGAGAATTTGTCCATCATGTTTAAAAATAATAATAATAATAATAATACCTAACTAAAAAATAGTTGTCTTCGAAAAGGCCACCTATTAAAAATCTTTAAAAAGGTTAACATAACGTGAAAGTCATCGATGGAAAAATTAAAAGTTGGAGGAATAAAAGAGGGAATTAAAAGATGAATTGTAAGGCAAGTTTCGGTTTAGGTTTTGGTTGTCTTGAATGCTCTTTTAATTATCAATGTTATCATGAAAGTGAAGAATTGAACCTTCACCCATGGAACTTAATGTTTGGAATTGTTTTAATTGGAGGATTAATGCTTTGAACTTGATTATGAAACTTACCGAGTGCTAGAGTTTAAGAGAAGGTAATGCACAACATTGACGTATTTTAGAATTCTATTATCTGAAATTTTTTAAAACCACTTGAGCTTATAGAAATTATCCAGTGGTTCTCGAAATATTTTCTGCATACTTTGCTCGAGACTAGCAAAATGCTGGTTGGGAATTGTGTTGAGGGTCAAATATTGCATATTATCCCCCATTTATATCTTGGTTTTATAAACATGATAATGCTTAATGTTCTATTTTACTCATGTTTGTGTTGCAAGGTGAATTTATGAGCTTGGATTGAAAAGTGTGCTAAAAGCATGGATTTGATGCTCAAGAATCACCAAGGCAAGGGATGGATCTTAGGAGACCAATATTGAAGAATTCACATGCCAAAGTCCAAGAAAATCAAGTGAGGAATGAAGAGAATAAAAGATTTAAAGTGAAGAAAATAAATACTAAAATCGTCCTGAAAAAGCATATTCTAAAACTCTGGGTCATTTTGTGAAATTGCGCAGAGTGAAGTTTATTTTGAAAAACTGTGCAGAATAAAGTCTATTTTAGCAAAATGAGTAAATTTGAGGCGGTTTCTAGAATTTTCTAACTAGGTGTGAAAGTTAGAGTTCCACAACTATAAATAGGACTCTCTAAGATGTTCATAGGCATCTTCTAGGGTTTAAGGAGTGGAGCAAAAGGGTAGAAAAGCGGTAACCAAGAGTTTTTCTTATTCTTCCTTAGTTGTTTTCATGCTTTTTTTTAGGGTTTTAGATCCAATCATGTCTATGGTTGGCTAAACCTCTTAGTTAGGGCTAAGAGGTGAAGCTTGTAGCATGATGGGGTGTTTCTATTACTTTGATTCATGTTAATGTTAAACTCCATGGATTCTAATTTGATATTTAAGGAATACTTTCAGTTTTTAATGGTTTATTGTGACTCAAATTACAGCAGATCTGCAATATCTTTGAGTATCTTCTTTTCCTGATTTGAGATTGTGAAATTAGTAAGTCCTGTTATTCACCATCATCCCTTGGGCATGGTAGGGTGATGGAATCCTTCATAATCTTCACAATTCTTCTGCTTTGAGATTATGAGATTGGTAAATCCTGTTGTTTGCCATTGTCTCCTGTGCATGATTTGGTGATAAAATCTCTGTCAATTATCATAATTCTCCTTCATTGAGAATTAAGTCAATAAAAGTTCAGATTTAGTTTTATTGATATATTTTCCAATTGGATAGGATAAGACTCTAATTCTAATTATGTTACTTGAATCAAGCAAGAGGGCTCCCTGATCACTACAAGTGGATCCTTAGTACCCTAGTTCCCATCTTTAAATTCTTAGTTTTAATTACTTAATTCACAATTACTCTCTCATTCACTTCAGAATTAGTTTTACATCTTCTTCTAGTTCTACTTCTAGTTAATTTCAGGAATGCACAAGATCAGTCCCTGTGGATTCGACCCCGGTCTTACCGAGATTATTACTACATCGCGACCCTACACTTGAGAGAGAATCATAATAACATAAAAGCATGTAAAAGGTAAGATAAATCATATCAACTTAAATTAATGTAAGCTTAAAGGAATCTCATACCTTAGCCTTAGATCTAAACCATATGTAGATATCTATGTAGGAAAGCTTCTACATAAAAAGCTTCCACATGAATCACGACATCGCTTGAGCAAGAGGGAGACACTATACATATGGAGAAGGAAGAGGGCATCTAGGCTTCTCTCTCTCTCTCTCTCTCTCTCTCTCTCTCTCTCTCTCTCTCTCTCTCTCTCTCTCTCTCCTTGGATGTTTAGGAGGTGGGCGTGTTAGTGGAGAGGGGACGCACCTCCTTTTATAAAGGAGTGGGCGTGTGAGAGGGGTGTGTTTCCCATCCCACTTGGATTGGGTTTCTCCAATTTACCCTTTTCTGACGATCTTTCTTTTAATCTAATTCGTCCATTGTGTCAGGGTCGTCGAATAGAGTCGTGGTATATAATTTTCTTAATAATCTGAAATTTAGATTGGCCTATCTTGAAAATTCTCCTAACGGGTGCCAAAACTAACTTGATCTCAATTAACGGTCCACATTAAATGATCAAGGCCCAATTTTGGAGCGAACGTGTAGTCATGATAGGAAAATGGTTGGACAAAATTTGGTGGTTAATCGATGGTGGAAAAAGCCTAAATCTAAAATTTCACCTTTTGTACCAAAAGGAATTAACTGGCTTCAACCTTCAACGGTGTAGGATCATAGATCGAGGCCTAAATATTGTATAACCCCATAGTCATATGAGACCAAAGTGTGGTCCAAATTTGAGTTGTAATGGATGGAAGAAAGTTGTTAAATCGAAAGATCCAGATTTATGAGTTGGTAGGCCTTGACAGGATAACTTCGTGCTTAAGAAAAAGCCTACCAAAGTGGGGTCTTCGTATTTCATACTTGGTCCATATGATAGGCAATCCAAGTCGTTCATATGAAGGAAAATATCCCACTACGACTACCCACGAGGTTTCTTCACTCGATGGACACCAAAATCAACAATTAAGGGGCTGATTTATCAATTGGGTCACTTTTACAATAATCTAAGGGCCAACATTTGACATGTATGGTTAATTTATGATACATAGGCATGGTATAAAATTTTACATCAAACAGATCGTGGGAACCATGTGATCTAGAATTCAGGGGTCTAGGTTAATGAAATCTTCATAATTATTGCTGATATGAGAGTTTTGGAAAATCTAATGGTTCTACATAGTTATAGGCATGTTTTTAAGTAATTCTTACAAAAGAAGTTATATCTAAATCATTATGAATAAGGAATTATTCACTAAACTAATTAAGGGAATGTACATATATCAACCAACATAATGAATGGTCAGATGACATGTTAAAAATAGAAAAACTTAATGGTTAGTACTCTGATCATGTATGTAAGTGGGTGTACGGTCAGTTTTGTAAATGGATGATCACAAGTGAGTTGTTGGAGTGATCAGGAGGTAGAACATGTATGTCATTAGATTTAAGTAACTTATTCACATGTATAAGTTTATTATATTATAATTTTGATGGTGGGTTAAGCATATTAATAGGTAGCGAACAAGATGAATGGATCAGAATCTCAATTGGATATGTGTACGAGTGGATGCTGAGATCAAGTATATAGTTTACTATGATCAGGTGGTCCAAACTCATAGTGGACGATCAGATATCTTTACCTAGCGGTGAATAGTTGACTGAACAGTTGGTTATGATGGACAGGTGAGAATACTTGAGCATATAATGATCCTATTTCAAAATCAGCGGCTAGATGGCTTGATCTATGAATGGAGATTAATTCCAACAGTCAAATTCATGTTGAAGAATGGACGTAAAGTTAGGATAGCTAGATTGGTATCGTACACATGTAGATAATAAGTTAAATTTGGTGGTAACATTCGAGAACTTTCAATACTCGGGTATTGAAAAGTTCGGGGTGTTACATCATTAGTCAACAAAAACCATCCCTAGCCCATGCAATGATCCATACTACTCCATCCCTCTCTCATTTTTCACATCCCCTTCCTACCCCCCTCTATTTCCCTTCTTCCATCTATAACCCTTGTATCTCTACAACTACCATAAGCACTCCCAAGCCCTATACGTATTCACCAGTGGTAGCTAGGAAGAAAGTGAGAGGAAATAGAGGAGAAGAAAAAAGATATTAGGAAAGAAAGAGAGTGAGTGAGAGATAAAAATAATAATAATAAAATGATTAAAGAGAAAAGAGAGAGTATTTAAGAGGGATTAGAGAATGAGCTTGAGAGGAATTTTGAGGGTTAGAGGAGTCTAGGAGGAGCAAGGACCATTCAAGCCGTCCGATCAATGATCTGGCCCGATTCAACTGTCCATCATCACTATGAGTGCAAAGGAGGACAAACTCTCCATTTTTCCTTATTTTCTTTCATTTTTCATCGGCCTACAAGGGTGGGACCCACTTGGTGTATGTGATAATTGTGTGTGGAGGGCCCCATAGCGGCGGGGGCCCATCCATTGGCCGATCTCTTCCTTCCTTCTTCACTCCTCTATCTTTTATTTACTGTTGTGGACCATTGTGGGGCCCATAAGTGAGTCACACTTTGAAATAATGTGCCCTGCATGCTATCATAACATGGACCACCTTGTGTGGCTCGCCGTGATATTTATTTTCTATTCAACTTGTCTTTAAGATCACACAGATATGAATGAAGGAAAGCTTAAGGATCAAGTTGATCTAAGGCATTTTGGGCCTACCATGAGGTGGCTAAACAGATGGATGGAAAGAATTGTCCATACGTGGGCTCACTTAGAGGCAAATCAGTGTGTATATATAACAAAAACAATAAAATAAATAAATAAATAAATAAATAAATAAGAGAATGGTTACTGGCTGTCCAGCTACCACAGGGCGGAAGGGTGAGCAAGGGCCCAACTCGTGGGGACCGCCACGATGCATGTGTGTCGCCTACCATATATTTCTCCATATCATTTTAGATCATGGTCCCAAATTTGAGCCAGATCCAGATTTCGAGTGGGCCACACCATAGAAAATAGTAGTGATAATGACACCGACTATTAAAATTTTATAAGGCCCACTGTGGTGCATGTGTATATTAGAACATGCCAAAGACAGGGCTTTCAGGATCCACGATGAGCTGGAAAACCCGATGGACGGTTTGGATCTTGCAAATGGACCTCACATAAATGATAATTTACAAAACAAACTGTACAATGGAAAATGATTCGCGTCCATGGAACGTGAGGCGGTTGAAACCCTCCTTGGGAGGGAGAGGTGGTCCCACTCATGGGGCCCCACCGTGATGTATATGTTCAATCCACGCCGTCCATCCATTTGGCCAGGTCATTCTACTCCTTGGGCCCAAAATTGAGACCTATCCAGATCACAGGAGATCCACACCACAGGAAACGGTGGGGACAATGATATCCACTGTTGAAACCTTCCTAAGCCCTGCCATGGTGTTTATTTACCATCCAACCATTTTCCTAAGGTCAAGTGACTTAGGGGGAAGGGAAAACACGAACATCACTTTGACCCAAAGTTTTTGTGGACCCACCACTGTTAGAAACAGTGGTAACCACCTACCATTAAAACCTCCCTGGAGCCCACCACCATGTCCGTGCCAAATCCACTCAGTCCATCCAATTTTTTGCCAGGGCCTCCCGGAAGTGGGGCCCACTCTGGCATATATCCCATGGGTCCATCACCATCTATCTATTTTCCTGGCCCATACAAAATGTGACAGATCCAAATCTCAGCTGGACCACACCGTCGGAAACAACGTCATTGAATGTCCACCGTTGAAACCTCTGAAGGGTTCACCGTCAGTTTATTTGCCATCTTACCTGCTGAGTCCTGGTTGAAGGGAAATCACAAATATTATCTTGGTCCAAGTAGTGGAACCACTTCAAACATTGGTGAATGAGTGTCACCATGGAAACCTCTACGAGGATCCAAAGTGATGTCTTTCTTACATCCATGTCAGTGCATCTATTTTCCATCTCATTTTTGGAGTGGGTCCAGTGCATCTATTTTCCATCTCATTTTTGGAGTGGGTCCACCATATCATGGCCCACGTGAGGCATGTGAAATCCACACCATCCATTCATTCTTCCCATATCATTCCAATGAGTAGATCCAAAGCTCATCTAGGATCGCACACCACAGCTAACAGTATGATTCAACATCTACTATGGAAATTTTTCTTACGTCCACTGACTGCTGGGCCATGTTGGCCATCATGTGGAGCCCGCAATGGACCCTTCCATGACATATGTTTTATCCAGGCCACCAGTCCATCGCCCACTGTGATGTGAGGTGACCACCTTGTGTGTGTTCCATCCGCACCGGCTAGGGAGCCAATCCTGCTGGATATTGTCCAACATGTGGAGCGCCCTATTAGCCAGTGGACATGGCCCACTGTGAGGACCCACCTTGCTGATGTGCTGTATATCTTGGCCATCTTGTCAGCTCGTGTAAGAGCTTGAGCATGATAACTGGGCACAACCAAATGGACCACCCTTCGTGGGTCAGTGGAGTTAATGATGCCCACCATTGGAACCTTTTTAAGGGCCTACCGTTAAGTGTGTATTGTGCCCACACCATAGGCACTACCTTAGTGCGTGTATGATGTTCATACCATGGGCCGTCTTGTTATACGAGTTGTACGTGGACTATGGGTCCAACCTTATTGTATGTATGGTATTAGCACCGTAGGCCCATTTTTTTGTATGCGATATATCCGAGTCGTCCGACCTTGGGACCCATCCTTATTTTGGGTCCTACACATTGTTTATGATTTAGCCCATGTAGACCCATATTGTTGATGGTGGGCCACTCTCTAAGGCCTTGTCTGGGGGATAATTGTAAGGCTCACTTTGATGTACGTTTTGGGCCTACTATGATCATTAATTAGTGGATCTTACAATTCGTCGCCTTATTTGGATGTCGATAGTTGTATATTTTGGCTGCTTATGTTTGGGCTTGTGGGGTTATTAAGTGGGCCCATTGACTTGAAAGCCCACTTAGGTGTAACTCTCTAGGGCTCGTTAAACTTGATTTCCATTCCAATAGTGATGGGGACATCATACGCACACGCGCACGCACGTCACCCCCCTACGCACGTACATACGAAGAAGGAAGGCCCACCGTCAATCTGGCTCGATGACGACGTCCAGGGAGGGTCTCCTAATTAGAAGACGAAGTTTGGTTCAAAAGAGTGGGCCCAATAGTCAAGTAAAGCCTATCGTGGGAGCTTATGATCATGGCCCACTAGTTGGATTGATCTCATACTTTAGGTCTTGCTTATTGATATTATTTAGAACATCATAAATGCTTTAGATTTCTTTGTTTGGTTTTTATTTTAGTTTACTTCATCGCCAAGTAATAAGTTGCGCACATGGCGCGAATTTTGGAGTATAGGATTTTTCTATAAATAGGCACCCCTTGTAGCTCTTTTGATTCATTGAAGATTAATAAAAATTCTACGTTTTCCTACTCTCTGAGTCGTGAAGCCTAATTGGGTGCGAAGCTCTCCCTTCATAGAAAGGTTAACTACTGTGGTGCGAAGCTATCCCGATTCGTTCCATCCATCGTCATCTCTACTACCCATCTTCTACCATCCCTTCTTCTCATCTTACCCCATCATCTACACTTCGAATCAATCATCTATTGCAGCAATTCTCCTCCCCATAACATAATTGCAGAATCTGATCCTACAGAAGGGCTGAAACTTCGGCGGAGCACCACGCACAAATCGCACATCGGATCGAGCTGAGATTTGGGGATTTTGGAGTCCATCCCTGGCCGACTAGGGCCAAGGTGACCTTTTTCTAAATAGTGGGCCCCACACACATGTGGCCGAGATCACACACATGTGCGTCTGGGTCATTGTTGTTGTCTATGTGTGCAGTACTTATCTGGTTCGTCTCTCTCCTCTCTTTCACTCCACTTTCACCTAAAACCCCTAAATCTAACCATAAATTACTCAAATCTCCAATTTTATGCCCATTTTCTTACCCTAGGGTTCCTTAATTTGAAATTGGTGAATCCCTTGGATTAGGGACTGATTACTATGCATGTGTGGATGATTATCTCTTATCTTTGAGCATCGTTTGGTTCATAATTTTTATTGATCCAGCCCTATCATGTGTAGGCTTGGACCCGCATAGATTCCCCTTAATTGAATGTTTGGACTTTCATGTGGGATATGGAATTTGTGTAATTGTTTCTGAACTAATGATCTTAAGCCTGAAATCTCGCATATCATATTTAATTTTCATGTCCTGCATCAAATTAGTATCAAAGCGAGAGGTCTCGGGTTCAAGACTCCTCACCGGGGGTGATTAATGCAGGGACATTTTCACACTGGGCTCGAATAGGGTCGCTTGTGGGATGCAGGGACACACTAGGGGTAGGTGCGGCCCACGGAGGAGGTCTCGTGTTCGAGACTCCTCACCAGGGGTGATTAATGTGCATTTCACACCGGGCTCAAGTGGGGTAGCCTGTGGGATGCGGGGACACACTTGGGGTGGGTGGCCCATGTGATTTGGGGCCCACGAATGGGGTTCGGCTGAAGTCTTAAAACCCATGAGATGTGGAGCCTGTGCCATGAGATAAAGGGATTAATTCTCTATACTCTAACAGTTCGAGCTTTTAGAGCGAGTGGTTAATTGTCCTGCATCAAATAGGTTCCACCTATTGTGAATAAAGCATTTTCCTTATCACGTGGTGCAATGTTTTATATTTGTGTTGGTAGGACAATTCCTTGATTATTTGTGGCAATACATTAGTGATTGGTGCAAAATTTACGCTTATATTTGCTATAGCACTTTCTTTACATTGATGCGACACCTTCTTTATATTGAGTATGCACTTACTCCATACTAGATGTAGCATTTATCTTACTCATGATATAGCTTTGCTCTTATGTTTGGTATAATACTTCTCTTACGCTTAATACAGTATTATGTTATCATATCTCATCTGCATTATATTTGTGTGACTTGGATGATGGCTATTTCATTATTTTTGTCTTGGCTATGCGTGGCAAGGCCGCATTGACGACCTTACAACTTAGGGCATTTTCTGGGGACCCATATGAGATGGGGCCACCCTGCATGTATGTATGGCTTGCATGATATGGTTGCATGACTCGGATGATGGACTCATGCTTTCACACATTGTATGATGCATTTGCATCAACACCCTAACGACATCGGGGTTGTGGCCATCACAGGATCAGCATGGTTGGCAGCTTGAGTATGGATATCGGAAATCTGGTTACGTTTATTGGTCATGTAGGATGTCCTTGGGTGAGTGTCCCTAAACCCTGTGGGCCACATGATGCTCCAACATTGAGACTAACTGGATAATATGAGTGCCCAAGTGCCAAATACCAGTAGGTTGTGTCTCCCACTGTGTTGTGATCGGTTGGAATGGATTATGACCTTATCCGCCCGGGTGAAGGGCGCTATAAGCTAGGTTGATTCTGACCAGCTCTGAAATTGGTCTACTATCGGCGAGCTAGGTAGGGATTGACATATCACTGATGAGGTGGATAGTGAGGTCTCTTCCACTCACTGGGTCATGCACGCGATGGGGCGGCAGACCAATGTTACAGTGTATTAGATCCCGATAATTCCATATGGGAACCGTACTAAGATGTGGATTAGACGTTAGGATTGGCATGTTATATTGCATCTTTAGCATATGACATTTGGCCTTGTAGGCCTCTGCATTGCATAGCTAAGTATGGCTGGTAGTATTTATGGACTTGTCAGTCTAAGCCTACATCATTACACTTACTCTGACATTTGAATAATTGACACATGCATTGCGCGCACGCACGCACTCTCTAAGCTTCGTAGTAAGCTTACTCACGTTTTTTACGTGCAGGTTACGCTATACCGCATCAACATTGAGACACGAGCATGTGTCTGATCTTTTGGACTTTTGTTATATTATGTATATTTCCATTCCAACACTATACTTGAACTGATATTATAGTGAAAATGTGATAATGTCTTTAGTTTTGGTACACTTGTAGTTATGCTCATGTACAAAAAAATATATATATCCTGAAAATCCTCATTGTGGAATCCCAGGATTGGAACCTGGAGTGTGGGAGCTAGGAGTTGAGAATGGAGTCTAGAATGGGGTACTACGTAGGTTGTCACCGCCGGATTCAAAGCTTGGGAAGTCTGTAAGCCCATTCATCGAGTTTGAGGCGTGACAATATGCCCCCTCCCTCTATACACCAAAACGCTGTCAAAAAGTTAACAGATAATCGGATGACATGGCAAGTGGTTATCCAATTACCGCTTCGACACCAATTTAAGCCAAATTTTGCCACAATCATCCCCTGACCATCAAAAGATTAAAAGAACTATTTGTGTGAGAAGGAAGGATCTATTGAGCAGTGTAATCATCATGGCCCACCAAAGGCCCATTAGTAAAAACAAAGTAGAAACTAAACACAAGAGCAATAAAAGCAAAGAAAGATTTCATGAAAAATTCAATATATAGTATGTCACAAAAAGAAAAGACAAAAGAGAGCAAGACTACTACCTCTAGTCTAGTATAACCAGCAGGTAACGAGAAAAAAGGGAGAAGAAATGTGAGATTTTTATGAGATGGAAGAATCTCGGGAGAAATTAGGAATCTGCGAAAAAAAAAAAAAAAGACAAAAAAGGAGGAAATGAGAAGAAATTTAAGAAAAAAGGAAAAAAGAGAAAATGGAGAAAAATAAAAAAAGGAAGAAAATTCAAGAAAAAAAAGAGAGAGAGAATTCAAGGAAAATAGAGAAAAATATAAAAAATTTCAATAAAAACCGATCTCGATCTCAACCATTAGATTGTAAAACGACAAAATGGATCGTCTTGAAAAAATAAAAATATATATCCCCAACGGAGTCAATCTCGATCACAACCGTTAGAGTGCGAAACGACGGATCATATCCTTTTTCAAAATTCACAAAAAAAGATTTTTTTAATAAAACTAATTTTTTGTATATAGTTCCAATAAAACCAGATCAGTCGAAAGATCCACGGAACCTCTAGTGGGCACAACAGACTAGACATATTCCAAATATATATATATATATATATATATATATATATATATATATATATATATATATATATATATAATATATATATATATATATATATATATCTTCGCAATAAAAACCTTCAGATCATTAATCTATGGGTAGGGACCTTTTAAGAAAATCCTAACATAATTATTCCTAATAAAACCGACCTTAACCATCTCCACTATCCCTAGTGAAAGAAGGACCAAACTTATTCAAAATTCTAAAAAATTGAAGGCCAAAATAAAAACCGAACGACGAAGCCCTCCCACGAGATCGGACGGATCTTTTCCGCGGCCTAGGAGAAATTTTCTAAAAAATAATAATAAAAAAAAAATCGTTGCAATAAAATCCCCAGGGAGTGTAACTCCTCGTGTGGGATAGTTTTCAAAATAAAAATTTTAATAAATATTGCTCGACATCTAAGGCACTAGGGGGTCTCCTATACCTCTCAATGGCATCTACAGCAATAGCAAAATAAGATTCAACCTATTATGGTTTCCCCAGGAGTTGTCGAATCCGTATGCGATACAAGCACATTTGTCCTAGATTTCAATGTCAGGATGGTCGAGCAACGATGAAGTGCAATGCAAGTGATGGTGAACTCAATCCAACCCTGATCAGAATAACCATTTCAAAAGAGTGGGAAAGATCAGTTGTAATCGATGTATCGAAATCAAAACACTTCATGGAAAAAAGGTCACCCGCACATACCTAGTCCGAGATGTTTGGAAAGTATGATCGAGTCCAAATCGGCGTAGCGATTTCCTCGTAAGGCCGCAGAAAGCGCAGGGCAGCTAATCACTTTAACGATCAAATGGAATAAGTACTCCTAGGGTGATCACGTACTAAAGAAACATCACAGATCCATACAATAGGGGATCCCTGTAAAGTCGGGCATTACTTTTCATATTTACCTTGCGATGCTATTACCAATCCAATGTGAAAGGGTTGTGATTTGTGGCCCGTAATGCCGCAGAAAGTGCAGGGACAATTACAACGTTTTCATTAAACCCTCATGATATGTGCAAGTTATCTCTTTTCTAGACAGTAAGCTGACAATGATACTATTGCAGGCAACAGGTCCATATCATAATTTTTTCTGACCAGAGGGGTGGGGTGTCCACTCTTTTTAGCATTTCGTTGCATGCAACATCTGCCAAAGAGGGGCATCTGTAGACACCCCACCCAGGCTAGCAACTCGATGAAGCATGGATGATCCTTAAGAACTAAACCCAAACCCTACACCCTACCTAAAACCCAAGCCATTATCTAGAGTTGGGCATCAACTCGAGCCAGAATGAGTCAGGCTGACCCAACTCGATTCGATTTTGAATAGGCTTGACTCGAACTCAACCCGACACGTAAGATCTGAGTTTATATATATATATATATTATATATATATAATATATATATATATATATATATATATATATATATATATATAATATATATATATATATATTATATAAACTCAGATCTGACGTATCGGGTCGAGTCGGGTCAAGTCGAGTCGAGTGTCGAGTCGAGTTACTGGGTGACTCGAACTCGACTCGGCTTGAGTTCAGATTGGACGAATCAACTCAATTCAGATCGACTCACCCACTCCGTTCAAATCGAATTAGACGAGTCGAGTCATCCCGTGCCCAGCTCTATCATTATATAAGCCAAGCCAGACCCAAGCCACTAAATAAGTCGATCCATACCCGAGCCTTTTCCAAGCTAAATCCTTAAACCCAAGCCTTAAGCCAATCTCCAGGCACGAACAAGCCAACTGGCTAAATTTCAGAGATAAACAGTAAACAACGATAATCCGATTACCGCCTCCTTTCGGAATATGTGTCCCAAGCTACAGTTGTTGCTCCCCTAGAAAGTCAACTATGCTGGGACTTAACCCCAAAGTTTCTACTATTTAGCATTTTACCAAGCCCTTTGACCCATAAGAAAGTGCCATGTGGCATCTCCCTTCCCTCCACCAATCATAGGTTGCCACATCATCATTTACTCTTCATAATACCTAGAATTATCAAAAAATCATCCCAATGGGCTATAAATACTCCCCTCCTCTC
This sequence comes from Magnolia officinalis, assembly GCA_021015155.1. Classification (NCBI taxonomy): domain Eukaryota; kingdom Viridiplantae; phylum Streptophyta; class Magnoliopsida; order Magnoliales; family Magnoliaceae; genus Magnolia; species Magnolia officinalis. The sequence goes on along the minus strand of JAJHSJ010000005.1, from coordinate 38,949,438 downwards.
TTCGTTTCACAACCAAGTAACTCTCACTATGAGAAGGAGAGTGAGAGAGAGCGAGAGAGCAAGTGAGTGAGAGTGAGAGGGAGTTCTTAAATTCTTAAACTCCCATCTTCTTCAGCCCCTCTAGCCTCATCAACCCTCTCTTAGCCTCCTACACCCACTTAATTCAACCCTTCCATCCAAGCCATTTCAAGTGTAAGCCAAAGATCATGCCATCATCGCTAGTATTCGTACTTCGTCAATCGCATCATTACTTCCCTTCTCGACCCCCCTACTTCTCTAGATTACCATTGAACGTATGCTCTGTAACTTGTTTGAACTCCGGATCCTGTCACATCATAAACTCATGATAGCCTAGTCATCTTACATAATATTCTAGTATCACCACCATCTCTTCTTAAATCTCATTTCTAGACATTATCTGGATTGCTCTGTGGCTTGCCAAAATTCTGGACCAAGCCATATCAGAATTTGAATATCTAGTAATCATCACATCTCTTCTTAAATCTCATTTCTAGACATTATTTGGACTGCTCTGTGGCTTACCAGAATTCTGGACCATGCCATATCAGAAATTTGAATATGCCTAGTCTCATTTTAATACTTTACATCCTATTATTTTATCCTATAAGATCAGCTTACCGCATGAAATAGAGACCATACACCCGTCCCTTCCTTGGAATCCCAAGTCGCAGATCAGGAGTCAACTTAAAGCAAGAGAGTCTCTTGATTCTCTGACTTTTACAGATTTTGCAGGTTCTAGCCGACTGCGGGATTTTGAGTTAATTGGCTAGTGGTGACTCCAAGTTTACTACATCATCAATCCAAATTAGCTCATACACCTTAAAACCAAAGATAAAAGCATAGGAACTTTTTTTTTTTTTCCTGCATTCACACCGTCACTACCGGCTTTCAATTTATGCGCTTTGGTCGTTGTAGAGAAGGTGGAAGGATGACGATTTTCATTGTGATGATCGAAGAATTGTCCACCTCCTTGGCCATCAAGTTGACCTTAGCTGTTGCTCCATCGATCCCTTTTTTGTTGATCCATCCATCAACTGATGCTTTAGCTCAATCAAAACTTCTTGATGGACCATCGATCCATCTGTGCCATCAAGTAATTCAACGGTGGGTTTGTTAACAGACACTCCTTCATCTGCATAAGCCCACTCTTTATCTACATCAATGGATTCCTCAAGAGCCACTCCTTAATATGTAAAGGTCAACTCTTCTACTTCAACATCTGATTGACCGAAAAGCATCTGGTTCCAAAGTTAACATTGCCTCCTATGATGAACCAATTGAGTTTACCACTAAAAAATGCTCCTCGTTTATTTATGTTATGCATTCAAGACCAAAGACTAATTTTTTATTCTGTTTTTTTAGGTCTCAGAATGGTCTAAATAAGATGTGGTTTACGACGATGCATTCCTATGTTTCATAGAGCTATGATATGTAGGAGGGATGCGTACGCTGACAAACGAAGAAAGAGGAGTAGGAACAACAGGTTGTCCTCTCATGGCAGACTCAAACCCATTGTCGAATCCTACTCGGCACTTTTTGGATTAAATGAAACTCATTGTCGCCCGGCGGATACTCGTACCAGATGGAATGGTGGAATCAGCCACTGCTGGCTTTTTGATAGCCAAAGGTAGCACTGAGAAAGTTTGATACCCATGTAGTCTAGACAACGAAACTCAGAGGTAGGAAGGAACCAACGGTGGATGTCACTAAAGGAGGGAGAAGGATCTGAAGAAGCCCCTTACCATAAGTTGGGGTTGTGTCTGTAGAGTCATTGAGGAGAGTTTTCTTACTTATCATATTGTAAGATTGAGAATATTGAAAGGTACATCTTGACAAGTTTGTCAGCGTACCCATCCCTCCTACCTATTATAGCTCTATGAAATAGAGTTTTGTGGCCTATAGTTTGGAATGGTTATTTGAGTACAAACTAACTGACTACAAGTTCCTTCATCAGTCCTTGGTTGTTTCTTGGCATGAATATGTGTTTACAATCCATCATTCATCGCCTCAATCAACGCTTACATCTCCTATATGAACGTTTGAATTACTAATGAAAGGCCTCAAACTTCACCGGAGTCACACAAGCATTCCCTAGAGTATTGTAAAAGGATTATTATTGTCCAATCCGTTGTTGGAAGACATCGATCCAAGAGTCTTCCTCTCAAGTGTAGCCTTTAAATCCATAAAAAAAAAATCTTTAAAACAAGAAATAAAAGTAATATTATTGATGAAAGTCATAACAAAAAGTCTATAACCCCTAAATTTGTTACTTTCTCAAAATAATAAACATTCTTAAAATAGTAAATTTACTAAAATAATAATAAAAGTAATTATAAGACTCTTGAATCTCTAAAATACTCTAAAAATAGAAAAAAAATCATAACTTACCTATAAGCATCAAGAACCGAGGCTAAGTAGCTTTCTTGATAAGGAGAGAGTCAAACCCTATATTGTACTAGCTCAACAAAAAGAACATTTTTAAAGAAATAAAAATAAAAGAAATATATGTGAAGAAAAACGGATTGAGTGACAGTCAATTACTCAATCCAACCTTACAACCCATTTAGATGGTAGGGAAAGAAAGTAAACAAAAAGAAAATGGATGACATTTCCCATAATGGGTGTTTCACCATATTTGGATAGCAAAGACTACTATAAATTTCAAAATGCAATTATTATCCAAAAACCATAGTCAAACTCTCGACATTATGAGAGAGAGAGAGAGAGAGAGAGAGAGAGAGAGAGAGAGAGAGAGAGAGCCTAACTAAGCTCTACTAAAACTCCTACATTGCACGAACCTCTTTTTTCTTTTTCTTCTTTGTGGGGGTATCAACGATCCAAAAAGCTTTTATGGCCCCTGCTATTCATGGACCATTCAACAAATATCTGCCACATTGAAAGACCTCTAATTCTTCAATAGGTGGCCAGAAAATAGACGGCCAAGTAAGAAAATCCAGCCCCGGTTCAGATTCAACCAAGATAAAGGCAAAATCTAATCAGTAGAACCTTCCACTCTTTGAGTGATTTTTTGGTGCATGGGCAATCGATGGTGAAACACAGCCCCTAATTGTACAAACCAGAAAACCAAACACTACTGTAAAACCTTACGGGATATAACTATACAAGTTATTATACACAAGAAATTTAGCAGGTACAAATAGCTGGGACAAGGCTCTGATGATGATGTTGATGATGATGATGATGATGTTGATGGTGGTGATGATGATGATGATGATGATGATGATGGTGATGGTGATGATGATGTTGATGTCTGCCAAACGCTAGCAACAAAAGGCCAGGAGTACCTTCATTTCCGTGAAATAAGACCAGCTTCTCCATTTAGTTCTTCTCTGATTAATCTGAGAATGTCCATTATCTATAAAATGGCAAAAGCCTACATTCAGTACTTCAAAACACAAACACATGCCATCAGTAACTGATGGCCTGCTTTGCAGGGAAAGTATCCAAAAACAGATTTGCATTTGCCAAAATTCCCTGGCAGTATGCTGCCCCAGAGTCCATGTCACCAAATGCCTCATAAGAAAGACTTAAACTCCTATGTATTATCAACTCCAACGCATTTCATTTTGAGTTGGAGCCTTCTGCAAAACCTCTTGGGAAGCATGCTGTCATGAATCATCAGCACCTAGATAAATCCATGTCTCTTTTGTTACTTACTTTTTAATGGTAACCATAAGTTTACAAAAAAACCAAAAGAAAAGAACAACGAAAGCTCACAGAAGCGAGCTTAGATGAATTAGATGTGAGATATCATCATATCCATTACGGAGTGAACCCCTCCCCCAAAATTTTCCCTCACCTACATCCTACAAAAGCTTTCAGGCCCACAGATCAGCTGACCCTTCTGCCTTTAACCTTTAGGAAAGTTTTGTTACGCAATTCTCACTTGTGTGAAACGTCCTATTAATACATTCCTTCCAAATCAACCACAGCTTGGTTGGAGAAGGTGCTACAAAAGTTTATTGCTCTTACCCATACAACCCCCTTGCAACACGTGAAAATAAAGGCCTCGATCTTCCCCGGCATTACTAGGTTATCCAAAAAAGGTCCAAGGATCTCCTCCAAACTGCCACCAAGAATCCGCAATGCATAAACAACTGATCTTGCCTATTCCTCATCCTGAAGACATAACACAAACATTAGTAATACCATCCTTCTGCTCCACGACCTTTTGATATTGGAGTATATGGAACAACTTCACTGAGAAAGTTTCTTCCCTTTTCCAAATTCTATTTCCATTTTCCTCCCCCGGCGAGACCTTCCATCTATTTGGAACTTTTCATCAGGCTCGGAATCTCTTCAATCCCATCATTAAAGAGTTCTCTTCAGAATGTTAAGGGCCAAACTAACTGATCTTCAATCATGTTATATCATTGAGAAACCATTACTTCCCTCGTAGGTGATACTTGGTACAGATGAAGATAGATTTGATAAAGAGCCATGTTCTCACACCACACATCCTCCCAAAATGGGGTTCATGAAGCATCTGCAAATTAAACAGACAATTGCCTTTCAAAATACCTCTTCCACCTTGAGCATCACTCTCTATAGAGCTGCCATCATTCCAAAGTTACCAATTAATCTGCTAAAACTCGTTTCATGACTGTTGCATCTATCACTTTATTGTCAAAGACCAGATCAGCCCATTCTGCATTCTGCTGAGTAAGATTCGACCATGGGTTTGACTCAGAGATTTGAAGACTTCCTTTCCTCGGTCGTGATTCTCGTAGAAATTCAGGAATTATGATACCAGTTGAACCGTAGATAACCGAATCATTGCCCTTCAATGATTCTATCCCTGCCCCCACTTTGATCTTTTGGCTTGCACCATCGAAATAGATTGGCATGTTCAATAACACCAATTTAATCAATGTAATGTGACCCACTAATGACAAATATATTTTCCAGCCTAATATCTTCCTTGCAACTCTTTCCACTACCACAACCCATAAGTGTGTTTTGGCAGCTTTCCAATGCATGCATAGAGGAAGAACTAGGCATGTCCACGGCAATTTACCCGCCTCACACCCAAACCCCTCCATGACCAAACCTCTTTGGATACATTCCACTCAAATAAGCCCTAAGCCAAATCTATACGAGAAACCATACAATACTCTGGAAGAGCATGATAATCCATAACACCTGCACACTGCCACTGTACATGTCGCATGAATGTGCCTGAATCCTCACTTTTCAAATCTTGTGTTCCACAATTGGATGGGGGGTCATCCCAAGATTACAATGAATGGATGATCCACACTTTTCGAATGGTGCCTTAAAATGGATGCTCGCGGCCTGACCTACTTGTAGAAAAGATAAGTATTGGGAAAGTTTGAACCCTGAGAACTTTTGTACCACACCCCTACACTGAAATAAAATAAATGCATTTGTTGTATGCTGCTTATTTGTTTATTACAATGAGAGATAGGTGGGTAATGTCTAGACAGGGTCAACATGAGCCCAACTTGTTTACGCTGGGCCACTTCTGACCCAAATTCTACCTGAGATGCACTGGCTGTGCATTGGTGTGAATTGTCATGGTCTGCGTATCAGTTTATTTCTCAATGTATATTTGTGCAAACATAAAAGGGGAGAAGACTTACGTTCAGTCAAAGGTTTCACTGATATCATGAAGTATACAATTATACTAATTCTCCTAGGTTGATATCAATGGCTATGCTGGAAAAAGAACCCGTTTTCAGAGATTGAGTTTCTTCTAGGAGTGGGTATTCAGGAACATGGACCTACAGTTTACAGATCTCCCTATGGATGATAACAAAGAAGCTTTCTAGGAAGCCACTCCATTTTCATAAGTAACGACATTTGAATTCTCAATGGTAAATAAATTGTGGCAACATCAGACAGGATATACAGTCTGTAATTAGCTATGCAGGGCACTTTGTTTCTGCAGCAAGCATGTCTTACAAATGCTAGCAGATTGAACTGGGTTAAACACGATTAGCTACCTTGGACTGCAAAGCATCGTCCTCTGGAGTAGACACTGACTTGCAATACTCAAACTACTCAGGAGGACCAAAATCAATTTCAACCATCAGTTTCTTACAATGCTCAACCTGTTGGGAGTGTGGCATTTGTCTGCATGCAATCTAGGTTGTTTCATCAGTTGAGCCCCCAGCATATTTGTGCCATAGCTCAAATATAAGCCGGTCCATTCATGAGGTATTGTGCCACTTGCACATCGAATGTGGACATTTAGTCTCTTTTTCTAACTGTCCATTTATTTGTAAACGTGTTACCCACTTGAGAGCAAAGTGGCCAGATTTTTGGGCCATGAAACATGCTGGTGCTCCCTTGATGAATGGCTCAGATCTCATGTATATGTGGTGAAAGTAGGATCTGACCCACTATAACTTCAAGTAATACAATCTTCTAACCAAATGATGATCTTCCATATCCTGGTATTGATTTATATTCACAACCCTACTGGTATTTAGCAGAAAGTTTTTTCATGTGTGTTAGAGATAGGGTTGCTACAGGGCTGGGCTGGGCTGGACCTGGCCCAAGTCCTTCCCATTTTGGGTCAGGTTTGGGATAATCTTCATTGTCCATGGGTTGGGCCACCTGAATCTTAGGTTTGATGAGTACTTGGGCTTGACATTGACGGGCCAACTATTTTGCTAGTACACCCTCCACAGAGCATAAATCCCAAGCTAAAAGACTGGGTGGACCTGAACAGGTTCTTAGCTTATGGGCTGGATCTGGACATTCTTTCTCCCAGCCCTGACATGGCCCAGTCCAGTTGCACAGCTAGTTAGAGAATCGTGTACCAAAGAACATAATGAGTAAAAAAATAAGTAACATGGAAAATCCACATGTGAAAAACGACAGAAGAAGTTTCTGAAGGAACATATCCAACTTACCCCCGGATAATGCTGCAAAACTGGTGAATAAGAATCCAATGATATGTATATCTTCTGTAGAAGTCCTAAAAGCACATCCACTTCATCACCCAGAAGATCCACCTAGATTTCAGAAAACACAGAGAGAAGCATGAGTAAAGAATTCAAGAAATGTCCCAAAAATAAGTATGAATAACAAAATAAGGAAATTTCTTGACAAGATGGTACTTTTAATGTGATTCAAATAGAGTTAAATTCATATCTTGTCACTCTCTGAATGCCATCTGACAACTAATAAACTTCCTGTATCATTCAAGGGACCAGACCAATTTTTTCATGGCCAAAGACCATGGCAACTAGGAGCTGCTAGCAAATAATTTCATATATTGTGAACACTGCAGTTTTCATTGATAAGCATGGAAAATGATGATTTTCCGGGGGAAATGTAAATACTTCTTCAGCAAGCTTCATGGTTGAATGTTGTGGACCACTGGATACTTATAAAAACCATCTTGGTTTTTCATACACAAGCAACCCACAGGATGGTGGACCATCCTGACTCTTGGTTCAAGGTGTCTACAAGAAAGGACCTGCCTGATGAGTGGCCTGGATTTTTGCATATATGGCACGAGTTTCCTTGTGTGTCGCATGTGGAGGCACTTTTGGGATAACCAAAGCTCAAGATCTCATATGTAGCACCATAGCATAGGATTATGGTTGTTGCCAAGGAATCAGTATGTTTTTCTTAATTTATTGCAGTTGATAGATGCGGCGTGAATGTGGTTGCATTTCATTCTTCCACCATGACAGACTTGAGAAGAAGGGAAAAAAGGCCTCACTTGGAAAAAGTTATTGGTAACTACTGATTAATGGAAACTGATGGGATCAGAAGTCTCATGCATGTTGGAAAGAGAGACGGTCGTGTGCCTCTCATTAAGATTCATAAGAACATGGGGAACAATATCAGATTGATTCTTGCTTCACCAGCCTAACCATCGGATCCAATACCTTCTTCTCATTCAGGCATACCCTTCCATAATAGCGATTACAGGTGATAAGGTTTCGGCTTTTTATGAACCAGTACTTGATCAGATCCTCGGATGGGCCGGCTTATTCAAATACTGCCTGAAATGCTGGCTATATAACTGCAGCAGCAACTGGTGGAAGGCCAAAGTCAAAAAAGGTGGGAAAGAAGGATATTGATGGGGACTAGGAATAGAGGTGTTGAACCAGCCATGTCGGGAATATAGGCTCTGGGAATTGAGAGCAATCATTCAGTAGCGGGTTGATCCACAGAGGTCAGCAATTGCATTGAAGGTTATGGGTTCACCTTCCTTAGCTTAAACTATGTTGGCTTTGTTAAAGGCCTTCATATTTCTTTCCATTTATAAAAAGATGCAAACATGTCTAAAGTTCTGCTATTTTAATACCATACATCCTTCCACCTTTTTTTATGTTCACCATGATGGACACCTCATGTTAATGTCAGAGACAGTCACCATATGCAACATCAGTTTCATCATCTATACTGAAACAAAGGGTGTTAATGGGCTAGGCCTGGATTGATTTGAGCCCTAACTTTTAATGTCTGGGTCAGGCCTAGTCAAAATTTTATTTTCCTCTGCCAAAGCTGGGCCATTTACACCCGCAACTGCAAGGCCTACAATCTTCCAGCACATGATTGGCTGGAAGCCAAGGATTAATATTGCTATATAATGTAAGACAACAGAATCTATGCATGGTTTTGTGGTCTAGAGAAAGCATACAATAGAGTGCCTAGTGAGATTATATGGTCAGTGATGGGGAAAAATGTCCCACGAGAATATGTCGACATTATTAAAGACATGCATAAGGTACAAGGGTGATAACAATCTGTGGAGAGACTGATGAGTTTCTTGTAGTAATGGGTATCATCAAAGGTCAGCATTAAGCCCTATCTTTTTGCACTTGTTATAGATGAATTACCCGCTAGTTTCTAGGATGAGGTCCTTGTTAGGATCTATGGAGTTTGATCATCATAGGTGTATTGTTCATCCAAAGGGCAATTTTATAATTTCACATGGAGTTTTATGTAAACCCTAGTTCGTTTGGGGTAATATATATTCTGTCATGAGAGAGAGAGAGAGAGAGAGAGAGAGAGAGAGAGAGAGAGAGAGAGAGAGAGAGAGACTTCATTGTATTGAGAGATTCTTCATTTTTTGCCTTTGAGCATAGTGGATTGGCGTGAATCCATGTACATACTGAAAGGGAACCTCGTAAATCTGTATTGTGGTTTGCACCTTTACTTTTGCTTTCTTTTAATTTCAATATTATTGTGCATGTGGTCGAGAAGGGATCTTTCTCCCAACAGTCCCTTAGTGTATGTTGCTTGTAGATAACATGGTGTTATTCAAAAGGATGGGAGATTGATGAGGATGTTTAGAATTAGAAATAGAGCTGGCCAGATGAAGTGGAGATGTTTTGTATAGGGTGTCATGTGATCATCACATGCTTATAAAACTTACAAGAGAGTCGAACCGATTCCGAATAGGAAAAAATGAAATTTTTTATGAGGAAATTGTTCACCGGCTATGCTATATGGAGCAAAGATTGTTGGGCAGTTAAGAGTAGCAGCATGAGCGGAGATTGATAGTTGTAGAGATGATGATGTTGAGATAGATGTGTGGAAAGACTAGAAATGATAGAACGAAGACTAATCGAACTGAGATGGTTCAATCATGTACAACGAAGACTGGAGACAGCTGTGGTGAGGACAAGGACATTGATTAGGGTAGAAGGGCCTGAAAAGAGGATGATAGAAAAACCTAAAAGGACTTGGATTGAGGAGGTGAGAAGGATGTGAATTCTGGTTCATTTACTAAATGATAGGGCCTTAGAATTTATTGGCGAAATAGGTTTCTTAAAGCTGATTCCAGGGATTTGGGATGAGTTATGATAATGATGATGATGATGATGATCAATGTAAAGTAATAAACGCACAACAAATGGACCACTTCCACAACCTCAGCTTCAGCGGTTTGAAGGTCGTAACATCTCCTGATAAAAGCCTTCCTGTAAAGCATTTCCCTTTTCCTAAGCAGGCATACATGCTGAATCAAAGGATCTAGTTGATGGTTCACCTCTTCCAACCTGGAAAGAATAACAATTCAATCATCAAAAAATGAAACTTCTAAGGGTGGTGGCTACTTAAACTACCATAACCATAAGTATTGAAGGAAAAAAAAAAAAAAAAGGTACAATAACTGGTGCTTACATCCATTAGAATTCTCTATGTTAAAAACTGCTAATGTGGTTTAAGAGCCTCAAACAAGAACATTCACTAAGCTAAGCAGTGATATCCTTTTTCATAGACCAATGATCTTTTCTATACAGGAGCTTAGTTATAGAATAGATGAGCTCAAAGAGATTGAGTTTATCTTGCAAAACAAATTATGATAATTAATTGGACAACAAGCATTTATGTCCTGTCCAGGTAATTAAATTCTTATGTGGAATACCTTATGATATTAAGTACCGAATAGTATTAGAAGACTGCAATTTAAATAGCTCCACACACGACAGGAAATGTTATGAGGCGATATACACAGGTGATGTGATCCAAATCAGTCATGTCGTGTCCAACATGTGAAGCCTCTACAGTCTAGAAACCAAAGGCATGGCAAGGATGAGAAATTTAAGAAAAATGCTATACTATTTGATCCAGAAAAGTACAGGCTCTCAGACACATTGATTCTATATCTAGTCGTCTCTTTTTAGAATATTGGATAGGTTCACATCTTTGGTTATCATCATTTTCTTATTCTGGAATGTTCAAAACATCAAAGGATACAAAATCATTAAAGCTGCTTAAAATTTTCACAAAGAAATGGGGAATTATACATATAGCTACATTGAGCTCCTGGTAACTGCAAATGGTAAGGACTCCGACATGTGAAAGACCAGGGGAGACTCTTGATATTCATAAATTGGATTTAATTCCATTTTGAGTGTTGCTGCATATTAATGAAGTAACATGAGTTAATTGGGAAAATACCTCAAAATATTAACTCCTATTTTTTCATGCATCATGTGCTCAAAGTCCATGATTACTTCAGAAAAATATGTGACCGATGTGACAAACGAGCCAAATGCAGTCTGCTGCTTTTCTCCATCAGCTAACCACTGGGTGCGTTCTGCATCTTGCATAATGCCTTCACGTGAAATCATCTGATCATGAACCTCTTTCCAACCTCCAGCTTCTATGCCTAAACTAGAACTCAATTCTTTCAGTTTTGCCTTACTTGAGTGAATACTATGTTCATCTAACTCTTCAAGTTCCCGACTGACAACGCCGAGATGCATATACTGCTTCATCAATTCAGTACTTCCATTTAACGTTGAATTTTCCTCCACTTCAGCAAAGTTTGGTATGGAATCCAGTCCTTGAATTGAATTCTTCTTTCCACTATATATACTTCGAGGAAAATTGCTAATCGACGACAAGTCTTCCAGAATAGTGTCTTGATTCTTGGCCTCTTGACGCTTTCCTAAGGTGAAATTGACAGTGCATTCAATATCTTTGACCACCTCACTGAGGACAATTCTATATATCTCTTCCCTGATGAGGCTCTCAATGCTAGAGCTTTCTATCACACTGTTCCATTCCCTAATCATCTCTCTGAAGAAAACTGTATATATATCATCCCTTATAAGGTCCTCTGTGTTATAGCTGTCTAATTGACGACGAAGTCTCTGCATGAACTCTTCAAAAAGTACCATGCAAGTGTCTTTAATTATCATGGCTTGCATATCTAGATCTTCTCTTTCTTGTTGCAGTTGTCGTATCTTCTCTCTCGAGTCAACCTCGACTGACGGATAAGCTATCACATTATGTGACTTCTCAGGAAGATCTACTGACATACAGAAGGCCTTCTCTTTGTCTGCTAATTTGGGTCTTGGTAAATTTTTATGGAGAAAAAGCTCCCCATTTGCAAGGACCCAGCCAGAGTCATCATGAGTCACACGCAGCTCAGCATTTTCTTTTATGACACGGTCCAATCTTGAAATAACCTTTGGGATCATTTTGTTCACAGCATTGAGGTCGCTGCCTTTCTTAAGAGGTGGACGCCCCTTTTCTCTGAGAATTTCTCCCTTCAGCCAATTTATCTCATCTGTTTTCTTCTCTATAATATACTCATGATTTCTTATCATCTCAGCAACATGATGATGGTGATGCGCTGCCGTATCCTCTTTGGGTTGGTTCTCCAAAGGAAATAGCTCTTCAAACCTCAAGGAAGAATCGGACTTGCCACATCTTTGCAGTTTGTTAACACAATTTCCTTTTTTTGGGATCAGTTTCTTCTCAGTATCAAGGTCCTTATCTTTTCTTAGAGGAGGACGGCCCTTTTCTCTGAGAATTTCTCCCTGCAGCCAATTTATCTCTTCAGTTTTCTTCTTTATAATACGCTCATGATTTCTTATCATCTCAGAAACATGATGGTGGGGATGCCCTACAGAATCCTCTTTAGGTGCCTCGTCCTCCAAACGTAGCTCTTCAAACCTCAAGTTAGAATCAGACTGGCTGCATCTTCGCAGTTTAGTACCATTTCTTTTCAGTGGAGGGGTTCCAAATTGATGGCTTGAGGCTTGTTTTGACTGAACTTCATTTTGAAGAACCAACACCTCAAGTTCATTGTGCAGGCTTGTAATGTCATCCATCAATGCTGACCAATTACCACTGGAAAAGCCTAGAGGAACTTTGTACTTTCCATCCAAGGATTTTGCTTCGAAATTCACTTGGATTTCCCTTAGAAAGCCCTGAAGCACAAGAGCAACAGTTTCTTTCTCAACAGTCCGCTCCCACTGTTCTTCCATTAATGCCAACTTCGATGAGGAAATAGCATTGTCCATCATTTCAAAAGCTACCTCCAGCATTTCCTTGAGAATGTCAATATCCGCAGTCATCTGCTCAATTGCCATGTTTAGTTCCATCTTTGGGAAAGAATTCAGAACCTCAACCTCAGAATTATAAACATTCTCCAAAAATCCAATTCTTTTGTTGCCACCGTAATGGGCTTCTTCAGATTTAGCACTAAAATTCATGTCAGCAAGGTTATGGTTTCCTTCTTCCAACAGTTCTGATGCAGGTTCCAATACAGCGGGTTCCAACTTGCCTGGATTGCCACAGCTCTGATCCATATGCATTCCTTCTGTCAAGTGCACTCGTCCATCCTCGAGTTTTTGTTTAATATTCCAAAACTGTTGATCCATATAATTCTTCATCTCACAGAAGTCACAGAATCTGTCATTGCTCCTATGGATCTGATTGCTGACAACAAACTCCTGCACTCTCTCGCTCTTTGTTCTTTCAAGCTCAAGGGTAGCGCGTAGAGTACTCAACTCTTTTTCTTTTGAATCCAAAGATTGTCTAAGTTTCGATTCATTTTCCAATCTGTCTGTCAGCTCTCTGTCTTTCTCAGCAATTGCAAGCTCAGTTTCTTCTAGCCGTTTCTGCATCCGATCCCTAGCATCCGTCAAATCCAAGGCTAGATTTTCACGTTCCCGACTGCTCTCAACAATATAGCTATCCATCTCTTCTTGTATAAACTTTAAACACCACTCCAGTTGCATTAAAGCCAGCTCGCAGAACCTAGATTTCTCATTCAAGCACTCCAGATCCCCTTCCTTAGAACAGACTTTCTTGTATGCTTCTTCCATTGCTGAATTCACGATACCCATCATAATGGAATCTGCCACCATTCCTGACACCTTTAATCTACAGTCAAGACTGTCGTAAAACTCTTCCATTTCTGCAGAACTTGAAAAAGAAAAAAGCCAAATTCCCCACAATCAGCCTCACAAATGCCGAATGTCCTGTCACGCCCCTTGACACGCCTAATCAAAATTCAAAATTTTCACAAAATCCCGTCTTTCATTTTCTTCAATCAAACCCTTGCTTCAACAAGATCGGAAACCAGAAAACAATTCAACAAAGCCTTAGATTCTACTCTTCCAGTTTCACTGGCGATTAGATTCTACTCTTCCGGTTTCACTGGCAATCAAACAAAAAATACGAAGAAAAAAAAATCCATTACCATCACCACCACAGTACATCAATGGACTAACTTGCCGAAAAGCCAGACCATTTCTTCAAAACCCCACATTCTACTCTTACTTCAGCAATCAACCAAACAAGAAACTACCAAAAACAGCCAACCGAACGCACCACATTCTACCTCCAGATAATTCACCGATGAAATCATCCATTTCTCTTCTCCAACAAAAACAAAATGCAAATTCTACTGTTTTATCATCAGAGTACTCGACGGAAAAATCATGTTTCTTCTGTAGGGGAAAAATTCTAGATTCTTCAGTAGGTTAATACATCTTAGTCAACGACGGGAAACCGAAGCAATTCCAACAGATCAGCTGAAGATAAATACATAGAAAAATCAGAAACCCTAGAAATCAAGCAATCGAGAGAGAGAATTCGTGAAATGAATTAAGAAACGAAGTTTTTTTTTTTTTTTTCTGTAGAGGAAGTGACGGAAAATGATTGGTTGATAGGAAAAAGAGGAAGATTAGACAGACGGACCTGTTCTTTAACATTAAAACCTCGACACGTTTTGAGAGCGTCGTTTTATTTTTATTTTTAAATCACTCGCTTCCTCTCTGTCCTCTTAAAATTCAGTTATTTTCGCAGCTTATCGGTTGAGACGCGACTTTCCGGTAACCCCTTCTGCATGGAGTCCCTGTAAGCGGAAGCTCTGTGGACCCCACTGCGATGTCCGTGAGATATCTATTCCGTCCATCAGTTCCGCCAGCTCATGTTAGGTTGTGAAACAAGCAAATCCGAAACTCAATTCAGACGGTGGGGATTGAACGACCACCATGGAAAACCTTCGTCAGGCCACGGAAGTTTGAATCAGGGTGATAATTGTGTTGTACATTCATTCCGGTGAGAATAACCTCATGAACGGTTTGGATGGCCTATAAACATCACGGTGGATCCCATGAAATTTCAGTGCAGGGTATTAAAGCCCTACTTTTTCCTGTGGCGTGGCACAGTTAAGTCTTAGATCTCCGTGATTTTTGGTCTCAGGCAAGTAAAATGAACTTGCGGAACTGATGGACGGAGTGGATGTCATACGGACATCTAGGTGGGCCCCATAGAGCTTCAGCCTAACAGGAAAGGCGCAACCGTTGGTTGGTAGTTGATAATAATGCCCCGCTGGATTCGCGTTTACTTACGACACGTTCTCTCGCGCATTTAAAGGGCCGGAGGCAAAAAGGTTTGTGGGCCCACCGTGATTTGCGGTAAGGGCGAGAATTTCCTACAACAACTTTTTACGCAGCATGCAAAGAGCCCGAGGTCTGTGAGGCCCACTTAAATCCAGTCCGTCCGTCAGTTGAGAACACTTATTTAAACGGACATAACAAAATAAAAAATAAAAAATCATCTGGATAGAGACCTCTAACGGGCCACCCTAATGAGAGAAATGTAAAATTGCTCCTAAAAGCTCTAAGTTTATGTGGTACGGCCCAAATGAGTATTGGATCAGTCTAATGACTACATCTTCACTCCATCCCATTGAATTACACCTGGTAACGGTTTTGATGAATACGTGCCATGATGACCCCACACACAAACGGATGGTTCGCATCCGCTTTGTTATTGGGTGTGGCCCACGTGAGCTGTGGATGTGGCTGATACTTTGCAGTGAGAAAACAACCTGATGGATAGAGTGGATGTTTACATTGGTGGTCCCCGTAGGTGTTCTAAGTAGGTGGTATTGTAAGAAACAATTAAGATATGGTGCACAGCACATGAGGATGACAGCTCGAAAATTAGGACGATTGAAAACTCAAGTGGGCCACATAATAAGAAACAGATGGGATGGAGGTCCACACCATATGAGGACGGGGTTGTGGAAGTGGATTGCCTGTGACCGGGGCACACAGATATTCCGTGCCGGGACTGTGTGAGGCCCACAGAAATGTCCTTGACAAATTCACTCCGTTCATCTGTTTTGAAAGACAAAAATAGAATAGGATTCTAAAAATCAAAGCAGAACCAAAGCTCATATGGGCTATACCAAACGTAACAGCGGGGATTGAACGCTCTAGGTGACAGAAGTTTTGTTTCCGCTCTTTCTGAATCCAATCAAAACGTGGCTCAACCACCATATATACATCTCCTGCAGCGAAACACACTTCTCGATGCGATCCAGGATGTACGGAATGCTCTACTGTCGGCCAAGTTTAGAAAATCAAAGTGAGAGGTCAGGAATTTTATCTCTGAAGCTCAAAATCAGGATATGCCAGGAGGACAACCTTTCCAACATTTGTTCAGAAATGCATTGTTCCACGAGAGGCAGAACCGGATATGTCAGGATCCACTGCCAATGGTTGAACCTCAATGTGTGGATCGTAACTAGATCATGCAAATGGTCTAAGAGGTAGCAGGCCAGTTCTTAGCCGCAATACTATCCTGGTTTACCATATGCCATATCCCAAATGGATTGACTGACAACACCTATTGTCGAGGAATTATCGACTGGATTTTACACTATTCACAAGCGATCCTGGTCAATTGATCATCAAACATGTAGGTTAATTCACTGTGTAGTGTAGTGAAGTGGCTAACAATGACTATCAAATGTTGTAACTATTCGGTCATTCATTGACTGCAATGACCTTCATGTGGTATATATACCAATTTACTACCAAATTCAATCCACACATGGCAGGAGATTGAGGAAAAATTATATGTTCAGTTCTTTTTTTAAGGACAAGGAGATGACCATGGCCGATCTCACATGCTTCTGACAGTTACGAGGAGAATCATGTGAGAATTACATTACTCGGTTTAAGAGAGAAAAAAGTCGGTGTAAGGTCATCATGACCAAGGCCGAATTTGTGCAACTTGCGCAAGATGGCATGGAATACAAACTCTGAAAGAAATTCATCGAAACTGAGTTTGCAGATTTGTACGATCTGACCAGGAAAGTTTCTAGATATGAAGAGCTTCAGGAAGGAGCCATGCAAAAGAACTTGACAATCAAGACGTATTATCATGACTTTAACTATGAGATCGCGATTATCAAGGTAGTGGCAAAAAAGCCACTCATATACTCAGTGTTGGTCAAAGCAAAACAATTGCAAAGCTACGCAAAAAGCTTAGAAGATATACACTTTCGATATCACCCGGGCTGATGAAATATTCGAAATACTATTGGCTTGAAAGTTTATTAAAGTTCTCAGTAATTATAAAATACCAACAGCCGATGAATTGAAAAAGATTGAATACTGCAAATGGCATATGATGTGTTCTCATTCAACTAACAAGTGTGTTGTGTTCACGAACATCGTTTAGGATAACATCGATTGGGGATTCTTAAAATTTCCTAAGAAGAGCGAAGAAGCAATGTTGATCAATACTGATCCATTCCCGCCTAATCTGGATGTCATCATGGCCGCAGTAAATCTATGATCGACCATGGCAAAGGGTTGATCTCTATCTTGGTAGTTCCCATGGTGTGTCGTGCTGACCAAGGTCAAGACGATATCAGTTCTATGTAGCGACCGTAGATTTCGCAAAGCCATCAAGAGCAATACAACATGATGGTCAAGATTGGCAACTATGCGGCCAATGAGACAAGTCGGATATGTAACCCTAAGAGGGGCCGAGAGGAGTGATCCCCATCGACCACGGAAGGAGTTTTTGTCTCATGACCACCAACCTCAGCAGAGAACTCTGAGGCAAAGAATGGTTAAGACTCCAACTCATGAGGAAGTCTAGGGAAGGGTCAGGCATCCCAAATTCCCTGTTGTCCTTGAAGAGATGACTTGAACCCAGAAACGTTGTTGGCAACGACGTCAAGCACTAGAAGAAGAGAATTGGCAAAAACTGAGAATGCATCTCAGTCGGATGCCATGCAACTATGAACATACTGGAGAATTCTCCAACCAGAGGAACAGTTGACTGTAAACACGGTCGAAGCGATGTTGAAACCCATCGTGCACGATTAGGTTATGGAAGAGGTTTCCTAGCCGAATAGGACATCAGAACTGGGAAACATTAACAATCACATCAATTTGTCTGATTATCTCAGCGATGAGTGGTTCTCAGACGATGATTTACTGATTAGAGAACTAATGGCAATGATCGAAGCGTTGGAAGTGTCTTCACCCTCTTCCAAGAAGATAGGGGTGACTTCAACGGCGGATAAGAATGTGTAATGTTTCACTGCAAGCTTTGATGAGCAACATGACTCGGGAACACCTAAGGGTCAATGTTTGGGTTTAAATATTATTTTTGGATTATTGTCACCCATGGTGTTTAATTGCAACATGGTATTCACCCTCCCATCTAGTTTTCAAACCAAGCCATCTGAAGATAGTAAGATGGTCGGTGATGTCGAGGAGCTTGACCTTCCTATGGTGATACAACACACTTCATTTCCCCCAGAAGATGTAATTGAAGGATCACTGAGAACGAATGAAACACCATAGGTAAACTCTCTCATCATAGAGTCAGGGGCATCGTTTGAAAGAGTGGTTATAGAAAGGCCCACTCATGTCATAACACAACACCTTAAACCATTGTACATATCTGCCCATCTCGAGGGCTGCCTGGTCACCAGAATCTTAGTCGACAATGGGGTTGCCATTAATTGCATGTCACAAATACACATGGCGTGCTATCGGTTGACTTGACCGTAGGAAATAATAGAGTATTGGCTCATTTCTTTGTGGTCAACACTTCGTCCAATTATAACACTCTACTTGGGAGAGATTAGATTCACTCTTTTTCTTGTTTTCCATCATCCTTGCATCAATTTATAATATTTTAGAATCAGATAAAATTGAGTTGATATTGGTCGATAACAAGCCATTCTTGGCTACATTAAATGCAAATAAGGCCTACTATTATGGGGATGAAGTAGGGCCAATTTGATTTACCGGAAGGAACAAGTATGAAGTCCAACTGGAATATTTGTTAAGAAGAATCTAGACAGTATTGTGCAAGATATTACTATTATAATTCGCCCAGTTAATAACTTACCAATGGATATTGTACCTACTCAGTCGATCCCATGTTGTACAATCGAAGAAATCTCATGACTAGTACACCAATAGATGAGGAACACATGGTCGACTTCACGGCTAGAATAAGAAGGCTCGAAGAGAGCCTAAAAGATGTTGACAATGGTTGCTTTATAAATTTGGCCGATACGGTTGTTCTAGACGATGAGGTAGATGGAGACGAAATAGATGTGGGCTTGAAAAAAGCCCCTGATAAGATGGAATATTCCTAGGCTCAGGTTTAGGATCCCTTGATCGAGGTGAACATGGGAACCGAGCAGGACTAGCAAAACTTTATTAGTAGATTGTTGAAACCATAAAATAAAGCTAAACTCATTGGTTTGCTTAGAGAGTTTATCGATTGCTTTGCATGGGACTATCATGAGATGTTGGGACTATATCAAAGCCTGGTTAAGCACAGGTTACTAATAAGGGAGGGATATCGACTATACAAGCAACCGCCCAAGCAAATGACATCAAAGGTCATCTAGAAAATAAAGGAAGAGATTGAACAATTACTAAAGGCCAATTTCATTAGACCTATTAAGTATGTCGAATGGATCTCGAATGTAGTCCTAGTGATAAAAAGAATGATAAGTTGTGGTTATGCATCAATTTTAGGAATATAAATTTGGTCACACCTAAGGATGAATACCTGATGCCCATGTCAAACCAGTTGATTAACCGAGCAGCTAGACACCAGATGGTTTCCTTCATGGATGGTCATTCCGGATATAACCAGATATACATTGTGCTCGATGATGTGCCAAAAATAGCATTTAGGTTCCCTGGGCCTTTGGAAACTTATTGATGGGTGGTTATGCCATTTAGGCTCAAGAATGAAGGGGCTACATACCAAAGGGCAACAAATGCTATATTCCATGATATGATCAGCCAATTTATGAAAGTTTATGATAACAACATGGTAGTTAAGTCGCCTGATATGGGAGAACATCTCACTCATTTACGTAAGTCGTTTAAGTGAATGAGGCTCCACAAGTTGAAAATGAACCCCCTTAAATGTGCCTTTGGGGTGTCGGCTAGTAATTTTCTGTGATTTATTGTGCATCAACGAGGGATCGAGGTGAACCAGAATAAGGCTCTAGTAATCATAAATGTTCACCCGCCAAGCAACAAATCGAAAATGTAATGTTTTCTCGTCCAAGTTAATTTTCTGCAAAAGTTTATCTCTAATTATGTAGGAAAAACTAATGTATTTTCACCGTTGATAAAACTGAGGCAGGGAGTGGAGTTCAAGTGGGAGGTAAAACATCAACTAGCTTTCGATAGGATTACAGAGTATTTGATGAAGTCGTTAGTGTTAATGCCACCAGTTAAAGGTCGACCACTCAAGCTATATGTCATGACATTGGTGGAGTCGGTTGGAGCATTATTATACCAAGATGATGACAATAAGAAAGAGTGTACAATCTACTATCTTAGTCAGACGATCCTCAATACCGAGAGATGATATTATACGATTAAAAATTATGTTTATCTTTATACTTTATAGCCACAAAACTATGGCATTATGTAACACCCGGCCTAATCGGAACAGTGTCCTGAGGCGTCCACGTGTGAATTGACGCATGACCGTACAATTCGATCGCACGTGTGGATTTATTATCGATAAATTAACCCAGATTAAGCCACTAATGCGATTGAATCCAATTATGTTCAGGCCGAACATGGGCCGTAGAGCTAGTCAGCCCAATTGTACTTGGCGACTGTCTGTACGGGTCGTGCATCGCCCAAGGTAGGATAGAAAATTCTGAAACTTTAAGAGGCCATAGGCCTCATTAGGCTTGTAGTCCATCGCGACCGACAGACTCAGACGACACCTGGAAACGAACGAATCGCGCCGCCCAATCGGCACTTGTAAAGTATAAGTCGCCCTAGCTTTGAAAATAAAATCTGAATTTTAAAACAAATTACCCCACTACTTGGGACAGTGAATTGGGGCATTTCAGTCATCGGATTTCTTCCAAACTTACATTGAAGGCTGAAGATATTTCCCTGCACTCATCCACAAAATCTGACCTTTGATCGAGAATCAGTGACCATTAATAGAAAATTGAACATTTGCGATAAAACTCCGTGTCTGTTTAGCGTCAAACTTTACACAGCCCTTCATCGGGCCATGGGGCACCTATCCCATGAAGTAGATGGGCTAGGGGGCCATTAGGACAGCCCCAATAGCCATTAGGACAGCCCCAATAGCCAAAAATGGATCCCACAAGGATATTTGAAGCAATTAACGAAACCCAGGGTCAACTGGCCTAAATCCAGGATATAAAACCCTTAAATCCCTCTCTCTCACTCACTTCCACAAAAACTCCAACAGCTGAGAAAGAGAGAGAGAGAGAGAGAGAGAGAGAGAGAGAGAGAGAGAGGAGAGAGAGAGAGGGAAAGAGTGTGTGTGGGTGCATGTTGTGCCTAAGGACCGAAATTTCCTACACACTCATCTCCACATTGCCGAGAATCTCAACTCCATCGCCATAGGGATGAGCTACGTCAGATCCAAGGTGAGAACCAGAACTCCCATCTATCTCTTCCTAGTTAAGATAGCATGCATGTGTTTTGACACGGAGTTCTTGTAACGCAGGGCCCCGGCACGTCAAGTTTATGGACCCGACGATGCTAGAGCGAGAGCAAGAGCTTCCGGTCGACAATAAGTGCGGACCATTACCTCTAGGTGGCTGATTATCGTGCCTAGCATAAATCATAGTGATTTTGGGTGATGTATGTGTATGTATGTTGCTGAATTTTAGGTATTACTTGACTTAGAACATATGCGTAGAATTTTTCTAAATTTGGAAAATGGAATTAGGTCCCGAGGATCCCCTGATGTGTAGATGGTTGCTTTGTCGGTCAGTTTGGGGAATTACGAGTACAATTCCCCACATGTGGCTGATGTGTACGTTACATGTTGGTTGCTGATTTGTATGTTACATGTTGGTTGCTGATTTGTATGTTATATGATTGGTTGCTGATTGGTATGTTATATGTTGTTTGGTTGATCTGCATGATATATGTTGGTACATCAATTAAATTGATGTGAGTTAGGTGTATGGCTGTCCAATTTGTTGAATTGCTGAAACATGTTGAGCATGATCTCCATTACTGTTAATCTCGTAGGATTGATTGCCAACATGCGAATGTTTTGTGGGATCTAGTGTATTGTTGTCCATGTTGTCGGGATTCAGAACATGCTTTTGTTTACTAGAATAGTTCCTAGGAATTGTTGAATACATGCTATATATTTGCGCACATGTCCCTTTGTGGATCAGCCAGCCAACTGGAACTCCTTTAAGTAACCTTTCCGTTGGGTCAGCCCACGAGCAAGTTTGGTCCGACTAGTTGAACCGCAAATTGTCGACCGTATTTGGACTACACGAGATGTTGTTCTCAGGCTGCACAATCTGTGGTTCATCTCGTGGGGGTAGATTAGTCCACTAGTTGGTCATCCTTATATGTTAACCATGATTGTACACGCCTGCTAGAACCTGAGGCACCCTGTAACCCTTGCGCCCACTGATAACTATAAATTGCAGCCTACAAGACTCATGAGCCGGGGATGGTGGTATGAGAGACAATGCCCAAGCTGTCAGCCTATACTGGAGTGACGACCTCCCCGTAGTGACCACGAGCAGGACTCTAATGTCTTAACAGTTTTCGTATGAGCTTAAGAGCTATATGAATGACGAACCCACAAGGGCTAAGGATCGTGAGAGTCACACGGCCACGACCATTAGAGCCGCGCGATCGGATTAGAGCAACGATTCGTTGGGGTATCTCGGTTTCCCCAACCTGTTGGATGAATAAACTTAACTAATCAACTCGGCTAACATGTGCATTACATGCATTGGTTACTTTTGTGATTTGACAGTTGTAGTCGCTTGTGGGAGTGTTGGTTCGCTACCGTTAGATGGTGTCACAAGAGGGAGTGTTGTGGTGAGAGGCATGCATCATATCATTAAACCATGCATTGCATTAACTAGAGTATTTAGGGTTCTGTGAATGTATATTTTTCACTAAATTTACTCTTGTGTATGATAATTTGTGTAACTTATTGTTAATGGTACCAATGAGTTAGCTACTCACTCTCACTCTGGGACGGTGTTTTAAAACACTAACCAGAACCTGTCATAGATGCAGGGATGATGGAGCTGGATGTGCTGGAGGATGCCGGTGTGGATGACGAGGAGGAACGAGCGTACTTCCAGACCTTTGGCGGGTCTTTCTAATTCGGGTTTGGCAATCGCAGGATTGGGCCAGGGCCCTAGTCATTTTGGGTTATATGTATGGATGGGACTAGTTCCTTGTTTGGATATTATTTTAGATTTCTTTTGGAGTCGTATATGGATACTTGCGTGATTAGTAGCACTTGACATTTCCATATGACTTATTTATGCTATATGTCTTGCTTAATTCTCCATTGCCCATAGGATACTCTACATATAATCGCATACGAGGCCCGTTAGGGCATACGTGGCACTCGGGAATTCGGGAGCCGAGTTCCTGCTCGGCCCTTGAATTTCGAGGCATTACAACTTGGTATCAAAGCATGGTTCGAGGTTAAGCTAGGCCTTGGGCAATGGGTCATTGTGATGCATTTCCAGCTTAGGTGGGAGCAATTAAACTTAGCGATCTCAATAGGATCTCGGGATCACGCCATTTGGCAAGTTTGAAAACTAAAATGCTAGGGCTTATGAATAAAAAGATCTAGGCTGCACGAAGTGATCCAAATCACTTCTAATTGAAGAGTGCGATGATTTGAGTCAACCCGACCTAGAGGCGATAGAATCAAGCTGCGCGAGTAGCTTGCGCGATCCCAACGTCTAGTGTATCTAGGTCCGATGGTCCTACCTAACGTAGGATCCACTCGATTTCAAGTTTTGGCAAGACGGGACATCTCCGCCTCGAATTTGAAGGACTTTAGGCCCACCTAGGCCATCGTTTAGAGGGATTTTCAAACCCGAGAGATCACCACCAACGCAATGAAATGATCTTTGGGCCGCGATGAGCGGACCCGATGATCGAAGGACCCAACAAACGCATCGAAGGGGTCGACACGACCCCACGAACCTTAAAAAGCACCAACAGGTGGTGGGCCACCGCCAGGGAAGCTAGCAGACGGGGGGCCGCCGCCGACCGAACCAGATGGTGGCGGGGCCGCCGCCGGTCCGATGGTTGTGTGGGGCCCTCCCACACGTGAGGACCCTCTCCAATCCACTTTAAACCCCTTTTAAAGCATACGGACCCCTCCCTAAGCCATTTCCTACCATTTCTAACCCTTCTAACCCCTTCTTCTCTTTCAAATCCCCATTTCTAAGATCCTAAACCCATCTCCTTGCTTGCATGCACCATCTTCGACCCATTCTAACCCCCAATCCTTTCAAATCATCTTTCTATCCACTTGCTCTTACCCATTTGAGCACAAAACTCCTCTAAAGGGCCCACAACCCACATTCCCTCAAATCCATCACCTAGCAACCATTATCTCTAAGAAACCTCTATCCCTTGTTTCATTCTTAAGTAAAGGAGTGAAAACCCAATCCCATAGCTTTCTTTGAAGTGGTAACGTCCATGTTCTCCATCTCCATGCTCCTATCACTCATGGGGAAGAAACGGGCGGCCCCCGATGAAGCCGGGCCGAACCGAGAGAGAAGGTCCAAGAAGAAACAAAATGCCGGTGAGGGCCCAAGCATCGAGCGGAGGTCGAAATGAGATCTCGATCTCCTAGCCCTGCCTACGAGAGCGGTACCACCGAACATCGAGGACGGCAAGTTTAGGAACCGCAAGGTCGTGTTCGAGCGGCATGTGGATGAAAAACTATTCGGCGAGCATCAACTACTCAACCGCCTTCTCGAGAATGGTTGGGGCCCGATGTTCGAAGGAAAGTATTGAGCCAGTAAGGGTCTAGTGCAAACCTTCTATGCGCGCCTACGGAAGCCCTCTCTCGAGTCACTTGGATTCTCCATTGGTCTTGGCAGACAGGAGGCTTCTGTCGACGTGGATGTGATTGCGCGCATCCTCGGGGTAGAGCGTGGAGTCGTTTATGCCAGTGAGGATAACATATCAGAAAGGCGGATAAGGGACCGCCACAAGCGCCACTTATGCGGCCAACGTGTTGAGTGGAGGCGGGAGAACAACGTCAAGTCGTCAGACTTGACCCCTGACTACCGCCTACTCCACCACATTTGCACTTATAACGTGTATCCGAGGTCGAGTAACCACACGGAATGCACCCGGTTTATGATAGACTTCCTCTACCGAGTGGAGCAGGGAGAGAAGGTTTGCCTGCCTACGCTCGTGTTAACTCAAATTGTGAAGGCTGCGCAATCCCCTTGAGAGAAACAGACACTCCCATTTGGCCAGTTGATATGTAAGATCGCCCATAATTATGGGTACAGACAGCCTGAGGAGCTCCCCGTCCTAATCAAGATGATCGATGAGAATATTCTTAACAACATGAAGATAGGCCCCAAACAGCGTAGGGCCCAAATAGAAGAGTTTGGAGATGAAGGGGAGGAAGAAAGCGAAGATGAAGAAGAGACTGAAAGTGAAGAGGAGGACGAGGAAGAGGAAGGAGGAGAGGCCCAAGACATTGACCGGGAACCTCTGCCACTCGTAGCGAGCGTAAGAGTTTGGATGCGCTCGATGCCCGCATGGCTAAGATTGAAGAGAACCAGGGAAACTTAGAAAGGAGACTGAAGAAACTATCCCGCACAATGAAGGCAATCATGTGCTGTGTACAGGAAGAGCGAACACCTCCTCCTTCGCCGAAGTCAGAGGATTAGAAGTGTGACGTTGCAGTCGCCTTCTTAAGTAGTAGCTTTGGATAGACTCTCTTTGCTTGTTTTAAGTTGTAGGTCTTTAAGCTTTCCTAGTTATTGGTGACCCTTGCATTTTCTGTCTTTATACATGTAATACCTTAACATGTGTATCATTGACAATTTTGTTCTAATGAAATGCTTGAAGTTGCCTAAATTTAAGTAATGTGTTGGAGTGCTATGGTAATTGATAATGCTTGTGTAATATCGCTATCGGAATACACATGTGCTAAATATTGCGACCATGGGTATAATGTTACTAAATGGCATGAGAATGCCTTTCAGGATAATGAGGCCACAGGATGATGGTCGCCTGGCCCGCCTAGCTTTTGGCGGAAGAGACGAGCAAGAACGCACCACCCCTAATGAGCAACAAGGTTGCCAAGGCAGAGCTGACTAGCCCGATGTGAGGACTGACTTACCAGACAACCTTCCAGAGGCGCCATCGACTCAAGGCAAGACCTCCTCGTATCAGGCAGTCCCAGCGATGGGCACCATGGAGCAAATGTTGCATGTTATGCAATAGCAGCAACAATCTCTACATACCATGGTGAGAGCCATGGCCCACCACATGAACATGCCCTTGCCGGAGCAATCTGGGACGTGCCGCTCCATACAACCTCTTTGAGCGCTTCCAGAGGCTTAGGTCGCCCACCTTTGTTGGCACGCATCGTCCCGAGGAGGCTGAGAGTTGGCTAAATCAGGTCGTTAAGGCGATTCGGCCTCTCCACTGCACCGAAGCGGAATAAGTGGAGTTGATCTCCTATCTGTTCGAAAAGGAGGCCGACGTATGGTAAGAAAGTGTGTTGAGAACCATCCCCGCCAACTTTGTATGGACATGGGAAGACTTCGAGGCTGCTTCTTCTGGAAGTACTTTCCTCGAACCTACCGGATCGAGAAGGAGAACAAGTTCCTCTGCCTCCAATAAGGGGGGGATGTCAGTGGCCGAGTATGAGAACCGGTTCACTGAATTATCCCGCTAGCCCCCCAGATAGTTGTCGATGAAGAGACCTGGATGAGGCACTTCACCGAAGGATTAAGAGCCAGTATTCGCACCAAGATGTGTTGTGCGAATATCCGTACCTATGTTGAGCTAGTAGAGATGTCCTTGCGATCAGAACAGGATGGAGAGCGGGTCTCCAGAGCACGCCTCCAAGCTGATTCTCGAGGCAGATCAGGAGGACAGTCTTCTTCATCCTCAGGAAGGAAGCCACACCTGAGCTCACCTCTCCAGCATACACCTCCTCCACCCACATATTCCCGACCTGATCATATTTGCGGGTACTGTAAGAGGGTGGTTCATTCAAAGGCCTTTTGTTTCTCCAGGATGAGGGACAATGGCTACGCGCCCCCTAAGCGTATCAACTGACCGCCCCAACAAGCGTTGTCTGCTCCCCCTCAACGAGCCACAGGTCCAGCCCAACAGTTCTGTAGGTCACCGGCACCTTAGAATAGGTCGTCACCTCAGCCTACGCACCAGCCCAACATGCCACAACAAGATTATGTGCACGCACTGGCAGCAGAAGGTGTGGATGTAACCACGACCACACCCTCAGCATTCGAAGTGACAGCACACATACAAGGTACCCCTATGTTCCTTTTAGTGGACACTGGGGTCCACAATGTCGTTCATATCACACACAACTGTTAAGCATCTAGGGCTACCTGCCACTCCCATGTCGGGAGTGAGTATCATTGCGGGAGCTGGAACGTTCATTGAAGCTACATCCATGTGTCAAGTTGCCCCATTGACTTGGGGGGTAAGCGGATACGTGTGGATCTTATAATCACAAGGGTCTTCCACTACGATGTCATTTTGGGCATGAATTAGCTCTCCACAATGAGAGCCGAGATTGATTGCGAAGACCAGACGATGATGATCCATGAAGATGATAGCTCGTCCTTTACATTCCCAGTTCAGGTTAGCTATCCACACGAGTCCTTTATTATACTTCATTAGAAGAGGGCGGTGAAGAACTTTCATTAACATGCATGCCTGTCGTTAGGGACTACGTTGATGTATTCAAGCACATATCGGGACTCCCTCCCCGAAGGGAGACGGATTTCACCATAGATTTGGTGTCAGGCACCATGCTCATCTCCCTTCCAACTTACCATATGCCTCCATGTGAAATGAAGGAACTTCGGATCCAGATCGATGATCTGTTAGACTGGGGTTTCATCCGACCCAGCGTGTCACTTTGGGGAGCCCTAGTCGTGTTCATGAGGAAGAAGGATGGCACCTTACGGTTATGCATTAATTACCGAAGATTGAACCAAGTTACCGTGAGGAATAAATACCCGCTGCCTAGAATTGATGATTTGTTCGATCAATTGAGAGGTGCCCAGTACTTCTCAAAGATTGACTTACAATTCAGATACCATCAATTACGAGTTAGGGCAGAGGACGTGCCGAAAACGGCATTTAGAACTAGCTTTGGGCACTGTGAGTTCCTAGTCATGCCTTTCGGACTCACGAATGCTCCAGCTGTGTTCATGGACCTAATGAACAGAGTCTTTAGACCCTTCCTGTGCCGGTTCGTCATCGTATTCATAGATGACATCCTAATATACTCCAAGAGTCGTAAGGAGCATGAAGAACACTTGTGAGCGCTCTTAGAAACGCTCAAACAGAACCGGTTGTTCGCTCAATTGCTGAAGTGCGACTTCTAGAAAGAAGAAGTCAAGTTCTTGGGACACGTTGTGTCTAAGGAAGGCATCTCCGTGGCCTAGCTAAAGTGGCAACGGTTCAAGACTGAAAATGATTGGGCTCGGTTACTGAAGTCAGGAGTTTCCTGGGATTGACGGGATATTACCGCCGATTCATCAAGGATTTCTCGAAATAGCCCGACCCTTGTCCCAGCTCACCAGGAAGGATATCAAATTCACCTGGAACGAAAGGGCGGAAGTGACCTTCCTAGAATTGAAAGAGAAGTTGACCTTGGCTCCAGTGCTCATTTTACCCAAGCAAGGAGTCAAGTACACTATCTACACAGATGCATCTTGAGTGGAATTAGGTTGCGTCCTTATGCAGAAGGACAAGGTCATTGCCTATGCCTCTCGGCAATTGAGGAAGCATGAAGAAAATTACCCTACCCACGACCTCGAATTGGCGGTAGTTATTTTCGCCTTGAAGCTATGGAGACATTACCTCTATGGGGAGGAATTTGAGTTCTTCTGCTGTCACGCCCCAAACTCAGAAACTGGGCTCACAAAATTTTCGATCACCGAACTCGGCGCCGACAGCCTCCGTAGTACCCCATTTTTCAACTCCCGGTACCCATATACCAGGTTCCGATCCTGGGATCCTAAAATGAGGATTTAAAACATGAATTTGATTCGTAATAAGCCTAACTATAAGCATAACCCACGAACAATAATGAGAACACCATCATAAAAATCCACTATGATCAAAACTTGAGTACAATGCAAAAGGAAAATACAATATCAATAATAGAAGCTCCATAAGACAGCTGCACGCTCCAATCTTAATGCTGCTGCTCAGCTACGACTGTGCCCTGGTGTCACCTGCATGCATCTATCGTGCATAAGCTTATAGAAAGCTTAGAGAGTGGTGAAAGTATGTGCGCACGGTAGAAATGCAAGTATGCAATATTAGAGTAATGCAAAAATGCTGGTAAGTCCATGAATGCCATCAGTCGTACCAAGGCTATGCGATGAAAGGCATGAATGCTATCGGTCATGCAAGGCCATGCGATGAAAGGCGAGGCATGAATGCTATCGGCCATACCAAGGCTATGCGATGCAAGGCCTACAGGACCAATGTCATATGCGAGGTGCAACTCAAGCATATCAAATCTCATCTGAATCATCATATCAATACAGTTTATCTCTGGAATATATATATATCACTGGGGTTTAGTACACTATACACCATATCGTTGCCTAATGGATGTACAACCATGCAAGTGGAAGAGACCTCACTATCTGCCTAGCAATATCGGCCAGCCCGTCGATAGCAGACCCATTTACGAGCTGGTCAGACTCAGCCTAGCATTGTCCTCTACCCTCGGGCGGATAAGGCCACACCCCCTTCCAATTGACCACGACATAGTGGGAGACGCGGCCTACTAGTATACGGCCCTCATGCGCTCATGTATCCACTTGGTCTCGACGTTGGAGTTATCTTCTAGTACCATCGGGTTTAGGAATTTTTACCCAGGGACATCTATGGCACCCCGATGCTAGTAACAGTATTTTCGGTGTCCAATCCTTCCATCCATGATATGCTTGTGGAGGATATAGCCTTGATGTCGCTAGGGCGTATATATATCATATCACACAAATGTGAGATGCATGAATCATACAATCCAGTCATGCAGCAATCTTGCGTGTACTGCGCGCTCATGTGGGCAACTCCTATTAGGGAGTCCCATAATAATCTGCCCAATGGCATGTGTTATGATCAATCACTTCTCATATCAAGCATACATATGATGCGCATGGGCATGGATCGTGAAGCTATACTAAGCATGTTATATGATGATGATGTACTCTCCTCAAATCAAGGATGGGCTTAGACGGCCTACTCAAATCAAGAATGGGCCTAACAATCATGGGAGCCCAATCGTTTGGGTTAGCCCACTAAGGGGAGGTGAGAATGGGCCTAACAATGGGCCCTAGGGAGAGTTACAATGTGGACATTTAACCATTTGCTCTCAAGGCATGACCCATCATAAACATCATTACATACATCATGGTGAAATCACACATCACATCGGTCTTCATATACATCGCTTGGGCCTCACACAAAGGCCTCACATACATAGCATTGAGCCTCACTCATGGGCCTCACATGCATCACATTGGGCCTCATCTATATCACATTGGGCCACAACCCATGGGCCTCAAATACATCACAATGGGCCACAACCCATGGGCCTCAAACACATCACAATGGGCCTCATATTTGAACCTCAAATACATTACAATGGGCCACAATGCATGGGCCTCAAATACATCACAATGGGCTGCGACCCATGGGCCTCAAACACATCACAATGGGCCTCATATCTAGGCCCAATTACATCACATTAAGGTGGGACCCACACGTGTGGGTAAAACACTTTCGTTTTATTATATCTACACCATTCATATATTTTTAGAGATCATTATAGAGCATTACCCAAAAAAAATGAATCATATCGAAAGATCATCTGGACCATACCACAAATATCAGTGGAGAAAATAATCGAAAGATCATCTGGACCATACCACAAATAACAGTGGAGATAATGATTGAAAGATCATCTGGACCATACCACAAACAATAGTGGAGATAATGATTTTCACTGTTTAAAATTCCCAGGGCCCACCATAAAATTTATTTTCCAATCTGTTCATAAGGTTATAAAGACCTAAATTAAGAGGAAAACAAATTCCATATTGATCCAGAACTTCTAGAACCCCAAACGGGTTTCAATGGTAAGCGTTAAATCATCCACTCGTTTTTGCAGTGTGGTCCATCTAATGGATAGATTTGTCTTATTTTTCTTCTCAACCCTCAAGACAAACTCGAGCAGTGGATGGACGGTTGGATCTAACACATAACTCATGATCAGGACCATACTTGCTGACGTCACTACAACAACTATATAGCTAGTGTGACCCAGCAAATGGACAGTTTGGATGTAACACATACATCATGTGGGACCCATAGAACTTGTTGACGTCAACCAACAGTTATATGATGTTGGGTCCCCACCGTCCAGATGGATGGTTGGGATGAAATACATACGTCATGCGGACCCATAGAACTTGTTGGTGTTAATCCAGCAGCTATATCTGCCAGTGGGACCCACATAGATAGACGGTATAGATATAACACATAAATCATGTGGGCCCCCAAGTATGGATGATGTTGATGAAACACATGCTTCACAGTGGAGTCCCACGTGCGTGGCCCACCAGAGATTTGAATCTGCCTCAGTCCAGGGCCAAGGCCTGGATGGACGGTGTAGATGTAAGGTACATGCAGCATAGGTGGGTCCACACATGTGGGACCCACCAGCTTTGGGACAGAGCTGATATTTACATTTTCTCTTCATCTAGGCCTGTCCAGACGGACGGGCAGCAGGCCTGTCCATTGGACGAGCAGTGAGGTGGGTTGCACCAACAGACGACGTGGATGGCATGCATACATATGGTGGGGTCCACGGAAGGGTGGGCCACCCACGGACCGAGCTGTTATTTGTGTTTTCCCTCCAATCAGGCCCATCCAAACTGACTGCCAAGTGGGCCCACTCGGTGGATGGCATGGATAAAATACATTCATCATGGTGGGATCCATCCGGGTGGGCCACACGGCCACATCATCACCAAAAAAGAATGAGAAGATGAGAGAGAGAGAGAGAGAGAGAGAGAGAGAGAGAGAGAGAGAGAGAGAGAGAGAGAGAGAGAGACGGCGTAGTGGAGGGACCCCGCCACTATGGGCCCCTCTTTGTTTACAACACATACATCAAAATGGGTCCCATCACAAGTGGGCCCTCAAATGAAAATCAACAGTGGATATCCTAAAATCACCCATCGATTGCACTCCTTCTTGGTCCCTTGGCCTCCTTAGCTCCTTGGCTTTGATTTTGATGGAGGATGATGAAGTATGATAGCTAAGATGGGAGATGGGTGGTAGGGAGTGGGCCACACTTGGGGTTGCTTGGGGAATGGGTAGAGAATGAGAGAGAGAGAGAGAGGTGATGGGATGAAAAGGGATGGGTGAGTGATGAGTGGAGTGGTGTTGTGTAAGAGAAGGGATGGGTGGAGAGAGAGAGAGAGAGAGTTGACTTTGGGAATGAGATAGGGATGGGCTGAGTAAGGGTTGAGATGGGATGTGTACTTTGATTGATGTGATATTTGGGTAGAGATTCTCTAGGAATTCACGACACGCAGCGTTTTCCTCGAAATAAACGCGGGCCCACAACTCCTGGCCCGGGTATCGCATCAGAGCGTGAGACCCGACGTTGGAACCGCGGCGACGACGCGGTCGCAAGGGTACAAGTCTCGGGTCGAGTCGACTTAGATATGTGGGATGTGACTTAGGGTCGCGCGCAAACGCTGGTTACAAGTCGCGGGTAGTCGAAATTCAACGGGGAGGATCGCGAAAGTCTAAGGAATGGTACAGACTAGGATACGGGCCTTACAGCTCTCCCCTCCAAATAAAAATTTCATCTTCAAAATTTACACTATCTCGCAACTAGACATAATTCAAAAGGGAAGAGAAAACATAACATCACATATAATCAAAGCCAACATACAAAATACAATCAATTATCGAAAAGATGGGGATAGCGCTCGCTAATTTTGGCCTCGCACTCCCAAGATGCCTCACCAATTCATATGATAATTTCAATCGGACGGTGAGAAGCTTTTAAAATTATTCATTTGAGTTTGGTATGATTTGCATCTTCTGAAATTCTATATTGACAGTAGAAAATGATAGCAAATCGTAGAGCTTTGCTAAGCGCACATGCGTGTGCAATTAAACTCGTGTACATGCCACACATATGCCAGCATGGACATACATGCTAGATTTCATCCATCCATCAGGTTGGTCCTACTCTATATATGTTTTTTTCTTCAAAATAAAATCTGGTCCAATGAGTATGTGGGCCTCAATTTGGAAACAGCGGATGGGTTAGAAAACTTCCACTAGGTTTTTCAAAGTCGTACTTTTTTTTTACAAATTGTGGCCCACATAACACGTGGACCAATCGGATTCTTGAATTAAATTATTATTATTATTGTGTTTCTGTTTTGATGGATGGACTGGATCTCAGATCTATTGTGCCATGCTGGCAAATATATGGCATGTACTCGAGCTGTATTGCACATGCGTGTGGGCTTAGCAAAGCTCATAATACAATATTGATATTTCAACATTTTAAAAAGAGAACTGATCACCTACATGCAACGGTACCATGGCTCGCGTTACCGTGACATTTATGGAGGACATCAGTACTATGAAAAAGGTAGGCCCCTCAATGAAGATTGTCCTTCTTCAAAAACAGGCTGATCATCCATTCATTCTCCTTACACGTGAGACGTGACAGTGATGTACAACTATCCAGACCATCCAAATTGTGAGATTAAGCAAATCTCTAGAACCAGAAGGTCAAGTAATCTTGATCGACCATCTAATTAATGGCCATCAAATAGATTATTAAAAGTAAGCAGTGAGTGGTCCAAATTCAAAGTAAAAAATCAGATGCATGGTTAATAATCTTCTCTTTGTCATTTTTCAATTATACTCCATCCACACTTGGTTTAGCGATTTGGACGGTTGTGATTACTGTAAAACCATGCCACCTGTACAGCTAAAGAATTACCTCCAATTTTTAAACGTTGCCCACTCTAGAGTCACTATGGCTGTACATCGAGCCAAGCTGAGTCGAGTCGAGGTGGGCCAAGCTGGGCTTGACTTGTCCATGCTATACTCGACCTCAAGCTCACCCTCGAGCTCAACATTGAAGCATGGCTTGTTTGTCAAAGCTACCAAGTCGAGCTAGCGGTTTGAGTCGAGTCGAGTGGAGTTTGTTCATATGTTAACTTATTATATTTTTGACTAAATAATACAAATTAAATGTCAATCATGTTAAGTATAAAAAACCTCTAACCCGACCTAATCCAGCCCTCCCAACCCGATCCAAACCCCAACCTGACCCAACCTAGCCCCTCAACCATAAATCTACAATCATATAAATATACAAGTTAAATAAATAAAAAACAAGTTAAACACCTACTTCAGAGAGATCAGGCCGAGTCGGGATTTGGTTCAAGTTGGCTCGAAGCCTCGAAGAGACCGGGAGAATGAGAGAAAAAGAGAGATAGAGGGGTGGAGATGGTGACCGGCGGGCAGTGTGCTGGACTGTTGGGTGCGGTCGTGCAGGCAGCCGTTATGGTAGAAAAAAAAAAAAAAAAAAAAAAAGAGGCAAGGTATGGTAAGGGAAACAAATGGATCATATGGATATACAATATATAAATCAAAGTGGGCCCACATCTACCCCATCAGTCAGATGCACCATTCCATGGTGGGCCTAGGGCTTAAAAATCAAGTCAATCCGTGACTTTTTTGGGCCACACCACATACAAAAGTTGAGAGGGGTTACCCTCCATTAAAATATTCATAACCATTTGCTAGGCCCACCGAGATGTGGTTCACAAATCTATCCTATCCATTATGTGTGTCCCACTTGGATGAGGAGTCATACCAAGTTTCATATGCATAAAAATTTCACATGATTTTAGATGGTATGGCCCGACCATGATGTATGTGTTTCATCCATGCCATCCATATATTTTTACAGATAATTTTACAATATAAGAC
This sequence comes from Magnolia officinalis, assembly GCA_021015155.1. Lineage (NCBI taxonomy): Eukaryota > Viridiplantae > Streptophyta > Magnoliopsida > Magnoliales > Magnoliaceae > Magnolia > Magnolia officinalis. The sequence continues at coordinate 38,914,294 of JAJHSJ010000005.1, read as the reverse complement.
CAAAAATGAGATATATCCAAATCTCAAGTGGACCACATTACAAGAAACAGTGTTGAATGAGCGTCGACCATTAAAAACATTTTGGTAGCCATAAAAGTTTTGGATCAAGCTGATTTTTGTTTTTTCCCTTCACCTGATCCTGTATGACCAAATCAACAGATTGGATGTCAAATAAATAGTACAGTGGGCCTTAGGAGGATTTTAATGGTGGATATCCAATCACTATTGTTCTCATGTGGTGTGGACCACTTGAGATTTATACCCCTCTAATTTTTGGCATAAAGCTCTAAACTGATCTTTAAAAATGGATGAACGGAATGGATGAAACACATACATCATGGTGGGCCCCACGTAGCCCCTATCAGGACCTCCAATACCCACTTCACGCCCAAAATGGGCGCGGCTCAAAATAGAGCCGCGCCCAAAAAACACCCAAAAAAAACCTAATCCTCTCTCTCCCTCTCTCCGTTCCCTTATTCCCTCTCTCTCTCTCACCGGATCTCTGCTCCCTCTCTCCTCTCTCTCTCTCTCTCTCTCTCTCTCTCTCTCTCTCTCTCTCTCTCTCTCCTCTCTCTCTCTTCGTCCCGATCTCCTTTCCCTTTCTCTCCTCTGATTTTAATGGAGGATGACGATGGAGAAGGGGAGGCCAGCTGCTGCCCTCGATTGCAGCTAGAGATGGACTTCGAAATTTGTTGGAGAGACTGATTAGAGTTACAGAGGAGAGCAATGAGAAGTTCCTGTTGAAGCTCAAAGACTGAATCGACTGGTAAGCTCCTCTATCTTCCTCTTTTCTATTATTATTTTTTTCTTTTTTCCTTTTTTCTATCAAACCTTCTGTAGCCTTTTTGCTGATGGATCGTTAATGGGTCTTTCTCAAATGTTTGATCAGAGCTGAAATCGAGGTTCTCACAGTCGAAGTCCAATTCGAGCATTTAAATATCGAAGCAGAAGCCTATGTTGCTGGTAGAGCTTATTGTCCGTGGTCAACTTCACCATTAATATTATTGAGGTATAATTAACATATCTGAATCATTGAATCATAAAAGAAAATCATAGAAGTGGGCATTTGTAATATGTTCTACTATTTAATTATATTGATTTACCGACCTCTCATTTGTTTCAAAAGGGCTTCTTGAATACTCTATGTTCTTTAGGTGTTATTGCCATTGTTGTCGGGAACCATTGCTATGACAGAATTGCTATTGCCATTGTTGCATAAAGCAGCACTAGATGCTTGAGTTATCACAGCTTCTTTAGGTGGAATGTATATAGCCCTCTTGACTGAAAGTGCTTTTTATTAAGTAATTCTTAAATTTTGATGAAGAGGATTAATGCTTGTCTAGCAAAATGGTTTCAACCTAACTATATATCCACAATACACATCAGTTTATAGAGCTTTGGATGCCATCTATATATCTACTGTTCATATGTAAATGTTACAGATAAAAGCATTCTATGGCCCTATTTGGTAGATGCCGAGAAAGGAGTTTACCTCATTTTAGTTAACAATAATTATGTATTAGAAATCTTGATCTCGAATTCATCATGAACACTATATTAGAGATCAAAGTCTCTAATACATAATTACTGTTAAATAAAATGAGGTGAGCTCATTTTTAGGTGTCTACCAAACTGGGCCTTTTTTGTTTTTGGAGGAAAATTTTATTTTCCATGACTAACTTGGTCAAGTGGAAGATTTCGGATTCGTTTGTGAAGATATAAGTGTTGGAGTTTCTTATCTATTGATATCTTATCGCAGTTTAGTGAAAACAATTTTGATGGGACATTGCAATATGCCTGTAACAAAAGAGTTCGGATTAGTACATTTAACAGTCTGTACAAAGCATTTTGGAGAGGGTTTTTGAAGAATTTCATGCTATGCTACTTGTATTTATTTCCTTGGAAATAATGTCAAGTACTTCTAATTTCTAGCCATGAACTACAACAACCAAAGAAATGTTGACTATAATCTTTACACCAATAACATTGTTATTTATTTTTTAAAAAAATAATAATCTTTTTGTAATACAGTCATCCACGCTACTAACATTATTTATACAAGTTTTTTTTTTTTTTTTTTGCTTTCAGGAAGCATCGGCCTTTTCTGGCTCGGAGTCTATGGATGATATTCTATTTCAGCCTGCCACCACTAATGGTAAGCAACAACTCTATGCTAAAATGGCCTTTTTGATATAAAACTGACAATTTAAAACAATGGCTTGCCACTTTTAATTGCAGGATCCTCTACATCCTACTCGGTAAGCACTGTCCTGTTTTTGAATATTTGGTTTTGTAAGGATATGGTCTGTTCTAAGATCTTGCTTATGGTCAGGGCTAGGAAGTCGAATCTTCTATGTTCCGCATTTGAATATCTCTTTCGTAATTCTATGGCAAGTTTTCTCCTGTGACTAATAAGTAGTTGTTTCTTGTATTCAAAATTTTTAAAGAGTAGTGTTTATGTCAAACTACCAATGTGATTTGGCTGTATTTTGGTGGATGTGCTTATTTTCGTGCATGATGGCTACCTTATCTGCATCATTATTGAACATGCTAGGGCTTCTTTTCGAGCTTTCTATGAAATTTCTGATTACATCCAAAGTTAAGATGTGCTTCTCAAATGGTTTGTGGAAGTGTCAGTGTCAATAAGCAGAGAAACTTATCTTTTCTGTGAATGGTACATTGTTTCAAAGCGTCATTCAATATAAACATAGACTTATGTGGATTTTGTTGAAAAGCTTCTTTAGCCAACAAACAAACCAGTAGCTTGTTGAAAATAACAGAAAATGTAGCTGAATCACTATTAATGGTGAGCATATGTGACTGACAAAAGAACAACCCTTATTTTCTTGAATCCATAACTATGTGCATTCTTTTGAAAAATAGAAAAATGTGAATATTAGTAAATATGGATTTTCTTGTTAAGAAGAAAATGGAAGATGGATTGAAAAAACATAAAAGAGATTGACATAAAGGACGGCAGAGATCTTTTATCAAATTGTTTTTCATGATTGGTTGAAAGGTCAATTGACATCTCGTCCCAGTTTCCTTTGTTGGAAAGCACACATAGTAAAGGTGAAGTGCCTGTTTACTTGTTAGTAAACATAACCCCAAAATATTTGAAAGATCTTTCTAAAAAAGAAATAAGATCATGTATAAGACTTTCCACAAACTGGTAGAAGTATAATGCCAAAGAAATCTATGTAAGTGTCATTTGGTTTTGATGTGCATTGGCTGTCTTCTTTGTCTTATACAAGATTTTAAAGGAGCATGGGGCTCATGACCCCAAAAGAAGATTTGGCCATTCTAAGGCATTTTCTAAAATCAGGTCCTTAATCAAATTGGCCATCCATTGGCTTTTGTATGGTGGGATAGTTGGAGACAACATGTATTTTGTCTTAAGAAGTTTGTTCTGAAATTGCCATTTCTTTCTTTCACCTAATGTTCAGTCTTAAAATCACAATGTTTCTAGGAAAATACTCCTTTGTTAGCTACATTATACTTAGTGCCCTTTGTCTCCCGATATAAAGCAATCGTTGTAATTTATCTATTTCTCTGTGTGTTGTCTTCATTGTAACTTAGCTGCACTGGTCCTTTGCAATACTATTGTTTGGTTTTTGGCTTTTTGCTAATTCTTTGCTTTTGAGATGACTCAACATTGGGGAGATAAATGGACCCTCCTTGAAACCATAATGATAATTTTGTTTAAAAATCTTAACCATTTATTTTTATAAGCTGGCTTATTGTCATTTGGTCATGTTTCTATTCTTAATAACTTCTCTGAACTCTGATCAAGTACACGAATCCTTGACTTCAGGTCCTTCTCATGCTATTGACATAACAAGGGAGGTACACGTTTTCCTTGAAAGTATGATACATGAGCCTAGTTCATTTTTGTCAAATTTCATGTATAATAGTGATGTTAATTTTTTGTTTTTGTGTTACCATTTTACATTTGAACCATGACCATATGCAATCTGAGTTGTGGGGAGGCTTCCTTGGAGATCTTTCTCAGTTGTCTTTAGCATCCCTGGATTAAGCTGAGAAAATGACCTTTGTATGCAAGGTTGGTCATCTTGTGCACAATGTATGAGGACGAAGATGACACTTGTATACAAGGTTGGTCATCTTGTGCACAATGTGTATCAATCATTTACTTCGTGCTTTCACAAAAATTGGACACATGCCGACGCTTTCGAAGTCTGAACTCATTCTTTTGAAAATGCTTGCAATGAAGTGTTGGAGCCAACGCTTTCGGAGTCCGAACTCATTCTATTGAAAAATTAAAAAAAATGGAAATATTAGTAAATATGATTTTTTTTTTGTTAAGAAGAAAATAGAAGATGGATTGAAAAAACATAAAAGAGATTTTTTTTTTCTTCTTTTTTGCAGAAATTGTCGCCAACTTCACAGAAAAACAAATAACATCAGTGGCCACAGATTGCAACCTAGATTTAAACAAGATTCGAGGTGCCGTTAACAATGCTAACAGAATCCTTCAGGTCAGATTGTTGATTGGACCTGATTTTATTTAAATGATCTTGATAATCCATTTTATTTAAATGAGCAGACCCGGATGTGTGTCAGAGCTATCCGGATGTTGAGCAGGGGTCCCTGGAAGGTGGGAACCGTTGTTATGACCATGATGAAGCTATCCATTTCCTATGGACAGAATTGGAGTGGTCTGGCCATTTGGATAGGTCGTGTTTATGTATTTACTCGAAATTAATGGAGCAGACCTGGATGTGCGTCGGAGATATCAGGATAAGCGAGGGTCCCTGGAAGGTGGGAACCGCTGTTATGACCATGATGAAGCTGTCCATTTCCTATGGACAGCATTGGAGGGACCTGGCCATTTGGACAGGCCGTGTTTATATCTGTATTTGCAGGGACCACACCCTTAACTTATAACCTAAACCTATTCTCAAATCCCGAACCCAAACCTTAGCGTATTCTCAAATCCCTAAACCTAAACTCAACTCCCTAAACCTTAACCTATAACCTAACCTAAGCCTAAACCTATAACCTACACTTGAAAACCCAAACCTAAACCTATAACCTCAACCTAAACATAAAACCTAAACCTAGACCTATACTTATAACCTAAACCTATTCTCAAATCCCAAAACCTATAACCTATAACCTAAACCTAAACCTCAACCTTAACCTAAACCTATAACCTATAACATAAACCTAAACCTAAAACCCAAACGTAAACCCGATCTCGAACCCGAACCCGAACCTTAACGTATACTCAAATCCCTAAACCTAAACCTATAACCTAAACTCAATTCCCTAAACCTTAACCTATAACCTAACTTAAACCTAAACCTATAATTTACACTTATAACCTAAACCTAAACCTATAACCTTAACCTAAACATAAAACCTAAACCTAAACCTATACTTATAACCTAAACCTATTCTTATAACCTAAACCTATAACCTAAACCTAAAACCTATAACTTAAACCTAAAACCTAAACCTAAACCTACACTTATAACCTATATAGCCTAAACCTAAACCTAAAACCCAAATGTAAATCCGATTTCGAACCTGAACCCGATTTCCTAAACCTAAACCTTAACGTATTCTCAAATCCCTAAACCTAAACCTACATCTAATCCTAATCTCAACTCCCTAACCTAAACCTAAACATAAACTTGAAAACCCAAACCTAAACCCGATCCCGATCCTGAACCCGAACCCGATTTCCTAAACCTAAACTTATAACTTAACCTAAACCTATTCTCAAATCCCAAAACCTATAACCTAAACCTAAACCTATAACCTTATCTTAACCTAAAACTTAACCTATAACCTAAACCTTAACCTATAACCTTAACTTATAACCTAAACCTATAACCTAAACTCAATTTCCTAAACCTTAACCTATAACCTAACCCAAACATAAACCTATAACCCGAACCCAATTTCCTAAACCTAAACCCTAACGTATTCTCAAATCCCTAAACCTAAACCTACACCTAATCCTAATCTCAACTCCCTAATCTAAACCTAAACCTTAAACTTGAAAACCCAAACCTAAACCCGATCCCAAACCCGAACCCGATTTCCTAAACCTAAACTTATAACCTTAACCTAAACCTATTCTCAAATCCCAAAACCTATAACCTAAACCTAAACCTAAACCTAAACTTAAACCTATAACCTAAGCTCAATTTTCTAAACCTTAACCTATAACCTAACCTAAACCTAAACCTATAACCCGAACCCGATTTCCTAAACCTAAACCTTAACGTATTCTCGAATCTCTAAACACCTACACCTAATCCTAATCTCAACTCCCTAACCTAAACCTAAACCTAAACTTGAAAACCCAAACTTAAACCTGATCCGGAACCCGAACCTGAACCCGATTTCCTAAACCTAAACTTATAACCTTAACCTAAACCTATTCTCAAATCCCTAAACCTATAACTTAAACCTAAACCTACACCTAAACCTTAAGCTAAACCTAAACCTAAACCTTAACCTATAACCTAAACCTATAACCTAAAGTCAATTTCCTAAACCTTACCTATAACCTAACCTAAACCTAAACCTATAACCCGAACCCGATTTCCTAAACCTAAACTTTAACGTATTCTCAAATCCCTAAACCTAAACCTACACCTAATCCTAATCTCAACTCCCTAACCTAAACCTAAACCTAAACTTGAAAACCCAAACCTAAACTCGAACCCGATTTCCTAAACCTAAACTTATAGGTTATAGGTTAGGTTTAGGTTAAGGTTTAGGTTATAGGTTATAGATTTAGGTTTAAGTTAAGGCTTAGGTTTAGGTTATTTTTGTTTATCATGTTAAACTTATATGTATTTATGCGTGAATGAATGTGATGTGGATAAGATTGTTTGTGTTTGGATGAATGTAGTTTACGTTTGGATGGATTTACTAGTTTGGGTTTAAATGGATGTGAATGTGGATATGATGAAATATATTATATAACAGTTGTATATCAGGATGAATATGGTGTATATCAGGAATTTTGTGCTGAAATATTTTTTTTTTAAAAAAAGAGACTTTTAGCGACGAACGTTTTCATAGCTAAATGTTTTGCAAAATATTTTTAGCGACGAAAACTTTCGTAGCTAAAAGTTTTACAAAATATTTTTAGGGACAAAAGTTTTCGTAGCTAAAAGTTTATGCAAATATTTTTTAGTGACAAAACTTTTCGTAGTTAAAAGCTTTGCAAAATATTTTTAGCGACGAACATTTTCGTAGCTAAAAGTTATGCAAATATTTACCAACGAAAATTTTCGTAGCTAAAGTTTTGCAAAATACTTTTAGTGACGAAAATTTTCATAGCTAAAAATATTTGCAAAATATTATTGGCGATGAAAAGTTTTGTGGCTAAAAGTTTTGTAAAATATTTTTGGCGACGAAAATTGTCGTAGCTAAAAGTTTTGCAAAATATTTTTGGCGACGAAAAGTTTCGTAGCGAAAAGTTTTGCAAATATTTTTAGCGACGAAAATTTTCGTAACTAAAAGTTTTTTAAGCGACGAAAATTTTCGTCACTAAAAAGCTTGCCTTTGGCGACGATTCAAAATTTTCACCGATAAAACCCTTCTACGTCGGACTTTTAGCGACGAAAATTTCCGTCACTAAAACTTTTTAGCTACGAAAATTTAGCTTTTAGCGGCGAAAATTTTCGTCGCTAAAAGTGGAATTTCTTGTAGTGGTGGCTATTTGATGGTTCATGATGAGCCACTAGTTATAAAGGTTACTATTAACATCCTACTTATTGAAGTCTCATCAGCGAAAGCATAGTGGTATGGGACATTATACTTGAGTTGTCGGCCTCTGCTTGGCGATGAACCCCCATAATGACCTTTGAGCTTCCTTTAAATGGTTGTATGTAATTGGACTAATAATTGTTGGGCTAATAATACATTTCATATCATACGGGTGATATCAAGTGGCTAATCTGGATATTGTGGTAGCATGTATCCTTTTTTGAAGTATTTTCGTTAGCTCTCAGACCACTGTCGATCGACCCAATTTATGTGAGTTAGTCACTTGAGCCTATATTTGATGTACTTTTGTTGATGACTAGCCACTTGAGATTGCATATGGGTTTTGCCCTAGTCGTAGGTTTTTGTCTAAAGCTAGTTGTATGTGTATCCCCGGGTTGATGTGCATGTGCATGCATCTATGCATTTAAATAAGATCGTATTATAAATTGTTTTGTATGTTTCTTATTTTAAAACTATCTTTGGCTAATGTGATGGTGTGTAATCTCATTTGTTATGATTAGTATGAATAGTTTAGTGTAGACCCATCTTGGCAAACTATGTTTAACTATTGTGATGGTTTGGTAAGTCTTGAGGGGTATACCTCACTGCGATAGCCATTGATGTTATCAAATCATATTCGATTGGTGCATGAGATTGGTACTGTGCAGGTTGACGCTGGCATGAAGGCTGAGGAGTTGGATAATTTTACAGATCAAGATTAGTTGCATTTAGATTTCTTTTCAAAGTTGATCTAGTTTATTTTTATATTCGTGAAAAGACTTGAATCATTGGTTTGTATAAGCCTGGTGGGCAACCACTTGTACATCTCGTGTATCTAGAATGTATATCTGGAATTTTCCTTTATGCTTGATTTGTCTTTCTTCTGTTGCAACACTCACTTCAAAAAAAAAAAAAGATATATATTGTGAAATGTGGGCAATCTTTAAAGGTCAACACTCAGGATTTCGAAAAGGGAGTACTAAACTCGGGTTACGAAATCCAGGGCGTTATACTAGCTCTCTCTCTCTCTCTCTCTCTCTCTCTCTTCTCTCATCCTACTCAGTCTCAACCTACTAGCTCTCCCTCAACACTCACTCTCTCTCTTTCACCTCCAAACCACCATCGCTTTAACTCACTTTAACTGATCAAGTCATTGCCACCATTGCAACAGCGGATCCATCAGCTATTGGAGGCTTCTTGGCCATTACACTAGGTTGGCCTCTCTCTCTCTCTCTCTCTCTCTCTCTCTCTCTCTCTCTCTCTCTCTCTCTCTCTCTCTCTCTCTCTCTCTCTCTCTCTCTCCTGAGGGGTCTACAAATGAATGGATTAGTTGAGGTATGTGCAGACCCATCGAAACGTTCTGCATTTACAAAACATTTTTCAAGCTTAGGCTCAGGCCAAATTCGGGCCGGGTCCTATATTAGCATCACGGGGCAGGCTCGAGCTGGACTATTTTAACCCGACATAGGCCTGGCCGGGTTTGGGTTTAAGTTATACAATGCAAGGCGAGCTTGGATAAAGCTTGGCCCGGCCCTAACCCAGCCCATTGACCCCCCTAATTGAGCTCACATGTTCGAGCGATCGAATATGCTCAAAACTGTCCAGAGTGTTTACAAGTAATTTTTGAATTTCGTCAATTAATTGAGCTAAGACTTTGATCGATCGATAATCCAAATTGTTCAGAGACCAATCTATATATATAATTCAAGGTTGGATCATTTGATCGACTAGGGTGGTCAATCGATCAAACCCCTGTTACATGTACAAATTTAAGTTGTCTATAACAACAAGTACCTGAAAGAGAGAAGATGGACCCAATCCACAAACATTTGTTTCAATCATAGCTTAAGGATGCATGCAATTGATATACGTAAATGCAATGTTATCCATTGACAAATAGAGTAACTAAAATTAGAATGGTGAGAACGGAGAGTGCCTTGCACCTCAGTACCGGAAGCGCTCTTTCGTTACTCTCACAACTCTAACCTATGAAATGAAAAAGTGGGTTGATGAATGATTTGGAGTGAGCGGTGAAAGCATGGATGGAAGGTTGGGTATATATATGAAACCATGATTATGGTTTGCCCGATAAGATCTTTAAATGGCTGAAGTTGGCTGTCATTGCGGCATGGATGAAACCAGAAGAAGACGAGGACCAGATGGTCATTGGGCGGGTTGTATATGTAAGTCTCACCAAACCTTTCAAGAATTAAAAAGTAGCCTTTGCCCACGAGGGAAGTGAACTGGTTGGTGTACCACACACCACTGACTAGGTTGGTGTGTTGACGTCACCAAGTTATGTGGGTCCATCATGAGGTATTTGTTATATCCAACCCGTCCATCCATTTGGAGAGCTCGCCGTAAGGCTTGAGCCGAAAAATAAGGCAAATCTAAAGGTCAAGTGGACCACTCTACAGAAAGCAGTAGGGGATTAAACGTCTACCATTGAAACACTTTTGGGGTCACAGAAGTTTTGGATCAATGTGATATTTGTTTTTCCTCTTCATCGAGGTGTGTGACTTTATGAATAGACTGGACAGAAAATAAATGTTATAGTGGGCCCTATGAATGTTTTAACGGTGAGAATCATTATCCCACTAATATTTGTGGTGTGGTCCACTTGAGCCTGGGATATAATTCATTTTTGGGCTCATGTTCTAAACTAATCTCCCCGAATGGATGAATGGTGTGGATATAATAAATATATCATTGTTGGGGCCATGTAAATTTAATCTCCTTTGAACCGTTAGTACATCGGGAAGATTAAAGAGTGTTGGGACTCACCTTCGCATGACATGTATGCACACCAGTAAAGTCGGTGGTGTGTGGTACACTAGCCAGTCCACTTCTATCCACTGGACACTGAAATGATCGAATAACCCACAAGACAAGAATGGATTGGCTACTCCCCCTACCACCAGCTTGGTGACTGTGGTCGGTGCTTTGTGGGCTCACTATGATGTATGTGTTTCATCCATTTTTAAAGATCATTTTAGTGCTTGAAACCAAAAATGAGAGGGATATAAATATCAGGTGGACCACACCACAGGAAAACAATAGTGATTGGATATCCACCATTAAAATCTTCCTAAGACCCATTGTACTATTTATTTGACATCCAATCTGTTGATTAGGTCATACAGACAGATGAAGGGAAAAAAGAAATATCAACTTGATCCAAAACTTTTATAGCCCCCAAAAAGTTTTTAATGGTCCACGTTCGTTCAACACTGTTTCCTTCCTGTAATGTGGTCCACTTGAGATTGGGATATACCTCATTTTTGGTCTCATGTCATAAAATGATCTAGAAAAATAGATGGACAGCATGGGTGAAACACATACAGCATGGTTGGGCCCATAAAGCACTGACCACCCGCCATTGGCTGATGGTAGGGTGAGTAGCCAATCCGTTTCCCCACGGGACACTGAAATGCTCGAATAGTCGTGTCATTTACCTTCCTCGAGGGTTTTACTTGATGATGGTGATGTCATCCAATTACCGGAGGTAATTTTGAACTGCGTTTTACCGCTTGCGCCAAACACAACGTGGGAAAAATAAATCCCATATTTTTCTGTAATTAGGGTGGTAAACGTGGAACTAAACAGACTTAAAGGCCAAAGTTCCACGTAGAGGGGTGATTTATCGTACGGCATTGTCCATCTACTCACCTAGGGGTGTACACGAACCGAGCTAGCTCGGTTAGCTCACTCGACTCGACTCGAAAAAGCTCGATTTAACTCGGTTTGAAGCTGAGTTCGAGCCGAATCGAGCTGATTTTTTGAGCTCGAAAATGAGTTCGAGCTGGCCCCAGCTCGACTCGACTCGGATCGAACCCAGCTTGAATCGAACTCGGATCGAACCAGTTCAATGACTCGGTTACTTTGATATTGATGTTGCTCACCAACTGTTTGATGAAATGACTCAAAGAAGTGTGGCCGGTGGCAAGGAAGGTATGTATATGAAACCAACACCTTTTTTTCTTGATTTTTATGTTACTTAGAAGGTGTTTGATAAAATACCTGTAAAACCATTGCTACTATCTCAAATATAGTGAGATTTTGAAGGTGCAGTCCAGGTGTTTATGAAAATGCCTCAATGGCAAACTCCGCTCGATCTTGGCTTGAACTCGGCCCGAGCTTACCTGAGCTGCTGACCAAATCGAGCTGAGCTGGCCAGTCAGGCTCGAGGACCAAACCGAGCCGAGTTCGAGCTGAGGTCAGCTAGTGGCTGAGCCGAGTCGAGCTGAGGCCAGCTCGACTCGGTTCGACTCAATGTACACTCCTATACTCACCCATGGCGGGAAAAAGTGGGGCGTGGCTTAGTGGATCCTTGACCATCAGGCCCACTTTGATGTATGTGCCTTATATCCACGCCATTCATCTACTTTGAAAACTCATTTTAGGGCATGATGCCAAAAATGAAGCAATCCAAATCTTAGGTGGACCATAATACAAGAAATAATAGTAATTGACCATTAAAATTTCTTGTGGGCCAAAAAAGTTTTGGATCAATGTGGTTTCTTCATCCAGGTCTTTGTGACCTTATCAACAAATTGGATGTCAAATAAACATTTTGGTAGCCCCTGTGAAGTTTTGAATGGCAAGGATTCAAATAGTCATACTGTCTTTTTAGGATTTGGATTTGGTTCGTTTTTTGACATCATGCATTAAAATGAGCTTTCAAAATGGATGGATTATATCATGTAGGGAACATACATTACAATGGGTTGTACAATTAGGGATCCACACCAAAATATGTAAGCGGTTTGCATGGTGTGCCGCACACTAACTACCTAAGTAGTGTGTTCACCTTACCAAGTTATGTGCCCCCAACATGATGCATGTGTAGGGGTGTACATCGAGTCGAATCGAGTCAAGCTGGCCTCTGCTCGACTCGGTTCAGCCATTGGCTGACCTCAACTCGAACTCGGCTCAGCTCGGTCCTCGAGCCTGACTGGCCAACTCAGCTCGGTTCGGTCAGCAGCTCGGGCCGAGTTTGAGCCAAGATAGAGCCGAGTTCGCCATTCAGGCATTTCCACAAACACCTGGACTGCACCTTTAAAAACCATCTTAATGTGAAACAGAAGCAATGGTTTTACAGGTATTTTATCAAACACCTTAGGTAACATAAAAACTAAGAAAAATCAAGAAAAAAAATGGTATTTGTTTCATGTACATACCTTCCTAGGGCCCATATTGATGGCACTGTTAGCCTATGTAAAGTACTTGGTGAGCAACATACATGAAAGGAAGGTGGAGATAATGACCACACCTTTGTTGATGGCACTGTCAGCATATGTAAAGTACTTGGCAAGCAACATACATGAAAGGAAGGTGGAGATAATGACCACACCTTCGTTGATGGCACTGACCAACCAACATACATGAAAGTACTTGATGGCCCATATTGAGGGCATTGTCACCAGCCACACTTCGTTGAGTCGTTTTATCAAACACTTGGTGAGCAACATCAATGGCAAAGTAACCAGTCACTGAACTGGATCGATCCGAGTTCGATTCGAGCTAGATTCAAGCTGGATTCGATCCGAGTCGAGTTGAATCAGGGCCTGCTCGAACTCAGCTCGAACTCAATTTCGAGCTCAAAAAATCAGCTCGACTTGGCTCGAACTCAGCTTCGAACCGAGTCAAATCGAGCTTTTTCGAGTCGAGTCGAGCGAGCTAACCGAGCTAGCTCGGTTCGTGTACACCCCTATGCATGTGTTATATCCACGCCATTCATCCATTTTTTCAAGATCATTTTAAGACATGGGGCAGATTCAAAGCTCAAGTGAACCATACCCCAAAAAAAAAAAAAAAGGGATTGAATGCTTATCACTAAAAACTTCTCCAGTTTTGGATCAACCTGATATTTGCATTTTCCCTTCATCCAGGTCCTGTGACCTTTTGAATAGGTTGGATGGTAAATAATTGTCATGGTGGGCCCTAGGAAGGTTTCAACCGAGGGTGTCAATTTGTCGTTGCTTTATATGATGCGGGGTACTTGAGCTTTTGATCTACCTCATTTTTGGGCACTCCCTAAAATGATCTCACAAAATTGATGGGGTGTGGATATAACACAAACATTAAGGTCAGGCCCTTCGTGAGGTCAAAACACCACGGAACTTGGAGAGGCCCACGCAATCCGCTTTAGGGAAAAAATGGTTCAAAATGCATAGGATCAGATAATCAAAGTGATCCTTTCGGTAGCCCCACAAAGCATCGATAGAAAATGAAATAATTAATGGTCACGTATCTGTGGAGGAAATTGATAATAAATAGAGGATAGGATCATCTGATGGTTGTGATTTTTGAAACACAAGCCATCCGTGAAATGGCCTGCTATATGGATGGATCCGATTCCCTGGCACGGTGGTTGAAGAGAAGTAGCATCGCCCTACATTCAAGTGAAAACCAATTTGAGGACATGGTCCGTCCACAGTAGAACTGAACAGATCAATGGTACATATGGAAGCAGATTGTCTTCCGAGTAACTCTATTAGCCTTACATGGGGCCAACCGTGATTTATGTATTTTATCCACACCGTCCATCCATTTTACCAGATCATTTTATGGCATAACCGAAAAGTTTAAGAGTATCCAAATCTCAAGTGGACCGCACAACAAGATGTTGCGCAGCACGCCAACAACGCAGTGAGCCTAGATCCAATCTCAGGCCTCACCCACAAACGATAAACAAGAAGAAATATAAACTAGAAATAGATCAAAGCAATCCAAACAAACCACGAGACAAGATATACGTGGAAAAACCCCAAAATAGGGTAAAAAATCACGGATGCAAACTTCCACTATGAAGAACGAAGATTACAAGGCAATATACTAACCTCTCCCTTGGACATACAGAAAAAACCCTTTTCCCACACCTTAGAATAGCTCCCCAATATTCACCTTAACCCTAGAATAACCCTAGGGACCCCAATTTATAATTTTGGCAACTTCTCTTTCACATCCTAGTTGCGAAAGGACTTGCAACACGAAATCTGCGAAACTCCTTTCGCATCCCAGTTGCGAAAGGACTTGCGACACGAAATCTGTGAAACTCCTTTCACATCCCAATTGCGAAAGGACTTGCAACACGAAATCCACGCAACCTTGACTGGTCGTGGGCGGCCCCAGATGTGGCTCCACTTCTCAACAATCTCCCACTTCGAGACACATCGCCATAAACCTTTGTCTTCTTCATTCGGAGTGCACCACCTCCCCGTCTTCAAGCCTGAAGACCAATCAAAGCTGAACAAAGCTTCAGCTTCTTCCTCGTGACCGCCTTGGTCAGCATATCCGTAGGATTTTAACTTGTATGAATCTTCTTTAGAGCAATCGATCCATCTTCCAGTAACGAACGTATGAAGTGATATCTGATGGCAATATGCTTGGTCCTTGAATGAAAGGCTGAATTCTTAGTCAAGTGTATTGCACTCTGACTGTCACTGTACAGCTTGCAATCTGCTTGCTTCTTACCCAACTCTTCCATAAAACCTTGCATCCACACCATCTCCTTGCATGCTTCTGTAGCTGCAACATATTCTGTTTCTGTCGTACTGATAGATATTATCTTTTGTAACTGAGAGACCCAACTGACTGCAGCACTACCTGGAGTAAAAACATAACCTATAGTGCTTCTTTTGTTGTCGATATCTCCTGCCAAATCTGAATCCACATAGCCTTGTAACTTGATTTCCAATCCACCATAACACAGCCTTACGTCCTTAGTACCTACCAAGTACTTAAGGATCCACTTCACAGCTTCCCAATGTTCCTTCTCGGGGTTGTTCATGAACCTGCTAACAACTCCCACTGCTTGAGCAATGTCTGGCTTCGTGCTCACCATAGCATATATGAGACTCTCAATAGTTGACGCATATGGGACTTTAGCCATGTAGTCCTGTTCCTCCTGCGTCTTTGCAACTTGCTCCTTAGATAGCTTGAAATGGTTGGCTAATGGAGTGCTAACCGGCTTAGCACCTCTCATATTGAATCGATCAAGTACCTTGGCTATGTACTCTGCCTGTGACAAAACTAATTTCTTGTTTTCCCTGTCACGCTTTATCCTCATGCCTAGGATTTGTTTTGCAGCTCCTAAATCCTTCATGGTAAATTCTCTAGACAATTGTCTTTTGAGATCTGAGATGTCCTTCATGATTGAACCGGCCACAAGCATATCATCAACATACAGAAGAAGGATGATGTAAGACGTATCAAACTTCTTCAAGTAACAACAGTGGTCTGCATAACATCTCCTAAAACCGTTTCCCGACATGAAACTGTCGAACTTCTTATACCACTGCCTCGAGGCCTACTTCAAGCCATATAGACTCTTCTTCAGTCTGCACACCTTGTTCTTATTACCTGGTGCCACGTATCCTGTCGGCTGATGCATATATATCTCTTCTTCAAGGTCCCCATGAAGAAAGACTGTCTTAACATCTAGCTGTTCTAGATGTAAGTCCTCTGAAGCCACTATACTTAAGACCATGCGAATCGTAGGCATTTTCATTACCAGTGAAAATATTTTAGTGAAATCGATACCTGCCTTTTGTTGAAACCCTTTCACAACCAATCTGGCCTTGTACCGTTTCAAACCATCATGCTCCTCCTTCAGTCTGTAAACCCACTTGTTATGAAGAGCTTTTTTACCCTTGGGTAGAGTGACTAGCTCCCATGTATGATTAGACTCAAGAGAGTCCATCTCATCATCCATGGCCTGCTCCCACTTAACTCGTATATCTGACTGTAACGCCTCTTTAAATACTTTGGCTCACCATTATCCGTCAGTAGTAGATAATGTAAGGAGGGTGAGTATCGGACCGTGGGTCTCCTCTCCCGAGTAGACCTCCTCACAACCGGTGTATGCGACTCTGCCTCATCCTGTGGCGCTGTAACACCCATGTCCGGTAACTCTTCCAACTCTACGAATTCCTTTTTCTCGGCCTTATTTTCCCGCACACTGTCCTTATGCATCACTTTTTTATTGAAGACTACGTCCTTGCTTCTGATGATTTTCCTGTTTTCTACATCCCAGAACCTGTAGCCAAAATCATGCTGCCCATAGCCTATAAATGTGCACCTCCTGGACTTCGCATCCAGCTTGTTTCTGTGTTCTGCATCAATGTGAACATATGAAGTGCAACCGAACACTCTGAGATGTGCAAGGTTCACTTTCATCCCAGTCCACGCTTCTTCTGGTAGCCCACCATCCAATGGTGCTAAGGGACTTCTATTGATGAGATATGTGGCAATATTCATAGTATCTGCCCAAAAGGTCTTGGACAACCCTGCATGTAACCTCATGCTCCTGGCGCGCTCAAGGATGGTCCTGTTAATGTGCTCAGCTATACCATTCTGCTGTGGTGTCCCTAGAATCGTTTTCTGATGTTTGATTCCATTTGCTGCACAATATTCCTCAAACCTCTTATCACAATACTCTCCCCCATTGTCAGATCTGAGACACTTTACTGTTTTACCTGTCTCATTTTCTACCATAACTTTCTACTTCTTAAATACATCAAATACATCAGATTTATATTTTAAGAAGTAGACCCACAGTTTTCTACTAGCATCATCAATAAAGGTAACAAAATAACGTGAGCTACCAAGAGATAATATGTAACACCCTGATTCGTATAACCAAAGGATAGTCGCTCGAGTACAGGAATCCGAGGGTTACATTATGCATGGAATTATAATTCATCATCACAAAACATAACCACTGTATAAACCATCCAAATGGAGTTCAACATACGTGAAGTAGTAACTTGAATAAAAGTAAGATCCCACAGTAGGGGACTTAATTACAAAACTCAAAGGCAAGTAAATATTATATTTGACATATGAAAGCAGTAAATCCTAAACATTTAGTGAAGTTTCTGCAGCTTGTCTATATCACCATATGGGCCTTCCTTGCCTAACTCCTTCTTGGCAACACTAAGAGTCCCGTCATAGACATCATCCTTGGCCTTCACGCCTGTGTCTATTTGGTGCAACCGCACAATTGAGTGAGTAAAACTCAGTGGGAAGTTCCCTCATAGATTCGTTCATAACACATTATTCCAAAATAGGTTATCATACAGAATTCATAAGGCAATATAAATACATATGCAATGGCATGAATGTATGAATATATGCTCAAGACACAGATCTGGTGATGCACATCCAGCTGTCAAAATAAAAGACTGCCCGTGGTAGAGAGACTACCAGGAAAAAGCCATGAAAGTGAGCGCACCCAAGGACAATATTACTCCTGGAATAATACTCAGGGTACACCCAAGGAGTCTCAAGTCCTGGAATAGCCTCATGGCAAAATAGAGCGGCCCAAAGTAACTCAAACGCACAATTCTGGCCATTCTACTGATCTAACAGTCAGTCGAGCAGAGCGTATCTTACCTTAAGTACTTGGAAAAGCTCCAATGTTATGCGTGAATGTCATGCATTATGGTGTTCAGGTATATATAATACTCTTTTCATAAATTTGGTAAACAGTCATCATGAATTTGAGAGTATAATACTAAGTCCCAATTATATGTAGGTCACAATTAGAGTTCAAGTAACTAATCATTCGTAACATAATCAATTTCGGATAAAGGAATGTAGTGCGAGTATGAAGCTTGGTCATATTCATTAGCTTCAAATCAAACTAGTTCTAACATAAGAAATGGATTACGAAATAAATTAACTTTACAAATAGAGATAACCTGTATCTCTTCACGGATTCATAATTAAGCATGTCTAAACATATATTCATAATTAAGCATGCCTAAATATAAGGCCAAGAGTGGAGCATGAATAAGAACAACAAGATAGAAATGTTTATGCATAGTTAGTGTAATCGTTTCAAACGGAAGTAAGACCAAAACACATGCACCATTGATAATTCTATCATTCAAGTTCACTATTTGAGAATTTCATGTCATAAAGAAACTATGGGGGCATATTCCTCACCTAGATTGAAATTTTCTCTTGTCGTGGGATGTGAGTGCAATGATTTTGCTTGATTCGTTTGCACTTAGGGGTGTTTCCAAATGTGAAATAGCTGTTGATTGTACCTGATGAAATTCCCATAAACATGAATGAGTCGTGACCGAGTTGACTCAGTCGGGATTCTAGATTCGTAATGAGTTGGGTAGTCCCAACATTTTCTTTTACTAACTACACAGTTGGATTTAAGACTTACCAAACCTATGCCTCTGAGTTCTTCAACAGATGATTTAAATTGGTAAAATATATCTAGAAATCGGGTCGAGTTGACTCGCTTGGAGCCAAAACTGATGACTCGCTGAGTTTGGCTCCAAAAGACTGTGTAAGCCACGGTGTTTAGCTCATGGATTTGTTGATCCTAACACACTACACCATTACTTTCATCTGGAAGGAGTCGTTTTGACTCAGTCGGTGAAATGACTGAGTCAGCCCAACGAATTGCATCGAGTCGACCCAACGGTGAAACGGGTTTAGGTTCACGCTCAACTAGGTGAGTCTTCGACATCCATGGCTGGGTTTAAGCTCAACTGGGTGAGCCACAACCCAGACCTAACTAAGTCAGGTAGCCAGCATCAACACCGAGTCAGAATCACTGACTCAGTAGAGGCATCAACGGCCGGCATCACACTTAGTAGCAACAGGCAACCCAACCATGATTTATAGTACTAATCCCATTCCTAGCCGGGAACCAACCCCTACCATGGAGGCAGGTCGAGTTTTTGCCAAAGGGATGGTGCTGGAATAGGATTGCGTCACCTAATGCTAGCTGAGTGATGGTGACAATAAGATAAATCAATCCAAATGAGGCTTTTACAGCAGCAAGAGGAGGAGTGTGAATGTTACCTAATTCGGGGAAGCTCCTCAGCTGTTGACGGGCGGATTGGGATGACAGATAACCCCGGAACGTGATGCAGTTGGCTGGTGTTTGGAGAGATACCCGGCTCACTCAAACGAGTCGAGATAACTGGTGAAATCTAGTTCCAGAAAATCTCACGGAAACTTCCGTTTTTCCTTTCCTTTCCTTCTTTATTTCCTCTCCTTTCTCTCTCAATCCAACCTCTCTCTCTCTCTCTGCTATTCTCAGGGCCGGTCGACTCAGCTGAGTCGAGTCGCCAGCGACTCGCTCGAAAGGCAATTTCCCATTTTCCCTATTTTCTCTCTCTCTCTCTCTCTCTCTCTCTCTTTTTTTCTTTTCTCTTTTGTTCTTATCCGTTTCTCCCTCCTTCCTCCTTCCTGTCCGTTTCTCTCTCATTCTTATAGGCTTTCCTCTTCTGGAAAGCTCTTCTGATAATTTTTGGATTAGTGTGGGTTTAACTCAACTTGATCGAGAGAACTGAGGCTTAAGGTTCTAAACATTTGCATGGGTCCAGGTGGCATTCGTGGAAGGGTTTCGGATATGATGGGCCACCCAATGGCCGGTTTAGATTAATGAAATGGTTTGATTCTGAAAAAATGATTTCCACCGTCAGTTGAGGAAGATGATCCCCACGAAAATGGTGTTTTCATTTTGGACGGACAATTCCATGATCTGGGACGTTCAAATGGTCCGGATGAGGTCTATAGGGCATGTGGGGTCCATTCATGATGCCAGATGGATCGTAGATTAGGATAGATATGATACGAATGAGATTTCGCCGCCACCTCAATTTCTCCTCAAAAACTCGTTCACTAGGCATTTCTATATCTCACAACCCTAACTTCAACGTCCCAAAACGCACCAGCACATCTTCTAGAAACCAAGGAATGGTAGGGATTGAGACAGCTATAAGAGGCAATATTCTTTCCGCCTTTTTGTCGGATAGTTAACCAAATATGGGAAATATAGGGCTGACGTGGAGTTTCTTTACGTACGTGGCGCCCGTCTGACCGTTTCCAACGGTCGGATTGGTCGGATTGAGGGGTGAGTGGAGGGAAGTTCCTCGTCAGCACTACATTCGTATGTTGCTGGTTGATTTAAAATCAAGCGTGGCTTGAGTAGCTTTCAATCGCTGATCCTGTCATGATCAGGGTCGGTGGGACCCAGGCTATCAGATGGACGGTGTGGATTTGGATTTTCGATCCCGGGATTAGTTCATTTGATACCGCCGTGTGGACGGTCCTAATGAAGTGTCGCTGGCGAGGAGGGAAATTTGAATTTCTTTGAAATTTTGAGAATTCGTCGGGTCAACAACAGTATGACCCGATGAAAACTTCGGTGCACAGCGTGAGTGCACGGTCTGTGCTCACGCACCAGATAGAGGTGGGCCCCACACTTTGATCTAAAGTGATCCGCACCATACAAAGGCCTTGGGGAATTATTATTCACCCCGAGCTTCCTTTATTTGGGACTTTTTGATTTCTTTGTTGAGGGATCTAAGCCGTCTAATTTACCTATGGATTTATAAATCATGTAAACCTGTTTCCTGTCTGGTAGGAACTTGTTCTAGGAGATTTAATACTAACTATGTCAGTCTGATAGTTAGCTATGGTTTAGCTATGTTAGTTTGCTTCAGGGGGTTTTAAAGTTGGTTAATCGTTTTTAGTTAAAATGTTAGTTTCAAGAGGGGGTTAGTTCACCTTATAAAATTGGAAATTTACGTAAAGTAGAAAATTATTTTAGGGTTGTTACATAATACCTGTGCCGGTCCCCACACATCAGTGTGTACAAGATCCAACAGATGTGTCTTTGGAGCGCGTCCCGTCTTCTTGAAGCTTACCCTTTTCTGCTTGCCATACACGCAGTCTGTCACACTCCGAACTCGGAGACCGGGCTCACAAAATTCCCGATCGCCGAATCTGGCGCCGACAACCTCCTTAGTACCCCATTCTCAGCTCCCGGCACCCATATACCAGGTTCCGATCCTGGGATGATACAAGGAGGATTTCTAATATCAATTTGATTCATAATGAGCATAACCAAGCATAACCCACGAACAATAACCACAAGAACACCATCACAAAATTCACTATGATCAAATACTTTGAGTACAGTGCGAATAAAGGGAAATACAAGATAGTGGTAATATCAAAACTCCAAAAGCTCGGCTGCACGCTCCAACTGCGGCGAGACTACAGCTGCGTCTTGGCGTCACCCGCACGCATCAATCGTGCATAAGCTTATAGAAAGCTTAGAGGGCGGTGTAAGTGTGTGCGAATGTGCTCAGAATGCAATGTCGGAGTAATGCGGAATCATGCTGATGAATACATAAATGCAACCAACCGTACCAAGGCTATGCAGTACAAGATGTGAATGCTATCGGCCATACCAAGACCATGCGATGCAATATGTAAGTCAAGCATATCAATCCTCATACCAATGCAACTTCTCGCTAGAGCATCAAATCAGTACGGTTCTCAGTCTGGATAATCACCAGGGTTCAGTACACTCCAAATGGCACTGTCTCTCTCCAAGCAGCACAGTCCAAGTGAGCATAAGAAACCTCACTATCCGCCTGACCAATAGTCAGCCAATACCTATCCCGCACGTCGATAGCGAACCTATTTCTGAGCTGGTCAAACTCAGCCTAGTAATGCCCCCTGCTCTCGGGCGAGTAAGGCCACCACTCCTTTCCAACCGACCACGACACAGTGGGAGATGCGGCCTTCTGGTATTCGGCTCTCGTGCGCTCGTATATCCACTCGGTCTTAACGTTGGAGTCATCCTCTGGTACCATCGGGTTCAGGGACTCTCACCCAGGGATATCTATGGCGCTCCAATTGTTTAGAACAATATTTTTCGGTATCCAACCAGCCACCCACGATATATCAATGGAGGCTATGACCCTGATGTCGCTAGGGCATATCACAATCACACAGATGCAAGTGCATGAATCATACTGCCAGACATGTATTAATCCTGTGCATACCGTGCGCTCATGTAGGGCAACTTTGCATATCAGGGAGCCCATAAACGATTTGCCCGTAGGCATATGCTATGATCAGTCACTCTCCATATCAAGCATACATATGATGCGTATGATCATGAATCATGGATCTATATTAATCATGATATAAAGTGATGGGTCTGTGCAAAGCGAAGATGGCCTAGACGGCCAATGCACTACGAGTACGGGCCTGCCAATGGGCCTTAGGAAGAGTGGTGGTGCGGACCTTTAACCGACACCGATCATGCAATGTGGACGTCAAACCATCATTGATCGCAAGGTATAGCCTGCTATAAACATCATTATATACATCGCGGGGAATCACACGTCGCAATGAATATAGTTGCACTCCATTGGGCATTAGATAAATCAAATGGGCCGTATCATAAGGGCCCTATATATATATCCAAGTGGGCCTCAATATCGGGCCTTATATATACCAAAGTGGGCCTCGGTGGATGGCCCACTAATACGCTAAGATGGACCTCACCACATGGCCTAAAAGATCTCAAAAATGATTGGTCGGTTTGGATGAAACCCATACATCATGTTAGGTCCCGTCGGGATGGAAGGTATAGATAAATCACATACATTTAGTGTCCTAAGCAGGGCCCACCATAATGTTTATTTTTCACTTAACCTAGGGCCCAACTTAATGTTTATTTGCATCCAAATCGGGGCCTAAAACAGTATTTATTTATCATGCAAATGGGGCCCACAAAATGGTTACTTTCCAACCCAAACAGGGGCCCAAATAATGTTTATTTTTCATCCAAATAGGACCCAATATAATGTTTATATATATATATATATATTTTTGTACAAAGTGGGGCCCACGTATTGTTTATTTCCCATGTAACCTGTTGATAAGGCCACATGACTATGGGGCCCACTGGAATATTTATTTGCCACCCAACTGTTTATAAGGTCGCTGGACCTGGGGTGGGCCTGGAGCCCACCGTGATATTTATTTGCCACCCCACCTGTTCAAGTGATCACGTGGACCAGGGTAGGGCCCACCGAGATGTGGTTCATAAATCCAGCCCACCCAAACTGTGTGTCCCATTTTGTTGAGGGTTCAGACCAAGTTTCAGCAGCATGCAAATTTCAGGTAGACCCCACCAAATAATTTTATACATTTTAGGCATGTCATCACATGATTTTTGACGGTGTGGCCCACCTGAGTCCCGTATACGGTTGATTTTCAGGTGGGCCATAGCCAGGGGAGAGGCCCACCCAATGCACGGTGAAGATGTTCGAAACGCACCATGGTTGGGTCCACAGCTGGGCCGTGAGGCCCAGCCCGTACGCCCGTCCGCCCGCCAGTAGCAACAGCAGCAACTTTTTTTTTGGGGCCCACCGAGATGTGATTCACAATCCAGCCCACCCATTGTGTGTCCTACTTTTCTTGCCGTCTAGACTGAGTTTCGGCTGCATCCAAACTTCAGGTGGGTCCCACCAAGTACTTTTATATGTTCTGGCGTGTCTTTACATGGTTTTAGAGGGTATGGCGCACCCGGTGATCAGATCACCTTAAGACTTTGGCTCAACGCCTAAAATGAGCTGGAGAACAGAATGGACGGCGTGGATCAGCCTCATACATCAAGGTTGGGCCTGCATGAGCAACCCACCCCAAAAGTAAACTCCTTTTCTTTTGCTTGCAAGTACATACCCATGTCAGTACACCACACTCCCTGTTAGCCGCGCGTCCAGCGTCCAGGGACGCTGGACGGCATGGATGTAACACACGCATCATGGCTGGGGCCCACGTGTACCTGGCCCACGTTCATCAAGGTGGGTCCCACATTGTCGTGGCCCACCATAATGTATAATATATATATATATATATAATATAATATAATATATTACACACATTATTATCTAAGAGATGAGATCTCCCTAAAATGTGGTGGGCCACGCTATCTGATGGGTAGAGTAGATTTTACAATATTTGGTGGGGCCCACTACATTCTAAGGAGGGGAGAAGGAGAGAGAGAGAAGAGAGAGAGAGAGAGAGAGAGAGAGAGAGAGAGAGAGAGAGATACACGGTGAGATAGAGGAGGGACCCCGCCACTATGGGCCCTCTATTTCATACATGCATACATCAAACGGGTCCCACCACATGTGGCCCAAAAATATGAGAAATGACGGTGGATCACTCACCTTGTTGCGATCCTCCTTGCTCCCTTAGCTTGAAAACTCCTCACCTACGGTTCTTATAGACGTCGATCGGGTTTTAACGGTGCAGATGATGATTGGACGGTTGAGATGGAAGTTGAGGAGGTGGGCCACACTTAGAAATTTTTGGGAGATTGGGTTGCTTAGAGGAGGCTTGAACGTGTGAGAGGGAGGGAATGAGAGAATGAGAGAGAGAAAGAAATAAAATAAAGGAAGAAGGGATGGAGGGAGTGGTGTGATGATTTCATGGGTAAGGGTGGCTTTGAAAAATGGGAGAGAGTTGACTTTGAGTAAAGGAGGCATGGGTTGCTTGTACTTAGGTATGGAGGTACATTTATGGTTGATTGATGGGACATCTCGTAGAGATTCCCTCGAGATTCGCAACGTGCGGCGTTTCTTCAGAATGAACGCAAACTGACATCTTCCAGCCTAGGTATCGGTTCGGTGCGCGAGTGGCGGCGTTAGAACCGCGGCGACGACGCGGTCGCCAAGATATAGGTTTCGGGTCGAGCCGACTTCGGCATGTGGGACTCGGCTTAGGATCACGTGCAACGTCAGAAACGGGTCGAGGATTAGCGAAATTCGACCGGAAGGATCACAAAGTCCAATAGAATGGTACGGTCTAGGTTATAGGTCTTACACAGTCCTCGCAGAATTTCAAGTCAATAAACTTCAGCCCTGGTAGCTTCCCTTTTGACAATAGCACTTTCATCCCTTTCTCACTCATATGTCCCAGCCTCTGATGCCATAACTGCCCATTCACTCCAATTGATGTGACTGCGAGTGAACTATATGATCCTGAAGTCACGTACAAAGTACATTCCTTTTTGCCTCGAGATATTACCAAGACACCTTTTGTGATCTTCCAGGAGTCATTGGTGAATGTCGTCACATAACCGGTATCGGCCGACTGTCCCACTGAGATCAGATTACGTTTCAAACTTGGTATATGTCTGACATCCTTCAATTTCAAGACCGTTCCGTCTTTCTGATTTACATGAACATCCCCCTTTCCAACAATATTGCACGGCTCATCATCACCTAGGTAGACTCTCCCAAAGTCACCTGACACATAATCACGCAGAACTTCCTTACACGAAGTAGCATGAAATGAAGCACCCGAGTCTATAACCTAAGACTCATTCATCGCATCAAGAGACAAGATCAACGCCTCTGTGTCGCTCTCCTCAAACAGATTCACTGAATCCTTATTGCTTTGAGAGTTTCCTTATTGTTTCTTGAGCGCCCTGCAATCACGTTTCATGTGCCCCTTCTTGCCGCAATGCCAACACCCGTCTTTGTCTTTCGGTCCATTAGACTTCTTCCTCGACTTAGAACGCCTGTGTTTATTGCCTCCTTTGTTCAGCGATCTTCCTCTTCCTTCAATGTTTAGAGCATTCCCTGAATCCCCTGAAACTCCTGATGCCTTCCTTCTAGATTCTTCGCTGAGAATTAGACCGACCACATCATCAAATTTCAGCTTTATTGATCCTGAAGAATTGCTCACAGCAATCACCAAACCATCCCAACTGTCTGGCAAACTGGATAAAATCAATAATGCCCTGACCTCATCCTCAAAAGCAATGCCAACGGATTCCAACTGGCTCGTGACTGTATTGAACTCGTTTAGATGTTCAGCCACGCTCCCACCATCTGACATCTTCATGTTGAATAGTTGTTTCATAAGATAAACCTTGTTGGATGCTGATGGCTTTTCATACATGGTGGCTAGGGCTTCCATTAATTCTTTTGTCGTTTTTACCTTGGATATATTGAAGGCGACGCTCTTAAACAAAGAGAGTCGGATTGTTCCTAAAGCCTTCCTATCCAGTAAAAACCATTCATCATTTGTCATCTTTTCTGGTTTCTTCTCTTTTCCTCCTAGAGGAATATAGAGGTCCTTCTGATACAGATAATCCTCCATCTGCATCTTCCAGAAGGCGAAGTTTGAACCATCAAACTTCTCAATTCTAGTTTTCCCATCTTCCGCCATCGCTCCCAATAGAATTAAACCAATAGCTTTGATAGCAGTTGTTGCGCAGCACGCCAACAACGCAGTGAGCCTAGATCCAATCTCAAGCCTCACCCACAAACAATAAACAGGAAAAAATATAAACTACAAATAGATCAAAGCAATCCAAACAAACCACGAGACAAGATATACGTGGAAAAACCCCAAACTAGGGTAAAAAACCACGGATGCAAACTTCCACTATGAAGAACGAAAATTACAAGGCAATATACTAACCTCTCCCTTGGAGATACAGAGAAAACCCTTTTCCCACACCTTAGAAATATTTCCCTAATATTCACCTTAACCCTAGAATAACCCTAGGGACCCCAATTTATAGTTTTGGCAACTTCCCTTTCGCATTCCAGTTGCGAAAGGACTTACGACACGAAATCCGCGAAACTCCTTTCGCATCCTAGTTGCAAAAGGACTTGCGACTAGAGCTGTACACGAGCAGACTATGGCTCGAGTACTCGCTCGACTCGACTCGGAATACTCGACTCGTACGCGACTCGCCTGAGTTAGAGCCGAGTACGAGCGGGTTTTCACTGCTCGTTTAGATTACGAGTAGAGTACGAGTCTGTCGGTACTCGACTCGTACTCGACTCATACAAGTGTATATAAACGCCCGAAAAAGAAAACCTACCCCACTCGTCGTTTTCAAGCAGCGCCCGACCCCTTCCCTCCCAGCGAGCTTTCAAAATCTCTCTCTCTCTCTCTCTCTCTCTCTCTCTCTCTCTCTCTCTCCCTCCCTCCCTCTCCCAGAGGCCAGAGGCCAGAGCCCGTCCAGCCGTCCCTCTTCTTCTCTCTCTCTCTCTCTCTCACTCGCCCCTGTCCCCTGTCTGGCTGTGCTAGACCCTGCCGCTCGTCCCTGCGTCCTCTTCGGTGCCTCAGCTCGTCGCTGCCACTCGTCCGTCGTCCGTCATCGCCCTGTCCTGCACGCAGCTACCGGTCGTCCCTCTTCTGCTCGCCCGGTAAGGCCTGGGGTTGATTTTTTATTTTTTATGCTAATATATAGTAGAAATTGCTAATATAATTGGGATTAAGATCGTTGGAGGGGGGGATTGAACGCCCAGTCGGTACGATTGAACTTTCTAGGGCCCACTGTACTGTTTACTTACCATCCAATTTTAGGGCCTGTTTGGCCGGGCGAATTGGATGGGATTAGATCCAATTTTAGGGTCTGTTTGGCCGGGCGAACGCCCAGTCGCCCACCATTAAAAACTTTCTAGGTCCCACTGTACTGTTTACTTGCCCTCCAATTTTAGGGCCTGTTTGGCCGGGCAAACTGGATGGGATTAGATCCAATTTTAGGGCCTGTTTGGCCCGGCGAACGCCCAGTCGCCCACCATTAAAAACTTTCTGGGGCCCACTGACTACTGTACTGTTTACTTGCCCTCCAATTTTAGGGCCTGTTTGGCCGGGCGAACGCCCAGCCGCCCACCAATTTTAGGGCCTGTTTGGCCGGGTGTGTTTACTTAGATTTAGATATGCTTCATTTTTTTTGGCACACATTAAAATGAGAGGGCAAAATAGATGGATATACAATACATACATTGAATTGACTTAATTTACTTTATAAATAACAATTTACTTGTTACTTTGTTAGTGTTAAATGCCACCACATTAAGATGCCTTTGGCTTTTCATTTAACATATTGTTAATTGTTATTAGTTAGCTAGATGATAAATGTCAATTTCAGCATGCTCCTTTGTTTGCATAGATATGAATTATTTGTATTGTTCTAGTTGTAGACTTGTAGTATAGGATAATCAGTTGGCCATTTGAAGATTTCTATGTTGCCAGACATAGATTCAGTGTGTTCTTGGATGCATAAAAATCGTTCAAATTGTCCCTTTTTGGACAGTTCAGGGTTAGATAGATTGTAATGTCTTCATTTATTCCAATTTAAATGCATATGCCTGTTCTGGTTTCGTCTCGCCTTTTTCTCTCTAGATATATTTCATGTATTTATTTTCGTCGTCAAATGTCCACACTTTGTGTTGATGATTTACATGAGAATCAAATACAAGATTAATATATTTTGGAGAGATAAGGGGAGATGCTGCCGAAATTTCGGCGTAGCATTTAAATTGAAAAATGAAGCATTACAATCCATCTAACTTTGAATGGGTGACTGATTTAGACAGTTAAGTAATTATTCCCGTCTAGCAGTCTAGCCGTCTAGCCATCTAGGACCCTAGGTATAGCCGTATAACATATCGAGAACTTTATTTTATAGATGGCTAGTCAAGACGAAAGCCCAAATACCCCTGGAATAGGTGCATCGGCCACATCTCCTCTAATAGTAGAGGAAGACACAAACACGTCAACCGCATGCAAAGGGAAGAAGAAGAGATCAGCAGTGTGGGATGATTTCGAAGATGTGACAGTTAACGGTGTACAAAAGATAAAGTGTAATAACTGCAAAGGGTTATTCAGCAAGATTCCAAGAGGATCTACGACACATCTAATTAGACATTTGAAGACATGTCCTAAGAAAGCAAGACTCCCTCCTCCCGGCCAACAGACGCTGTCATTTACGAAGTCAGAAGGGGACAACTCCCAAGGCGTAGTGTCCACTCATAAGTTTAACAAGGAGAAGCTGAATGAGTGGTTTGCTAGATTAGTGATTTTGGAAGAAAAACCTTTCAGAATGATTGAAAGTAAAGGGTTTAGGGCTTCTGTCAATTCCTTAACCCTCGGGTCGAGAATGTCTCCCGCGTCACAGTGCAGAGAGAAAGCATGAAGATGTACGTAAAGGAGAAGATGAAACTGAAAGAAGTTTTAGCTTCAGTGAACAGAATAGCTTTGACTTCTGATTTATGGACGCGTCCAATCAAAAGAAAAGGATACATTTCATTAACCGCTCACTATGTCGATAAGGATTGGAAACTATGCAAGAGAATTTTGAACTTCAAACACCTTCCTCCTCCACATACTGGTTTACTTATTTTAGATTGCATTTACAGTTGTCTAGAAGGCTGGGGCATTGAGAGGAAAATTTCAGCAATAACTTTAGACAATGCTTCAGCAAATGACAATGTCATTTCATGCTTACGTAACCAGTTCAGGGTTACAGGAAATTTATTTTTTGAAGGAAAAATATTTCAGGTTAGATATTGTGCCCATATTATAAATTTGATTGTACAAGAAGGGCTGAAAGCAATCGACGACACTATAGAGAATATAAGAGAAAGTGTGAAATATATAAGGGGGTCGCCATCGAGGCTGAGTGTATGGAATGACATCATCAAACGTTTGAATGCGCCATCTAAAAAAACGTTGAAGTTGGATGTCTGTACACGTTGGAACTCGACCTATGAAATGTTAGATGCGGCAATAGATAATTACAGCTTTCATTTCCTGAATATGCGGCGCGTGACAGAACGTATTCTTGGTTGCCGAGCACAGATGATTGGGCCAAAGCACAACAAGTTCACACATTTCTCTAAGTTTTCTACGATTGCACGAAGATTTTTTCTGGGAATCAATATCCAACCGCTAATCTGTTTCTTCCGTCTCTTTGGAAGATTAAGGATGCTCTGCAGAAAAATGCCAGTGCGGGGTCCGATTTCATACGTCAGATGACAGTTGGTATGAAGACAAAGTTCGATAAATACTGGCACGAATGTCATCTGTTGATGTCCTTGGCAGTTGTTCTTGATCCCCGTTGTAATATGGGATTGGTTAGCTTTATTTTCATGATGAAGCTTTATCCTACTGAAAGAGCGGCAGCAGAAACGTCTAAGGTTCGTGAAGCCCTTGAAGATCTGTATAATCGTATGTTAATACTTTACCTGCAGTGGGTGTTGAAGAAAGTAGAGATGCGGATATTTCTATACCTGGTAATCCGGATGTGCTAAATGAATACATATCATATTTGGCACAAGCACGAATGGAGTTGATACTAAGGAATCAGAGTTAGAAATGTACCTCAAGGAGTCAATCAATCGTAGTGCGAGCTAATTTGATGTGTTGGAATGGTGGAAGATGAGGGTTAATGAATCAAAATACCCTACATTATCTGTGATGGCACGGACATTTATCAATACCAGTTTCAACAGTGGCATCAGAATCCGCATTCAGCACAGGGAGCAGGGTTGTGAGCAAGTATCGAAGCTCACTTTCGCCAAACACAGTTGAAGCGTTGATTTGTACGCAAGATTGGTTGCGCCCGATATGGGGAGGAGATATGAATGATGATGATGAAGAAGAGGAGATTGAGATTCGTGATGAGTCTCTACCTACAGATCAGTAATTATTTTCAATTTTTCAATTTTTTTGGCTGAATGTTGAATGATCTGTAATATTATTTCACTGCAACTGCAAACACGAAAGTGTTGGTCCTTTTAGAATGTGGTTTGGAAGACTTTAAATCATTGATATTTATTTACATATGCCTGTTCATTTACTTTTATTTTTGAATTTTGATACATTTATATTGCTTTCTTTTGTTGCTATATCAAATTCAATTTATTTATCAATATTCTGATTTTTTTATTAAAAATTGAATGTAGATATGTCGTCATCTGAGCCATCGACAAACATTTGGGACTATGCTTCCCTAGTTGAATCACCGCCACGGTCTGGAAAAACAAAGATTAAGTGTGGTTGTGTGGCGCAAAGTTTGTGCACAAGACTAATCGTTTTCGCCTACACTTGTCATGTCGAGGTGGTGATGCAAAACCATGCCCCAATGCCCCTAAGGATGTCCAAATTCTTTTTCAAGCCCTGTTAGATTCGAATAGAAAGCCTTCCACTCCATTCAAACCTTCTGCTTCTGGATCTGGTACACAAATGACATCCACAAAAAAAGCAGAGGAGGAAGCCAGATTAAAAGCTTTGGAGGAAGAACAATTCCAAATCGCCATAAAACGCAGTATGGAAGATGCTTCTAGACTTCAGCGATATTCGAGTCAAAGACAACACGATGTTGAAGCAGGGTCAAATTACTCGTCGAGTACGACAAATAAGAAGAAGAAAAAGAGTAACAAATTGAAATTCCTGACTCGTCTCGGTGAATTTTATAGGGCATTGGGTACTACATACAATTCTTCACATAAAGCAAGTTTGAAAAATCTAGTTGAAAGTGTAGAAGAGCACGAAAGGAAAAATCTCTTCACCTTCTGACTCAGAGGAAGTGAATCAATTTGTATATGAAAAAATAGATAGCAGTTCCGATGGATCAGATGACAATACAGGAACAGGAAGACACTCATCTTATAGAGGTTATTAGTTATAATTGTCATTTTGAACAATGTAATGTAATTATGTAAATACGTTAATGTAATTATGTAACAATGTAATGTAATTATGTGCATTTTATATATTTTATTGTTTCGTTTAACTTCGAATTTCAATTGATAATCGAATTGAAATTCAAATTAATTTCAATTTATAACTTGAACTTGGCTCAAAGCTCGAACTCGTTACTCGAAAACCCTACTCGAATTGGGCTCAAATTCAGACTCGGACTCGAACTCACCTCGAAAACTCGCACTCGGTACTCAACTCGTGTGCTCGTACTCGGACTCGACTCAAAAACTTGGACTCGACTCGACTCGTTTACTACTCGTACTCGGCTCGTACTTGGGCGAGTAGAGTACGAGCAGGGGGTCATGCTACTCGGCCGAGTAGAGCCCGAGTACGAGCAGCGGTCGGTCGTTAAGAGTCGAGTACGAGTAGGGCAATACTCGACTCGACTCGACTCGTGTACAGTTCTACTTGCGACACGAAATCCGCGAAACTCCTTTCACATCCTAGTTGCGAAAGGACTTGCGACACGAAATCCGTGCAACCTCGACTGGTCGTGGGCGACTCCATATGTGGCTCCACTTCTCAACATAAGAAACAGTGTGAATTGAATGCCTACTGTTGAAAACTTATTGGGAGTCACAGAAATTCGGATAGAACCGATATTTGTGTTTTCCCTTCATCCATGTCATGTCCGCGTGACCTTATGAACAGGTTAGATTACAAATAGAAATCACTGCAGGCCTTAGGAAGGTTCCACGGTGGACATCTTTATTCCACTGTTTCTTGTGGTGTGGTCCACTTGAGATTTATATATCATTTAATTTTGGGTTCATTCCCTACAAGGATCTTTAAAAACGGATAAGAAAAATACATCCATGGTTGGCCTCACCGAGTTTCTGTATTACCGATCCATACACCCCAACTCTTAATACAAAAGCCGAGTGCTAAGTTCGGGGTCGAGGATCCAACAATCTTCTTCAAAACTGTATTTCGAGGGGCAGCACGGGGACTCATTTTCTTCAATTCACGAAAAAGAAATCTCGAGATGGTTAGCATTCTCGCTCAGGTCAGAAAAAAACCAAACCAAAAAAGAAAAAGAAAAGAAAAAGAAAAGAAAATAATATAAAAGAAAATCATTTCCTTGTAGTTTATTTTTCGCACAATCTTCACTCCTAGATTGGAATTTTATTATTCTTTCATCCTTTTTGAAATGTTTGGATTTTATATTTTATTTTATTTTATTTTCTTGGGGGATGATTTTCTCGACCATTTGATTCCGCAGGAGCGTCTTCTCGGCGCTGCCTTGGGAGCTATTTTCACGGGCGTTGTTGTTTTCGAGCAAAGGAGGAGCATTTACAGCCTAATTTCCCAAAATCAGCCCCAAATCGAAGTTCGAAAAGAGGTAATTCGAACCCTTCGTTTCTTCTCTTTTCACATGATTGTTGTTTGTATCTTTCAAAATTTCCGGAAATTCAGTCTCAACCAAATCTCTTTTGGCAGTAATTCTGATTGGAGCTTCTTTTCTCATTCTTTTCTTTTTACGCAGCTTTGGTGGTCCGGTTACCCCTTTTTTCTGTGTTGTTTGATTTCTAAGGCAATCTCCAAATATAAAGTAGAATTTGAGGCCAACAGTTAGAAATCTATTTTAGTCTATTGTGTCATTTACCACCGATTCGGGGTCATATCGGTCCCCATATCCAGCTGGTTTGGGCCGATGAAGCCATACCATTCATGTGTGGTACCGGTACATATCGGGTGATATGTATTGCGCTCTATCGTGGATTCTTACAGTATAAATTGTGGAATGGAAAATCCGTCTGCACAAGGTGATATGGATGGATCCAGAACTCCACAAGGTGATACAATGCAAGATTCAATAGTGATTTCCAAGAGATTGATTTGCATTGCTGAGGGACCTTAAATACTATGTATTGCAACATACAAGTCATTTATTCTATGATTGCTACAATGTAGAGCTTTAATGAAATGACTGGTGAGAGTATGATGAAAACCTTTTACAGGCCATTGGAACTAGACCAAACTCATGCATTCGAGGAGCTGTCGTGCTCTTAATTATTGAATTATAAATGTCACATTAGTCTGTACCTATGAAATGGGACTGATTTTGTTTTCCAGCTCGTGACTCGAGGATGTAAAAGCCCTTGAGAAAACTTGATGCTGATGTTGTGCTATGCTGTTTTCTATTCCTTGGAATCGATGGTTTTTTATTTTTCCTTTTCTTTTCTTGGATGGTTAATGTGGAGTTTAGGGTAGATGTTAGAAGATACTTCCATTGGTGATATAATGCGGTTCATAGGTTGCGAGGAGGAATAGATTTCCAAAGCCAACTTAGCATCGGAAGAGAAGAAGAGATAACAACTAAAAGCTTTGTCATTTGGAAGAGAAGAATTGAGATGATATATACTTGAAAAGTTTATCATTCTTGAGGCATGTTTTATTTCTGCTGTATCTGTTCAATGAAGATTTTGTTGCTTATAAATAAATGAATTGTGTTCCTGTGTGTGTACAATGTACATGCATATGCACATGTGTGATATATAACAAAGTGCTGAACTCAGCCACTTTTACAAAGTAAACTCACATCTTGTTGAAGCTAAATAGAAAGGCTGATAAGGGATGGCATTTTAACATGGACAGTTGCAAAGGTTGAGGAATAAGCAATGTGATGGTGGAAAATGACCTGTGTAGTTGTTATTGCTAGAATACCCCAATGATTGATCATCTAACCTTTTGGATCCTATCTTGCTTTCAAGTTTGAAATTGTGAGACTCTAAGTATTTAAAGAGGTTTTCTAGGGTGTTTTACATGAAAAATACCATTCGAATGAACAAAACTCTTCCTCCACCATATATTGATGCAAATAGGGTGCCCTCTCTCTCTCTCTAATATGAACATCGAGGAATTTTATTGAAAAAATGAAAAAAAGCAAGAGAGAAAAAAGTGACCAAAGGTCCAAGACAGCATCAAGCTAACACATTATTTAAACCCCATTCCAAGTCAAACCGAGACTCAGACAAAAGCCGGTCCTATCCTCTGCTGATTCTGTAAAGAGACCCTCTACTGGCAACTTCGCCAACGAGTCTGCCTCAGAGTTTGCATCACTACGAACATGTGGTTAGTAATCCTCAATGGGTACCGACCTGTTTTTGCCCATCTAATTTCATTGGTTGAATCACCTTAAATAATGACCTGGCTGACTTTACAATGGCGACAAGTCTGATCCTGAAGTAAAGGCCATAGCTTTAGCATAAATTGAGTCATGGAAACCCAAGGCCTAGAGAATTCTCACACTGTAGCGCTGCTATAGTTTCTAACACTACCTCCAGCATCCATTGGACCCAGATTCCCCAAGGAACAACCATCTAAGTTCAGTTTATACCAATCATCAGGGGGGCAACACCATCTTTCTTTGACCTTAAAAAAATAAAAATGGGGATGCCATTCATTCTTTTGTCGGCCGTATTCCAGTGGGCAATTAGCTCACTAATTTTTTATATGACTGAGTTCACCTTACATGATATCTGCCTGAAGATTCTATTGTTTCTCCAACCACAAACACCAAAGAATCACCTTAATCTATAACTTCCAAAGAAACAATTCTATGGGGCCCACAATTTTTTTTCTTCTGAAAATTGACAATGATTTATTACAAAAAGCAAAAGCTCAAAGTTACCATACAAAATTACATACTAGCTAAAAAAGACCAATCATTTGGTCTACCCCCTTAACATAAGAGACCCACCCAGTTACATCCATTTTGACCCTTTTATATGCATCCATCTCTGACCCCTTCTTGTTTTGGAAACAACAATCATTGCTCTCCTTCCATATTTCCCAAAAAATAGCCATCATCACTAATTTCCTCAAAATGATCTCCTTCTTGATCCGCCACCCATCTAAGATAAAAGCAAGCTCGAGATGGACCCTGACATCACCCAAGGCAAGTCGAAAAGAGCAATGAATTTTATCCAAACATTCCAAGTGAAATCATAGTGAATGAGAAGATGGTTCATCGATTCCACAACCCTCATACACATTACACAACAATTTGCAATTGGCAATGACCTCTTTTGGAGGTTGTCGATGGTGAGAATCTTGTTCTGACCTGCTAATCAAGTTAATGATGAAATTTTGGGAGGGGCATCCGACGACCATTAAAAAAAGATCATTTGTTACTACCCTCGAAGAAGGATTACCCAATTGCTTTTAAAATGGTTGGACCGAAAAATGCCCTGGCTTTTCAAAGAGCCACGCCAAGGAGTCCTTTTCGCATGGATAAAACTCGAGACGATGGAGCCACTCTAGGAGCCAAACAAATTCCTCCGCTTCCTCATCCAAAAGGTTCCTACGACAAGGGATAGACCATACCACCAAATCACTAACAAATGAGAAGCGTTGCTCTAGGGGTGTATCCACATCAACAACAACCCTATCTAAGGTTGGAAAAGCAAATTGGAGAGGACATTCACCAATCCACTCATCCTTCCATAATCGAATCTTTACCGTCACCCCAATATAAATGGATCCCTCGAATATACTCTTTATTAATGAAACCTCCCTCTACAATCCAGAAGATCTGTAAAGAGAGGAGCTCTTTACCCACCACCCCCCTTCCCGAAAGCCATTTGCATGCTATTGTTTCCCTCCATAGCCTTCCTTTCTCAACTCCAAATCTCCGAAGCCACTTCCCTAGAAGGGCTTGGTTCATCTGCTCCAAATTCCTTATCCCTGCTCCTCTTTACCTAAATGGTTTACAAACCTCATCCCATTTTAATAAATGGAATTTATGCTCAACTTCTACTTCCGCTCCTTGCCACAAAAAATTCCTTCACAATTTCTCCAATGTGTCTAGAACTAACACCGAGCACTTGAAAAGAGACATGAAGTAAATTGATTAGTTTGACAATGCTGGCTTTATCAACCTTAGTTGTCCCCCTAAAGAGAGATGTTTACTTTTCCACTGTGACAATTTCCTTTCTAATTTTCCTATAACTTTATCCCAAATATGTTTTGCGGGCTTGCCCACACACAAGGGAAGCCTCAAATAAGTTGAAGGAAGAGATCTCGCCTTGCACCAAAAAATCTTCACTAGAGCCGCCACTTTCCTCACTTGAAGAACACACCTGAAGCAACTCCCTTTTGTAGATATTAACCCTTAACCCTGAGACCAACTTAAAACACCTTACCAACTCTTTCAAATTATCTACCATTTCTACATCTGCATCGCAAAAGAGGTAGTATCATCTGCAAACTGAAGGTGAGAAATCGGAGGCATCCCTCTTTCCACGTCAAAACCTCTAATCAACTCGAGTGACTGCTTATCTAGCATTTTGCTAAACACTTTTACTCCCACCACAAATAGAAGAGAGGATACCTTAGCCCTCTTGAAGCCCGAAAATACCCCTTAGGCGATCCGTTCACTATAATTAAGAACCTCGTAGGTGTAATGCATTCTTTAGTGTCTCCATATTGGCCTGCAACCCAATCTCCCAAACATATAGTCCGAGAACCCCCAATTTACATGATCATATCCCTCTTCAATGTCCAACTTACACACAATTACCTTCTTCCCTTCCTTATTTCTTACATCCAAACATTCATGGGCTATTAAGGTGCCATCCAGAATCCGTCTACCTACTATGAAAGCTCCATAGGTCTCTAAAATAACTTTGTTTAAAACCGCTCAAAACTTGTTGCTAGGATCTCGGCAAGAATCTTGTATAACCCTCCAATTAGACTAACGGGGCGGAAATCACGAAGGGTTTCCGCTCCCTCAATTTTCAGAATAATGGTGATAAAAGAAGCTCCTAATTTTGCTGAGAAGCAAATGGCCCACCAACTAGTGGAAAGGGCTTGTAGATATTTAGATATCACCCACTCAATGCTAAAACGTGGAAAGAGTGAGGACCAAATGTTCCAGGTAAAGAATGGATCAACAAGAGATGAGGGTTTTTCTCTTTTGATTCAAAACACATTGTGGATCTATTGTGAAAGGAATGGCCTCTGCTTCTAAGGTGTTTTACGGTAAGGATTTTGTCCAACAGCTCTATCCATCGGAAGACATTCACTCTTAGCTGGACAACAGTGAACCAAAGGCTAGAATACAAGGCCAGAACGTCTCTAGGTCCATCCAATGATGCTTGGAAGAACGAAACAACCCAACAATTGTCAAATTCACAATCCATATTCTTTTATTCACTCCCAAGCTTAAAATGTAATCAGACTCTTTAAAGTCTCTTGAGTCCTGAGCTAGCACTTGAATCTCGTCATCTCGAAGGTTTCACTTAAATATTGGCTCCCAAATAATCAACCCCGATACTCACTGGTAAAAGTTCTAGACGAATGCCTCTCTATGATCTGTTAGTGAATACAATGGCCAAAAATTTCTGCATAGGAGCAAATCTCCGCATCATCAGTCCTCCCAAAACCAAATATTGTTGTTGATGTCCATCCATCGACACTTAACGATAAAATGGGTTCAAGTTAGTACTTTATGTTTGAAGGGGAAAATTATTCTAATTCATCGTTGTCCATGAAATTGAATAGAGATTGCCCCATTTCCCATCGATATGGGCCGTATCATCTGACCCATTTCTTGCAACTTGTAATTGAAAAGAATCATCGTAGATCTGCGTAGGGGCAAATCTCCGCACCATTAGTCCTCCCAAAACCAAATATTGTTGTTGATGTCCATCCATCAACACTTAACGAGAAAATGGGTTCAAGTTAGCACTTTATGTGTGAAGAGGATTTTTTTTCTTCAAAATTTTGGGCCGTTTGGGGAGAAAGGATCGGGCGTTGCTTTGAAAGCAAATCAGCTTCTAGTGAAGTAAAATAATTTATTGGGTGCTTGAGTGGGCTGCTGACACTAAGGGCGTGTTTGGATGATGGACTACCGCTGTAATGTGATGTAAAACTCACATCATTAATCCCTTGTCTTTGATTGGATATTGCAGAATGTCAAATCACGGTAATCCTTCTGAATCACAACATCATATAGATTGGCAGATGTGTATTGAGGTGACATAGTTTCGTATGCCCCACCATGATGTATGGGTCATATCCACACCGTTCATCCCTCTTATATCATCGTTTAATGGAATGAGACAAAAATGAGGCAGATCCAAAGCGGAAATGGACCACACCACAACTAGCATGGGTATTGAACACCGGCCATTGAAAACTTGCTGGGGTCTACAGAAGTGTTGGATCAAGCTCATTTTTGGGGACACACCCTAAAATAATATTGCAAAATGGATTAACGGTGATGATTTAATACGTATTGACAAAATTACAACAAAGTATATCCAACCAACTAAAGTACTTTACGTGTCCAAAGTGCGATTGCAAGGGGAGTATTGTATACGGTCACTACTTTATTTTACTTTTGACTATAGTAATAATGATAATCATTATTTTTTTTTACCATAAATTACAATACATTACCGTTGTTTCCGTGAATCTTAACATGCATTAAGGAATTGGACGTTTGCATCCTCATAGCCCTTTTGGGGTTGTAATTTTTGGTATGCTTTTCTTTTTGTTTTGCTTTGTATTCTTTTCTGCTCTTTGCGTCTTCTAATAAAATTGTTGCCTTTAAGAAAAAAGTGGAAAATTGTTCTAATTCATCATCGTCCAGGAAATTGAATAGAGATTGCTCATTTACCATCGTTATGGGTTGTATTATCCAGCCCACTTCTTGCAACTTGTAATTGAAAAGTATCATCTCTAGGCATCCATATTGTAGATGAGTAATCTTGTATTTGTTGGGGTCGTTGATCCTCTTACAAAGTTATTCAACCAGTATACCTAATTTTGCTAAATAAGATGTGGAGAGTGTTAGGATTTTTTGAAATGCAGCAGAATTTAAAACTTTTAAAAATTTAGATTTAATTAATATTAATTCTAAGGATCCCCATCTAAATATTATCAAGTTTCTACAATGAAAAACAAAATCCTACGGCTAGGATCACCTCTTAATCATCACTTCTCAAAACTATGTAGAGTTAGAGCTGTACATGGGTCGAGTTCGAGTCGAGCTAGGCCAAGCTCGACTTGGCTCGACCCCACCATGACCCAAGCTCGAGCTCAGCTCGACTCGGTCTTCGAGCTCACCCCTTGAGCTCAACTCGGCTCGCTGGTTCGAGTCGAGTCGAGCTAGGATCGAGTCGGGTCGAGCGAGCTATTTGAGTCGAGTCGAGTTAATATTATTTTACAAATTATTATAAAATAATTAAAATGATAAAAAATCAAGATTGTTAGAACGGAGACAGGTGCAATGGCAGTGCATAACAAGTTAATACAAGCTAGCAAAAAAAATATGAGAATGTTATAAGAAAACCATAAACTCACTCAAAATTCATCGACATCTTGTTAATATGGTCCATATGAGGCACGCCTTCCCGACTGTCGGATAAGAGAGTAATCACCTTCATTTGAACCTGATCCATCGCTTTTGTCAACAAGAAATATGTTTGCAGATCTAGATGTGTTATCTTCTCCAGGTATTGTTTACTTCTTCTGAATCGGAAGGTGGTGAAACTTCACCATCATGTTCCTGTATAGATTTAGCTAACTTTTTCAATCTTTCTTTATGAGCCAATTTATAAGGAGTTCTCAACATCTTATAGAATGATGAGAGCCTGGAGAGAAACTTTGATGTTTTGTGGCTCTTCTTTGTGTCCATGCTCGGCCCTGCCTCAACGTCATGTTGTCTTGGAGGACATCGATATCTAGATGCCTCTGCCTCTTCCCTACTTATCGTCATGGCAAGTTTCAGTTGCTCTTCTTCTATAGCTTTTAATCTGACATTTTCCTCTTCTTCTTTCTTACTAATTTGTTGCACTCTCTCTATTTCTTAGTCTTCATCTATTATAATAGGCTTGTTATGATATTTTTTGTGGCTAGTTGAATTTGGTGTGGAGGAGGTGGAAGTTTCCTTATTTGAGTCTAAGAGAGCCTAGAAAAGAATTCGTATTTCCTGTGAGGCATTAGGACATGGTTTTGCGTCTCCTCCCTGACCAGATAAGTGTATTCTTAGCCGATTTGTTTTGTTGACGAATTCGTCTCAACACAAACGACATTTAATCTTCATTCTTCCAGATGTTGGGGAGTAAACTTGGGTACTGTAATCCCAAATGTTGGCGGATGGGTCATCAGACGACATTTCTGCACAAGGATTTTTGTTAATAAAGAATAATATTTTTAGGAGAATATAATTTTCAAGAAATAAATTGTAGTACGTTCAAATTTCAATGTCAATGACAATGATAATGTCAAGTACTCTACTCCAAAAATAACAGAAATTAAAGTCTTATAGAACAAGTAATAAGATCAAGATGTCCAAAATATTTAAAACAATGTTTAAACTTTAAACATATGAAGGTGTGTGCCAGTCTCGTCTAGACTCTTGGTCTCGTCCTCTTCATCAAATGAACTGCCACCCCAAACTGGACATAACCAATCTTGCGTACAAATGAGCGCTTCAATTGTTTTAGGTGCAAGAGAGCTTCTATACTTGTTCACCACCCTACTACCAGTGCTGAATGCAGACTCTGATGCCACTGTTGTTATCAGAATCAATAAAATATCTCGAGCGATCAACGATAGTGTAGGGTATTTTCCTTCACGAGCTCTAGTCTTCCACCAGTCTAAAACGTCAAAGTCTTGGTTGGAGACCTTCATGACTGGCTCCTCGAGATATACTTCTAATTCTGACTCATTTATTTGTTAACTCGCTTCATCTCGTTCTAAGACTGAGAAATACTCATCAAGAAAATTGTCATCACTTATAGCCGCACGTTCATTCATATGTTGTGTGTCTTGACTTCTGGAAGAATTACCCACATAAGAAGAGTACAATTCTTCAATTGCCACACGAACATTAGATGTTTCAATGGCAGCCTTGTCAAATAGATAAATCTTCTTATAAACGTAACTAACCAGTCTCATTTTGCAGCGAGGATCAAGTACAACAGCTAAAGCCATCAATAGGTGACATTCGCTCCAGTACTTTTAAATTTTCACTTGCATGCTTAGCGCCATGTTCTCAATATAATTTGGACCTGTTGTGACAGATTTGCCATTGGATATTTATTTCCGGAAATTAGCTTCGTGCAGTCATAGTAAACTTGAAGAAAACTACGAACATCTCCAGCTTTTCTCCAATCATCTTCACTAGGTAACCAAGCATATGCTTTATCACGAACTGTAAATTCTGAGAATGCATTTTTCAACTCCACTGCCGCATCCAACGTTTTATATGTTGGATTCCATCGGGTGCACACATCTAACTTCAATGTTTTTTGAGTTCCAACATTTAAACATTGGAGTATGTCATTCCAGATACTAAGTCTTGATGGTGACCCCCGTATATACTTTACGCTTTCTCTTATGTTTTCAATTGTGTCGTCAATTATTTTTAGCCACTCTTGCACAATTAGATTCATAATGTGAGCACAACATCTCACTTAAAAAAATTTCCCCCCAAAATAAAGATTCTCGGCTGTCTTGAATTGGCTCCGCAAAAAAAGAAATCACAACATCATTTGTAGATGCATTATTTAGCGTCATTGAAGATATCTTACTTTCAATGCCCCACTCCTGAAGACAATTGTATACGTAGTCTGAAATAACCAAACCGGTATGAGGGGGAGGAAGGTGACGAAAGTTTAATATAATCTTACGTAGATTTCAATCTGCATCCACATAGTGTGCAGTTAGCGACATGTACCCCTTTTGGTTAGATGCCGTCCACAAGTCTGAAGTAAGACTTATACGTGAGACTGATGACAGAATGACTTTCATCTTTGTCTTCTCATTCATATACACTTCATGCATTCTCTTTTCACCGTGACCCGCAAACACTTCTCAAATCTTGGATTCAAGTATCTACTATATTCGCTAAAAACTTCGCTCTCTATAAACCTAAATGGTTTCTCCTCAACAATAACTATTCTTGCAAACCTTGTCTTTTTCAAATTTATGAGTGATGAGAGCAGCTTTCATGTCGGAGTCGCTTCCTTCAGATGAGGCAAATGAGAGCAGTTGTTGGCCTGAATGTGGGATTTTTGGACTCTTAACACAATTAATCGTATGTCTGCGATAATGTGAAGTTGATCCCCCAAAATGCTTTGCGAATGTTGACCTGCAATGCTTACATCTAACCTTCATAACATGGTTAGAACCTTCTTTCACCTCAACCTCTTCAAAATCGTCCCAAACTGTTGGATTTTTTATTTTTTTTTCCTTTCTTCGACATATCTGAGATTGAATTTAAGTTTCTCTCATCTCGTTCAACATCAACAACTACAGGGGATGTGACATCTTTAAATATAAAAATAAGAAAACATGTGTAAGATATGTGAAGTTCGAAGGTGTGATTGTAATATGTGATTTGTAAGTAGGCATTTTCTAACGTCTCTTAACTTTTAATTTCACTTTTTATCCCATTCAGTAATATATCATGTACTTTACTCACACAATTTATATGCGATTCGAAAATCCGTCAGCATCTCCCCATAATTCTCCAAATATATGTAAAAATTCTCTACTGTTTGAGTGTCATCACCATTATCTGTTATTCACAGATGGAGGCAGTCAACCAGTTGAGAACCATACATAGAATAAATTGGGTTGATGCACCGAATATCGAACTCCATGTAAATTGTGTAAGCAACATTAAGGTACATGATATATTACCAAACTGTCGAACATGGACAATTTAAGAATTCATAATATATATAGATATATATATATATATATATATATATATATATATATATATATATATATTCTATATATATATCTATATAATATCAACCAATAATTGATTTGAATATAATTTATTGTATATGAATTCTTAAA
Source organism: Magnolia officinalis (assembly GCA_021015155.1). NCBI lineage: Eukaryota > Viridiplantae > Streptophyta > Magnoliopsida > Magnoliales > Magnoliaceae > Magnolia > Magnolia officinalis. The sequence continues at coordinate 38,870,353 of JAJHSJ010000005.1, read as the reverse complement.
CGGGTAGGTAGATTATTGTCAAGTGTGTCAAGTGTCAAGTGAAGTCGCTCTAAAACTAATTGATTTCTGTTTAACTGAAGTATACAATTATAAATCATATATTAAATATATGATTTTTAATTGAATACTTGAATTAAGCATAAATCAATTTCAAGTAATCAAAATATTCAATTTCAAGTAATCTAACTAATTGAATATTAAATTCAACTATTCAAGTAATCAAAATAAAAAATCATATAAATCAAAAAAAAAAAAAAATCAATAAACCACAATCTGACCCAACCCTGAGTCCCTGACCCAACCCGACGCTGAACCCAACCCGACGTTGTCCTTGACCCAACCCTGACCCACCCGCCCGATGCTGACCAACAACCCATGCTGACCCAACTTGACCCTGACCTGACGCTGACCCAACCCTGACCCAACCCCCAACCCAACCGACACTGACCCAACCTGACCCTGTCCCAACCCGACGCTGACCGAACCCTGACCCAACCCGACCGCAACCCCACCCGACCCAAACACACACCCTGACCGGCTGACCTAGCTTGATTTGCATTAACAAAATTACATGGAGCTGAAGCTTGAAGGAAAGACAGAGAGAATGAGGTGGGGTGGGGTGGAGTCCCTGACTCAACTCGGAAGCTCAGCTCGTCGGTCGGGTGGTGGTGCTGCCAGATCTTTGCTCGGAGGTGAGAGGAGGTGGAGTCGCTAACCCAACTCGTCCGCTCAGCTTGTCGCTCGGGTGGTGGTGTAGGTGCTCGGAAGTCGGACGACCGCTTCTCGCTCAGTCGGTTTCAGGTAGG